>OX388271.1:7421312-8629334 GCA_947579855.1 Anticlea derivata | reverse complement strand
GTTACTACCAACTGAGCTTCGAGGCCAGTCTTTTGGTTTCCCTGCCTTTAACCAGTGACTGGCTTGAATTATGGTGATGGTGGTGACCCTGTAAAGGACCTGATAATGAGTGGATTCTTACCTGCACCCTCCATAGAATATTTGTAGATCGGCTCAGGCTTGAGAGGCACTAGCGACGCGAACGCTTCCGGCGTGATGTCTTTGATCCTCTGGTGGTATGCTAATCTGGAAAGGAAAACAATTGGAAGATGAATATGGAATAGGTATTTAGTTTTTAAAGTATACTAGCACTTTGTGAAATACTAAGTTTTTTTTATAATATCCCAAAAATCATGGTTTTACGCTTTGTGCCGAGGAACAACATAAAGAATTTCGATTGGACAAGGACAATCGGTAGCACATTATTCAGCGCAAGCCTTCCTGGGGACGGGTGGTTTAAAAATAACTACCTAAGACACTTCCCAAGAACCTCCCTGATGAACCTCGGCTTGGGGTGGTCAGCGTCCAGTTGTGTGCATCCCTCCCAGTCCTCCCAGGACCAGCGGTATTGAAAGTTGCTCAAGTGGTATGAGAACCAATTCACAAATCTGAAATTTAAAATGGTGGATTTATTAAGGACCAGGTGTGCAATTGTGTATGCGTAATGGTAATGAAGTTCGTAACTTTGAGGACGATTTTATCAATTTTAGCGACATCTGAAGATTTTCAAACATAAAAAAGAAGAAGCTAAGATCTTTATGTTTTCCCGTGTCAAGTTTGGGACGTTTTGAATGTTGCTAAGATTGTTAAAATCACCCTCAAAGTTACGAACTTCATTGCCATTACGCATACGCGATAGGCATGCAGCTACCAGACCCGACTACGCACGGGAATATAACTCTTTTGGTTTACGCGGCGAACGTTAGTCAAGCTCCCAGTCGGTATAATTTTTTCAGACAAATTCAACAATCATCGTCATATTTTAGCCAATTTACACAAAACCTTAATGAATTATACACCTAACCGTTCCTCAAGAATCACTTCATCCATTGGTGAAAACCGTATGAAAATCCGTTTAGTAGTTTTTGAGTTTATCACGTTCAAACAGACAGACATACGCGCAGGGGGCCTTTGTTTTATATTATGTAGTGATAGGAATGATTGAACACGCAGTACCAAAAACACTTGTATCTTTTGTCCATCAAGGAGATGCGCAAGCTCACTATAAACTAAGTCGCGTTTTTTATCAGCAGTGATGAAAGTATGAATTGAGAAAATATTAATAACAACTAAAGATACAGGGCATTGAAACATTGCTGCAAATACGCATGTAGGTTTCTAAGCGACAGTTTTACAATAATCTACAGCAAAACTGATGACTGCTGCCAAAGGATGGATTGATAAATTGGGTTTTTACCTGATTTGTTACGATATGTTTTGCCTTTACTATAAGCACGGAAGGTTAGGATTCTTACCTATCAAAGCAAGCCACATTCATAGTATCAATCCTCATAAACAGTATCTCAGTAGCTTGAGCCAGCACCTGAGGCATCGTAGAAGGCTGCAGCTTACACAGCTCAATCAAAATCGACCCGTAACATATCTCCAGGTACCGAGGCCGGGGCAAGTTGAACAGCTCAGCAAATATCACCTCTACAATGCAGTACTCTAAGGGTATCTTTGCTTTGTAAGGGAAGCATATAAGTTGGGCAGCGCATTCTTTTCGCTCCAAATGGTGAGCATCCAAAATGTTGTGGAGGTGCTCCTCAATAAGGAACCTCTCAATGGAATGGGCTCCGGGGAGCACAGGGCCATCAGGGCAATCTGTATAGTCAAACATACGGAAGATGACTCTTGGCATGGGGTATGTGTCATTATCATTGTGTGGTGGTGGCTGAAATTAAAAGAAGAGCTAATTAGTAACTTTTTTTTCAAACATCTGTATAAGTATCCTATTAATCTTACTACTATTGTAAATGCGAAATATTGGATCGATGGATGTTTGTTACTCAATCAAAGCAGAATGGCTCAATGGATCTGGATGAAATTTGGCAGAGATAGATTATAGCCTGGAATAGCACAAAGGCTATTTTTTTGAGTTACCACAAGTGCATAGCCACTGGCGCTAGCTAGTATTACATTATGTAAAAGTTTGTGAGGATGTTTGTGATTCAATCATGACATAGCAGCTCAACCAATTTAGATAAATCTTAGAATAGATAATTGTTCTTTACCTAGAATAGCAAAGGCTACTTGTTATCTATCCGCAGACACAAGCTAGTATCATCGAAATTGATCAGTATGATATAAAAGTAAATACCTGAATAGCAGGAAGTGTATGCTGCAGAGCCTCACAAAGAATGGAGTCAAAGGCCAAATAGGGCCTGGGAATGTGCTTCTCAGACCAATTATCCTGTTTCAACTTTCGGATCTGAGCTGAAAGGCAATCCAAGTATTCTTCCTGCAAATGCGGAGTGTCAGCTGACCAGACCTTCAACGCTGGCCAGTGTTTCTTACTACGCTTGTTCAAGAACACCTCAATAGTAACTAGTAGGTGGTCTAGTTGGGATTCCTTCTTCTCATACAATTCACGGCCTACCCACGGTAAAGCTGATAAAACTGCAAACACGAACCAATCTCGCCGAACTTGGGGTACGTTATCTTCATTGGCGCAGTCGACTAAAGTCTCCAGCAGAGTAAGTAAAGATGACGCAGCCAGGACGTGGCAGTTCACCAAGTCAGATATGAACCTAAGGCAGTAACGGGCAGCATTCCACTTCCCGATCTTCAAGTTTTCTTTGAAAGTCTTGACGATGTACTCCACAAATTCACCACCGAAGTTGTAGTTCTTAGCATTGAGTAAGCCAACTAGAGTGGCGTAGATGGTACACTTTTCTGGCATGCGAATAGCGCAGTCGGTTAGAATACGGAGGATTTTCACTCTAAAGGTGCTCAAATCAGCTTCTAGGACGCTCGCGAGGCCCTCAAGATTACTCTCCAAACTTGAACTGCTCTTCTCTCCAACCCTCAAAATGAGCGATTCCAATCTATCCTCAATCTCCTGGTTCTCCGAAACGCGGCGCCTTTTACGATGCAGACGTTCTAGAATAGGTAAAGAAATGATGAACGCAGCTACATAAAAGTACCGATATTTGGGAGATAACCTAAAAATGTATACTTTGCAACATACCGTATCCATCTTCCTCTTCATGTCCCCTCCTGCGATTCATAATCAAGTCTTACGTTGAAAGACAAAACAGGAAACTATCCAAAATGTGGCAAATCACCAGAAAAATCGATGCCAGCCCAGCCAACAAACAAATTATAGCAACGCAAACGAAAACTACAGAGTACTTTTGTTTGTCGAAAACACAGCACCAAAATGACAGCATGATGACATGCATGACAGTAAAGTCAGCTATTGATTTTGACAATATCAAACATCCTTGGCAGTTGGCTTTTTGTTTGGCATTGATTGATTGAATATTATCTGTGACAACCTGTGTGTGTACGTAGTATTCCTTACTAGGCTGTGGTAGTATCTTCCTAGTCTGTGTCTGTCTGGTATATACAAAATTACTCTATCTATGGCACAGATGTATGGTGTCTGTGTGTGTGTGGGTGGATAGTATATACAAAATTACTCTATGGTGTGGATTACGGATTGATTATTTTGTTTACTTGGTAAAAAAATTGCATTTTATTAACTTGATTTGTCGTACCCTACTTAAATGTCTTGTAATTATGCAGACGGATTATCTCCCTACGAACACAAAGGAGTTCTTGGCATTCCAGAGGTAAGTTTCATTTATGATTGCACTTTTAACAAAGCAAACTTGCCGAAGCCATCTGAATTTTAAATTATAGCTGATGTTTACAACTGTTAGGTACACACTGAGAAGCTTTTACGTGCTATTTACTTAACTACATACCCAACCGTGAGACAACCAGGGTGATGATGGTCTTGCATCCTTATTTAAGACGTGCCTCTGACTATCCCCTTAGACAACTTCAAGGATCTGATCATCTGGAGATCTGAGTGGAGTTCTACCATTCAGATAAAAGTCCTGAGCCTATTTATTTTTGTAGTCAGAATCTAAACCTTACCTTGTTTTATTTTGCAGAAGTTTGAGCTCGCTGATGATTTGGATAAGAAATGTCAAATATTAGCAGACCTTATCAGCCAATGCAAGCATGTTGTGGTTCACACCGGGGCAGGCATCAGCACTTCTGCTGGCATCCCAGATTTCAGGTACCTTCCAACCCCTTAGGTCCTGAGGCTCGTATTTATAAATGGCCCTCAAAAATGAGAGCAACCTTAAGCGCGTTCTAGAGTGATTTATAAATGGTGTATTAACAGCCACTTTATTACTGAGTGCCCCCATGCGCGGTGGGAGAGGTATACAATTTTTTTATTTCACTGTATCCTTTGTAGAACTATTAAGAATACAGTGAACTATTTGAACAAATGGACAAACCACAGCTGCATGGTCCACATAAATACCCACCTTCTAACCATTATCAATTTACCAGTACTATTGAAATATTTAAAGCAATTTGTCATTTTCCAGGGGCCCAAATGGTGTCTGGACTCTAGAAAAAGAAGGAAAGAAACCTACCACAGATGTGTCATTTAACAAGGCAATACCCACCAAAACCCACATGATCCTAAAGAAACTAGTAGAATGCAAGAAAGTTCATTACATAGTAAGTCAGAACATCGATGGGCTTCATTTGAAGTCGGGGTTACCTAGGAAATATTTAGCAGAGCTACATGGAAATATGTATGTTGATGAATGCAATGTATGCAAAAGGTAATTATGGCAGAATTTTTGCTTACTCTTTATCGAAATTAACTAAAGCTTCCGATCTTCCCAAATTATCAGTCAAAGTAGTAGGTACCTATATGTATTTTTATCTTTTTTTTTGAGCTATTGTCAGTGTCGACCATGTAAGCTCCCTAAGCCCTCTTTTTCGACTCCATCATCTATTTACCAGCCTAGATGTTACGGGTAGAGTATGCTAGCCGCATCCATAGTCAGTGCCGCTAACACATCCTGAAACAAACAAGCCAGATCCAATCAATTGACAAAGTCAAAGTCAAAAGTCAAAAGGCATTTATTTCAATAAAATCACTAGGATCACTTAGAAACGTCTTAGAAACTAGGTGAAGCTATGCCTGTTCCTCGCGACCAAGCCTAGAAGAATCATGACCTTAATGGATACTTCCTAACTCATCCCTCATAAATGCGCTTCAGGTGCAGTTATTCCGTAGGTACATGGTTAGAAGAGATTTAAATAGATATAAAAATACTAGTATTACTAATTACATTGTTACACATTAAACTATTGCCTAGTTCTCATTTAATTTTGCAGACAATTCGTCCGGCACAGTCCTAGTGAGACTGTGGGCAAAAAAACTGTTGGCGCGCCGTGTGTAGCAATGCAAGTTACCGGAAGACCGTGTCGCGGCAAATTGTACGACGCTATACTGGACTGGGAGCATGCCTTGCCTGAAAACGACTTGTTGATGTCCGAATGGCATTCAAGGTGAATTTAAAATAAACCGACTTCATACCACGTATTTCAAAATGATCCTTACCTTTACTGGATAAAGTCAATTTTGAATTTGACATTTCAGGGCGTACGATATCGCAAGCCCCCTTGAAAGTCAAACTCAAAATTGACTTTATCCAGTAGACATAGGATCATTTTGAAATACATTTAGATGACATACCGCACGCCGTATGAACACGGCGATACTCCTAAGATTTTAGAATAACCCAATTCAGACACGGCGGGATTCGAACCAAAACCTTCGCCTAGACGCGGGGATGCTGTAACTAAGCCACCGAGTCGACACCTCGTCTGTCGAAAATCTTCGGAATGTTCCTCGAGTGGCTCTGGAAATCTGCAATGATGATGATGTAGTGGGGTGCTCCGATGACATAGTTGAAGGACTTTTCAAGCACCCAAGCTGAGTTTGTTTTTGTGATTCCAGCATTGCAGACCTGAGCATATGCCTGGGAACTACACTTCAAATAGTTCCAAGTGGCAATCTACCGTTAGAGACAGTCAAATATGGAGGGAAGCTAGTCATATGCAATTTACAACCTACAAAACATGTAAGATTATTTATAATTTATCAACCAACACTAATACTGAAGAACCGACAACAGTTGGGTATAAAGGTTCTCGAATGGTGACCATGAACCGGGCAACTAAGGCCGATGAACCGACGACATTGAGAAGGTTGCGGGAAGTCGGTGGACGGAAAAGGCTCAAGAGCGTCCGTCTCGTTTACAGAAGGCCTATGTCCAGCTTCTACAGGCTGATGATGATTATGATGATTATTAAAGAGCCGTGGAAAGCCGTGGTCTCTGCCTACCGACGTTTCGACTGTAATACAACAATCGTGGTTGCGGGCAGACTGTCTGACTGAGGTCAGCAGGGGGACAATGCACAAAACAGCCCAACGCGGGACGTCAGTTCAGATCTTATTCCCTCATTTAGAATTAGAATTAGGGCTAACTGTCTGGGAATTAAAAAAAAAATAGTATGCGATAAACACACCATTTGATTTCAATAAGCTAATTTATTAAACGTAAAAGAATGTCAACATCAAGAATCAAGATTGTTACTTAGAAAACGGCTGAATAATTGACCCCAAAACAGCAGATTTGCAGATTTTGAAAAATTTCATATTTCCAGGATAGTTAACATATTATGAGTCACCTTGTATTTTTTTTTTTCAGGACAATAAAGCAGACCTAGTCATAAGCTACTATGTAGATGAAATACTAGAAAGAGTTATGAAAATACTAGGACTCGAGATACCACCATACTCTGAATATGAAAACCCATCGAGAATTACCGATGTAGTGATAGACTGGACGATAAACAGAAGAGATGTGTTAGCATTGGAGAAAGTATTCAAACTGAAATGTAAAGGAGTGAAGAAAAAACGCACACTAATCAAAAGTAAGAGAGACAGCAGTGAAGTACCCAATGATGGTAAAGTTATAAAGTTAGAAATAAAAGATGAAAATGGGACGGAGATACTGAATGGTATTAAACGAGAAATCAAATATGAATAACGTTTCACGGAATCCAGCTAGTTTCCTACACAATCATAAGACTGATTTAACATTGACTTGTAGTGACTTGTATCCTCATTAATTTTAAATCACGCCGTAACGGCTCAACCGATTTCGTTGAAACTTGGAATATAAATAGTTCATAACCTAGAATAGCATATAGGCTACTTTTTATGTAGGTACCACGCAAACGAAGCCGCGAGCGGAAGCTAGTATGTATGTATATAAAATTGTTATGTTACTGACTGACAACCAATGCCTAGCTTAGCCTAACTTAACTCCTAGAAACCAGAAATGTGGCAGCGGGTCAACGCCGAAGGATGTAGAGGCGGCGAAGCGACAGATCCGCTCAACAATTGAAATTCAATCTTATGTACATACGGCTGGAATCAAATACTAACACTGTGAGGCGAGGCGGAGACGCGCCATTATGTGATTTAAGCTGTATATAAAAGTAAATAAGATTGAGTTTCAATTGTTAAGCGAATTAATCGCTTCGCCGCCACTCCGTCCGTCTTCTCTGACTCGAAGTGATAGCTACGCACTGCATGCTTGTACTGTATTCATATGTAATGTAAGGATGAATAAAATCAAAACCATTGAACAATTATTTTAAAATAAAATCTTATTATTATGAAACTATAATCTCTTATTTACAAATAACTTTTTTGGTAAAATATCTAACATTAATAGAGGAATGTTTCAAGATATGTATAAAAGTATAAAAATACAACTAATTGTACCCATCGATCAATCCGAATAATTTAGCTAAAGTCATCATTTTTCTAAAGGAATCGAACCCGCATCCCTTGCGTCTCAGACGCCACGCCCAAGTTCGTCATAATAATGCAAAAACAGATTTGACACCACGTTCTTCTCTTCCGTAGACAAATATAGTCTAGTGTGGTCACCCTAGGCAAACCATGCATAGGGTGACCACACTAAACTATTTGTTCTGACTGTTTGAAGTTACTATTTGACATGGTCTACTAAATAAATTCTAACAAAGGAACCAAGTGATTTGAAATGCAAACAACGTGACTAGTGGTAACACCAGATTGTCGACTTGTTCCGTCTTCGCTTCCACGAGCCCCGATATTGTGGCTGCGACGGCCGTCCTTAGCAGCGCATTCTTTGAATCGATTAATTCTGGAAAATTAATAAGTTTTTTTTATATACCTAGGAACTACGAGTAGTACCATTTTGACGATGAATCGCTGACGCTCTGAGAACGAAGTTGCGGCGTAGCGACTGATTCGCTAAAAATTGAAATGCAACCTTATTTACTTCGGAATAAGGCTAAAATCACGTCTTAGACCGCGCCCGCGAAACGTTTCGAGTCTTCCGTGTAATTTTGAAATTTCAGACGTATATAAAAGTAAATAAGGATTAGTTTCAATTGTTTAATGAATGAGTCGCTTCGTCGGCGTCGGCGCTGCCTCTTAGGGTGAAACCACACCAATGGATCGATGCTTGAATGAAAGAATTATGAAAGAAAAACTTTTCGTCGCACAAGCACAAGTTCCACTGTATAGGCAAAAACAATATAGTAGAAAAATAGGAAATAATTATTTTAGAATAATCGATCAATTGGTGAGGGACCATCATCGATCAATTGGTGAGGGACTACTCGTCAGCCAAAGCTAACAAATAGTCATCGACTATTTGTTAGCTTTGGCTGACGAGTAGACGTAGACGCAGTGTAATATCGACGATTTGTGTGGTAGGTAACATCCTTAGATAGGTAACAAATGAATAAAATATTTCTTACTGAACAACTGAAGCGCGTACACTGTCGATAATTGCGATAAAATGTTGAATGTGGTTCCTTCCACTGATTTGTTGGAATCTGGAAAAGATTTTACTAATATTGTAAATGCGATAGTTTGTGAGGATGTTTTGATGTTAGAGTTTTTATGGTTCAATCACGTAGTAAAGGCTCAACTGATTTCGATGAAACTTGGAACAGATTAGTCAAAGTCAAAAGGCTTTTATTTTATTCAATAAAATCACTAGGATCACTTTGAAACGTCTTAAAAACTAGTTTTTTACCTACATACATACATACATAAAATCACGCCTATTTCCCAGAGGGGTAGGCAGAGACCACGGCCTTCCACTTGCTACGATACTGACATACCTCTTTCGCTTCATTCACTCTCATCACATTCCTCATACATGCTCGTCGGTTTAGGGTACTCTTGACCTGACCTTTGTCCAAAACGTCACTGATTTGGTCGCTAAACTTACGCCTAGGTCTTCCCCTTCCAACGGTTCCCCATTCACACTCGCCTTATACACCTGTTTCGTCAATCTTCTTTCGTTCATCCTCTCTACATGACCAAACCATCTCAGCATACCTTTCTCAATCCTCATCACTACATCTTCTAGTGTTAACATAGTTTTTTTACCTAGAATAGCATAAAGGTTACTTTTTTATGTAGGTACCACGCGAGCGGATGCTAGGAATTTATAGATTACGAAAAAAATAATTCAAAACGATCACCAGCTGCTGAATGAATTCCGAAGTCGTCAGCTCCTGCTGTTGACGAAGCCGCGGCAAATGCCATCTGAAAACCAGCGCCGCTTCACACCATTGGTGTGGACCGGTACCTATGCTGAGATGGGACCTATTTGGCGCCCAACCACGCAGAGGGGACTATGTCATGGGACAATGGTACTACCTATCTGTGCGTACCTACATTGTGCTTCACTTCTGTATATACTTAGGTAGGTATCTAATTTTCTTGTTTTATTGTTCTTTTCTGTGTTTTTATGTGTCAAATAAATAATCATTCTATTCTATTCTAAATTGCTAGCGAATACAATACACACCTTTCCATTTATTGAAGCCGTAGTGCGAGCCGAACCAGCTGGCGGCCGTGTCCCCTACCCCGATGGCCAGCACCCCGCTCAGCAGCTCCAGCGTGTCCGCGTGCGGCACCAGCAGTAGGGGACACGCCAGCCCGCAGTACAGGTACAGGGGCGTCATCGCGAAGGTGCCGCAGTCCTGGGAAGTCAAAGTCAAAAGGCGTTTATTTCAATAAAATCACTAGGATCACTTTGAAACGTCTTAGAAACTAGGCGAAGCTATGCCTGTTCCTCGCGAACAAGCCTAGAAGAATCAGGCCACAAACACATGGAAAATTATGTAGGTATCCAGGGTATTTTTTTTACAAACTTATCACATCGACTTCCGCTAATTAGGCACCTATAGTAGCTAGATACAGTGCCCTGCACTAAGATGCATAGTTAAATTCATAATTTTGAATGATGCCACAAGCACAACACAGAAAACTTAACTACTGATACTGCGAGATAGAGCATAACATGAAAAAAAAACAGTTTTTTTATATCCGTTTTTTTTATTAGTTTTTTTTAGTCCGTGTGGTAGGAATTCATTTCCTATACCTAACTTTTTTAAACCTATTTTTTTTTAAATACCTATTTCAATAATTAAATCCGTATGATACGAATACAGTGAACGTTACGAAAATTCCGTTGCGTGCCATGCGGTCGGTGCGGGGCAATCAACGTCCTACTTACGAGGCATAGATAGTTAAAATATTATATTACCTTCTCATCGCAGTACACAAGAAAAGCAGATTGTAGAACTGAAGATATTGGCTCAATCCCTGACTTTCTTAATGCCTGAAAAACAATCTCAAATTATCATGTGGAATTTTTAGGTGATCAATCTGAAGCAGTTATTTAGAAACTTCAGGCCATTTTCAAATCTAACACACATGAAATTAAGTTAATTTTCACTTCCATCTCAGTTAAAAGAGGCAGTTTTTTTACAACGATGGGCCATATTCAAATCTAACACGCTTGAAATAAAGTTTATTTTCACTCCCATCTCAGTTAAAAGAGGCAGTTTTTTTACAACTTTGGGCCATTTTCGAATCTAATACGCTTGAAATAAAGTTAATTTTCACTCTCACCTCAATTAAAACCACGAGTCCCAAGCCGATTCCGGCCGCCAGCATCATCAAATGCTGATCAAACAAGATTCCCGTCATAAAAACGACGGACGCGAACAGATGGAACGACTTGCGGGTCACCGTGCTAGCTTTTACAGCTAGCTTTGTTCTCATGCTCAATACTACGACTGATATTATGACTAGGCACAGCCAGAATGTCAATAGTTGGGCCTGTAAAAAATGTTTTGAGATTACTGCTAGCACAGATCAGAAGGATGGATAGACCTATTAGCCTGCACGCTCAGGGCGAGCGCATTCTTAGGTAAAATAATTAGGGACTGTGCGAGCTAAATTGCACTTTATTGCGTCGTTGCGAGACTCGCTATTTATTTAAATGTCTTTAGGGATTTAAGCCGTGTTTCAAACGCATGGCGTTTATTGTCTTTGATAGGTCATATAAAATTCGTTTCAAAATGATCCTTACCTCTACTGAACAAAGTCAATTTTGAGTTTGACATTTGGGGGTGTGCGTTATAGCTCAACGATATCGCAATTTTTATTTTTTTATAAGAGTAGTTTCTATGTTGTCTGGGTAGGCGCATAGCCTGTACTATAGGTACCAGAGACTGATATACATAATAGATAAATATTTAACACCCAGACACAGAACAAACACACAAATGTCTTCTCCTGAGAAAAATCATTATTTCTTTCTTTCTTTCAAATGTTTGTCCAGTGCGGGAATCGAACCCGCGACCTCTAGCGCAGAAGGTAGAGTTGCAACAAACTGAGCTATGAGGCCTGTATATAGAATAGAATTTATTTATTTGACAACACACACACACAGTAGAAAAATGGTAAAAAAGATAACAGACAAAGAAACTTAACATAAAGACATAAGCATAGTAGGTACATAAGACATGGAGTAAGAAGGTACAAAACTCTTTTATAGTGCAACTGTGCGCGTGCGGCCAAACTAGGTCCAAGTGTCAGCTTGTACCACTCCCAAACATAGCATCCCTACTATCAGCAGCGCTGGTTTTCAGACTGGACATAACAGGGTGACATCACGCGGGCAAAACAACGATGTGCATAAAAATATGAGCAGTGTAATATAAATAAATAAATACGTGGGTGGGCACCAAGCAAACAAAATTCAAACACAGAATACATATATACTTTTATGGAGGTTGTTACTTGCAAGGCATAGACAAGAAAGATGTTATAGACTAAATTAAATGAAAGAACCACAACAGAATGGTGGCGTCTCATAAAATCAATGGCACTAAAACTTACCCTGTTTTTATAAAAGAAAACATACTCTATTATTCTCGGCAAACAATCTACACCCAATATTAAATGCAACATAAGAATTGCAAACATCGCTGCGCCAGCGATAATATATCCGAGGTTCTCTAGATTCCTCTGCTTGTCTTTCATCACGCACAACGCTGTTACTATTAGTCCCACTGGTGATAACACTGTCTGAAAAGAATTTTAATAATTCCGTGGTTATCAATAAAATTTATTGAGAAACATCAGATCAAGAGATTTATCTTAAGTTTTGGACGCAGTGTTGGAAGGGACCGATGGACCGACGACATTGTGAAGGTTGCTGAAAGTCGGTGGATGGAAAAGGCACAAGACGGTTCGCCGTGGAACTCTTTGGGGGAGGCCTATGTCCAGCAATGGACTTCTACAGGCTGATAATGATGATGATCTTAAGTTTTACTTCTGTTATACTCAGCCTTTACCTAGAGTGCTCGCCACCACTGAAGTCTTACGGCAAAAGCGGGGAACTAAATTTTAACAGAACTAAACAACATTTAGTTCTGCGAAAGCAGCTCCGCGTCTATCGGACTTCAGTGGTGGCGCGGACTCTATCTTCGTTTTACTGTTAGCTGGAAGAAAATGCTAACTAGCATTAAGTTCATACCTACTTGTCCTTGTCCTGTGCAATAACGAACTTTCTATCTACAAGAGTAATTTCTAAAAAATAAAATGGGTACGGAACGGCTGGATGGATTTGGATGTTTGGCACAGAGATAGATTATAGTCTGGAATAGCACATAAGCTACTTTTTACCGTCGTAGGTACCACGCGAGCGAAGCCGCAGGCAAGAGCTAGGAATTATAAATGCGAAGTTTGTAAGGATGTTTGTGTGTTTTCTACAATACTTATATTCTGCTGTATCCCATGCTTTACTGTTATCCTTTGTTGAGAGAAAATAAAAACATATTCTATAGCATATAGGCGTTCTAACTAGGTACCACGCGATCGAAAGCGCAGACGCAAGATAGTTTTATAAGATACTTCATACTCACATTAACAATACCATGTATGAACTCAATATCCCCATCTTTCTCGCCAGTAACCCACAGTGCTTTGGCCACTATCATCAGTCCATACAACACAATGCTTTGCACAACAATCATAGCTTCTCCTATTGTGAATGTTTTGGGGAATTTCGTGAGACAAGTCCGAAGTAGCAAACTGAATATAAAGATGGCTGGTACAGAGTAAAGAAGGGAAAATGTAAGATCTGAAAGCAAAAGTTTATATTAAATAAACAAACCGGATTAGTAACGCCGTTTGCTTGATACGAATTACGATGCTTGCTTGTCGTACGGTTCTTTCTTGTTCATCCTGTATGATGGCCCTGGTAGTGAGCGAGTACCCGTCTGAGACGCAAGATGTCACAGACCCATCATGTGAGGGAAATTTTTCCATACTGGGCACTAAGCTGAGCTAAAATAAGAGACATTGCTGCCCATCCCCTTTATTTAACCTTAGCCTCTTACGACATCTATGAGTGGGTAGATATGGAAGGGCCTATTCCTCAGCAGTGGCCACCACAGCCATTAATAAAAAAATATTGAATACTCATAGTGCCTCATAGAAATACATCTACAACAGGGAATTCTATAGTCGGGTCAGAATTATATGTGGGATAGTTGAGTGTCTTTTTATTACTAGCTTCAACCTGTGGCTTTGCTCGTGCAGTACTGGGCTAAGAAGTATTGAATATGTTATACCAGGCTGATAGTTACCTTGTCGTAAGAATATGTATAAAAACAGAGCTGATACAAGACTTGAAGCAATACATCCTCCATAAATAGATTCCTTTAGCACCAAACATGATACTGACATAAAGATTACAAACAATATACAGTAGAAGAGTAGACCCAGTGAAACATAAGCCACTAAGCTGTACACTGGTGATACTTTGTACAGAATGTTGTAGGCAATTAACACTGTAGGCAATAGAGCACAGCACCAAAGCCCATTTTCTTTTGTTGGAGTTGGCCTGAAAAATATAACAGGAATAACACATCAACATCATTTCAGCCATAGGACGTCCACTGCTGTACAGAGGCCTCAACAGAAACAATCATTCGGAGGGAAATCCCTCCAAATGATATAAATAGTATGGGCAAATGCCCATACTCACCCGCTGGGCATGCGGGTTGGCGAGCGCAGAAAGCTCTTGTTGTTGATAGGGAACATCCCCTAGCCTTTATTTCCTTAGTTGTTAGTTAACATCCAACAGCCACATACATAGTCCTGACCCCCACACTAGGAATCCCTGCTTGGGTATCAGAAACTATGAATAACAGAGTACCGCATCACCCAGACCCGGAGCAAATATTTGCAGAGCATGTAAACACTTTTCCCGCAGCGGGAATCGAATTCGTGCCTCTTGCGACTCAGACGGGCACTCGACCGATAAGCCAGCGCCACCGAGGTCGGTAAAGAGGTAGACAATAAGAGTTTATGTGCAATAAACATACCTGGTTTCTATGCGTGATACGTATAAATTTCTCGTTATTTGACTGTCCAAGGAACCGATAAGCCCTGACCATTTATTGGCTAAATATTGGATTATTTTTGGGTTATCCATTCTAATTTTATGATTGTTTATCTTTAAGTGCCAGTGGAAAGAGGGTTAATATTTTTATCACTCACAAAAATAAATGTTTACAAAATAAAATCAGCTGTTTTTTTTCTTTTCAAAATTGTGCGCCATAGAGTAAATTTCATAGACACTTCATAGAGACACAACTTTTATAGTTGTGCGCCGCCGCAGACAGAGTACTTTTGTTTCTTCTTCTTCCTGCCCTTGTCCCACATTATGTGGGGTCGGCACAACATGTTTTCTTCTTCCACTCTCTTCTGTTAGCCGTCATCTCCGCACTCACATCTTTCTTACTCATGTCATCTTTAATACAATCCATCCATCTTTTCTTCGGCCTTCCTCTTGTCTTATATCCATCCACATTCATACCTAACGCTCTTCTCGTTACATGACTTTCATCCCTCCTCATGACATGCCCATACCATGCTAACCTATTACTTCTCAACTTTTCCGTCACTGGCGCTACTTTCAAACTTCCTCTGATGTACTCATTTCTTAATTTGTCCATTCTTGTCACTCCACACATCCATCTCAACATTCGCATCTCTGCCGCATGCACTCTTCTTTCATCCGTCCCTTTGGTAGCCCAACACTCAGATCCATACATTACGACAGGCCTTATGATCGTCTTGTAAACTTTCCCCTTAAGTTTAAGGGGCATTTTTGGATCACACGTAGTTCCTGTGACCTGTCGCCATTTCATCCATCCCACATTTATTCTATTTTTCACGTCTCGGTCAATATCGCCATCGTTCTGTATGAGTGAACCGAGGTACCGAAAATCGGAGCAGACTGGAAGGGATACACCATCTAAGGCAATAGGGGTAAAACTAGATGGACCACCGAAGTAGCAGAACAGGTGCTCAGTTTTTGTTCTGCTGATCTTCAATCCGACACTCTCCAGTTTACAGACAGAGTACTTTTGTTTAAATACCGGAAAGCCGTATGTCACAGACTGTGATGGTTATGTTATCTATAATTATTAATGAGATGTCAGTTCGTTCAGTTGCTAAAACCCTCCCTATTAGTCTGTGGGTGGTTGTTATCTATGTATCTTCCTAGCCTGTGCTTACAAATCACAAAATAAGCAAGTTTTTTTCGTGCGGTGTTAAAACTTACTTCATAAAAGTTATCTTTTAGCAAAATGCTTCGCCACTTGCCTAAGATATCTAGAGTTCAGAAATATAAATATTCGTCTGCTGCTCCAGCGCCAAAAACAAATCCAGAAGTATTATACACTGGTGTAAGTTTACTTAGAACTTTTTAAAAACGACTCTCGCTCATCCGCTATCGTTTAAAGCATGTAAGTAATTACATGTAGCACTAAAAAGAAACTGATAATTACTGTTCTATCACTGACTATTAAGGAATACTTGTTCTATTCAATGACTATTTTTTTTTAGAGGAAACTTAATTTTCAAATGTTTTGTGTCATTATGAAAAAAATAATAATTAAAACTTTCTTTCTATTCAGCTCTTCATCAACAACGAATGGTTGAAGTCTTCAGACGGCAAGACATTCCAGACAGAGAACCCGGCCACTGGCAAGGTGATTGCTGATGTCCAGCAGGCTGGCAAAGCTGATGTGGACAAAGCCGTCCAAGCTGCTAAGGATGCCTTCAAGTAAGACAACATACATAAAATCGCGCCTATTTCGTGTAGGCAGTGACTACGGCATTCCACTTGCTACGACTCTTTTGCTTCATTAACTCTCATCACATTCCTCATACATGCTCGTCCATTCACACTCGCCTTATACACCTGTTTTACAAGTAAGACTAAACTTTGACTTGACTTGACTTGATCATTTGCAACTATCTTTACATAGCTCAACAATTTCTAGTGTATTTTGTTATCCCCTCAATGGTTTAATGCCTCCCAGTGGCAAGAGAAAGCGCCTAGTTCCCGGTTCCCTTTCGCGTGAAAGAGAGAGAGGTCTCGGGTTTGACGTCACAGGAATGGCCCTATTATTTTCGCCACTTCACATTTCACTTGAAATTGCAAAAAACTTTACAAAAAAACTAAACTAGTTACTAGTATTAGTTATAATATTATTTCTGGAAATAAAATCAAGTAAAAGGATAATTTGTACATAAATTAAGTAGTGATAAAGTCTATTTAATTTTTAGCCTCGGTAACCAGTAGGTACAACTTAACTTCCAGTTTAAAATTAGAAAACAACAAAAAGAACAGGCATAAATTCAACAATGATCGTTGCAAATTGAATTCTACTAATATTATAAATGTGAAAGTTTGTGAGGATGTTTTGATGTTTACGGTTCAATCATGCTGTAACGGCTTAACCAATATCTATGAAACTGTGAATAGATGGAGTTCTTTGCCTAGAATAGCTTGGGCTACTTTTTATCTCGGTACCATGCGAGCTAATTTGTTTTAAAGTTTGATTCTTTCTTTTTTACAGGTTGGGATCACCATGGAGGTCAATGGATGCATCTCACAGGGGCTACCTTATTAACAAGCTGGCTGATCTCGTTGAGAGGGACAGAGTCTATCTGGCGGTAATTTTATTATTCAAGTTTTTCTATAATATGATTAACATAAACCATGTTTTAATAACTGCAACAGTTTGAAAAATAAAGAGGACATAAACATTGTCTGGCAATCTGTAAAAGGCCTTTTAGGGTCATCATATGTCAAAGTTTAATAAAAATGAGGACCAGTCCTCTAAAATGTAATACAGCCTTCGTACAAGTGAACATTAGTACCTACATTACAATATAAAGTAAACTACATTTAAAAATGATCTCTATCCCTCTTAAACAGAGTCTGGAAACGCTCGACAACGGTAAACCCTACACGGCGGCCTACTACGGCGATTTGACTGCGGTTATAAAGAATCTACGCTACTACGCCGGCTGGGCTGATAAGAATCATGGGGTAGTGACGCCGGCTGACGGCCCGTACTTCGCTTATACCCGGCACGAGCCTGTGGGTAAGACAAATTACACTGTAAAGTCTGTTTGTATCGTTTTCACTACAAAACAGCTGAACCGATCTTGATGAGTTTTGTTAGGCCGATCCCATCAAATACATAAATGTGAAAATGGGAGCCAAGTTCAATAATAAAACTATGCGTGAGTCTAGACTTCGCCGATAAAAGAATTTAGATCTAAATGGGTGCCAAGTTCTGCCAAGCTCTAGATTTGATTTAGCACCCATTAAGATTTCAATTATTTCGTCGTCAAAGTCGAAAACCACGCCTATTCTTAATATTGAACTTGTCTCACAGTTTCTCATTAATGTTTTTAATTTATTTAATATATCATTATTTTTTTAAAAGCGTAAGTAGGTATTTCTTGCCTCTTCATGTATGTATGTACAATAAGTTAGGAAAATAGAATATTTATTGTATTAGGAGTGCACTTCAGAATAGCAATCAGATAAATTTCTAATAATAACGGCGACCTTCGGCGGCTTGCACTGCATTATCAGTTATCAGAGATAAGTGATTACAACTCGAGTTATCTACTTGTGAAAATAACGATTAGTATACTATAGCGCCATCTATACCGCTACATAAGTACCTAATTGACGCCTGCCTCATCGATAGAGAGAACTGTGCTAGCGACATCTAGCGAACAAATAGAGAAATTCCTGAGTCGCGCTTACGAAGCTATCTCGGAGATTGAACGTAATACCGTCATACAGTACTGTCCCCGAATTGTGTTTGATTGACTATGGGGTTATGAACATCTCAACGATTTAAATTGAGGAAATATTTATTGACCATGTGCGTCATACCTTATGCGGGGTTTATCGGAGAAAACTTCATGTTCATGCAGGATAATGCTTAGACCGCACACGGCTCGCATAGTGTACCAATACCGGCAAGAGGTGAATGTGCCTGATGAGTGGCCAGCTCGAAGCCCTGACCTCAATCCCATCGAAACATTTATGGGACGAGCTAAGATGAGTTCGAGCCAGAGATGCTGCTGCATGCAACAGGCGATCGCTGAGGAGTTGGGAGGCGATACAACAGATACCAGATACCGCAAGATTTCTTAAAAACATTGGTCAACTCAATGAAAAATCGAATGGAAGTAGTCATTTGGGCCAGGGGGGGAAACACCCAATATTCATAAAAATGTTTTTTTAATATCTTTGTCTTTATTCGATACCTGACTTAATGCTGTTTTATAAATTGCAGGAGTATGCGGACAGATCATTCCATGGAACTTCCCCCTGCTGATGGCCGCTTGGAAGCTGGGCCCGGCGCTCGCTAGCGGTTGTTCCCTCGTCATGAAGCCGGCTGAGCAGACTCCTCTCACGGCACTTTACTTAGCGCAGCTTGTGAAGGTATATCTATAGCTCTTAGCGATAAGACTGCCCATTGTACTTCGCTATTTATTTAATATTTGTTGTACCTGTGTTTAATTTGTAAGATGTCCTTGTAGTGTACAATAAAGAGTTTTCAATTCTATTCTATATCTGGTGGTCTGGGTGTTAAATATATTATATATCTATTATGTATATCAGTCTCTGGTACCCATAGTACAGGCTATGCCTAGTTTGGGATCAGTTGACCGTGTGTAATATTATGTCCGGAATATTTATTTATTATTTATCTATAGTGGACTATGGGACCAAACTGTGACAAGAGCTGTTACAATGAGAGCTTCGATTTCATCCTCTTATTTGGTATTCCTTTTTTTATGGAGTCAATCCTACTTCGCGTTCAATCCTATCCGAGCCTACCGTGTTGCCTCGCCGAGCACAAAACTTTTTTCTATTCAGTGCTAGCAACACGTCTCGGTGCTACCAGCGCACAGCAAGACAATTCTTCTTGATGATGCCTCGTAGAGAGGCGAAACACGTGTCGAATTCGTATTAAGTGATAAACTTATGAGGAATAGATTAGCGGAATAATACTATACAAGGTGATTCGTAATATGTATGCCATCACGAATGGGGTTATTGTACACCAATTTTTTATTTACCCAATTTACCACCCACCAATTAGGATTTTTGAAAACTGCCCCTTTTTATCAAGATACCACGCTAGCAAAGCTGCGGGCGTACACTAGTTTTTTTTTTTTTTTTTTTTAATATTCCGGACATATCACACTTTGTCAACTGATCCCAAACTAGGCATAGCCTGTACTATGAGTACCAGAGACTGATATATATAATAGATACATATTTAACACACACATCTGTGTTAATCATGACACAGACACACATCTGTGTTAATCATACAAATGTTTGTCCAGTGCGGGAATCGAACCCGCGGCCTCCAGCGCAGAAGATTGTTAATTGGCAATAAAGTTTGTTCTACGACTTTTGGAAACTCGACATTTTTCATTGGTAAAACTCTGCGAAAATCAGCTGTTTTGGGGTCAAATCAGGTCAAACCCAATGAATCAGCTGTTTTATGTAGCAATCTTGATTCCAAACTTCTTGTACGTTTAGTTATTAGTTCTAAAGGTGATAAAAATACCAAAAACAGATAATTTGAGAAAGTACTAATAGTATTCCTTTTCGTTGATAGAATAACCCCCTTTCGGGATGGTATACGTGTTATGAATAATAATAATAATAATAAATATCCCGGACATATCACACATTGTCAATTGATCCCAAACTAGGCATAGCCTGTACTATGGGTACCAGAGACTGATATACATAATATATATATATTTAACACCCAGACACAGAATAAACATCTGTGTTAGTCACAAATGTTTGTCCAGTGCGGGAATCGAACCCGCGACCGCTAGCGCAGAAGGCAGAGTTACTACCAACTGAGCTATGAGGCCAGTCACTTCGATCACCTTGTATATTTATGTGTCTATTTATTATTGTACAAATAATGTTGGTTCGTGCGCAGGAGGCCGGCTTCCCCCCCGGCGTGGTGAACATGCTGCCGGGCTTCGGGGACGCGGGCGCGGCGCTCGTCGACCATCCCCACGTGGACAAGATCGCCTTCACGGGTGAGTTCTTTACTCACACAAACTATGATGTTAGAGTGTTTTATAAATGGCCTCATAGCTTAGTTGGTAGTAACTCTGCCTTCTACGCTAGAGGTCGCGGGTTCGATTCCCGCACTGGACAAACATTTGTGACTAACACAGATGTTTGTTCTGTGTCTGGGTGTTAAATATATATCTATTATGTATATCAGTCTCTGGTACCCATAGTACAGGCTATGCCTAGTTTGGGATCAGTTGACAATGTGTGATATGTCCGGAATATTTTAAAAAAAAAATTAAAAAAAAATAACTAGTGTACGCCCGCGGCTTTGCTAGCGTGGTATCTTGATAAAAAGGGGCAGTTTTCAAAAATCCTAGAGTTCGTATTTTTTGAGTTTATGAGTATTTGTACCAAGTTTCAGATAAATATTTCGATGCGTTAAGATTCTCCCATACAAACTTTGACATCTCATTACACCCTTTTAAGGGGTAGTTTTGAAAATCTAGAAATACAGTTTTTCCTTATTTCTATTTAGTTATTTTTAGTTAGTTTCAAATCTGTAGATTCAAGGAATACGATTTTTCATACAAACGTTTTAACCCCTTTTCACCCTCTCCCTCGTTAGTGTTAGTGGATGGCTAGTTGTGGGAGGATAGTTGGCGGTGATGCACCGATAAAAAAAATCAACCGCTATATCTTCGAAGCTAGCGTCATTCGAAAACTATGGCGTAGTTGGTATCACATTTCCGATTCATGATGAAGATGTAGGTTTGAATCCCGCTATTTCGATAATTTTGGGTAGAATGTAATTTCTTTTTTAACCAACTTCCAAAAGGAGGAGGTTCAAGTCGGCTGTATTTTTTTTTCTCTAGTTTGTTCCAATCAAATAGCTCACAAAATCAAGGCCGTATTAAAAATGGATTACCTATGTGAACGAACAATAATCGTACTGTTATGGCTATCAATAACTCAATTTTATATTGCCAACAGGTTCTACGGAAGTGGGCAAGTTGATTCAACGCAACGCAGCTGGTACTCTTAAGCGGATAACCCTGGAGCTAGGCGGCAAGTCCCCCAACATAATTCTGGGAGATGTGGATATTGAAAAGGCGGTGGAGGCAGCGCATACCGCACTCTTCTACAACATGGGGCAATGCTGCACTGCTGGTATGCCATCCATCATCAACTTCCTCCTTACAGAAACTCCGCCTTACAGAAGATCGCCAAATAACATTATTTGTTTCAAATAGTGTTGTGTTCCTGCGGTGAGTAAGGTTGCCAGAGCTCTTTAGGGGAGGGGTGGGGGGGGTTCAGGGTTGGCAACGCGGGCGTGATGCCTACTACTACTTACAGGCGGGCCGTAAGATTGTTTGCCACCTTAGTTGTCTAAAAAAAAAAAAAACTTCCTGGCCTTGTCCCATATTACGTGGGACACAACACTATTACAAATTATTCTTTTTCTTGTCGTGTACCTGATTCTTCTTGGTCATCCTATACTAGGTGACCAGGTTGAGGTATGGTGGCCCTGAAAAGGGCCTACGACCGTCGATGAAGAATCAGTGTAGTGAAAGGATCAAAGTGCGGCTCCTTTCGTGCACATGTCACTTTTATAAATGCTACTTTTTTCATTGAATAGAGCAGAATAACCTGTACCCGATGAACCGACGACATTGTGAAGGTTGCGGGAAGTCGGTGGATGGAGAAGGATTATTTATTTATTTATTTGTTGAAAGTGCACAAACATTATGTATATTACCAATTACATAAAATATCTTCATAAAAACAGGGTCTGATATACATCAAAATAAAAGTGCACTATAGCATTCTCAAAAAAATTCTTAAAATAAACATAAACTTAAATAGTGCTCAATGAAAGAAAAATAAAAAAATAAAACTCTTGACTCTAACTAAGAAATATAAACGAAAACAATGTCTTTTATTATGATAAATTTGAACTGAAAATTAAAACTAACTTAAATAGATTTAGACCGTTCGTCATGGAACTCTTTGGGGGAGGCCTATGTCCAGCAATGGAATTCTACAGGCTGAGATGATGATGAGAGCAGAATAAGAATACTGTTTTTTTTTTATTTCCTGGGTTAGTTTATCGATTTGTTATTTCCAGGGTCCCGCACATTCGTGGAGGATAAAATCTATGACCAATTTGTTGAGCTGTCTGCTGAACGAGCCAAGCGCCGCGTGGTCGGGGACCCCTTCAGAGCCGACGTCGAGTCTGGACCACAGGTACCTTCAAGTCTTGGTTACCTTCGGTTGCCATTTTATTTACACTAGACGACACTAGATGTGGTGTAGTTGTCTAAGTTTTATTATATGTATGTTAGTCTGTAAGGTATTTATTGGTATGGGCTATGGCATGTTACACATTTCTGTGTAATGTGTCAAGTAGCCTGAAATAAAGATGTTATTATTATATGTTTATTTAACTAGTACGTCATAACTACACTAATCTGTATGTATAAAGTCTGTAAGGTATTTATTAATATGGGCCGTGGCATGTTACACATTTTTGTGTAATGTGTCAAGTAGCCTGAAAGAAAGATATTATTATTATTTGTTTATTTAACTAGTACGTCATAACCAATTACACTAATCTGTATATATAAAAGAACAAGGCCTCAACGTGCGCCACCACAGCCCAAACCAGTTTTGTACTTTCTGCCAAGCTGTACACGAATTTGTCTATACCAGATCAGTGACCAAAGCTAATTTTCCCCTAAATTTTGAGTATTTCTTGGTGTCTCGGGTATTTTTTCATTTTGACAATGTGTGACAGATGTGAGGAACAACTTTCACTAAAAAGCAATTTAAGTCTACAGTTAAATGTATGATTTTGCTGAAAAGTTTGAATGTTTTTGTTTGTTACACGTCTTAGGGGAAAACTGTGCAAATATTGTTGAATTTAGAGTATTTTCCACTGAGTCTAGAGAAAATCAAATTTCAGGGCTGGCAACACTGAAATATTTTAGCTCCGAGTAATGAACACATATTTGCCAAGCTGTACATGGCTTTTTCCATTCCAGATTGACGCAGAACAGCACGGTAAAATCCTCGGTTTGATCAACCGCGGTAAGGAACAGGGCGCCCGGCTGGTGGCCGGCGGAGCCCGACACGGGGACCAAGGCTACTTCGTGCAGCCCACAGTCTTCAGCAACGTCAATGACAACATGGACATCGCCAAAGAAGAGGTACTTCCCACTTATAAATTCGAAAATTTGTTAAGATGTAAATCCGTAAATAAAAAAATTCGTAAAATTCGTTTCAAAATGATCCTTATACTTTACTAATAACTTTATTCAGTAGCCGTGACCTACTGAATAAAGTTAATTTGAGTTTGTCTTTTAGAGGCTTGCGATATCTTTGAGCTATACCGCACGCTATCAAGCGTCAAACTCAAAATGGACTTTATCAAGTACGTGTAAGTATCATTTTCAAATGATTTTTTTATGACATATCAGGGACATATCGCATACCGTTTGAGGATGTGAAGATGTTTGTTACTCTTTGTCGCCGCATGGTTGCGGCCAAATTTCATTTAAATCCATTCAGACCACTGAACGGATTGAAATTACATATACATCATCATCATTTCAGCCGTTCGACGTCCACTGCTGAACATGGCTTCCCCCACAGACAGAGCAAATTCCTTATCATGTGAGGGGATTTGCCCATACTCACCACGCTGGGCATGCGGGTTGGCGAGCGCAGTTATCTTAGCAGTTAGCTATCGTTGTTAAAATGAACGCTGCTGCCCATCCCCTAGCTTTTTTCCCTTAGTCGCCTCTTACGAGTAGATATGGAGGGGCCTATTCTTCAGCCGGGGCCACCACGGCACATTACATATTATGATGTGACAAATGGCTTCCTAGCAGCTACGGCCTTACTCAAACTTAGCTTTGCCTGAATGTTAGTGTCGTATCGTTGGCTAACAATGGGGTTTTTGCGACGTAGCACGATGCATATTGTTGCTGTTGCCAAAATTGAATGCAGCTCTCCTGTGTTTCAGATCTTCGGCCCCGTTCAGAGCATCATCAAGTTCTCCCAGCTAGACGAGGTGGTGGAACGCGCTAACAACACCGTATATGGCCTAGCCGCCGCCATCTTCACTAAGGACCTCGACAAGGCTAACTATCTCGTTCAGGTAAATTTCTTATGTCTCTTCTTGATGTCATTAGACGATACACAGCGCTTAAGTTAAGGCAAACTTATCACAATGTAAAATGAAATTTAATTTAATGGTAACAAAAACGGCCACCGCTCTGTGTGTGCTAGGGCAGAGCAGCTTATACCGAAGCGATGTGGGTCGTCTATTGACATCAACTGATCATGATTGACGCAATTGCCGTGGATTCGGTGAAACTAAAAATTGGTTTATTGACAGCTTAAAATACCAGTAATTTGCTAATACTGACATTAAGACAAACTTAACACATTGACTAGTACCATCGACATAGCTTAGAATTAGGTTGAAGTGACAGTGGGCCGGCCATATAGCTCGCAGAACCGACGACCGTTGGGGAACTAAGGTTCTCGAGTGGCGACCACGAACCGGACGACACAGTGTTGGAAGGCCCCCCACCCGATGGACCGACGACATTGTTAAGGTTGCGGGAAGTCGGTGGATGGAAAAGGCTCAAGACCGTTCGTCATGGAACTCTTTGGGGGAGGCCTATGTTCAGCAGTGGACTTCATCAGGCTGATGATGATGATGAGTATCATTAAAAGAAAAGTAAAGAATATCTTTACTTTTCTTATAATTTTAACCGATAATGATTTACTATTGGTAGCAAAATGAACTTTTTCTGTTCTATATTTACAAAATAATATTTTTCAGAGAATTCGCGCCGGCACAGTGTGGGTGAACGATTACAACGTGTTCGGCAACCAGATTCCCTTCGGCGGGTTCAAGCAGTCGGGCGTGGGCCGAGAGAACGGGCCCTACGGCATCAAGAACTATACGGAAGTCAAGGCGGTTGTAGTCAAACTCACTGAGAAGAACTCTTAAAATCATCATTCCAGCCGTTTGAAGACCTCTGCTGAACATCG
Organism: Anticlea derivata; assembly: GCA_947579855.1. Lineage (NCBI taxonomy): Eukaryota > Metazoa > Arthropoda > Insecta > Lepidoptera > Geometridae > Anticlea > Anticlea derivata. The sequence goes on along the minus strand of OX388271.1, from coordinate 8,603,424 downwards.
CAATATTGGCCCTGATAACTGCTTCTGATTGTACGGAGGTAGTAAACTTTTGGGCATCAAGGCACCTTACTTATTGTCTTAGCAAGTGCAAGCAACTTAATATCCCAGCACTATAATTGAATCATGTACTTCGAACTACATTAATATTATATTTCAATGGATAACACTGAAGTTTCAGGAAGTAATTTCCACAAACTTCCACCTTCGGTCGGCGGTGTTTAGCAGAACTGCAGTACAGCTTTTACTGTTACTAAATATTTAACTGTATAACATGTACATGCTAAACTGAAATTAGTTTTTAAGATTAAACAAAGCGTGCTTTACGCATTTATAAAGCTCCATATATATTTTTGAAATATTTCACATGTTTAGTTGAGAAATTTGCAGTATCAGATTTTCAGATAGATAATAAAATTCAAATAGACTGTATAATCGTCTTCCTATGCGTAGCATAGCTTCTTTATTCCTGGTCACAAGTGCCATTTTTTTTTACTTTTTATTGTTAGAACTGTCAAAGACAGATTATAAAGTTAATAAAAAGCATTTTTTTATCAAATAATTTGTTTTATTTTAACAATTAAATCTAATAAACCACACGTCTAACAAGTTTAAAAATATACAAATTACTAAACAGCTTGTATAATTTTTAAAATCAACTATCAGTTTATTAGGAAAAGGATTGAATCAAAAGTAAGAAGCAATAATCAACTTAAAATCTGTAGAGATGGTAAACAGTGCGAGTATTACAAGAAAAAAATACTTAACAGTGCTAATATTTAAAAAAATCACAACAGTGGAATGATAGTGCCACTAAATCTAAAATCACATAGCCTTGCACTATACTAAAAACCTATAAAATAAAAACTTCAGCTAATCTAAAACTAGTGTAAGGAATTTATGAAAATACTCGATCTTTGGATTATTGAATACGAGCAGACTGAAGTTAGTTATCATAATAATATACATAAATTACTAAAAGAAAAGAACATAGTTACTATGATAACCTGCAGACAAGCTGATATCCAAGCGTATTACACAAACGCGGAGCAAATAAATATATAGTGCTGTGATTTGTAATTTTTTTTCCTAGCCAATGTCAGCAAAGTAACGAGAACAATTAATGCCCTTATTGAAAATCTGTCAAAATAAAAAAGATGCATAAAGTATTGCCATCTCTCACTATTAGATTCTGAGAAAAGGTAACAGACAGGGATACTTTTCCACAATGCTTATATTTATGTACCTAGCGTTTATAAGTGAGCGGTGGAATGAATAACTAAATATTACTACATAGTTTAAAACCCACTGCGTTTGTGTTGTTGGTCTGCTAGTTTGAAATTAAATCATTTGATCGACAAAAGCCGCGTTCCGTAATACACGCTTGGATTTCAACTCGTCTTTTAGCTTGTCAGACATACATTAGCATCAAATACTAATAAGTTAACATAAATCATAGTATCAAATACTATTTGTACTTTTTGCGTTGGATCTGTTGGAAACTACCAAAATAATTTCACCGTCGCGTCTTCAAAGTACCCTCCGATCCACAAACTACATCTGTAGAGTTAAGTACTAGATTCTACAACTTTCTAAACCGCGCCTTTGAGGCCACACTTATTGATTATAGCTCGTAAGAAATTCCCGTTGCTATTAATAACTCATAATTATTGGTTAGCTTGACAGGGTTTTTATAAGACCCGTAATGTATTGGTGGATTCTAGCCTTGACGCAAGGCACAACTCCAAAAAAAAAAAACGTAGTGGATGCGTGTCCTCAGATTGCGGGTTCAATCCTTGTCTGTATTTTGTTCAAGAACAGAAAGATTTTCTTCTGATATTTTTTCCAAAAACCCACAGCCCAAGGCAAAGTTACTCGCCAAATCTTCCTCTATCTTTTTCTCAAGAAACTCGAAATCGTCACCGTCCTGACATTTTATATTGATGCATTCATCCGATGAAGAATCTTGGTAACTCATTACATTCTCTATGTTCACTTCCACCTCATCGTTCATGACTAGGGAAGGGCTGCTGTTACTCAAGAACCTGGTTTCTCTTTGGATCGGAGCGAAAATTTCCGATTTCGGCCGTACTTTGACGTCCTTTTTAGCTTTCCTGATGGGGATTTGTGCTCGTTTGTCTTTGGGAACGATACGCTGGATCCTCTCCTCGACCAACGATATGCTCCGTTTGAACACAACGGTGTCACTATCGAGATGGCAGCCGTCAATTGCGTCACGCGACTCTGTGTCTGAGTTGTCACACCTGAAGTAGATTGTGTCACATCCGTTTTCTTGTTTCACTTTTATAAGGCAGCAGTCATCTTCTTTCTCGCAGAGTATCTCGTGGAGGGAGCCGTGTAGGGGAATAAGCTTTACTTTGCCGCCGAAGTTTTCGTTCATGTGGACAGATAGGTCGTCGTCGATGTACAGATCCTCTGTGCTTCTAGCTTCCTGTCAAAATAAAAAAAAATCGATGTTAAATCTATACAAGGTGATTCATAACATATATACCTACTATCCCGAAAGAGGCTTCCGCAAACTATTGGCAGTAAAGTTAGTTCTAATACTTTTGAAAATTCGTAATTTTTTATTCTAAAAACTCAGCTGTTTTGGGGTCAAATCAGTTCAAACTTTCTCTTACCTTTAATAATCCATCTGTCCTACTTATATTATAAATGCGAAAGTTTGTTAGGATGTTTGAATGTTTGTGGTTCAATCACGCCGTAACGGTTCAGCCGATTTCGATGAAACTGGGATTTCGGGGTTGGCATGTTGTATAAAAAAAATGTAATAAGGCCTCCTCACCTGGATAGCATTAAAAGCCTGGCACCGTTTCAGAGCATTAATCTGACCATCATCCGTCAACGTGTCTTCCATCGACACATTCAGCTTCTGGCAGCTCGAGTCCCTCGCATTATCACAGATAGTCACATTCACACAATTGTCCAACACTTGCAGACTATTATCCCCGGAGCGATTGAAAGTTATTTGCAACAATGGTTTGTTGTTCCCATTGATTTTGACTCGGGAGAACTTCATGGGTTCTTTTCTTTTCTCTTCATCGTGCAATGATTCCATGATGTTAGCGACGCCCTTGTTCAGCATGTCCTCGGTTTTGTGAGACGTGACGGTGGATGTGTCGTCGATTTCGTGGAGCAGGTGTTGGAACTCCTTACGGATGAGATCTCTGATGAATTCCTCGATACCTTTGGTGTCCGTTGCTTGATCTATCTTAGGCTCGATTTTATCATCTGTTCCGGTACTGTAACAAAAACATTGCAATTGACTTTTGTTTCCAGGTAGAGACAGCAGAACAGTTTGAGTCAGAAAATAAATAAACTTTTTAGAAGAATTAAATGGCAGTGCGAAATAATATTACCAACAAAATAAAAGCAAAAAAGCCAACATCACGCGGTGTTCCCAGGCGGTCACCCATCCAAGTACTGACCGCGCCCGACGTTGCTTAACTTCGGTGATCGGACGAGAACCGGTGTTTTCAACGTGGTATGGACGTTGGCGACAGACAAACTAAATAATTGATGAACATTGTAATTTTGTCGTCATGGCTTAATAAAAAACAGAAAAGTTAAGATAAAAAAAAACAGAGACAGAATATTATGATTTGATATGTACCTACTGGAGATTATTATTTCTATATAGAAGTCGGATTATTCTAGAAATAGCAGGTCTGACAAAAAGTAGCAAAAAGCCAACATCACGCGGTGTTCCCAGGCGGTCACCCATCCAAGTACTGACCGCGCCCGACGTTGCTTAACTTCGGTGATCGGACGAGAACCGGTGTTTTCAACGTGGTATGGACGTTGGCATCAGACTACCCAAATTATTACTATAGCATCTGCTCGGTGACGTCATGGGTGAATGACCTAATTCACGGTCGAATGAGAAGAGTATAATTTGTCTCTTTCACTCACCCTTTATCTAAATCCTTGCTCCACGTACGGTAGCGTTCGGGGTCGCGCGCACTGAAATTCAATCCCTTTGCTATCGCGTCTCTGGCTTGACTGAATTGCTCCCAATTTCCTCCTGAAACTATCAAATATATTACATACATGATCCGCTAAATGACGTCTTACTACGATTAAGCACGCAGAAAGAGCTAATAGGTAACGCAATTAGAGAACTGAGACCGTTACAACACAATCCGTTCTCCTGCGCCCCTGTTTACATTGCAGGAGTGGTCTGAGTAAAATAGCTCACCTACAGACGAGAAGAAAAGGCTTAGGAACGTTCCTAGTTGAATATTCATGCATTATTTAGTAATTATTCTAGCTAGAACGTACCTTCAAAGTAATCGTTAAAAACAGTTGAATAAAACTTACCTAGAATTTTGATGATGTTATGATGCCCAGTAAAAAGCTGCATGCAAGTTGAAAATTAATTTATTATCATTTTGACAAGTTTTAGTAGTGAAATTAACTAGTTAAACAACAGACAGGGAAGGATCCTTATAATGACAATATTTTTTAAATTCTAAAACGCATATACTTTAAATTATTTTGCTTACTCAAGCTAGGATTAAAAAATAGGAAAGTGAAGACAAAACCACCACCTGAATATTAGATCTAAATATCGAAATGTTCACAATACAAAGACATTTTACCATTGTTAGGGAAAGCAGGCATTCGGAATGATTTAGTCGGTTTCCTCGTGTTTAGCTGTGGCAGAGATTTCTGAAGAGTGTCCACACAATGAGAGGCTGGCTTCAAAGCGGATACTTGACTTCTGAAAATACAAAAAGTACAAGATGATAGATCAGAAAAAAAAGCAAAAAGCCAACATCACGCGGTGTTCCCAGGCGGTCACCCATCCAAGTACTGACCGCGCCCGACGTTGCTTAACTTCGGTGATCGGACGAGAACCGGTGTTTTCAACGTGGTATGGACGTTGGCAACATACGTGTTAAAATTCTTCAACAAATACATAAAAAATGCTGAATCATTAAGCTTGAACTGATCTGACCCCAATACAGCTAATTTTTGCATAGTTATTTTTCAATGAAATATTACGGCACTTCGAAATTGAACAAATTTTATTTGGTGAATAAAGCTCTTGTCGGGATATTATACATTTATGGACAAGCTTCCGCCCGTGGCTTCGGTCGCGTGAAGAAAAAAAGTAGAGTATAAGCTATTCCAGACTATAATCTATCTCTATGCCAAATTTCATCCAAATCCGTTCGGCCGTGATTGAACCACAAACATCCTCACAAACTTTCGCATTTATAATATTAGTAGGATCATCTTGGCCTCCTTTAATTATTAAAGTATGTATAAAACTTGAAAGTGCGGAACCGGGGCCGAGGTATGATGTTATACCTGCTATCTTCAGGCAACGACATAGACCGTCCGGACTTCCTATTAGCTTCGTAGATCCACCTCTCGTGTATAGCGACTAGCGGTTTCACACTCATATTCGCAAGCGCCTCTTCGTCGACTCTGTACTTGGGATTGTTTCTGTCCATCGAGGATTTGAAGGACCAGGTGCGTTCGCGAGTGTCGTCGGTCTCCGGTGACAGGTCATGAGTAGGGTCGGTCCTGTAAGAAGAAAATTAGTAACGTTTTAGAAACAGATACCTTGAGGATTTTTAATCTCTATCTCCATCACTTATGCGAGGTAGGGCAAAGCAAGATTTTCTCGCAGTTGACAGCAATTGGAGCCCGCCGGAAGAGGTACCTTCGCCTTACAGAAGATCGCGGACAAATAACATTATTTGTTTCAAATAGTGTTGTGTTCCTGCTGTGTGTAAGGTTGCGAGAGCTTTCGAGGTTGGCAACGCGCGCGTGATACCTCTGGTATTGCAAGCGTTCATAAGCTACGGTAACCACATACCAACAGGTGGGCCGTAAGTTTGTTTGCCACTTATAGTTGTATGTCAGTTAAGGACTTGTCTTCACCTGAAATCCTACTAATATCCTACTATTATTATAAAAGCGAAAGTTTATAAGGATGTTTAGATGTTTTTGTGGTTCAATCACGCCCGAACGGCTCCACCGATTTCGATAAAACTGGAACTGGAATAGATAGAATTCTTTACATAGAAATGCAAATTGGCTACTTTTTATCTAGGAACCACGAGCGAATCTGCGGGCACAAGCTAGTAAATAAAAGTTACAAGTACCTCTTGTGTCCAGATCCACTGTCTCTCATAGTATAAATACTGGCCGGGGAATGCTCAGTGCTGCCCTCACGAGTTGCAGTATTATTCTCGGAACTAGCTCGAATCTCCGGAGAACAACTAGATGACTTCGGTTGAGTGCCTGAACTGTCTGGTCGCGGCACAGCCACGTTTTGATACTGACCTACAAATATAAAAAAGAATATTAGTGCAAAAAGCCAACATCACGCGGTGTTCCCAGGCGGTCACCCATCCAAGTACTGACCGCGCCCGACGTTGCTTAACTTCGGTGATCGGACGAGAACCGGTGTTTTCAACGTGGTATGGACGTTGGCGACAGACAAACTAAATAACTAAATTATTATCAGAATTTTATGACGTCACTTTATCATCTTTCATTAACATCTTTATACATCAAGTCGCAATCCGCATCCGTCAGTAAATTCGCTTTATAAATAAACATGAGAGGGCTTAGGTACCCGAAGTTTTATTGCCTTTCAACGCAGACATCATTTACATTATTTTGAACCAAATCTTCCTGACCGTCCGTCTATTTAAGCTACTGCCTACTCAAAACCTTAAAGTTAAGGGTACCGGTCGAGATCTGTAGGTATTATTTATTTTGTAGTATTAAGTAACTCCTTTACTTTGCTAAATACCTAGATACAACAAATTTTTTTTTATAAAACACTTATACATATTATAAAATATAAAATCAAATAGATATTCGCTTTATTAGATTATGTTATAACTTCTAAAATGCTTTATGGAATCCGATGCGGTTTTCACAAATGTAAGGGTGACTATCGGGAATGGTATTCGTATAAATTTCCCGTGCGGAGTCAGGACGAGCCTAGTAATTTTTTTATAATTAGGTTTGTAATTTATGAGAAAAAATATTGTTTTCTATAATTTGGATATAACAGAAAGTAGCAAAAAGCCAACATCACGCGGTGTTCCCAGGCGGTCACCCATCCAAGTACTGACCGCGCCCGACGTTGCTTAACTTCGGTGATCGGACGAGAACCGGTGTTTTCAACGTGGTATGGACGTTGGCGACAGAACATCCAAATAATTTAAACATTATTATATCACAATATAAATTTTCATTAGAAAAGGTCAGGGGCTCGACATTGAAATACAACAATAGAAGCAAACTTTCTTACCTTCTTCAATTGGTGTTTCAGAAACAGCGTTTCTAGGTTTTATACGATTTTTTTCAGGCGTACCCAGATCTCCAGAGAGCCAGGCATTTTTTCTCAACTTATTACTTCTCGCTATAGGCGTTGTCGGTAAACTATAGTTCTTTATTTCGAAGTTGTAAGACGACTTCTCCATGCTATTTTGGTCTTTCAGCAGCGGCTTGATAGAGTCCAAATTGTATTCAGGCACTTTGATATGCAAAGGTTTGTATGATTTCGGCGTGAAACTCCGGCTTAGCTTCGCGGTGGATCGCTCGCAACTTTGATCTTTATTGCTTTCGTCAATGAGTCCTAAATTCATTGTGCGGTTTGGGCTCAGAATGCTGCAGTATTCTGTGGAATCGCTTTTATGGAGCGTGCCAGGCGTTTCAATGTCTTTAATCCGCGCGCGTAACTTTGCTATTGGAGTTGAACAGGCGCTTGAAAAATCCTTTTCTGGCAGTAAATCGTATCTTGCTACTGATATACAATCTAGATTATCGTCATCAGGTATAATGCACTTCTGAGCTTCAGAATACGTCACGTTCGTATAGGATTTTTTTATAGTTTCATACAGAGGTGTTACATCACTTTTGGTTTCTTTCTCACTGCTTTCCGTGGAGCTGTCTTCTCTGTCTTTTGTGTTGTGAATTATAGCTTGGTGCTGGATGTTTTGAGGACTTTGACAGTCGGAATCTGTCGGCGAAGTTGTGTCCCAGGCGGTTGCGCTAAATGTAGATTTCTTGTTCGGAAGCCTGGCCGGTATAATAACGTAACCGATATCCTCTATGTCACGCTAAAAATAAAAAATAAAACTTTAGGGAAATAATAAAAGATCTAGGGCGAGAATGATTTCTTAGTTTGTCTAAAATGTGCAAAAAGCCAACATCACGCGGTGTTCCCAGGCGGTCACCCATCCAAGTACTGACCGCGCCCGACGTTGCTTAACTTCGGTGATCGGACGAGAACCGGTGTTTTCAACGTGGTATGGACGTTGGCGACAGACATGCTTAATAATTTGATGAACATTGGAATTATGACGTCTTGGCATATTAGAAAAATAGGTTAAGTTACAATAGTAGATTGTATCATAAGGGAGCAAAATCATATTTTTACGGCGAGGGCGCTTTTTTGAATCCAGAGCGAAGTGAGGGGTTCTTGAGTAGAATCCCGAGCATTGCGAGGGATTCTTTAGTAGAATCCTGAACGTAGCGAGGGATTCAAATTACGTCGCCCGAGCCAAAAATATATTTTGCGCCCGAGTGATATACTCTACTTTTCATCACCCACCCACTATGAGAAAATAAAAGGCACTTCATATTTTATTCCTTTTTTTTATTCAGCTGGCGGCGCGACTATGGGCCGTCGTACCAGCCAGTCTTTATTCAAACAATATTTGCGTTCGATTTCTATTTCGATTTTAAAACTAAGATGTTCCAAATTCAAAAAGTGCGCGGCAAAGATTCATTCCCGCCCGCTAAAAGTTTCTTATAGAAAACACCAGCTTTGGGTGCACTTAAAGGCGAACCAAGTCGTCCTTTTCTAATAGATGGGATGGATAAATATTAAAATAATGATTAGTTCAACACATACTGGATTATAATTTCAATAGGAATCAAAATGATCTAGAGTTCCGACGAAAAGTAGCAAAAAGCCAACATCACGCGATGTTCCCAGGCGGTCACCCATCCAAGTACTGACCGCGCCCGACGTTGCTTAACTTCGGTGATCGGACGAGAACCGGTGTTTTCAACGTGGTATGGACGTTGGCGACTGTTTAACCCAATTTAAGGATCTTACCTTCACAGTTTGAAGAGATTGCTGAAAGGTCTCAAGGTCGATTCTTTCATTCCTCTTTATTTTTAGTCCGGCTTGTAGTAGAGATAGCAGGCAGCCGGGGTAAGTGCCGTCTTGAGGTAATGGCACGCCAGTTTCCCAGAGTGTGTACTGTTCTTTAAGTTTTTCGTAGGTCAAAAACTTCCATGGTACTGAAGCTGAAACATATTTTCTCGTTTGAATAATGCATGAGGGTGTTGATTCTGTTATTTCGAAACTAATTTGACAACTCTGAAAATGTTTATTCCATTTACTATAAACTAGCTTCTGCCCGCGGGTTCGCTCGCGTGGTGCCTACACAAAAAGTAGCCTATATGCTATTAGATAAAGAGGTAAAGATTTTTATCTATTCCAAGTTGCAACGAAATCTGTTGAGCCGTTACGGCGTGATTGAACAATAAACATAGAAAATCATAATTGGCTACTTTTTATGAAGGTACACGCGAGCGCAGCCGCGGGCGGAAGCTAGTAACAGATAAATCATTGAAATTACATTCTCATCTTGTCGTGTCACTGATTCTTTCTTGGTCATCCTGTATTGGGTCAGTGACCAGGTTGAGGTATGGTGGCCCTGAAAAGGGCTTATGACCATCGGCGTCGACGACAGAATCAGTGTAGTGAAAGGATTAAAGTGCGCCTCTAAGGAGGCTCCTTTCGTGCACCTTTTTTGGAGGAGGTAGGCACAGCGAGATTTTCTCTTTCTAAATTGGAGCAGCCCGTCTGGAGAGGTACCTCCGCCTTACAGAAGATCGCAGCCAAATAACATTAATTGTTTCAAATAGTGTTGTGTTCCTGCGGTGATTGATAAGATATCGGTAAGATTGCCAGAGCTCTTTAGAGCTCTGGCAATCTTACTCACCGCAATCTAACTCCCCCCGTCCCCCTCCCCCTAAAGGGGGTGGGGTTCGGGTTCGGCAACGCGTGCGTGATGCCTCTGGTATCGCAAGCGCTCATAGACCACGTTAACCACTTACCAACAGGTGGGCCGTTTGCCACCTTAGTTGTATAAAAAAAAACATTAAAAATTACATTACCATTACAACTCTCCCACAGGATCAAGGAGAGGGAATATGCATCGCTTTTCGAGCACGGCTGCACCATACCCAGCTGATCGGGCACGAACAGTTCCGGCGCCTGCCAGCGGTACAGCTCAGAGTTCTGGAAGTCCTCGTATGGCTTTGACACTGCGTGCGTCTTCAAGTAGGTTTCCGATGGATTTGCTGATAGCAAAGGCTCACTCTCTGATGATTTAGAATCACGCGCGTCTGGAAAATATAAATTACGCACTGAAGTACCTGCTGTAAACGGTGAATATTTAAAAAATATGTCCCGCAGCGGGCATCGAACCCGCACCACTTGCGTCTCAGACGGAAACTCGCCCGCTACGCCACCGAAATCGTCCAACCATGAAATTCATTCGACCACGAAGCGGGCAACGCAGTGTTGGAAGGCCCTCCGGCCTCCACCCGATGGATTGACGACATTGGTTAGGTTGCGGGAAGTCGGTGGATGGAAAAGGCCAATCGTCATTGAACTCTTCGGGGGATGCCTATGTCCAGCAGTGGACTTCTACAGGCTGATGATGACGGTGAATGACCGGTGTTTTCAACATTAACGCTGGACAGATCAGCTGAGAAATTTTATCAACATCACAATAAAATTATGAATATGTGTGTGACAATTTAAAAACTAAACAAAAACCGATAGCTACGCATATAACAAAATAGAACAGAATTGAGAAACACCTCCCATTTTTAGGGTTCCTTACATCATTTGGAAAAACGGAACCCTTATAGGATCACTTTGTTGTCCATCTGTCTGTCTGTCTGTCTGCCCGTCTGTCAAGACCCTTTTTCTCAGAAACGGCTAAAGGTATCAACTTGAAATTTATACCACCTATTAAGGTTTGTGGGCTTATGGTGCCATATAAAAATCAAAGCTCTAGCTTAATGCATGCAAAAGATATGGCAATGAATGTATAATTTTTGTTCGGAAATGACAAAAATCAAACTTTTTAACAGCTTTTATTGTTTATTATAATTATTTATTATTACAAAACATGCTCACAAAACTTACAGCTATGGGCCAAAACGTTGTGTGAGATAGAAGCAAGGAAAAGTTACACAATCAAATAATAAAATACAAATTAATAAGAAAACGAATACACAAAAGAGAAAAATTATAAAACTTCATATTGTCATCTACGTCTGGTTCGTGGGCTATCATTGCGTTGAGCAATGAGAGTGCGTAGGTCGTTGCGGCATATAACGTTGTGTTGGTGCGGGCGGCGGGCGGCACGAACAGACGCCGCTCGCGCGCCCGCCCGCATCGTACGTACCGGTCCGGCACATACAGTGCGCACTCAGACAGCGCAGTGGAACTGTCAATCTCATTCCGAAGCAACATGAAATAGTGGGTCATAAGAGCAGATTTACGTCTAAGTTCGAGTGTATGTAGCCTAACCATACAGCCAACAAAGAGTGACGGGTAAAGATAATATCTGTATATCTTGAGGTACAAAAATCTAGAAAATTTCCTTTGAACTCTTTCTAACATAAGCTTATACTTTCCTTCGTGGGGATCCCAAACCAAGGCGTTATATTCGAGTTCAGATCTTACAAAAGCATAGAATAAAGAAATTACTGTTCGTCTGTCTTTGAATCGAGCGGATTGTCTCATAACGAATCCTAATGACTTGTAGGCTTTATTACATGTATCAACTATATGCGTGTTAAAGGATAGTTCGCTGTCCAAGGTCAGGCCTAAGTATCTGGGTAACTCGCTCAAGTGGAGCTCCTGATATGATATAGGGATGCGCGTGGGGGGAACGGGATCGGGTGAAGGTAATAGTTTTGCATTTGGTCTCGTTAAATTGTAAACGGTTTCGATCGTTCCACGCAACGACGTTTTCTATGTCACGCTGTAATGCGTCACAGTCAGCAGGACTCTCTACACCCAAGAATAGGTCAGGTCGTCGGCAAACATCAGGCATCTAGCCGCGCTGACAACACTAGGCAGATCATTGATCATGATCAGAAACTGTAACACAAGTAAAGGGAAAAGTCTGAAATTGAGGATTTTCGAAGTTTTTTAGGAAACAAAGTTATATTTGCGGTCAATGTCTTACAATGACAACGTGAGCGACTGCAAATATAAGTTTGTCAATTCCTTCACTTAGAATTTTTATTAATTTTTATGAATGTGCACGACCGGGATTCGAACCCACGACCTATGGTACGGAAGCCTCAGGGCGCGAGTTCTCGCAATTGACCGTCTTTATTTTTATTGGTGTATACAATAAGGATTGCAAAAAAAAAACAGATATATTACCTAAATAAAATGAGCAAAAAGCCAACATCACGCGGTGTTCCCAGGCGGTCACCCATCCAAGTACTGACCGCGCCCGACGTTGCTTAACTTCGGTGATCGGACGAGAACCGGTGTTTTCAACGTGGTATGGACGTTGGCGACAGAACAACTAAATAACTTGATGATCACAATTTGATGACGTCTCTTTATTTGTTTCATTTTATTAGAAGCTCTAAAAATATAACAATAACAAGTCTAACAGTCTGCGTTCGTGGTATGGATGTTGGTGACTGAGCAACTAAATATTTGAAAAATACACACTCCGGTTTTTGACATTTTTACCATTACGTTTGTAATTTTAACACCATTTCGTGTATGAAAGTTTAAAAACAGCGCCATCTAGCTTACGTAAGTTGTACAATTTTCAGAGCTAGCAAGTGAACCATAGGGCTTCGAACTAGCTACTATTCTGAACATAGTGAGTTCATATTTTGTGATTATAGAGGGTATTATATTACAGAACAAGCCTTTTCCAAATACAGTTATTTTGTGCTTTTTATGAAAATATTCCGTTCGTAAATGATTTGTAAATCACAAAATATATAAGGGTGTTGTACCTAACCTATGTATGTACAATTTAGATTTTCAGTAAAATACAAATTTACTCAAAATATATACTTACGTATTATAGGAAGGCAGAGTTACAACTGTACTTGTAAGCATGTTTTTAATTGAAAATAAATAATTGTATTTTGTTTGTATTATAATAACAATAGATTATTTTTGAGCTGCTGTTTGAGTTTTATATAAATATCAGAAAAGTTGGATTAAAAATATTTGTGTAAGAATGGAATAACGTGAAGCAGTAATAAATAAGTATTTTATGTATTGCAAATAATATAGGTTACAACAAAATAAGGCAAAAAGCCAACATCACGCGGTGTTCCCAGGCGGTCACCCATCCAAGTACTGACCGCGCCCGACGTTGCTTAACTTCGGTGATCGGACGAGAACCGGTGTTTTCAACGTGGTATGGACGTTGGCGATTGACTAACTAAATATATGAAACGGATTCAAACAAATGACAGAAAACATTAAATACTCTACATAAATCCAATAATATTTTCATGTAGTTGACCGAATTACAGGAGCCGGCAATCATCTTGACCAAAAAGCGGCGTGATGGGATAAAGTTGGCGCACGTACAGTAGCTTGCAATAAGATGTAGGTGGTATACATTTCATAATTTGTACACATACGAGCAAAATACCAGGTCAATTTTTAAATGGTTTTGCCAGGTAGGTACTGTACAAAATATAAATGCCCAAAGGCCAAATCCTTACCTTCAATGTTCACATACTGCGGTTCAGCTGCGTACACTTCGTAATCTTTGTTGATTCGTTCCAAGCTCTTATCGCTCTTATTAACTTTAAGACACGGTCCCAAATCGGCCAGCTTTGCGGAATCATGGCTTGTTATCATGATACTCATGCTATTCAGTTGTGTGTGAATGAATCCTTGCATTTGAAGGAATACTAAGGCGTTAGCGATGTCTAACGTGTATTGGACAGCCGTCTGGGCGCTGAGTATTCGACCCTACAACATAATAAGTCATTAATAGAATAAGGCTACGCGCACACGAGCCACTCGCGACAGCTACGCTACAAATAGCGGACTACTCTTTTAGTACATTTTGTAAGGACTCGCCGCACACGTGTGTTCGCCACTGGCCACATGCTTCCTATGAAAAGTATAGTCCATTGGTCACTTGTGGCTGTGGCCGGTGGCTTGTTTGCACTGAGCCTAAGAGCTTGCGCCCGCAGCTTTGCCTACGTAAGACCTATACGAACTAACTTATCAAAATACCTTATCTACCTAGGTATTCAAAATTTCATGCAACAACGTCGTGATTTATCAATAAAAAAATTAGTAAACTTCTAAATTTTGCTTGACGCTAGACGAAAGTTTTTGTCATAACAACTATTCATTGTATGACAAAAACTTAAAAATAACTTCGTTACGCCCATTGAAAATCATAAATACCTGAACATGAAGTATACCGAATAGGGAATCCACGCATCTTTCACAAATGATGTGCACATTATTGTTGATGTCAGGATAAATCCCCATCAAAAGTATAATATTCGGATGGCGACATTTTCTGTAAAACAAAATAAATCTTTCTTTAATTTTGCAGCAAAAAGCCAACATCACGCGGTGTTCCCAGGCGGTCACCCATCCAAGTACTGACCGCGCCCGACGTTGCTTAACTTCGGTGATCGGACGAGAACCGGTGTTTTCAACGTGGTATGGACGTTGGCGACAGACAAACTAAATAATTTGATGAACATTGTGAATTTGTCGTCATGGCTTAATATAAAACAGACAAGTTAAGATAAAAGAACCAGAATATTATGATTTGATATGTACCTACTGGAGATTATTATTTCTATGTAGAAGTCGGATTATTCTCGAAATAGCAGGTCTGACAAAAAGTAGCAAAAAGCCAACATCACGCGGTGTTCCCAGGCGGTCACCCATCCAAGTACTGACCGCGCCCGACGTTGCTTAACTTCGGTGATCGGACGAGAACCGGTGTTTTCAACGTGGTATGGACGTTGGCGACAGACAAACTAAATAACTAGATTATTATCAGAATTTTATGACGTCACTTTATCATCTTTCATTAACATCGTTATACATCAAGTCGCAATCCGCGTCCGTCAGTAAATTCGCTTTATTAGATTATGTTATAACTTCTAAACTGCTTTATGGATTCCGATGCGGTTTTCACAAATGTAAGGGTGACTATCGGGAATGGTATAAGTATAAATTTCCCGTGCGGAGTCAGGACGAGCCTTGTAATTTTTTATAACTAGGTTTGTAATTTGTGAGAAAAAATATTGATTTCCATAATTTGGATTTAACAGAAAGTAGCAAAAAGCCAACATCACGCGGTGTTCCCAGGCGGTCACCCATCCAAGCACTGACCGCGCCCGACGTTGCTTAACTTCGGTGATCGGACGAGAACCGGTGGTATGGACGGTGGCGACAGTACAACAAATTTAGGTAACTCACTTAAGTTTTTGACAGAATCTATATTCAATACCTAACTGATAAATTACAATCGGTGCTACCGGTGTGTAGAAAGTATATACGACATTTAATAAAAATATCATGTAACAAGTATCAAAAATACAGCAGCCAGCACCATCTAGTTAGTGAAAGGTGTACAATTTAGCAAGCAACTAACCCCGGGAACCTAACTTCCAATATCTTTGCCGGATAGAGGGCACGATATTATAATAAGCTGGTTTAATTTGAGATGTATTTTTTCAATGTATGCTTTTAAGCTGGAGATAGAAATTTGATTGACTAAAGGACAATATCCTATCAAGTTTACCATCATGCGAAAACTACCAGTAGGTAAAGAACAGTTGCTTTGCTACAAGCTCCTAGGTATATTCAGTAAAACGAAAATAAAAGTTTTAAGCACAATGAAAGGATTTTATGAAATGTAAGTAATCCTACTTATATTATAAATGTGAAAGTTTGGATGTTTGTTATTTAATCACGCCGTAACGGCTCAATCGATTTCGTTGAAACTTGGAATATAAAGAGTTATTTACGTGGAATAGCATACGCTACTTTTTATGTAGGTACCACGCGAGCGAAGCCGCAGGCGGAAGCTAGTTATTTATAAAGCTAGAAGATGTTAAGTATGGCCTACTTTACATGCATACGCCGACTTTTTAGTGAAAATGTTAAAAATGTAAGTAATAAAAGCAAAAAGCCAACATCACGCGGTGTTCCCAGGCGGTCACCCATCCAAGTACTGACCGCGCCCGACGTTGCTTAACTTCGGTGATCGGACGAGAACCGGTGTTTTCAACGTGGTATGGACGTTGGCGACGGACTAACCAAAAGTTTCCATCAGAAAATAATAACAATGATTTCGACGATTATGAAGTCGTATTACTGATTACTTGCTTGATTATCGTGTCACTGAATCTTTCTTAGTCATTCTGCATTAGGTCAGTCAGTGACCAGGTTGAGGTATGGTGACCCTTAAAAGGTCATATGACCATCGGTGAAAGAATCAGCGTAGTAAAAGGATTAAAGTGCGCCTCATAGAGGCTCCTTTCGTTCACATGTATTGCACATGATTACTGAAACTATGCCTTACCTCAAAATATTGATTTCAATACTTCGTTTCTTCCGTACGTGGTCGATAGTGACTCTTGTCAACTTTTTGATTTGCACGGGAACGACGCCCCATCTCCCATTATTCCATATTTTCCCCTCGTCCGAGTTTATATCGAGGTTTCTTGCGTTTGCTATTGGTAAGCCGTAGGCGCTTGTATCACTCTGAAAAAAAAAATACACTTAATCAGGGTCTGAATAACCGGAAAATTAAGATACCTTTATTTAACTGTATAACGCCACACCGATAAATGCAGATCACTACATATTACGCAATGCTATACAGTGGTGGTCATCTAATTAGAAACACCTACCTGGGTTTATATTTTTATTGCAAATTCCCTTTCGAACTAATTTTTAACGTATCATTGAGTGTTCCTACGTATTAAAATCGATGTATCGGATATTATATTGCATTGTTATACCATTTTAATAACAGAAAACAACGGTTGTTTTTCTAAAACTGAAAGTTATATTAATAACAAAATAAAAAACGAGATACAATCCGGACAACTAATTAGAAACACCAAAAAAATCATTACTTAAATCATTTTTAATTTGAACAAAACCCCAATAGTTTTGAAAAATACTAAAAATACTACATCCTTAGACAATTAGTATTTGGTAGGGTAGCCTTTATTATCAATAACAGCTTTGCAGCGACGCGGCCTTGATTCAATCAATTTATAACAAGTTTCTACAGGAATACTTCTCCAAGCGTCTTCAAATGCACTGTAAGTCCATGAATATTAGTAACGTGTTTCTGCGATAGATTGGTCTTTATAGTGTGCCACAAATTTTCTATGGGATTTAAGTCCGGACTATTGGCAGGCCACTCTAATACTGTCACGGATTGTTCTGTAAGAAACGCTTTAACGCTGCGTGCTGTGTGCTTTGGGTCGTTGTCATGCTGAAATATCCAAGTTACTGGCAAATTTTCCTCGGAATATGGAATCATTGTCTCTTCCAAGATCTTTTTGTATTGATATTGATCCATTTGCCCTTCAGTCTTTCTCACGGGACCAATCCCGTACCCTGAGAAACATCCTCACACCATTACATTTCCACCACCGTGCTTAACTGTCTTTTTAGTGTACTTGTTATTCAAAGCCTCGTTTATTGGTCGTCGTACATATCGTTTTCCATCGGAATTAATCAAATTAATTTTAGTTTCATCTAAAAACAAAACTTTTTTCCATTGATGAATAGTCCAACTGCCATATTTGCGAGCGAATGCTAGACGATTTTCTCTATGTTGCCTGGTTAGTAGTGGTACTTTTCTAGCGATCCTTCCTAACAATTTTCTTTCAACCAACCGTCTACGAACTAGTTTAGTGGACACGTGTCGAGGATCGTCTTCTGAAAATACCTCTTTTCTTATAACATTGGATCCTTTAAAGGGGTCCGCCTTAGCTAATCGAAGCATAAGCCTGTCTTCTTGAACTGTAGTCTTCCTGGGCCGAAGTTTTCTTGGCACGTTATCTGATGTTCCGTGTAGTTTGAAATGTGCGAGGACGTTAAATATCATCTTTACGGAACATTCCAAATAATCGGCGATATTTCTGTAACTCCATTTTTGTTTTAAATGAAAATTCACTATAATTTTTCTCGTTGCTGCATCACAGCTCTTATTTTTACCCATTTTTAATAAAACAACAATAAATAGTAACTTTTCGTAATGAGTTAGAAATGGCGGCAATATTTACAATGTGATTGACGACGGGGCAAGCGGGTCCACTATTCACATGCAAACCTAAGCGTTGACAACAATCACTTGTAATAAAATTGCTCTGAGAAGCGCTATCCAACAAGGCGCGTACGATATGTTCTTTTCCACGCGAATCAACGATAATAATACGCGCGGTTGCTAGCAATACCGTGGTAGGGCTACGAGAAACCAGTTTGTTATCATTATTATGTGATAACGCACATAGTGTGACGTCATCAGTGCGAACTGAGCGAGCGGGCGCGGCGGACGTCTCATCAGTCCCCGCTGACTGCGCAGGGGGGCCGGTGGCAGGCGCGCCCTGTACGAGCGAGCTACTAGCAACGGATGCATTTCCAAAACACAATAAAGTATGGTGCTTGGAATTGCATTTTTTGCACAACGAATTCGACTTGCAGTTGGAGACACGGTGCCCTCCACTTAAGCAATTGATGCACAAATTATTCGCCTTGACGAAATTAAAACGTTCATTCGGTTTACAATTGTGAAACGCGGAGCATTTGTAAATAAATTCATGTTGACCTTTGCACAAGGAGCACGAAGACAACTGAGCACTGGATGCGGCATTAACATAGGCAACCGTAGTAGGTTTCTTACATGCCGTATCCATTTTACGATCTGCATATTTCTTCGTAGCTTCATGTTTTGAGGACGAAGTGCGTTGCAATATTTTTATGTGATTGCGCACAAATGACGTTAGGTCATCGAAACATGGTATATCACAGTTACGACTGTCTGATTCGAATGAACGTGCGGTTTCCTGATCTAATTTCTTGAGAGCGACATACAAGAATACGAAATCCGAAAGGTCATTGACCTTTAGGTTTTTCAAAGCGGCGACAGAGGATGCGAATTTATCTAGAAATTGCTCCAGATTATCAGGTGTTGCGGACGAAATAGCCTTAAGTTCGAAAATTTGATCTAAATACGAAGTGGCCACTAGTCGTTTGTCTTCGTATTTATCCTTGAGCAAATTGAAAATTAATGTGTAATTTTCGGCGCACGGTGTTATGCCGGCGCATACTGATCGACTTTTTCCAGTCAATTTACCTATCAAATAATGTAGTCTTTCCGAATCCGTCAGCGAGTTATTATTGTGTACGGCATTTTGGAAACTAGCAAAAAATAGCGGCCAATTTTTGATATCGCCATTAAATTCGGGAATCTCAATTGGAGGTAGCCTAGGCGACCTATGCTTGATTGCTGGCTTGACGTCGTCAGTTTGTTTGTCTTGTAATTTCTTGCTGGCGCGCTTCACGCAACCTAACAAATCCTCGAATGATGAAAGCGCCTGATAGCTAACCACATATTCGGGGTTTACTTTTAGCTCTAAGTTGACTATTTTGTCCAACACACTTTCGAAATCTTCATGTAATGATTCTATAGTTTCAATATCACACAAAAACTTTTCAATAGACGTTTTCGATTCAAGATTGTTTACAAGATCACAAATACTTTGCATGCGAGAAAACATCCTATCCCGTTTAGCGTATAGCACCCTCAATTGAAAAGCTATCCCATCTGTAGCAGTTGACATTTTAACGAGGTGATTAGGATAGGTATTTTATGTACGAAGATAAACGATCGAGTATAGGTATTTCCTATAAAAGCGGTGGAGAATAGAATACGTCCGTAGAAAATGCAATAATTGTATGTACTAAGCGGGGCGAGAAGTATCTATGTAGTTATATTATTATACGGGTTTTATGCGAACCCGTACGTGCGAGACTTGCGAGTGCGAAATAGCGAAAACAGCGGCTTATTTACCTACCAGATGCGGAGTCAACGAAATAATGAATAGGTGGTAAATAAGTTGTACGATTAGCGAATAAAGCGAACGAACTGCGATTTATAGATTTGATGCGGGGTGAACAAACGAAATGTAGTAGGTAGGTAGGTTATGAACCGTGCCAACCGGCGAAGCAAAGCGATTTATTACGACGAATTTTAGTATTTAGCGAATGCCTAGGTAATAGCTAACACTGATTCAATATCCGGTGTGAAGGACCATAAAATGTTACCGCGGGGAAGCTAGATTTGCGAAAATGCACAATAAGATTTTGGTTGTTGCAAAAAATGGAGGACATACAATAGAACTGCGTAGGAGTTTGGTAAGAAAGAGGCAGTTCCAAATAAGGAGGGTGCACAGTACCTTTACGACGCGACGCGATGTTGGTATATCCTCTAATTCACAGCGGAAACACACGAAAAGTTATTTTATAAATGCGTTAATTTCGAAGCCATCTTTTTGACCATCTTCCAATTTTCGACTCGACGATTCGAATGCACTCGCGTCAGGGGGCGCCACCGGGCGCGTATAAGCTTTGCGCTCGCTCATACGTATGCGAACAGGGTATGTGCAGGAAAGGGATGGAGATAGGGAAATCAATCCAACAACCAAAAAAAACGTTCTGTTTTACACAAACCCATTATTGAATCAGCGCGACCAGTGAGAACTGTATTTCAGTTTAAAAAATCAAATTTCAAACCAAGTCATACAATGTTTCTAATTAGTTGTCCATTCTGCCAGTCCTAACGATATTGATACTTTTTGTTTCACTGATATTTATTTTTATTGTCGTCTTGGTTGTCAAATATTATTGCTTGTAATTAAACTAGAGATATTAAAGTACATTGTAAAGTAGTGAAAAAAAAAATACCTCCTATTAAATGCTATAATAATGTTAGTTACTTTATAAAAATGTCAGGTGACTAGGTGTTTCTAATTAGATGACCACCACTGTATAAAAACAATTGCGGTAGTTTTGAAATGCGGTATATTTCTGTGTACCTTAACCTAAATGAAAAATAGTGTTATTTGATGATCCCATTGCCCCGACTTGGTTGTTTTCGGTATCGCTATTTAATAAAGGTAAAATAACGCTATCACCATACCTTGATAGGATAGCGGTACACTTACGTTTTTACTATACCGCTTTCAGTCCCTGCTCTACAAGAGCCATGCTCAACTAAGTTGAACTACTACAACCTACTGAAGTTAACGTTTCGCTCAAAGTAAAAACAATGAACTTACTTTACTGTCATCAGATCTGCTAGTGTTAGGCGACTTGGGCAGCAACTGTTCATCCGCCCATTGATCGAAATGCTTCAACTCGCTCATCACCTCCCACAGCTTATCGTCGCCGCTCGCATCGTTATCATGTGACACGTGAGCATCTCCCGTCGCTTGTATCCCATCCACCTGCTCCTCGTCACATCTAGAGCCCTCGAGGAAATCCCTCACGTCAAATGGCAGCGAGTTGTTCTTGAAGAACTCCGGCGGGGAGCCCGCGCGATCGTTTTCCTTGAAGTCGATGTGCTTTTGCACTACGAAGTCAGGCGATCGGCAAATACTGCGCCGCGATTGGCGTTTCGTCTTCTGATATAAAATAAAATTAGTTTATTTCGAAAAACACAGACAGAAGACACAAAAAAAAAACAATAGAATCCTACTACATACCTACATACCTACCTACATACCTACCTACCTAATACTAATCCTACAGCCCCCGGAAGAGACTAGCTACTCACAACACAGGGAATCCTAGTGTGAGAGCTAGTGTCCATAAGTCCTTAACTTCTTACACCTAATAATATACCTACTATTGAACTAATGGTACTAGGCTCCTACCTACCTTTAACCCTTAGAGTATATTAAATATAATCGATGTAATCCTTGTCAAACTCAAACTTCTCACAACTCAGGGTATCCTAGTGTGAGAGCTTGTAAGCAAGGTACCTACTTTAATAGGGCCTAGACTAAGCTTTCGTTGTTATTGTACACTACATTTTTGATAAATAAACTTATACTTACTATACTTACTTACTAATATTATAAATGCGAAAGTTTGTGGGGATGTTTGGATGTTTGTTATTCAATCACGATGTAACGGCTAAACCGATTTCGTTGAAACTTGGAATATAAATAGTTTTAAGGTGGAATAGCACCTACGCTATTCGTTCCATTCGCTACACTTACATAAAAAGTAGTAGGCTACTTTTTATGAAGGTACCACGCGAGCGAAGCCGCGGGCGGAATTTAGTTATTTATAAAGCTAGAAGATGTTAAGTATTGCCTACTTTACATGCATACGCCGACTTTTAAGTGAAAATGTTAAAAATGTAAGTAATAAAAGCAAAATGCCAACATCACGCGGTGTTCCCAGGCGGTCACCCATCCAAGTACTGACCGCGCCCGACGTTGCTTAACTTCGGTGATCGGACGAGAACCGGTGTTTTCAACGTGGTATGGACGTTGGCGACAATTCAACTAAATATTTTGAACATCCTCAGATTTATGACGTAATTACGAATAAGTATGACAAGAGATTAATATTGCTGTATATGTTTATAGAAGAAAAATAGGAAGATATTTTTTTTCGGAAAATAATTAAAATGAGACAAAAATATGTACGTACACAATTCACCGTGACAGGTAAATAATATTAAAAATATTATTCTGAGAAAAATTGTAAAAGGTGGTGTATAGGGCTTGTACTGTACAGGGCAGGTTATAGATACCACTGTTATTTTATGAACTTAATCTACAACAAAATAAAATGCAAAAAGCCAACATCACGCGGTGTTCCCAGGCGGTCACCCATCCAAGTACTGACCGCGCCCGACGTTGCTTAACTTCGGTGATCGGACGAGAACCGGTGTTTTCAACGTGGTATGGACGTTGGCGAAAGACTAACGAAATATTCTTAACATGCTCAGACTTATGACTTCACTTTACAAATAAAATCAAAGAAACTATAGTAGAAAAAATATATTAACAAGAGATTATCTTCTTTTCGGAAAATTATTGGAATGTGACCAAAATATGAATAAAACCATGTACCTATTGTAACCAATTTAGATTCTATGATAGGTTTATAATAAGTAAAATAAAAATTTTGACAAAATTTTGTGTATAAGAAAAATGTTAAAAAAAGAGTAGCGCCATTAGAGATGAGTCGTACTTGCTATTCCGCGTACCAGATGTAACGGCTAAACCGATTTCGTTGAAACTTGGAATATAAATAGTTCTTTACCTAGAATAGCATATAGGCTTCCGCGGGCGGAAGCTAGTAATAATATAAATAAATAACATCCAACAGTCACATACTAGTTCTCAGAAACTACGAGTACCATGGTACCACAACATCCTGACCAGGAACAAATATTTTCAGATCATGCAAACAGCAGGAATCGAACCCGCACCCCTTGCGTCTCAGTCGCTCACCCTCTCCGCCACCGAGGTCGTCATTAAAGATAGGGAGACTAAAAGACAGGACAACAACCATATACCGTTAGATGCCAGCTCGGTACCTAGTCACAGAATCAATAATAGCACAATAGGGGAGTAAGTTAGGTTAGGGTACCTGCGGTTCAGAGAACGATGTCTGGTAAAGGCCGGGCATGAAAACCTGGTTTTGAAATAGGAACTGTATGTTCGGAACGCCCTCGTAAATCTTCTCTGGCGTGATGCTCCGCGATCGTTTGTTCTTCTTGTATTTGACAGCGGATTTTTTTTCGTAGTTGAATGTGTTGTCGTGCTCCGTCGCGCAGTCTGTGCACGATACGGGAAGGGAGTGCCGACCGCATCTCTTTAGTTTTTCCGGTGTATCCGCCAGTTCCTTTGTGCCGGAGGATCTTCTGGCTTGAAACTCTGCTAGGTCGCGCTTGTATTCATCTGTGCGTATAGTGCCTATTTGTGTTGCGCTGGCGCTGTGCTCCGTGATTCGTTGTTCAGAGGTAGATGCGACGGGTGGAACGTGATGCGTTGTCACGGTCACACGCTCCCTGCAATTAAAGATAGAAGCATTTAAGGCAAATAATCACGACAATCATAATCAGAAATACTTATCAAGGCAGTAGCTACATTATGTCATCCGGTAAAATGCAAAACGTCGAAAACATCTATTCAACGGAAATCGACAACAAAATTTAGCTAACACATTCACATTGTTATTTTAGCCTTACACGTTACAACAATAGTTGAGAAAAGGCTATACAAAGTCACAAACTATTCACTGTCTGATGGCCGTTCGGGCAAAACCGTGGGAGTGTCGCCGGCGGGTCAGAGACATGGTCCACTTGTCGGCCTTTACGGAATATTGCCTCCAAATTGCTGTGTTTGAACCTTTTCAATGATACAGGCTTGCAGAAAACCACAGGTTTCTTCTAAGTCAAGAAATGCCATACATATTGCTTCTCTACCATGTTGGACAGAAAAGTGTATCTATGAGACTACTATGCGTTGGGGTTTGGGCAAGGAGTCTTTGGGCTTCCTGCCTAAATCTTATTTCATCATCATCAGCCTGTAGATGTCTACATCTGGACATAGGCCTCAACATACATATACCGTTAGATGCCAGCGAGTTCCATGACGAACGGACTTGATGACTTCGATTCATCGGGTGGGGGGGCCTTCCTACAATGCGTCGCCCGGCTAGTGTTCGCCCTTCTAGAACCTTTATTCCCCAATGGTTGTCGGTTCTACGAGCTATTTGGCCTGCCCACTGCTATTTCAACTTGATAATTCTGAGAGCTATGTCGGTGACCTCAGAATTATCAACGGATTCAAATCTACGGATTTCCTCATTCCGAATTTTATCAGTGTGAAAAAAGTTCAGCAGTGAAACTACGAAGCATAGCTTTCTTCATAGCCCGGTGAGCGACTTTGAGCTTGTGTATGAGGCCAACAGTTAGCGATCAAGTCTCAGTACCCTATGTCATCACTGGCAACACGCACTGGTCGTAGACTTTCGTCTCTGCGGCTTCTGCGACGAGAAGGTATTATGAAGTTTTTCAAACGAATCTTATTTTTTATATTTCTGTTTGTTTATCAATGTTTTTTTTTTATTGATAATGGTAAGGCGTTTGGCCACCAACTCACTTTTGCAAGTGAGATGTGGCCTAAGATGGAGCACGCTTTCCCAGAGTGAACTTATTGACCCTAGATTTGAAGACTCCTAGATTGTACTCTTTCGGGAAAACAGACGCAGGCAGATCATTCCACTCTTTGGCAGTACTTATAATAAAAGTGGAGCAGAAACGTTTCGTTCGGGCACAATATGACTTGCACATAAAGTTTTTCAAGTTATGGGGTAGACCAACCGGTCGATAAGGGGGGGCTTTCACTGGGGAGCATTAATAATAATAATATAAATTTTATTTCAGGTAACTTAAGAATAGTACAGATGTTAAAAACTAAATTCTAGGACCCATTGTTTGAAATTTTACAGTGTTGCTGGAACAAGTGGTACGATTATGAATGACCTCTGTTTGAGTTCCCATTTCCATACAAAAACGCGTTAGAAGCAAAGATTATGAATGCTGTATTCATCAGAGTTTAGCTGACTATACAGAAACGAGCTCGCGACTAAACATTACCTAAGCCCAAAGCAATGAACCACTATTACAAATATCCGGCGATAATTCAGTTCAGATTGTAATCGCTCGGTAGTAAATAGCTGGCAGTAAAAACAAAGAATCAACTTGATATAAATCTTAAAAGTTAAGTACTAAAAGCGCTTGGTGAAATCGGTCGACAATTAAAAAAAAGACGGTTAAGTGCGAGTATGACTCGCGCTCTGAAGGTTCCGTACCATTACACAGGATCGGAAAATAGAGATCCAAGTAACAAACTTTAATAATGCGCTCACTCAAATAGTACCTACATATGACATCAATCGCAAATACAAATTGGTCTCGCAATAGTTAAACACAGGATTTAAAATTAATGATTTTTGATCTGACTGCTGGGTGTTATTATTATTATTATAACTTGTTTTTACACAGCGGTTACCGTCACGGTCCCTCGCGGACTAACTAGTTGATAACTAGTTGATACCGTCAAGCTGTTTCTTAGAAATAGCCCTTGATACCCGGACAGATAGGCAGGCAGACGGACAACAAAGTGATCTTTTAAGGCTTACGTTTTTCCATTATGAGTTACGGAACTCTAAAATTAAGAAAGTGCAAGTTAGGAAGCACTAACTTTTGACTCGAATGTCACATTATTCATGAGCTAAAAACTTGAACCTTATCACAGATAGGCGTAAGGTTCAAAATATGACTAGTCACCTCATTGTGTCGTTGGTAACAATGATCAAAGACCCACGTATTTTTACTGAGGAAAAAAACTATTTATAATCATGACAAATGAACGGGAACTGGAACTTCGATACACTTTTACCGATTAGCAATTAGATAGGCTTAAAAAACACTGTTCCCAGATAGACAATGATTCTGTGACCACAGTCAATAGAATTTCATTTATTGAAATGTAGGTACTACCTAATAAGAGATATAATAAGAATTTAAATATTTATTGAATAACCTATACTCTTTTCATGTAACAGTTACTAATAGAGATACAAGATGTGTCAAAGTTAAAACTGAGTTTATTCAGTAGAGGTAATGATCATTTTGATAGGAAGTCACTATGGAAGTCTGTGGATTTCCAACGGGTGGAATGATAATGATGGTGACTTCGACCACCTTCCTAGCTCTGAAAATCTAAGATCGGATTGTAATCTCCAAAACAAAAGTAACTTAGCTAATAGTTCAGTTGAAGATAAAAATGTCAAAATCCGTTACATTCCCGATGTTAAGATATAAGATTGATGATAACACGTATAAAAGACAGATCCGGAAGTTAGATGTAAAAGGCGAATACAAACAATAACTTATGCAACTAGGTATATTAATTAGCTTAGAAAGCTGTACGAAAGGGTAATCATACATTTTGAGTGACATAAAGATAGGTAATGCTTTCACACAAAAGCTGTTGGGACGGAACACCGCCTGAGACACAGGTTTTCCTAGTTCAGGCATCGTTTAATTTGTTACCCTTAATTAGATATTAATTCTCAATGTTATTCGTAGCACTAAGGTAATGAATAAAGATTTATTTATTATTTATTTTATTTATTTATCTATTGGTGGTTTCAAAGCTAATGGGATCCCCACGACTTAATACGCGTGTAGAATTTTTTTTAAATTTCTAATGTACCCAAGTGGGGTATCAAATGAAGGGCATGATGTGTGTATATATTATAATAAGACATGTTTTATCAAAATCGGTGCACCCATTTGCTAGTTAACGGGGATGAATGCTTCGGGGGTTTGTTACTGGGCGTGTTGTGTTCCTGCGGTGAGTAAGGTTGCCGGAGCTCTTTAAGCCAAGGGGTTTCTTTACATCTTAGCAACCTCTTTGGGCGATGTAGCCATTAACCTTGATTATACAAACTTTTTTAATACAAACTTTTGAAATACCTACTAAATTCCATGCAGATCGGATTGACGGTTCGAAAATTTAGCTCTTATAACATACAAACTTACAACCGACGCCCGATTCGCCCAAATTGCTAGAGATACGTACACCATTGTACCTTTGGCTAGACTGTAGAATAATGTACACAAATGATTGTGAAAGTAAAATTTTAATACAGTTTTTAGAGATTGCCGAGTTAAAACGTTCAGACAGAATCAATAGTACCAACCTAATTATTAGAATGGAGGCATCAATCACGACGAGGCGATTTTAATATTCTTTTGTAGCGTTGCTAAATAGTTCCCGAGTCGTGCGAATAAAATTACTTCCGAGCGACGCTTCCGAAAGTGCGAACGTGCATTCATGTATTCGATCATTTCAATGTCCAGACACGAAAGGAAAATCGCAATACCAATAGAAAAGGTTTCTCCTATTATGATGTGATGTAGATTAGCCGACAACCGTTTGGAAATAAAGGTTACCTTGCTTGTCGTCTCACTGATTCTTTCTGGTCACCTGTATTAGGTGAGTGACCAGGTTTTAGGTATGGTGGCCCTGAGAAGGACCTATCACAATCGGTGAAAGAATCAGTGTAGTGAAGGATTTGATGAGGCGCCTTTTAGAGGCTCGCGGGCGACGCAGTATTGGAAGGCCCCCCCGATGGACCGACGACAATGTTAATGTCGCGGAAAGTCTGTGGATAGAAGAGGATCAAGGCTGTTCGTCATGGAAGTCTTTGAGGAGGCCTTTGTCTAGCAGTGGACTTCTACAGGCTGATGATGATGAATATGAAGTATAATTAAATTAAATAGTAAACATTTTGGTCTAGTACTAATCCTCGAATATTTTGTGCATATGTATTTTTTCGGCAAACAATATGATTAAACTTGAATCTATGCAAGTACCTACCACAATGGGTACCAGGTTACCAATCAAATTATACTTCCAACCAACCTGAATATCGCAGATTGGATTACATCATTAGGTACTTTGTAATAATTAAAGTGCACCAAAAGGCACCATAAATTGATCACCAACAATGATAGATTGTTGGTCACCATTGAAATGAAATGAAAGGAGTTAACAACTCCAATGATTAAACATTTTTGAAGGACCACCTGTATTACATCATGCTGCTATGTCCATTGTGGGAGTTAAATTGTAGGCACTTAATTAATTATTTGGACCAGGGATGCATTATTGAGCAATGTTTAAAATACTAGTCAATAAATAAATAAATATTCCCGAACATATCACACATGGTCAACTGATCCCAAACTAGGCATAGCTTGTACAATGGGTACCAGAGACTGATATACAAACATCTGTATTCATCACACGAATGTTTGTCCTGTGCGGGAATTGAACCTGCAACTTCTAGCGCAGAAGGCAGAGTTACTACCAACTGAGCTATGAGGCCTTCTCTAGTAGCACATATTATCAAACTGTGTTTATTTGATTGTAGAGCAGTTCTCTTATATTTTTTATTACATTTAGGTACTTTTTGAGCAACCAGACCTAGGTACCTATTACCTAGAAAATGATGTGATTGATTACCAACAGCCATTGTAGAAAAAGGTTGTCGAATTTCACCCATGAACTGGACAGTTCAGTGTTGGAAGGCCCCCCACCTGATTGACCCATGATATTGTTAAGGTTGGGGGAAGTCAGTGGTTGGAGAAGGCTCAAGACCATTTATTGTGGAACACTTGAGACAGGCCTATATTCAGCATAGCACTTGATCAGGCTGAATATGATGATGGTGTGATTATCAGTAGGCAGGTGTCAGATGTTTCAGAAAGTAGGTAGGTAGGGTACCACATATGAGTTCTTACCTACCTACCTATCTATTGTGTAGGTAGAAGGGAAAGACTTCGCAGAGTTACTTTATCAAAACCATAAATGTATGGTGCCTTTGCCATTGCAAAGTAAGTAGGTATTACTTACATACCTACATTTGTATGAAAAACCTTGATAGAAAATAACAGAAACTCAAATAGGTACCTACGTACTAAAAATTTAGTCTGAACACTCTTACCTACTATTATTTATTCTGTGTCTGAATCATTAATAAGTACCTGCTGAAAGTGCAATCTATCATTCAAAACAAGACAACTTTGACAGTGAAGATATTGGCACATTGGGAAGGTAAAGGTTTCTATCTACCACCAATCTGTTTGCATAGTGGACCTTTGACTATATAAAAATACCTACCCCCATGACATAGTTCGCGTGACGTTATTTTGATACAAATTTTAACCACCTCTGCACCCCTCTAAGGGTTAAATGTCGGGACTTTATTTCTTAGTGCACCCCTTTAGGGGTTAAGTTTCGGGAAAATCTTTCTTAGCGCACCCCTACACTGCCAGGAAGCTACCATCCAAAATTTGTAGACTTTGCATTTATTGTCAGTCAGTTATACCTAATTTCACGAAGTTTCCCACCGACTTTGTACATGTCTTGTTTGAAGTAATAAAAAAACAAATTACAAGGACACGTAAAAGGGTATTAAGTACAAGTTTACTTGATAGTACCTAGGCAACAGGTAGAAAACATAAGATAATAGGTAGGTAGGTACTCACCGGCGCAACCACTTGAAAACACCCATGTCCTGCAAAGAATCCACTTTTTGCTCTATAATTATAGCACAATACACAAGCCCTCTGCACTTTGCAAGTAAAGAGTTAACAGTTTATTATAGTAACTTTTTTCGACGATGATGCCCGGAACATTACCGGCGTATTGCGTCCGCTCGTCGTAAAAAACTGCTAGCAACAATGACCGCCGATATATTGTGCGGTCAGACAAAACATCACGAACAACGCGGCATTCGCAACGAGTTGAATTTGGTTTTTTGTACAAATTACTTTTCGTCTCGGTTCGGTGGACCACTTCACTCGCGGGAGTCGCGGTCGACGCGCCTCGTTCAAGTCTAGTTTACCGCGGTCACAGCCAGCACAGGTAACTCGTCAACCGTATAGATACTAGACCACCTTCGCAATGCATTTTACTTCAGAATTTTCCACAAAAGTTTAGGGTAGGTAGATAGAATTATTAGTGAAATAAAAATAGCGAATGAGCTATGTAGTCAACGACTTTCTTACCTTGTAGCAGAATCCGTTTCCGATTTACTTTTTGTAGCTTTGTATTCGTTTATGAATTTCTTCATGGCAGAAATATATCTAGCTATAATTTATTATTTCTCAAGTCCTTCTTTGCTATGAAAAATTAAACTTTCTATTTTCTTTCGTTATCTTGTTTGTTTTGATTTTTGTTGTCATTTTTCGTTTCATTCATTCAATTTTCATTTCCGTTATAATAACTACGCTAATTATTTAATTCGTTCGTAGTACTCCTTAGTAGTCTGTGATTTCGATTTACTAAGTAATTTTTTATGTTTAAAGAAAAATAAAATTAATATTTAATATATTTATTATATTATGAAATATAATTACATTTCCCTAGAAAGCGATTAAATGTGTATAGAGTACGATAACTAAGGAACTCGGCTCAGATAAAAGGTGGAAGAGACAGGTCTTTCAGGGTTCATCAACGAACGAATATTGTGAAGAAACACCTAGAGAGGATACAACCTACATAGTTTTTACAGACTTTACAGTAGTCTTTGACTGATTTTGTTTTGCATTCAACCTCTTTGCTTTGACCACACTAGGATTCCTTGTGGAATGGTGGGTATCAGAAACTACGAGTACCATACTATTACACTGAAAACACCCCGACCGCAACCCAAACATTTTTTGTCCCGGCGCGGATCGAACCCGCACCTCTGGCATCTTACTCAATTGGGTACCGTCCGCCACGTTCCTGTACCGCCGCCGCAGCGCCCCGCGCCCAGCGCCGCTCTGCCACCGAGGTCGGAAACTCAGGATTCGATATTGTATTTTAATTACCTAATTAAAATCCAATATCGAAAATACATATAAATATTTAAAGCTTTATAGTAATACCCATGACTACAAGCAAGTGAGAACTCTGAAGGTGAAAGCTCACAGAACAACTGAGTAGTGGGTAGATAGTGATGGTATTTTGTGATTTAAGCTAGGTTAAGATCGAGACAGACAAGTAAATAGTTATAAACAACCATAATATCCATAAACCTTAGTATTTGATTACAAATTACATCAAAAGTTGATGTTGCTTCAGTAAGTGAGCATCGAATCCATGACCAACCGTCTATCCACTGACTGAACATGAAAATGCTATAGAGGTCGTCGTCGATTTAAAATAAGTAGCTAGTCGACACTAGGTGACGCTATTAGAAAAAAAAAAAAATAGCGGCAACATTTAGAAAAGTAGGACCTACACCAGCCAGAACAAAAACAAAATACGGTTGTCTAAGTTAGTACTAATCTGTGGTCTATGTCAATTATTTGTTTTTGTCCGCAAAACAAACGATTTTGTGTTTTGATTTTCGAAACTTTGTTTTCAGTCGGTTGTGTATCATTTCACTTTTACTTTTCTTCAATTAATGGATGAACTACGTGGACCTAATATTCAAATTGTTCTACACGTGAAAGAAGGTAAATCACTTCTTCATAATGTATCTGATTGTTTAGATGGAAATCTTACATGGTGATAAATTTTTTTAGGGCTCGGGTTCGGTTTCCTAAGGACTCCATTCATTGTAAGTGGATCTCTCAATGGTTATATGCTGGAGACCGATTCAGTGGTGCCGTCCCATGCTCCTGTATTCGACGCTGAGCTGGTTTGGGAAGCAGATAAAAGAAGATTTCGAAGGTAAACAAAACTTTTCTCCTGTGTTTATTAAAATAATCTATTCGTTTTAGTACTTCCTCATTCGTAACTTTCTCCGTCTAGCTGATCCTCTCCATTCTGCTCCAACACCAAATTTCTTCATCATCATTCGCCTGAAGAAGTCCACTGCTGAACATAGGCCTCCCCCAAAGAGTGCCATGATGAAGGGTCTTGAGCCTTCTCCATCCACCGACTTCCCGTAACCTTCTCAATTTCAGCGGTCCATTGGGGCCTTCCAACACTGCATTGTCTGGTTCATGGCACCAAATTTC
The DNA here is from genome assembly GCA_947579855.1 of Anticlea derivata. Taxonomy (NCBI): domain Eukaryota; kingdom Metazoa; phylum Arthropoda; class Insecta; order Lepidoptera; family Geometridae; genus Anticlea; species Anticlea derivata. The sequence continues at coordinate 8,570,722 of OX388271.1, read as the reverse complement.
TCATGGTCTTCATGGTCTCGTGGAACGTTACTTTATTTCTCTAAGAAATGATGTATACATAGTTGAGACAGGGCACAATGGACTCTGCCTGCACTACACTCGTACTACTAGCCTGTATTGCTGGTGTCAGAAATAAGTTTAATAAAAGGAATATTAAAAAAGAGAAAACACTTGCAAGGCAACCAATTGAGATGCGAATTGAGGTTCCGTACCTCATTTGAAAAAAAATGGTTTGTCTGTCTGTCTTCCTACACTTGGAATTTTGATTTTCTGACCCTATGTATTGGCAAGAAAGCCTCAGGGCGCCAGTTCTCGCACTTGACCATCCTTATTAATTATAAATAAATACTTTTATTTCAGCCTCCGTGTCCAGAATGTGCCAGTCAAGGTGGAGGTGTTTACAATGGGTACACAAGGTAGAAAGGATAAAGTTGGCTACCTATTGCTCAGTCTTTTGGGAGCCCAGCCCTGCCCCTCCAATAAGATAGTAGATGTAAGTTTTTCTTGGATGTGTCTAGATCACGCCATTTTTTCATATTTAATAAATAAGACCAACATTCACATACATAGTCCTGACCCCACACTAGGATTCCCTGTGTCGTGGGTATCAGAAACTCCGAGTACCATGGTAGCAAAATACTTGAAGTTTGTAAGTGAAATGTTACAGGATTATTTTAATGATAACTAGCTTGCGCATGCGGCTTTATTTGTGTGGTTAAAATTAGGCTAAATGCTATTCCCAGTTTCATTGAAATCGGTTGAGCTGTTGCATTGTGATTAAACTACAAACATGCAATCATTCTCACAAACTCATTTATAACATTCGTTTTTAACATTCGCATTTATTATATTATAGGCTTGATATTTCGATGACTTGAATTACTACTTTCAGGTCAAACACTCGTGGCACAAACTACTAGGAGTCAAGTCTGAAGGAAAATGCTGCCATCCGCAACTCATGCTGAGCCTCTCCATCGAAGACAGGACCAATACCCCTACACCTGTGAGTTTGCAACAACTTTTAGCTTTCTTAAAAAAAAAACCGCATGTAAATCGGAGGATATGTTACAGAGTTACGAGGGCAACAAATGCACTGCTTTTTAGTGGGGGGCTTAAATATAAATAGTTACACATCTCAATAATATGCATTTTATCTATTCCCATATTGATTTTTCGTAGCAACGGAACCCTTGGTAATAATAATAATTACCTGTTTAATGTTATTTTGATTCCACAATAAAGGAAGTTGCATATTTGTTTAAAATACTATTTTTTTTTTTTTTTTCAATGATACCTTTTAATTTTTTATTCCAGAGAAATGAGCTCCGCATGTTTCACAGCAACGAGATTGCTTACCCCACTTACTCAACAAGCAATCCACCCGCTGTCAGAAACATGCTTCTATCATTGAGTAAGTCATGCACTTTTGGATAAACACCTTCATAGACTGCTGCTATTAACGTCATAGGAATTCTGCCTCAGGAATATGTATCCTCATCATCATCATTAACATAATCATCTGAGAAAAATGATTGCTGAGTTCAACATTGTGGAATGATTTACTGTGTTCCTAACATTTCCATCTGTATTGTACTGCAGATGTACAATGGAATATGTAAAACCTAGGTCGGTGATACGTCGTGAGGTTTTAGACTACCCCCTACCCAAACCAACCCTACCCAACACTACCCAAAATCCCGTGTATTTTTTTGGTACAAAGAAAAATCGTCAAATATTCAGAATATAACATTAAATACTTATTTCATTCTGGAAAACTAAGCCTAAACTAAAATTTTTTTTTTTCAAAATAAAATAAAAATATTCGGGACATATTCACACGGTCAACTGATCCCAAACTAGGCAAAGCCTGTACTATGGGTACCAGAGACAGATATATATATATAAATATATATGTTTATATAATAGATAAATATTTAACACCCAGACACAGAACAAACATCTGTGTGTTTATCACGCAAATGTTTGTCCAGTGCGGGGATCGAACCCGCGACCGCTAGCGCAGAAGGCAGAGTTACTACTAACTGAGTTATGAGGCAAGTCAAATACACGTGAAATATCACTGCACCCTCGCCCATTTTTTTTTTTTTTTTTTTTTCCGAACGCCCTCCCCCTCTTTCAAACCTCAGGTCATTAATATCCGACAAAGAACCACCCCAGCTGTTCTTCTACATTCTTACAATAGAGTGTGCACAGAAGGAGCCTATGTATGAGGTGCACTTTAATCCTTTCACTACACTGATTCTTTCATCAATGGTCATAGACCCTTTTCAGGTCCACCATATCACAACCTGGTCACTGACCTAATAGGATAACCAAGAGAGAACCAGTGACACGACAAGCAAGCAAGCAACAATAGGGTTTCATAATTTCCAGATGAATACATAGCAGAGAGTAAGAAGACAGCTTCCTCGGCCGACCTCCAGCCGAAGTTGATATGTGAGGAGGGACTCATTCGAATCGGTGACGGGAAACAACTGCTTATACTGAGCTTCGTTATTGGCGCTGTGGAGAATTTGGATTTGGTATTTATTTATATTTTGACTATTGTACCCTTTAAGGCGATACAGAAATCAAAATAAACTGTCGAGTGGGCGGAGTGAAGAAAGTGACAGCGCTATGTACTATAATTGAATGTGGAAAGAGATAGCAAGCGTTAGAAGGCGCTCGAAAGTAATCGACATAAGCATATAAGAAAATATCGATTATCTTAAAAACAATGTTTTTTTTAAAGTGTGTTGGATTAGGTACCCAATGCTATTGTCTAACACAATATTTTAAAAAAAGTTATTTTTGTTAGATAGTCTCAGAGTATTTTCGAAAAAACTGATGCAGAGGACCGAACTTTAAAAAATAAATCTATCGAGAAAAGTTTTACCAAACGCGTTTCTGTCTTGGATCTAGGTAAATAAATTGCTCAAGTTATCTTTGTCTTAAAAATCAAAACTGTGCGTTTTGCGGTTATTGAGAAAAAACAATTCAAAAATCATAAAACAATATAACCCTCACCTTAAAAAAAACATGATAACAGATAACCTAAACTTAGTAAAAATAATTAAACCAAGTAAACCATTGATATGGTTATGTATGGGTCGCTTCACGTTGTTTTTTATTTTTTTTAAAGCCGGGCGCACAACCATGATTTAAAAATGTATAAAAACACATAACTATGTATATTTATTGATTTCAGCTACTGCCTGAAAATATATCCACGAAGGAGATAGACTGCTATGTCAAATACTCTGTTTTTACTCACAACATTATGACTGACAGGTTTGTAGTACAATTTAATTAGCTTATTGAAATCAACTTACCTTAGTACAATTTAATAATCATATTCATCATTTATTTCATTCATTTCATGAATAACATTTTACAATATTTGTTTTTAATTACCTATCATATACTTAGGTATTTTTAAATTAATTTCAAGTCACATACAATATTTAATTAGCTTATTGCAATTAACTTACTTTAGTTGATTTCAATAAGCATATTTTATCAGGCTAGCTGATAATACGTGCCTCTGGCTTTGTAATAACAAGCCAAGTGTATTATTTAACAAAAATCTTTTTTTACAATATGGTCATCTGTAATAATTATAATGTTTGGTAATGCAACGTGATTCATAATATGTATGCTGGGATAGCATAAAAGGTGCTTATTCTACACCTAAATGACAATAAAGTTTACTCTACGACTTTTGGAAATTGACATATTCCATGGGAAAAACACAAAAAAAACTTGTATTTATGTTCTTCTTCTTGTCTTGTCACTGACAATTTTTTGGTCAGCCTGTATTATATCAGTGACCAGGTTGAGGTATGGTGGCCCTGAAAAGGGCCTATGACCGTGAAAGAATCAATGCAGTGAAACGATTAAAGTGTGCCTCTTAGAGGCTCCTTTCATACACAACATTTCCTTTTATTTATGTTAATTTCTTTATTGTTGTCAGAGTGGGGGCCACCCCATCGAGCGTAGGCGTTTCGGCCCAGTTCAACCAACGCACTTCGCTCCGCCTGGCCTCCGACCTAGCGACGATGGGGCGATACTTCGCGGAGTGCGCTCACATGGTCGCCTGGGTGTGCGCAGGCGACAATGATATTGGTAAGTTTTTTTGTTTCGCTATATTCGCCTAGTTGACAACGTGTTCCGTAAATAGTATAATATCCCGAAAGCGGCTTGTTCTATCAACCAAAAGAAAAACAATTAATGAACAATTTTTTTTTGTTTCTCAATATTCGTCCAGTTTACAACGTGTTCCGTAACTAGTTAACTATACCGAAAGGGGCTTATTCTATTGTGGGATGTATGTATTAGTTTTAATTTTCTCTCTGTAAATAAAGTATTTGAGTAAGATATCAAAAAACAAATTTCTATTAACTTTGACATGAAATTCAATTTTTCCAGGCATTTGCAGTATGGACCTCCGTAAACTAATACCGACAGAGGACACGTCAGATTTCCTCAGTAAATTCTGCAATGAAGAACGAGCCCTGACCATCCACGAGCGATGCTTCATACTGCGATGCGATGAGGCTGTGAAGGAGGAAGGCAGACGTCCTTATGTCGACGTTGAAATGAGCTTGAAGTATGTTGGGGCCAAGGAAAATATTACACAGGTACTTGTGCTTTTTTTTTGGTAGTTTTTGTCAAACGCAGTGATCCGAAGGCCTTCGTCGGAGACATCTTTATGTATTCACTAGAGGGGTAGCCCATTTGGTGACCGTGCTGAACGTTGCTTAGGTAAAAAATTTTAAAGTGCAATTTTGAGGCCAATATTCTTTGTGCTAAAAATTTTGGTACCCAAAGCTGATAATAAATGGAACAAATTTTCAATTGTCAATTAAAAAAAACTATGAAATTATTTGAAAAACTAGCTTGTGCACACGGTTTGCTCGCTTATTACTTAGATAAAAAGTAAGCCTATATGCTATTATTATTGGTAAAGAACTCTATCTGTTCAAAGTTCCATCGCAATCGGTTAGAGTTACGGCGCTATTGAACCACAAACAACAAACATCCACACAAACTTTCGCATTTATAATATTAGTAGGATTCTTTAATTTTCTGGGTAATACGTTTTTTTGTGTTCTACACACAAATCATCTTGTGTGTAGAACACAAAATCATCTTTCGGTTTCCTATTCTAGATACGAAACATGTTGTATTTACAATCCTACTAATATTATAAATGCGAAAATTTGTGAGGATGTTTGGATGATTGTTGTGATGGAACAACGTTTCAACCGATTTCGTTGAAACTTGGAATGGATAAAGTTATTTGTCTAGAATATTGGGTACTTTTTGTGTAGGTACCACGCGAGCGAGGACGCGGGCGGAAGCTAGTACAATATAAAAAAAACCATCTCTTTTATCATCATCATCATCATCAGCCTGATGAAGTCCACTGCTGAACATAGGCCTCCCCCAAAGAGTGCCACGACGAACGTTCTTGAGCCTTCTCCACCCACCGACTTACCGCAACCCTCACAATGTCGTCGGTCCATCGGTCGGCTTTCCAACACTGCGTCGTCCGGTTCGTGGTCGCCACTCGAGAACCTTTGTTCCCCAACGGTTATCGGTTCTGCGAGCTATATGGCCGGCCCACTGCCACTTCAACCTGCTAATTCTGAAAGCTGTATCGGTGACCTTGGTTCTTCTACGGATTTCCTCATTTTGGATTTACTGTTTACTTTCTACCTCTTTTATAATCATTCCTAATCCCTTGTAAATTTCCAGAAGCCAGCAAACCTAACCGCCCGCAGCGCCACTCAGCTAGCTAGCGGTCGCAAGAGTGAACCGATCGCTAAACAAGTGTTGGACTGCAAGAGTGGCAGTTGTACTAACCTAGACCAGGATCTAGGCGGTGTCGCCTACACTAATATATCTGCTAAGAATACTGCCAGGTAAATTCAGTTTTTTTTTAAATTCAAATCATAATAATTTTATTTGGAATAAAAAACAAATTTTACAATTCAGAAACAATAGGAACACGTTGAAAAACTGCATTAGTTAAATTAAAAACTGTATCGCAGTTTCCAGCGCCCGCCTTCCGTTTACAGTAATTGATCTTATTGAAGAATCCAAGTGGATTCCATTGGAAATCCCAAGGATTTAAACAGAATTTTCTCGTCCGATTTGTCTATTCTAATCGTGTACCTAATTATAAAACAAAATACCAAAAGAACACACATGGGAAGTGGCGCGGTAGCTTAGATGGTTAGAGCATCCTCGTAACTAGGGGAAGGTTGCGGGTTCAAATCTCGTCGGAATCGATTTTTTTGGGATATTAGGAAAATCATAGTATTCCCTTACTGTGGGTTATCACTATAAATTCTTTATACGAAAAAGCCCTATTGACTTTCGGTCCGAAGGTTGAATCACGATCGTGCGCCAATTGATTTTCCTGTTTGTAAAATGCATATGCCACACGTGCTCAGAACGGTGAAGGAAAACATCGCGGGGAATCCCGGCCATGACAAACACGACAAACCGCTACATAACGGCTACTAACCAGTTAGTTGTGAACCGGAACGGCTACTAACCGGTTAGTTGAAAACCGGTTCCCAGCCCTGTGTATAAATAGTATCAACCAATCAATTTCAGGTACAAAAACGCATCGGGCGACGCGGTTTTACAAACGAACGAAATAACGGAACTTATCAAGAAAATGTGCGATTCCTTTGCACAGAGCCAAGAGAAGCTACTCCTCTCTCGAAGCAGACCGACCACTAGTGATATGCAAGTGCAGTGCGAGCCAGTAAGAGACAGAGATATGCGAGAGAGTGAGACGGATACAGAGTCGCCAATTGTTTCGCCTAGCAAAACCTTTGTTACTGAAGAGAGGTTAGTTTTTGAGACATTTGTGTGCCATCATTTTATAAACGAACCCATAGTAACTTTTTACTGGTCTCATAGCTCAGTTGGTAGTAACTCGCGGTAGTAACGGCCTTCTGCGCTAGAAGTCGCGGTTTCGATTCCCGCACTGGACAAATATTTGTGTGATTATAAATATTCCGGACATATCACACACAATCTACTGATCCCAAACTAGGCTAGCCTGTACTATGGGTACCAGAGACTGATATACATAATAGATACATATTTAACACCCAGATACAGAAAAAACATCTGCGTTAATCACACAAATGTTTGTCCAGTGCGGGAATCGAACCCGCGACCTCTAGCGCAGAAGACTAAGTTACTACCAATTGAGCTATGAGGCCAGTCAATTACTTAACACAGATGTTTGTTTTGTGTCTGGGTGTTAATAGCGTAGTGGTATGATGGTAAATGTTTGCATTTTCAGGGAACCTATAAAACTTGTAGGCAGCAAGAGTGACACCTGCGTATGCCAGGGAAAAGGTAAGTACAAACCAAAAAGTTATCAAATCCTTCTCGCCCCTAAGATGCAATTCACAAAAGTTTTGATTCACAAATTTTGTGTGATTGTTACCTACTGTTCTTTATTCTTTATTGTACAAAAGAAAACACAGATTACAGCAAAAAAAAAAGAAAGGTATGTACAAAGGCGAGCTTAACCCTAAAAAGAGTTTTCTTCCAGCAAACCTTTGAGGCTAGAGAGAAGTGATTATAGAGGGAGGTTCGTGTACCTAAACAAATATGGTTAATAGTAAATAACATTAATTACAAAAATACTATTACCTATTAAAACACCTAAAAATGAAGATAAACATACATAAATTATAATACTACTACAATAAATACCTACCTGTAAAAATATATAGTTAACTAAATATATATACATATATATGCATAAATATAATTATTTATACTATTTTTTTTTTTTTTTATTCATTGGTCTTGTACACGAACCCTACCTCTATAACCACCTATCTCTAGCCTCAAAGGTTTGCTGGAAGAAAACTCTTTTTAGGGTTAAGCTCGCCTTTGTACATGTCCTTTCATTTAGTTTGTTTTTTTTGTATGTGTTTTCTGTGTACAATAAAGAATAAAGAATATAATATAATACAGAATTTACAAGGAAAGGTAGTGCTCTTTTACTTTTCTCTTGAAGACATTGACAGATGGACTATCACGAATTACATGAGGGAGAGCATTCCATAACTTTACCGCCAGGACGGTAAAGACTGTTGTTTCTTCCGTTTGCTTTTATCTCTGTCTGTGCTGTATTTGTGTGTGTCAAATAAATAATGTATCTATCTATCTATCTAATTTATTGCTAGAGTTTAAACGGAATTTAAGTAATAAAACTCTCTCACTCTGTTGGTTTGTTACCTTTTCACGACTAAACGGCTTAACAGATCGTATTGAAATTTGGCAAGGAGATAGATTATATCCTGGGGAAGGAATTTATATGCTTTATTTTGTCACAGAAAATAATCTTGGAGGGGGGTGAAATGGGGGTTGAAAGTTTGTATGGACAATCTTCCTCAATTTAGGGCCCGTATAAGTAAGCACCATTGACTTCCACCATCAATGTTACAGATGACATTGTTGTGTATCGTTTGCGCCAGATTCATATTTATGCTTTTGGTAAGAAATTAAGAAATCGTGTTTCAGCATTTTTGCATAATAATCCCTAAAGGGGACGAAGTAGGGGTTTCAAATTATGAGTTACTACGAAGTGGGCACTTTTAAAAGTAGAAATGCGCTGAATGGTTGTAAATTGATCTTAAATTTTTGTTCTGTCAGAAAGCGTAAAGCTAGCCATACCTTCGGGAGACCGCGACCAAATAATGCAAAAAATTGTTGACGAGTTGGAAGACTGGAAGGAGAAACAGCAACAGCTGTTCAAAATTCAAGTAAGTTTAACTTCCCATAAGGTTCTGTGACGTGACGGCTGGAGTGGCGGCGGAGCGACGAAATAACAATCACAGTGAGGCTCGAAGTGCATCGTTAGGAAACCGGTATGTCCTAGAACATAAATATTAAAAAAATAACACCCAACAGTCACATACAATGTCCTGACCCCACACTAGGATCCCCTGCGTCGTGGGTATCAGAAACTACGAGTACCATGGTACCACAACACCCAGACCATGAACAAATATTTGCACATCATGCATGGCTCGCAGCGGAATCGAACCCGCGTTCTGTCGCAGACGGGCGATCGCCCTCTATGCCAAAATTAGGTCCAAATTCGAAAACATGTGACATGTGCACGGAAAGAGCCTCTAAGAGGCGCACTTTAATCTTTTCACTACACTGATTCTTTCACCGACGCTCATAGGCCTTTTTCAGGGCCACCATACCTCGACCTGGTCACTGACCTAATACAGGTGACCAAGAAAGAATCAATGACACATGTTTTTAGTGACTAATTCACTAACAAATTACATATTTTCACAGTTGAAGCGCAAAGAAGACTACCACTTAGACCTACTATCAAAAGAATGGAATAAGAAACGCATTGAACTAGAATCGAAACTCAGCAAAGGCATTGAGCAATGTCGAAACCTAGCAGCGGATCTTAGCAGAGCTACTGACGACTTCAGACTACGAGGGTACCGTAATACTGAAAGAGAGAAAAAGGTAGCATACTTTGAACCTAATACCTAGCAGAGTAAAGTTGATATTAAGTAGTTTTAAAATTACCACCGTCAAGGCAAATAAGCAAGAAGATACTAAAGCGAAACAGATACTATGGAATTTCGGTTCGTAGTCTTATACAGGGCCAACTATTCTCAATTAACCGGTTAAAAAACACTATTAACCGGTTACTCGTATTTTACGTTCGGAGCGCGAGCGTTACCCCTTTACCGTAACACCTTAGATATTAAAAACCTGTATTAACCAGTTCTTTTAAAATCAAATAGAATAAAACAGCATATAAAATCCTACTTAATATTATATCAAATCAAATTAATTAATTGCGTAATATGGGTTAAGTACAGTTGTTACATAATACAATACAAATTAGGAGCAGCCATACTCACCGTTGTACGCATGCAATATACATATTACCTACTAATAACATATGGCCATCGCCTTAGGGATAAAAAAAAAACGCTATACTGTATTCTAGTTTCTATTTTATTTTGTAATTATTTGATGTTATATTTTATAGTATGTATAAGTGTATATTTTATAAATAAAGACATATTAGTGTTCTAAGATTCTAAATGAATAAAATATAATAAATATTTTCAAAAAAATTAAGTAGGTATGTCAGAGCTTTTTTTTTTTTTTTTTTTTTTTATATACTACTTAGGTGGCAAACAGGCATACGGCCCCCCTGTTGGTAAGCGGTTACCGTAGCCTATGAGCGCTTGCAATACCAGAGGCATCACGCACGCGTTGCCTACCCCGAACCCCCTCCCCCTAAAGAGCTCTGGCAACCTTACTCATCGCAGGAACACAACACTATTTGAAAACAAATAATGTTATTTGGCTGCGATCTTCTGTAAGGCGGAGGTACCTCCCCAGGCGGGCTGCTCCAATTCAGAACGAGAAAATCTCGCTCTGCCCTTTACAATAAAATAGAGCTATTACAAAAAATGACATTAAAATAATCATGGGTTGAATAGTAAGCCCTTTCCAATAGTAGTCTTATAAATGTGAAAGTTTGTGGTTCGCCTTAACGAATTCGATGAAACTTGGAATAGATAAGAGTTCTTTACTTAGAATAGCATATAGTCTTTTTATCAAGGTACGACGTGAAGTGAAGCTATTAATACATATAGTAATTATCTTGTATTTTTGTGTCCAGTTGCTAGATGCAAAGAAGGCATTAGAGGCGCACTACACAGCTAAGTACCAGGAACTGAGGGAGGCTTCGCAGAAAATGGAGGATGATATGAACCACCGAATCAAACTCAAGGACATGAGCATTGAGGAGCTGGATATGAAAGTGCAGCACTTGGAGAAGCAAGTTGATGTACTGAAGGTAACCAAATTACTAGATGCGAACATTCTGTAAAGTGCAAATTTTATCTTCACTGACCTAGACATTTAAATGGGTATCCTACTAATTTATAAATGCGAGAGTTTGTGAGGAGGTTTGGATGTATGTTATTCAATCCGCCGTAACGGCTCAACCGATTTCGTTGAAACTTGTAATATAAAGAGTTCTATACCTAGAATAGCATGTAGGCTACTTTTTAAGTAGGTACCACGCGAGCGAAGCCGTGGGCGGAAGCTAGTTTTTAATAAAGATACTATATTGATCAGGGCTGTAGCTTTCTACAGATAAATAATTTTTGGTATAGGTTCAGTCAAAGAAACAGTAGAGCACGTAATTTTGCACTGTGCAGCCACGGAAGAGGCCAGGACCACATCGGGTCTGCGGGCCGTGATCGGAAGCGGCTCCCAGACACCGCTGCATACAGGGATACTGAGAGAATGTTACCAACGACCCAAAGTCCTGCTTCGCTATTTTAAGGAGCTGGGCTGGCTGGGGTAGGGTTAGCATAGGGGGACAATGCACAAAACACCCCACAGCGGGACGTCAGTGCAGGTCTAACCACCCCCGATTAGAATTAGAATTAGAATTATAGGATCAGTCGTTTCAGACAAACAAACTTTAACTCCTATAAAATATTAGTGTAGATAGTGGGTGAAATCTGGTAAGTTTTATTGACAATACAATATTATAGTGTCAACAGCTGATGACGGAGTCAGGATAGGTTAAATAAAAACAAGTTAACATGTATATTTGGTTGCAGAATAATCTGAAAAACAACGAAAAAGAGGCTGAAAGCAAATACTCGGGACTCACGAAAGATCAAACTGCAAGCCTTATTCAGGAATTGGTAATCATTTTTCTATTCCTAATAATATCATGAAAGCGAAAGTTTGTGATAAAAAAAATAGATGTGTGAGTGTGGGTGCGAGTCTCAGTGTGTGTGTGTGTGTGAGTCTCAGTGTGTGTGTGTGTGTGCCAGTGCGTGTGTGCGTTTGCCTGTGTGTTTGAGAGCTTCGTACACAGCGTCGTCCGTTTCGTGGTCGCCAGTCTGAAGTCTATATTTCCCAACGGTTGTCTGTAGTGTCTAATTAACACGCGACTATAAACAATGATTTCCAAAATAATGTATAAAATTTACAGCGATGTCTAGAAGAAAAACTGGACAGTGCAGTGCAGTCAAAATCGTTCTTCAAGGAGCAATGGGGCCGCGCAGTGAGAGAGCTGCATCTGATAAAGTTGAACACCAGGAAACAAATGCTCACTCAACTAAAACAGGATAGGCGACAACTGGGAGAGATGGGGTGAGTGAAATTTCATGGGCATTTATCGCGTAAAAAATCCGAAAAGAAGAAAAGAATTTCATGTCAAATATTAGACAATCAAAATTATAAGATCTCAAGCATCGCCGCCGATGTCATCCTATCCTACTAATATTATAAATGTGTTTGTGATGGCGATGTTTGGATGTTTGTGGTTCAATCACGCCCAAACGGCCGAACGGATTTGGATGAAAGGAGCCGTTTCATCAGTCTATGGAGCCTGGGCCTGCACTGGGTACACTAATCTAAAATATTGCTAAGCAATAAAGTAAACGTATTAAATTGGTTATTTTATTTAAATTGACTTCGTTCTAAGGTACATTATGATTTTCTTCGACAAAGAGAGCAACACACAGCGCTACAAAAATATGGCGGATGGACGTGCGTGAAATGTAATTTTGACAACTTACATTTATCTATGTCATTTTGACAACCTACATTTATCTGTTGACATGTTTTTGTTTAGCTTCGTTGTTTTGTCTAAATACTGTGTTGTTTAACATCCATTCATCTAACGCATCCTTACACTCCTCAAAGCGAAGTGTAATGTAAAATGCTTAGTTGCGTTAGTTTAAGTTATTTTCTTAAATATCTACGTCTGATCGTACGTCATATAAGAACTACAGAAGACTCGTAACCACAGAAGATTTAGCTTGATCGTGACGGCGCCACGCCGGCGCCAGCGGCGTCATCACATCTATCATCACTGAAGGAAGGAAGATACTCGATGCCCTGACGTACACACAAAAACATCAAATCCAGCAACATGACATGAAAAATATGTCAATGTCATGTCAAACGTCAATTATAAACCAACATGGCGGCCTTCAAATAGTGTTCACATAGTCAAAAACTTACCAGAAGAACTTGTCTTGTACCATCGCATTTGTCTTCAAATTAATGAAACTGTATTTTTCTTGTAATCTCCTATTTTTTCCTAATTTTCCTATGTAGTGTACATGGACCAGGCCCAGAATGAAACGACTCCTTTGTCACAGAGATAGAAATCTGGAATAGCATAAAGGCTACTTTTTATCTTCATAGGTACCACGCGAGCGAAGCCGCGGGCGGTAGCTAGTTTGCCAATATTTGACATAGCAGTAAATTATTCGTGCTACTACAAAGTGCAATTTAGTGCATCTACTCGGCAACAGATGGCGCGTATTACTTTGTTGCGCGTCTTGCACTGAATGAATCACTTTTATATCAATGATTTATGATCCAAATTGCAATGATTCATTACGCTTCTTGAAATAAATCTGTTTTTTTTGTCAGATTGGATACAGTCGAGGACCGCGACGAGGGGGACTCCCAGAATCCTGTAGACATGAAGAAGCTAAAAGATGATTTCTACGTAGACATCCTGGCGAACACTCCTGGCTTGGACTCGCATTCTATGATCAGTAAGTTAAGATTCTTGCGTATCAACACGTGCTTAAAACGGTGATGGAAAACATCGTGAGGAAAACTGCGGCTTTGCACCAACACGTGCTTAAAATGGTGAAGTAAAACATCGTGAGGATACCCGCGGCTTCGCATCAGCAAGTACCTAAAACGGTGAAGGAAAACATCGCGTGAAAAACCGCGGCTACGCATCAACGTGTACTTAAAACGGTCAAGGAAACCCGCTGCTAAGCATCAACACTTGAACACAGGTGAATTCTAGTCAAAAAAACAACATATGTTTTTTTTTTCCAATAAAATCACTAGGATCACTTTGAAACGTCTTAGTAATTAGGTGAAACTATGCCTGTTCCTCGCGACCAAGCCTACAAGAATCAGGCAACAAACATGGCTTGGTGCCTATCATTTTTTCGATGATCCTTTTTCACAAAATGGAATGTTGAGCTTCGGTGTGGTCTCGATCGAACAATTATCAGATATCTTGTAGAATAAATGTATATTATATGGTATTAATATTTTTATACTAACAGGTACGTCGGGACCAGACGGAATGGACATGTTTGATGATCTAAAGTGAGTTTCATTCATTGGTTTTTTAGACCATTCTAGTTAGAATGCGTTTACAAAGGTAATTTTCTCGATTCGAATGAGCGTCGCGCTGTTATGCTCATAGGAGATGCGTCGCTTGTGGAGGCTACCTACAGAGCCTTGAACACAAGCGGCGCGTGTCCTTACGACAATGTCAGCTTTAAAGGAGCCATTTCATTCTGGGCCTGGTCCATGTACACTACATAGAAAAATTAGGAAAAAATAGGAGATTACAAGAAAATACAATTTCATTTATTTAAAGACAAATGCGATGGTACAAGAATAGTTCTTCTGGTAAGTTTTTTACTATGTGAACACTATTTGAAGGCCGCCATGTTGGTTTATAATTGGCGTTTGACATGACATTGACATATTTTTCATGTCATGTTGTTTGATTTGATGTTTTTGTTTTGTCAGATAAATGTAGGTTGTCAAAAATACATTTCACGCACGTCCATCCGCCATATTTTTGTAGCGCTGTGTGTTGCTCTCTTTGTCGAAGAAAATCATAATGTACCTTAGAACGAAGTCAATTTAAATAAAATAACCAATTAAATACGTTTACTTTATTGCTTAGCAATATTTTAGAGTAGTGTACACAGTGCAGGCCCAGGCTCCATAGACTGATGAAACGGGTCCTTTAAGTTTATTTAACAAAATTCCTTCAGTAAAATGTTCCATCTAAAATATTCAAGGTACTTTCCCTCCATGTGGCATATCCGTGGGACGCCCTGTATAGGCTACTATTTAATGTAGGTACAACGCGACCGAAACCGCGGGTGGAAGCTAGTTTTACATGAATTTGAACTATGTGTAAAGACAAAAACATATCATCAAGCGAAGCAAATCATCAGTGGATTTGGAATAAAACCTTTAATTTTTTATTTTGAATTAGCTTTGCATTAGATTAGCATTGCCATCCAGCTTGGCAATTCCGCCAGCGTCTTGCGGACGATTCCGACTGGTAGTGATCTGGATCAATTGAGCTATCTATTGATCGTTTGTAACGGTCTTTAGATAGCTCAACTGTTTCTTGTGTATTTTGTAAATATTAACTTGTATTCGTTTTAAGTTTCTTTCTGTAAATAAAGTTTATTTTTTATTCTAACGAAAAATTCTAATTGGTTACAGAAATGCGCCCAGAAATCCCACGAGCGAGCGTCTGAACGAACTAATTTCACAACGGGATCGCCTCATCCGTCAGGATAATCCCAACGAAGACACTTTGAAGCAACTCAACCACGACATTCGGAATATGCTGCTCAATTGCGGCACTTGATGACATTTTTACTAGAACTTTACATGTATTTTTCTGAGAATTTGTATTTTAAAGTACAACTAATGCGCTCGCCGCGTGCCAAGCGTGGTGAGTATGGGCAATTTCCTCCCACATTATAGGAAGTCGCTCTGGAAATCTCTGGTGGGGAGGCCTATGTTCAGCAGTAAACCTCCTGCGACTGAACTGATGAATCTTTTAAATTCCTGTTTCTGTTTGTCATTCATTAGCAGTGATCGGAACTATGGGAGCTAAAATACCTAAAGTTCAAGGACAGAGGTAAAAAAAAGTTGAGAGACTTCCTTACTACAACAATTTTATTCGGCCCAATTGGGCCGAAAATTGGAACAATTGTCACAGTAAGCAAATACATTTAATAATAATGTTAATAATATTGTGAACGAAAAGGAAATTACATTTTTACCTACCTACTGTTTTTTTAAAACAAAAACAGAAAATTAGTTCTATAGTTGTTTTCGTCTCCACTTGCCTCTGTTATTTTTCGAGCAGTAGGTATTTTAGCTCCCAAAATTCCGATCACTGTTCATTAGGCATGCAATTAGTAAGAGTTGGCAATACTTATGCACTGTCTTATATCTTTTGATTAGCGAAGCGGCTCCTTATTCTATGCTTTTGATAGATTTTCATTATTAAGCCCCTTAGATATGCCGTGTTTATGGTGGAGGGGCGTTCAAAACGTTAAAATAAAACGATTTTCTTGTTATTGTTTTTTTTTTGGCCTCATTGTAAAATTAATAATTTTATGACAATGTTGGCGAGGGAAGGATCGTGAAGTGGGTCGCCTAGTACAGTAGTGACCAAGTAAGTAGGTACTAATGAAGTAGTATAGATGTCGCTACATATATGTTACGGAATAAATAATACCAACGCTTATATAGTCCTGAACCCACACTATAATTACCTACTGTCGTGCTCGTGGGTATCAGAAACTACGGTACTCATGGTACCCAATGAGTATCTAAAGGACCCTGTAAACGATCAAATTTGTTTGACAAATATACGTGTTTGTCAAATTATTTGATCGTTTGCAGCTTTGTTTGAAGCGTTTGTCAAACAATCTACGTGTTTGTCGCGTTTGCGGAAAATCTGGATTGATGTCGTGTTTGACAAACAAGTTTGAACGTGAACGGCGGTGTTTGTCAAACATGATCTCAGTCGTTGGTTTGGCATCATGGAGGACGCTACGCCCAGTGACGACAACAGCGTGGAGTATCTTTCGGACAAAGAATTTACGTTGAATTTCATAGCTATTTATCGTGACATGCCGATGTTATGGAAAATAAAATCGAAAGATTATATGGACAAAAACAAGAGAAGCGCAGCAGTAAAAAAAATGACAAATTTACTGAAGATCTGTCGCCGGAACATTACGGAGGAAGAAGTGAAAAAAAAAATTAATATACTACGTACAAGTTTCAAGCGCGAAAACAACAAAGTGAAAAAGTCTATGCTTTCTGGTTCTGGTACCGATGATCTGTATGTACCGACATTATGGTATTACAAAGAATTAGAATTTCTGCAAGATCAAATGGAGGAAGAATCAGGAATTAGCACAGTAACAGAAACACAGGTAAATTAGTAATACAGTTTATTGTGAGATATTTTTTACACGTTCAACTTATAAAATTACTCTAAACATTTGTTTTGCCATGGAACAGCACCCGTTGTGTTAAAATATTCACAAAAATCATCTCTTACTTGTTTTGCTAGTGCAGCGCTATTTCCAGCTCGAGTACGCTCAATGCTTAACAACATTGGCTCATTTCTCCAAGTACCATGCATGACAGTCCCCGTAACACAGTCTTCTATGTCTACTTCTCCATGGCGAATGTAATTCTTTTGTTTCATAAGTAAATTATGTAGATGACAACACGCCATAACTACAATTTTTGCTTTTGTAGGAGATAATTTAATAGGCTTTTGGAAAATCTTAAAACGAGTCGTGAGAATGCCAAATACATTTTCAATAATTCGTCGAGCACGAGATAATCGATAGTTGAATATCCTTCTGTTATCATTTAACACTTGTTTGTTGTAAGGTTTCATGAAATTTGGAAGTAATTGGAAAGCTTCATCGCCCACAAACACATAGGGCATTATTTTCTTAGTATTCGGCAATTCATCTGGCTCTGGAATTTGCAACTGATTATTCTCAAAGTATTGCCAAAATTTTGTATTTTTAATTACTCCTCCATCTGACACTCTGCCATTTGTACCGACATCAACCATGATGAGTTCATAATTTGCATTAGCTATACCCATAAGTACTATGCTGTATGTTCCTTTGTAGTTATAATAGTAGGAACCGGAATGCTCAGGTTTTTCTAAAGTGATATGCTTCCCATCTACAGCTCCAATGCAGTGATCAAAGTTCCATCTATTTCCAAATTGTCGTGCCAACATCTTCCAATTTTCCTGTGTTCTGGGTACCTAAAACAGAAAATATTTATCACACTTTTATTTTAATTTCTAGCAATCATCATCATCATCATCACGATCATTAATTGCAAAGAAGAAGAAAAAGGAGGACTTGCAACATGACTTAATGACATTAGCCAGGGATCATTTCAAAAGACCTGAAAATGAATATCAAGCAATGGCAAGAAACTGGGCCTTTAAATTAGAACGGATGTCTGCTGAACAAAGACGACTGGCAGAAAAGTTCATTAACGAAATACTCTTTGAAGGGGAAGAAGGAAATCTTCGCAGACATTCAGTTATAATTAATCCGAGCAGTCAATCTCACGTTCCATACATTCAATCTCCTATCTCTCACACTCAGTCTCCTGTTCCACAAACTCCATCTCCCGTTCCATACATTCAATCTCCTATCGCTCACACTCAGGCTCCTGTTCCACAAACTCCATCTCCCGTTCCATACATTCAATCTCCTATCGCTCACACTCAGGCTCCTGTTCCCCAAGCATTACAATTAATTCCAATAGAACAAACATATTTGTCGGATACAGAGCAGCCAGTGATAATTCATATTCCAAATACAAACGAAAATACTGAAGTTGATACAGCAGCAAAATACTTAGAAAGTTTTTATAAATTTTAATTAAAATTAATATGTTTTTTTCTTCAAATTAAAACCTTACCTGAATATTGTTCCTTAGTTTTTCATTTATTGCTTCACACGTTTCAATGATAATGTCGCTTAATGTACGAGGTGCAATGCAGCCTGTAAATTTTAAATCTTCGAAATCAGCGCCACTGGCTAGGTACCTCAAAGTAATTGATAATCTTTGAGAAGCTGGTATAGATTTGCGCATAACGGTGTCCATCTTTTCAATGCGAGGACGGAGTAATGTTAGTAATTCTTCAAAAGTTTTATGATCCATGCGCAGGAAGTTTGCGTAGTCTTCTGGTTCTGTGCGTAATATTTCGCGTAGCAAATTTTCGTGAGTAAATTTTTCTCTTAATTTCAACCATTCTCTACTCCATCGCCTTCTTTTTTTTCTTTTCATACACAAAGCTAGAGTCAATGCCAAAAATGCGTCATCTGTATTACTCATTATATTTAAGCGCTCAGCACGTCACGTCACGACAAGGAGAAAACTGAATCTGCAAGTTAGTTTGACAAATTTGTTTGACCGTTTGCGTTGATGTTTGATGAAAACGTAAAATTTGACAAACAAATTTGTCAAACAAATTTGATCGTTTACAGGGTCCTTAAGACACATGGCACCTATCACAACACCGAGACCTAGAACAAATATTGCAGATGCAAACATTTCTCCCGCAGCGGGAATCGAACCGGCACCCCTTGCGTTTTAGACCGGCACTCGCCCGCTGCGCCCCACCGTCGGACGACGTACGACCTATCTATCTATAGTAGATACCTCCTGATATTAAGCCGATATAAATAGGCACCGTAGTAGTTTTATTCTATTTGATAAGCACTAGAATGAAAAAAAACAATGATTCATTGAGAGTGACCGGCGACCGCTAAGATTCACTCCATTCATTCATTCAATTCCGGGAAAATTGACGTAAAAACCCTGTCCCGAAAAACCCGAGTTTGTGTTCAAATCAAATGTACTTATTGAAGGACGTATGCATCATATGCATGCATTCACTGCATTGTGATGTATTTGGTGTGCTCGCGAATAGTTTAGCCGATATTTATATAGTGTCCTGCCAGGATCCTCAAAAGTGCGATGCTTCCAAAAAATAAAGCTTCCTTTGCCACAAAAAACAGGACTATTTGCGACTAAAATCTGACCCTGTGCCATATGTTACGGCAGAGCCGCTACCGGCCAACATATTAGAATGGCATTACATCCTAGAAGGACCAGAGAACACTCCTTACGAAGGTGGGTACTACCATGGAAAAATAATATTTCCAGAAAATTTTCCTTTCGAACCGCCGACTATTTACATGATAACTCCTAATGGAAGGTTCGAAACGGATACAAAGCTGTGTCTCAGCATCACAGACTTCCATCCAGAGTCATGGAACCCCGCATGGACAATATCCTCTTTACTAACTGGACTACTCAGCTTTATGTTAGAAACCACGTATACGTCAGGTTCTATAGATTCTTCTGATAGTATGAAACGACGTATGGCCACTGAATCGTTGGAGTTTAATATAAAAAATAAAATATTTTGCGAGTTATTTCCAGCGTTCGTTGAAGAGATCCGTGAAGTTCTGAAATTTCGCAAAGATATTGTGACACAGACCTGCACTGCAAGTACTGATGATGAAAGCAGTACCAGTTCTAATTCTGACACAGTAACATTGAATGATGAAACGGGACTACCAAAACCAAGTGAAGATACTGAAAAGATTTAATAGTTTTAAGACATATGTTGATATTTATGCTTGAAGCATTCGTGGAGTAACTTGCAAGGTTATTAATACATCTGATAAGTCAAGCAACCTTCAGCGCGGTCACCAAATGGATGGGTGACCGCTACTGGCCCAGCCTAAAAGTTGTTGGACACAACAGAGGCCTTTGGCAACGCAAGAAGTTGGCCCATAGCACAATTTTTATACTTTGTAGAACTTGTTATAAACATTTTCTATTTAGTTTTGATACTAGACCAGTTTTCACATTATTGTTAGGAATTCTAAACTTTATAAAAGGTTGCTTATGTAAGATTTAGGAATAATACTTTACATTTTGCAGTTTTCATTTTTTTCAGAGCTACTGCTCATTTCATAAAGTTTTGAGTAAAGTAGGTGAATTTTTGCTATGTATTACTTTAAATGTAGCAGGGTAAATGACTGTATTGTACACTTTAATTGTGATACTATACTGTTTTGTAATCAACTAAAATATATGAAATGAGTAAGCTTTATTAGATTAGTAAGTGATGTGCCTAAAATACATAGTAATTTATGTATCTATTTTATCTAAATAAATTTTTATTTTTATTATAATATATTGTTATATAATTTCCAAACAGTCCAGCTTGGCTCCAAGTTAGACCTACCTGTCATACTTCTAGAAAGAGGTCAGTTGAATCCAACTCAGCTGGGCAGTGTTCAGGGAACTGCGCCATGACTTCTCGTCCAAAATACCTTTGTCTTTACGGTATTGAATAGAAAGGAGGAGTAGACAAACTTGAGTCACTGAAATAGCAAAGCCACAGACCAATAGGATGCCATAATAGCATAGCATGGCCCAGAGGGTTATTAAAGTTGAAGTGCAATGGGGAGGGGATATGCATGTGGGGGATCCAACGACTATTTGCGCAAAGGGTTCTTAAGTTAAGACCACGCACCTAGATGGAAAGACGACCTAATGAAGGTTGCTGGGAGCCGTTGGCACGATTCGTGTGCACGATAGGAAACTGAGGCGCGCTATAATCCTTTCACTACCTACTGATTCTTTCAGCGACGGTCATAGACCCTTTCCAAGACCACCATATCTCAACCTGGTTACTGACCTAATACAGGATGACTAAGAAAGAATCAGTGACACGACAAGCAAGCAAGCATTCATATCTACCAAAAACGATAACCATACGATAACTCACTTTAACGCCATCTACCGACGAGTAGTAGTTGAATCATTACCTATTAAAGAGAATGCATATGTCACTGTAGGTAATATTATGTCCGCCATCTAGCGACGGGTAGGAGTTAAAAGTTCTTACCTACAGATTTCACTCACTGTGTAGATCTACAGGATTTGAAAAGATAAGTATCAATTAGTCTGTGGTCAAGTATAACAAATTAAGAATTTATAATCCAGAAGAAACTAATCCAAATAACTATTTATTTAACGACTAAGTACCTACTAATAAAAATGTATGTCTGTGGTTAGTTACTGAAGAATGAATGATAATTTTGACATATGAATGAATCTCTGGAACGATTGATTACTAACGTACGATCTAGTGTTGCACGACTATCGAAAGTTCCACTGTCAATAGTTGATATCGAAAAATAGTAAAATTGATATAATCTATTTTACTAATTTTAGTAATATACTAGTGACTGTAAGGATTAAGTAGGTCAGTTATAATAAAAAAAAGCTATGTTTTATTAATCAGAATAAGTCAATAGTACAATGTGATACTTGTAATTCCGTTATAAGAGTTTTAATAACCGTTTATACGTTGAGAATTTATATAAACAATGTCATATTGGAGGCCAGGTCAAGAGTACCCTAAACCGACGAGCATGTATGAATGAGGAATGTGATGATGAGAGTGAATGAAGCAATTTTGCTACCACTAAGTACAATCAAGCTTAGGTATAATACATAAAGCACTGCATTTCAAACTCAGCAATCCTTTCTTTTTTCTAGCCATGAAGACCCACTCCACGCGCCTCGCCGTACAAAAATGTAAAAGCCCAGATGTTTTCCGTTCGTTTGGTTTCGATAGCTTATTAATTTATTATTGACATGCCAAATTAATCGATACTAATGCAGACTTTAATATCAATAGTATTTCTCCATTCTGTACAAATTATCAAATGATAATAATATCGCTCGATATTGTTACTAGTTTTCAATCAAGGTTGCATTTAGCGATAGTAGGTATTGAATCAATAGACTATTGGTACATAATTTTACTATTATTTGGTAGGTTGGCTAGTTGGCTTGCGTGCGTGCAACACTATTATAAAAGTCATAACTTTTTGCGAATGTATGGTCGGTTGTATTTTCCCATTTTTCTTTCGAGATTAATCATAGCTTTCAAAAGAAATCAACTCGGTCTTACTTTTACCTAAAAATATTAGCTGAATAATTATCTCACTGGTGTTACGAAGAGTGCAAGATATTCGCACGAAAACCTTGCATGGTACACCACACCATGTCAAAAACAAAAGTGACTGGTGCCACAAGCAGACTGAAGCAAGACTATCTGCGGCTTAAAAACGATCCCGTACCATATGTTACAGCAGAGCCAGTGCCTTCCAACATATTAGAGTGGCATTATGTAGTAAAGGGCCCGGAAAAAAGTCCTTACGAAGGCGGATATTACCATGGAAAAATTCTATTTCCCAGAGAGTTTCCGTTCAAACCGCCGTCTATTTACATGATTACTCCGAACGGAAGGTTCAAGACGAACACACGATTGTGCCTTAGTATCACGGACTTCCATCCCGATACATGGAATCCAGCGTGGTCGATTTCGACAATACTGACTGGATTGCTCAGCTTTATGCTAGAGAAGACTCCTACACTCGGTTCTATAGAAACTTCAGATTACCAGAAGAGATGTTTAGCCTCCGAATCGTTAGAGATCAATATTAAAAATAAAATGTTTTGCGAGTTGTTTCCGGAGTATGTTGAAGAGATTGATAAGCTATTGAAAGAGCGCGAGGAAGCGATGCTGCAGGCTGGAGCCCCCACTTCCGAAGTGGAAGTGTCCTCGGAGCAGTCTAACCTCCAGTCCCTTCTGACAAACCTCTTTGTGCTCGTTGGTTTTGTTTTCCTCTCCTACATGGTGAAATATGTACTTGTCTCTATATCCGAATAGATAATAAACTTATGAATAATTTGATGTAAATAATGTAATTTATTTTGTACATATTGTTTGTTGATTAGAAAGTTATAGCAATTGTAATTTTCTTTAGCTGTTTATTTACATACATTATTTGTGTATGAATGTTTGATAGTGAAAGTAAAGCTTACGATCCGATCCAACTATGTACCTATGTAATGTATCAATTAAATAGTGTTTATGGCTCCATTTTCTGATATGGTGTATGAATCATGTATCACATAAGTATAGATTTGTTATGGCTTTTCAGTGAGTCACGATTAATACTTTTTATTTGATGCTGTAGTGTGTAAAGACTGCTTTACACTGGTATTTCAACGAAAAACCATTTTAAAATCTATGCTTTCAAGATTCTGTTTAGTGACAGTATCAGATTATATTTTATAAGCAATTAAGTGTGAATCTAATTCTAAATGGGGGAATAAGATCTGCACTGACGTCCCGCGTTGGGGTGTATTGTGCATTGTCCCCCTGCTGACCCTGAGGTCAGCGGGGGGACAATTAAGTGTGAAGTCCAGACATGTTATTTCAAATTATTTGTACTGATGGTAAAGTTTGTTCTGCTAACTTTGTGAACTATGAGTATGATATGATGTAAAGGTCAAGCTACATTAGTACAACTGTGATTTTCTATTATACTTAATTTCCCATGGTCAACCAATCAAGTTCACCTTTGTGGACACTAGACAAATAATTGAGGTGGATGTGGATCCATAATTGCATAAAATCCAGCCAATAAATGTGGTCCACTTATTGGCTGGTCAGCTAACATGCACAGGCAGCAAACATTTGATCATTCCACCAAGTTGAACTCAATTAGTGGACTAGGGAAAATGCTTAATTCTTCTCTATTTATTTGTAATGTTAAATCCTGTCAGAATTAGTTTTCTCTTCCTGTCCTCTATGCGATTTAGTTACCACAGATTTGCTAAAGGTTGGCGCAGATATATCACCCTGGTAATGCATAAGTATTGCCTGTACTTTAGCTGTTCAGCATTCTTTGTATGAAACTCCATACTTGCAACGCACACTAATCTGCATCGCCTCGCCTCGTGACATGGTAGTAATTATAATAAAAATAAATTATGTATTTGTTGCGGTGCGAGGCGATCGATTCCCGATATGTGTGCGTCAACCTTTGTCTAGACCAAAGCCAGACTATTGTCTTGCTTTTGTCAAAGTAATAAATAAGTTCAACCAAATTATTACTTTGGTCCATTGTAGGTGTATTAGCAAATTGTACATAGGTAGTTTATAGATACCCATCTTTCTACCACTAAATTATTTCTTGCATTTAATGTAGTTTTTCATGATAATGACTGTGATTATATAAAAAAAAAGGTATTCCATAATGCATGTTGTTTTCAGACTTGACTATAACCAACTATACCTAATAATTTACCTAAGCGCATGGTAGGTAGGTAGCAATTTTGTATTTATTAAGAGCAGTCAGGTAGTGGCACTTCGATGAAAAACTAAAATATGAATATGATTTCAATAAATTTATTAAAGTTATTTTGGTAGCATTATTTATATTCCCTAGTAAAATAATACATATAATTTTAATAATTTTTCCATTTATTTATCTTTTTAAAGTCAGGTAAGATATGCTGATTTACAAGGTAGGTGGTGATAGCATATGAAGCAAGCAAAAATATTTGTCAAGCTAACTAAACCCAGATTTAGTCACTACATCAGAGTGGATTTTATTTAACAGTATTTGCTAAGAACCCATCTGACAACTGTGTTTTAAAATATCTTGGAGAGGGACCCAATAAGAGCTAGCACTGGTCATAATGGTTAATTTCGTTTTTATAATACAGTTTTTTTGTACTAAATTATACAATAAAATTAGGTAGTTGCCAAAGTCTACCAAACTAAAATCTTAAAATGCTACCTATGGGTAGGCCTTGATTATTGAAAGTGACAGTTAAATAAAAAAAAAAATTATATTAAAATCAGGGCTAAGCCAGCACGTATCTATATAATTATATGATGCATGGTGCTTAAGCCTATTGATTAGTAAACAATACATTCTTACTTATCTACACCAACTAAGGTCTTCATCTATCAAAACATACAGGACACATAAAATATATACCTTTATCTCGTAAGTACAACTTAAACTTAATAAGTGAATTTTTAACTTATTTATTACATAATAAATATACTTAATACCTAATTTTATTGCGTCTTCAGTAGACAACATTTTATTAAGTGATTTCTTATCAAAAACTTATAGCAAGTTTCAGCAACCAACGCGCACATACTAAAGCGTGTGTTTTGTACGGCATACCTTGAGGACAGCACAAAACACCTCTTAATAGTGTAGGAATGGAATGACCACCGCAAAACGCGAAAGAAATACATAAGGTGTGGGTTCGATCCCCGCTTGAGACGGTGTGTTCGCAAGTATTTGTTATGTACCATGCCCAGAACAGAACAAATACTTGTGAACACAGACCCAAGCAGGGTGCTGGTACTATTAGTCTTAGTTTCTGAAACGGGACTATGTACGACATACAAGGTGATTTCTTTAGGCGCCAAAATCGATATGATGGTTAATTAAATTGTAAAACAAAATATAGATTAATTTGATACAGCATTCCATCAAGTGTGTGTAAGTAGGTATAAGAAAAATCAACCTGTATATCAGCTTAACTGATAAACACAATGGACTCAAAGATAATAATCATTCCTTATTGTCTTCTTCATCATCATCCCAATCGCTCACCAAACTCTTGATATTATCTTGCTTGGCTACAATTTCGTTTTCAAGGGGTTGATTGTTATCTGGATCAGGAGTGTTTTCTATTACTTCATCAGGCACATTGGCAGTTTCAGTATCATTTTCTGCGGTTTCAAAAGAGACACTATCAGTTATTAGCACTTTTTCATTATCAGGCATTTCATGAGGATTTTGCAAGCCAGATGGTACAGCGTCTTCTCTAATTGGCTCAGATACACCCCCATCCACATCATTATCTTCATGAAAATCATCATTATCATCCCAATCATTCAAAAGAGAAGAAACGTGAGGGGTAATAATTTTAGTTTCTAGTTTAGTAGTTTCTGATTTGTCTTCTTCTGGTGCAGGTAAATCACTCTTTGTTGAACCCACACTATCCTCTGGTTTTGTTTCAATCATTTGTTTCTTTAATTCTTCTTGAATATTTTCCACGGACTCTTCCACCTCTTCAGGGTTTCTTTCAGCATTGGTATGTTCCCGAATATCTGCCTCCTCAACGGACTCTTGTGATGGTGTTTCCGCATTCTCTTCTGACCACTCAGAAGCCAAATCTTGAATCTGTTCCACGGCATCAGTTGCACATAACTCATTTTCAGTGCATACTGGTACAGTACTTGCTGCATTTGTTATTTCTGTAACAGGATCCTGAATATTTGTTTGAGCTTCATTTGCATCAGGGCTCTGACTGTCAATCCCTATTATATTTTCATTTGTGTCAGAATTCTGTACATCTATATTTTCATCTGTTTCACGTGTAATAGAGCTCTCAATATTTAAGCTTGTAATATTTCCATTTATGGTAGGATTTTGACTATCTATATTTGTAATAATTTCATTTGAATTAGGACTTTGACTATCCATACTAATATTATTGTCATTTGTTTCGGAACTCGGAATATCAATACATAGCACATCTGGTTGTTGCTCAACTTCTGGAACATTTTCTGGAATAGGAACTTGCTCTTGCTCTAATTCCTGGGAATCTGATTGTTTTAAAAATCCAGTTTCATCCAATTGTCTTGTTTCATCCACAACTTCTTGTGTTTCTTCTATATTTTCAGGGATTGCTTCAATGGGAGTAATGTTTTCTATTTTTTCTTCATTAGCTGCTGAAGGTGCATCAATTTCTATAGATATATTCTGTGAATTCTGATCTACTTCTATAGACATATTCTGAGAACTCTGTATCAATTCTGATTCAAGTGGTTCACTGTTTATATTTTCAGTTTGATTAAAGTGGGTTGGTTGTTCAGGATTAGGCATTAATTGAACTTGAGGAAGATCACTCATAGCTTCCATAGATTCGGACACATCTGTAGCCTGAACTTCATCAGTGTGAACAATGGTTTGAAGAACTGCACTTGTCTCAGTGTGTTGGTTGTCTACGTTTTGATGGATGTCGCCGTGCCATGTCGCTACTTGCGAATCTAGTATATGTGCACTCATTACTGGAGAGGATGTGCTAACAGTCTCATAGTTTTGTGTTAGAATGGCAGAAGACTGAGCATACTGTGGCCCCAATGCTTGTGTGGTGAGTATTTGATACTCTTTATTTGGATCACCCACTTGTTGACTGTATACAACTACAATATTAGAGCTGTCTGTAGCTACAGCTTGCGAAACATTCAGAGGGTATTCTTCATGAATTATCATCATTTCATTGTTCTGAGTGTTGTCCAGATTTATGCTTGTATTGTCTATTGTGGCAGCATCAGGTGTAGTCAAAACAGTCAGCGTTTTGTTTGCATCGCTAGAGTCAAAAATGATATTATGGTTTGATGACATCAAAGCTTTATATTCTTCTTCATTAGAGACATAAATTGGAATCGACTCAGATAGGTTTCCTGTATTTTTAAGAATGATGTTAGTTTGCTGAATATTTTCATTAGAGTTAAGTATAGTGGCATAATCCATGGATGTCGAAGGGCCCATTGTAGACTGTGAACTCGTCTCAGACTTTTCATCTATAATATCTGACAGAATGTATTCTTCTGATGGTTGTCTTGTTGATTTCCTAAGAATAAGCCGATTACCACTCATAATATACTCATTATTATCAATGACTACAATTTCCTCATTATTCTCACTAAAAGTACTTATTTCATCTTGATCATGTTCTGTCTGCATGTTTTCAACTATTTTTGAGGTGTTTGATTTGGGAGTTTGTATTTTTGGAGTTTCAGAGTTAAGCCCAGAATTCAAAATCTTTTGTTTAGATGGAGTTGTAGATTCTGATGACTTTTTCTGTATAAGTTGTATTTTGCCATCAGGTTTCTGCTGAATGTGATATTCCATGTGACTATCATCATAATCATTTTGTGCTGGTTCATGTTTAACATCTTTCACTATTTCATCCTTTGATTCATCATCAGATTCATCGATAATACCATCCCTTATAGCATCTTGCTTATGATGCGTTTTCAAATGAGCATACAGATTGTTCTCTCGTATGAATACTCTCAAACAGTAGATGCACTGATGACTGTGTTTTCTGTCTGCAATATATTTGTGTCCAGTGCTCTGTATGTGAGCCAATAGTAGATTTGATGAATTAAATGATGAAGGACACACATTACAACGGAAACTTTTGTTTTCTGTATGGGATAGCTTGTGTTTAACTAACAATGCTTCTGTGAGTGCTACATAGTTACACTGAGGACACTTTGGGAAATGATGTGATGATGGTGGTTCAACACCATGCTTTGTGTACATGTGGTGTAGCAAATGATTTCTTTTAGACATTCGTTGCCCGCAGTATTCACAGATGTTAAGAACAGGCTTTTCATTGTGCACATCAACTAGATGACGTCTGAATTTAAAGTAGCTGGTGAAATGTAATGCTCTACCGGGTGTGCCGCAGATGAGGCATATCCATGGACCTTCTATATTTTCAGCTCCTAGAGCAATTAATCTTGCTGCTTGCTTAGAGTCCAATACATCAGTTTCATACGTAAAATCAGAAATAATAGCTTCACTTTTATGATTCTGGGCTTTGTCCGGCATTAGCTGTGGAGCTACTTTTTGCTTTTTACTAGCCCCTTTACTTGGGATAGGGTTATTGAAAATTTTCAACTTGATATTTTTATTGCTCTTCACCAGATGAGGGTATTTTTTAAGAACTTCGCTTATTATTTTAGCATGATCCAAATTTGCACCGGCTTTATTATTTTTTGTAGTTTCAATGGTCACTTTAGAGGACTGCTCTTCATTTTGATCTAAAAGTTGATCAAAAAGTTTATTTGGGTCCCTGGCATGTTCTGTTTTCACATTGACCACGTCGAGAAAAGCAGGTTTGAACATCTGAGTTTCATCAGAGACCATGGTTGACTCAGATTCCTCAAACAAGAGTTCCTCTGTTTCCCTTACAAGTTTTTTGCACTCCACTATATCCAGGGTGGACGATCTTGATTTTTTTGAGGTGGATGCCTGTCCTTTATCTTGTCTTGGACGTTTAGCATATTGTTTTGTGGTTTCAGGATGAACCATTAATGGTTGAGATGTGTAAGATATATTACAAAAGGAATTTTCAAAGATATTGTCTGTATCCAATTCTTCAGGCAATTCATATCTGGTGGGGCGAGGGTCACCCGCTATAAACTTCTGTTTTACTTTACCAAGTGCTTCCAATGGGATCGGAGATGGAGGACGATATACAACCCCTCCATTGGTTATATTTATTGATGCTGCAGACTTATTTGATAGCTGAAAATGCTTTTTATCTCTGTATACAACAGTTGGTGTACTTTTCTCAAATGCTTTTGCAAATGAACGCTTAGGAGCAGCAGTGGCAGCAACAGAAGGTGCTGGTGGTGCTGATATGACTTCCATTGTAGGAAGTTTAATTGGTGCAATCTGTTGTTTGGGTTGGCGTTTTGCATAACTTTGTCCATGCCTGTTCTTAGGTCTGTGAGAGTCGAGCAGTTTAGTCAACACAGGCATGTTCATGATTTCTGATGTTGCATGCAACCTCTCGAGAATTTCCATCCTGAATTCTAGTTGGCCGGTGTACATGAAGTTGACAATGGGTACCACTACATCTGCTTGCAGGTCGTCGGGCATCACCAAGCAATCTTCGTACATCTCGCATGTTCTCTCCAATAGTTCGAAGTACTCTGTGCAAGCGCTGAGGACCAGTCGATGCACCTTCAACTGAGCATTGTCTTGGAACTGGAGGGTCAGGTCACAATAGTCGGTTCGGTTGAAAAAATGCTTTAGCCTCTGAAGGAAATAGATCCCCCAGTTGTCTACTTTCACTTGCTTTGGCTCCGACATTTTGATCTTTTCACTTTAGCTTTCCTTGTTATTTTTCGAAGAACATTTTGATCTGAAATAATAGTAAATTCAGCTAAAGTACATATTTAGTGAATTATTCAGATAAATTGAATTAAAAATACTACAAGTGAGGTTGGGAACATTGATGGACATTACGCGAGCCGAGGGACGCCAAGGCGGCTCCACGAAGCCACATTTTTTCAAACTATTCTCTTGAAATTTCCGCCACATTATTGAAGTTTTCTTCTCCTCATGTACTTACGGTAGGAGTTCAAACTATGTTTAGTTTGAATTTCAATAACTTTGCTTCGTCACAATCACAATGAACACCAAAAACGCAAAATTACTGCAGCTAGATAGCGTAGCAAACCATCTACAAGTCAAGTTGATAGAGAAAACGCAAGATGGCGGTGTTCAGCGACCTCGATTTGGTGGTGAGCCTGCCTGCTTGCTTATTAGGAAACTACGAGTCATAACAGTAACATTTTATTTTATTTGCTTCAAAATTGTTTTGATTTCTTATTTGATAGATAAATCAGAGTTCATTTTTTTATTTTAGGTATTACGCCTCAAATTTTAGTCAACCGAACAATTGAATGGTTTAGTTTCAATATTACGTTTTCATTTTGACTTCTATATTGCTTGCTGTAGTGCCGCCATCTGCGCATGTCACTGGGTCGACGGAACTATTGATTGGTTGCGTTCCGTTCCGTTTCGTCCCCAGAAGGCAGAGCGAGTGACGCCATCGAATTACCTATATTCGGTGCTCTTAGTTGTATTACTTTATTTGTGCCTATAGCGAGAGATGGCTCTGCTAGCAGTTATAACAAAAAATTAATTAATAAGTCAGGAGTCAGGAATGGACGTATAATATATCAATCATTGTGTCAATCATCGTCGGGCGTATTGTAAGCCACAGGAGGCATTAGATTCTGTTCCAGACTATATATTACACTGTTCTACAGATGAATTTTAACTAAGGCCTAGTTTAATAAATAATACCTACTAATAAATAACACCCAACAGTTACAGTGTACAATTGAACATAGGTACACATAGTCCTGACCGCACACTAGAATTACCTGTGTCATGGGTATTAGAAACTACGAGTACCACAACACCCAGACCCGTAACAAATATTTACAGATCATGCAACAATTATTTTGTACCGCGGCGGGAATCGAACCCACGCCCCTTGCGTTTGAGTCGGGCACTCGCCTGCTGCGCCACCGAGGTCGAGCTTTATTCATCGAGATAGATTTTTTTTCATTCAAGCCACTGTCTACGGTTCAACCTTTTTGGTTTTAAAAGGGCTAGGCATAGACTTACATGGGGCTAGGGTTGTAGTGTAGGCTACCCTATTTACCGGATTGACGTGACGTCATAATACTTCGCATTTAGTTTTCATGTTTTTATTTTTTTTAATTTGTAGGCAGTCCAAAGAAAATGATAGCATACAGCCTAATTAGAATAAAATCTCATTGTACCCAAACATTTTTGAAACCAACCTCGATCAAGCACGACTAAAAAATTCAAATCACATTATGTCCCATGGGAAATAATTAAATTCAGTACAATATTATGACCCGGCTAGACCGTAGGGCTGTAATGACTTACTTTAGGAAAGGTTTGCATGACACATAATATGCCATTGACGAGCTGGTAGTATATTTTTTTATACTACCAGCTCGTCAATGGCATTTGTAGGTACCTACTTTTTTCATTAAGTAGGTACCTACCTAGATATCTTTTTCTATGTAATTAGATATCTTTTGTATCATCATCAGCCTGTAGAAGTCCACTGCTGGAAATAGGCCTCTCCCAAAGAGTTCCACGACGAACGGTGTTGAGCCTTCCCATCCACCGACTTCCCGCAACCTTCACAATGTCGTCGGTCCATCGGGTGGGCCATCCAACACTGCGTCGCCCGGTTCGTTGTCGCCATTCGAGAACCTTTACTCGCCAACGGTTTCGGTTCTGTGAGCTGTATGGCCTAGGCATATCTGGCCTCATAGCCTCATAGCTCAGTTGGTAGTAACTCTGCCTTCTGCGCTAGAGGTCGCGGGTTCGATTCCCGAACTGGACAAACATTTGTGACTAACACAGATGTTTGTTCTGTGTCTGGGTGTTAAATATATATCTATTATGTATATCAGTCTCTGGTACCCATAGTACAGGCTATGCCTAGTTTGGGATCAGTTGACCGTGTGTGATATGTCCGGAATATTTATTTATTATTATTATTATCTATATATATAAAGGCATTGTAAAGGAGTTGTCCACTCACGCACGTATACACTCACTGACAGACTCATCACGAAAGCTCGGAAACTACTGGACCGAGGAGTCTGAAATTGAAATTTGGCACGCAGGTTCCTTATAGAGAGTTAACATTTGTTAAGAAAGAATTTTACGAAAATTCACCCCCGAAGGGTATGAAATGGGGTTTGATAGGTTCTTTGAAAGTCCTTTGTTTTTCAAGTTACAGATATAAAAATCGATATTCAGGTTAAGAGCTATAAGTACCTAATAAGATATCCGTATATGAGTTTTATGAAAAGCAGGCCTTGAGGGTTAATATACATCATCATCAACCTGTAAAAGTCCACTGCTGGACATAGTCCTCCCCAAAGAGTTCCACGACGAGCAGTTTTGAGCCTTTTCCATCCACCGACTTCCCGCAACCTTCACAATGTCGTCGGTCCATCGTGTGGGGGGCCTTCCGTGACCATGATGGTGACGGTGACGAAGGTGGTGACGGGACGGGGACGGTAACGGGACGGAGGCAGTGACGGTTACGGTTACAGGACGGTGACGGTAAGGGTTAACGTTAAGGTTACGGTGACGGTTGGTAAATAGCTGCATAATTATGTGTTAGTACTTCGGTAAGGATAATGGAAAATAGTCTAGGTAGGTAAACAAACGCGGACGAAGCCGCGAGCGGGTCAACTACCTAGTCATCTTTATACCAATCATCGGATTCTCGCTATAGAGATTATCTTGTTGGTACCTAGGTACGTGAAACTAATGTACAGTCGCCAGCAATAAGATGTTAAGTCCTTCTGCGCTAGAGGTCACGGGTTCGATTCCCGCACTGGACAAACATTTGTGAGCAACACAGATGTTTGTTCTGTGTCTGGGTGTTAAATATTTATCTATTATGTATATCAGTCTCTACTCTCTGGCACCCATAGTGCAGGCTCTGCCTAATTTGGGATCTTGTGTAATATGTCCGGAATATTTATTTTATTTAAAGACACAATACAGATGAAGATGTTGTTGAAAATTTCAACACCATCATCATCATCATTCATCTTCATCTGTTATTCGATTCTCTTCATAAATTAATAGTTATCTACATAATTTCCTAGAATTTGTTGTGTACCTACCTACCTACATGTTTATTTTTGAATCAATATATGAATTTAATTGAATAATAAATAAATAAATATTCCGGACATATTCACACGGTCAACTGATCCCAAACTAGGCATAGCCTGTACTATGGGTGCCAGAGACTGATATACATAATAGATATATATTTTACACCCAGACACAGAACAGACATCTGTGTTAGTCACAAATTTGTTCCAGGTCTGGGTGTTGTGGTACTTATGGTACTCGTAGGTAGTTTCTGATCGCCACGACACAGGGAATCCTACTGTTGGGTGTACCAAAGACAATATAGGGGAGAAAAACTTCTACTATTATTGGTGTTACTTCTAGGTACCTACTTATTTCATAATTTTCAAAATGATGACACAATACAGATGTGATACGTGCACGGTTTAGTTGAAATTTATTGAAATTGATGGTTCGTCATTTCAGCCGTACGACGTCCACTGCTGAACATGGCCTCCCCCACAGACAGAGCGAATTCCTTATCATGTGGGGGGATTTGCCCATACTCACCACGCTGGGCATGCGAATTGGCGAGCGCAGTTAGAGCTATCGTTGTTAAAATGAGGGACGCTGCTGCCCATCCCCCAGCTTTTTTCCCTTAGTCGCCTCTTACGACATCCGCGGATAGGTAGATATGGAGGGGCCTATTCTTAAGCCGGGGCCACCACGGCTAAATTGATGGTTAGGTAATTATTTTCTAGTTTTTGCTGTGTGCATCTTTATTTTTAGTGCAGTGGCCTAATTTTGAAAATTGTCAATGTATGCATCTAGTGCAGTCGACTGTACCTTTGGTAGGTACCTTAGCATTAGCATTGTGCTGCCCACTTCGCTCCTGACCACTCTTCATCTTGCTACACCAAACTTCTCAGAAGCGTCTGCTGATCTGAGTGGTTCATCTCGCCACGCCCACCTGACGCCCCGCCCACACGCGCTGGGCGGCGTAGGATGAGCTGTGAAGTTCAGTGTGCGACTGACTGCCGTCGGGAGCGCACTGGTCTTGTTCCACTGGTGTAGTTTTGCGAGCAGCTGCGGATCATCGCGGTAAGTCTCTTGTTTCGGTTTAGTTTTTGGACGTTCAGTGTTTTTTTTTAAATTTTAGTTTTGATTACCTAGACCTATTTAAGTAAGTGTAGGTAGATATGCCCTTTATTATTCATGATATGAAGGGGTTTATTGAGAAAAACTTTTTCCGAGTTCATTTAAAAAAAATACCTGCTCAGAAATACACAGAAAAGACCAATGTCTTACACTAAAAAATAAAAATCTAAAAAAAACAACAAAATAAAAAAAATGAAAAAGTAAAAGTAAAGTTAACGATGATACTAAAAGTCAAAAGTGCTTTAAATGAAAATGAAAAATATTTTATTTAGCAACAAATGACACCTTTACATTTTTAGGTTTTATAAACTTAAATTAATTAGATAGGTTGGTAAGTATATATACTTTATCAATAAAAACAACATATTTTTTTACTATTTTAGAAACTGTGATAGAGAAGTCAACAGGTACCTACTCTCACTAAAATATAGTAAGTAGGTACTTACCTAAGTATTATGATGCAAAAAAATAATTATTTAAGTACTTTCCTGATGCAGTTATCAATTTCTGATGCTAACTATACCTTGCCATTTTCTACACTTCATTTATTTATCGATAAGATCTTAAATATTTTCGATCTGAACGCACGCATGAGCTAATAACTAATAAGTAATTAAACACCGTTTGCTGGTCTTCACTACAGCAGCAAAGAGCAGGACAAAATACCTACCTCGGTGGGTAAATCGGAAGAGGCTTGCAATCTCCAGACTGATGCATTCTTGTCCTGTCATTGGTTATCTCTTGGTCTTGCAGGATTGCTGGTCACGTACGTGGACGTATCGGTCCTGAAAAGAACCAATGACTGTTGGTGAAATGACCAGTGTGGTGAAATGATTAAGCACCTTCGTCCATGACGCTACGCAAAAGTGACGGAACTCATTAGAAACTAGAGTTGCAGACTGATTGGAAACTCTGACTCGTCCACGACGCTACTAGAATTTCCTGAAACTCAGTCACTCAGTACACGATTTTATGTAAACAAAGTTTTGAAAACGAAAATAATTACTATGACTAGTGATAATTCTAGCGATGACATGGAATTATTATTTCTCCAGTCACATAGACGTCAGAATCACTTATAATTACTTTTTATTCGTTCATTTTTCAACAGTTTCTCGAAACCAGTCGTCTGGCGACCAGCATGTCGAGTCGCCAGGAGACTAGTTACAAACGCATTCCTTTTGAGTAGCGTCGTGGACGAGCCGCCATTGAAATACTAGTGCTATCGCAGTCAGGCTACTCATAAGTGACTACAGTTTCAGTCGCGTTCCTTTTGAGTCCCTCCGTGGACGAAGGGGCTAAAGTGCCTGTCAAGGCTCCTTTCATCCACATGTCTTCGAATTTGGGTTTTATGACATTCCGGTTTCCTCGCGTTGTTTTCTTTCATACACTTCATTCATCTATCTATTATGTAAAGGAGTACACTCACTGATTGATTCATCACGAAAGCTCGGAAACTACTGCGCCGAGGAGTGTGAAATGCACTCAAAAAAGGGTGTAGGCGCGCACTAAGAACGGATTTTTCAAAATTCAACTCCTAAAGGGGTGAATAGGGGTTGAAAGTTTGTATGTAAGTCCCATGTTTTTGAAGTTGGAGACATCAAAAACGGGTTTTAGGTAAATTGTCAAAAATAAAAAAAGCTATTATTATCGTTTTTTGGAAAAACAGCCCTTAGGGTGTGGTAATAGGGGATGAAAGTTTATATAGGAAGTCCTATGTTTTTGAAGTTAGAGACATCAAAATCGGTTATCAGATAAATAGTTCAAAATAATAAAATACCTAAATAAGTTTTTTTTTAAAACCACCCTCTGTTGTTAAAATAGGGGATGAAAATTTACGTGGGAATTCTTTATCTATATATATTGCCTATACAATTGAAATTTGGCATGCGGGTTCCCTATAGACAGTAATCATTTGTTATAATATAATTTTTGGAAAATTCACCCCTGAAGGGGATGAAACGGGGGTTGAAAGCTTCTTTGAAAGTCCCATTATTTTCAAGTTAGAGACATAAAAATCGGTATTCAGGTAAATAGTTCAAAATAATAAAATACCGATATAAGTTTTTTTTGATAAACAACCCTCAGGGTGCGTTAATAGGGGATGAAAGTTTATATGGGATTTTTTTATCTTTTAAGACTATGCAATTGAAATTTGGCACGCAGGTTCCTTATAGAGAGTAAACATTTGCTGAATTGATTTTATGAAAACTCACCCTAAAGGGTGGATGGGGGTTGAAAGGTTCTTTGAAAGTCCCATGTTTTTTAAGTTAGAGACATGAAAATTGGGATTCTGGTTAATAGTTCTAAATACAATACACGTATACGGATGGTGACGGGACGGTGACGGGACTGTGATGAGACGGGGACGCGACTGTGACGGGACGGGGATGGAACGGTGATGGTGACGGTGAAGGCGTCGGGACGGTGACGGTTACGGGACTGTGACGGTTACAGTGACGGTGATGGTAGTGAGAAATAGGTAAGTAGCTGCATAATAAGTGTTAGTACTTTGACAAGGATAATGGATAATAGTCTAGGTGGGTATATAAACGCGGACGAAGTCGCGAGCGAGACAGCTAGTCATAGCATAAATGTCAAAAGGTTTAGAATAGGTTTGCTATTGAGTTTTCTAGTGCGATGTAGAGCCGTGGAAAGGGAGGGAAATGCACAATTAAATTATTAAGTGACAGCTGCGGAGAGCGCCTGGGGCGTAGTGGTTAGCGCGCCAACGGGAGGGCGGTTCGATTAGGTAGGTAGGTACTTTATTTTTTTGGGTATAGGTAAACCACTATTTAGATACTTAGATTTTAAAAGAGACGTTTCATCAATATCTGGAGCCTGGGCCTGCACTGTGTACACTGCTCTAAAATATGGCTAAGCAATAAAGTAAACGTATTTAATTGGTTATTTTATATAAATTGACTTCGTTCTAAGGTACATTAAGATTTTCTTCGACAAAGAGAGCAACACACAGCGATACAAAAATATGGCGGATGAACGTGCGTGAAATGTCATTTTGACAACCTACATTTATCTGACAAAACAAAAACATCAAATCAAACAACATGACATGAAAAATATGTCAATGTCATGTGAAACGCCAATTATAAACCAACATGGCGGCCTTCAAATAGTGTTCACATAGTAAAAAACTTACCAGAAGAACTATTCTTGTACCATCGCATTTGTCTTCAAATTAATGAAATTGTATTTTTCTTGTAATCTCCTATTTTTTCCCAATTTTTCTATATAGTGTACATGGACCAGGCCCAGAATGAAATGGCTCCTTTGTTAACTGACAAGTTTCACATCATTTTGAGATAAAATATAAACATATTTTAGATGACGAATCGCACGCAGTTTCAACACTGCTTTATACTTACCGAAAAACAGATTTCGGCTGGGCAGGCAACGCATTAGTAATGCTCCAGGTGTTGCAGGTGACGGTAACCGCTTACCATCAGGTGGGCAGTAAGCCTGTTTGCCGTATAACATAAAAAACGACGAAATACGTCTTCGAATACTGCTACCTTATAACAATTAACAAAGAGAATGTCTGCTCAGTGAAGCTACTTTTAAAATGGAACATGATTCTTTTTCCCTTTTTCCAAGTCTCCGGGGAACCTTTTTTTACAATGGCAACGTCGGTTCTCGTTTCACAATTAAGCTTTTTTGAATCACTGAATAATGTAGTGCTTTTTAAAATTGACTAGCGAAAATGGCGATATTTCCTGATTTTCGTTTTTTGTATGGAAGACACAAGCCCAATAAGGCGGAAACAGTAGAAAAATGCTTTACCTAAACTTATCAAAATCTGTGAGAGCACTGGTGGAGGGGTGGTAGTGGCCCCGCCTTCCGATCCACAGGTCGTGAGTTCGAAACCTGTCGTGCACCAATGGATTTTCCATTCGGAAAATTTATGTGCGCTATGCTAGTGCTCTCAAACGGTGAAGGAAAACATCGTGAGGAAACTGGCATGTCCTAGAACCTAAAAAAATTCGAAGACATGTGACTGAAGTGAAGACTTTAATCATTTCACTACACTGATTTTTTCATCGACGGTCATAGGCCCTTTTCAGGGCCACCATACCTCAACCTGGTCACTGATCAAAGACAGGATGACCAAGAAAAAACCAGTGACACGACAAGAAGAAGATCAAAATCTGTCTTAATTATATAACAATTACCTATTAAATAAATAAATATTCCGGAAATATCACACACAATCAACTGATTAGGGTCATCCTGTATTAGGGCGGTGACCAGGTTGAGGTGGCCCTGAAAAGGGCCTATGACTGTCGGCGAAAGAATCCTTAGGCTCCTTTCGTGCACAGTTTGCTAAGTTGCCAACTAGAGTCTTTTATCACGTAGGGAAGCGGACCTCTACGAAAACAATACCGTAGAAAATGCCTACGAGGTGCCTACGACGCTACGGCGTAGACAGAACGGTTCTAGAGCTAGAGATATACAGGTGATTCATAATAATTATGTATGCTATCTCTAAGAGAGCTTATTGTACACCTAATTGGAAAAAAATTGGTTCAACGTAAAAATTTTCACAAAATTTCATTGAAATGAAATGAGATATTTTTTTATTGACACAAGTAGATACTGGCAGCTATATAACTATTACTTTTAGCACTATGTAGTATAGTAATAACAGAGGTTTGGGTAATTATGGTGAGTCATAATAACAGTAGGTACTGATGCACCTTAGAAAATAAAAGATGCGCTATGAGCCGAACTAGAATATACCGGTTCATAGCACAACTCTATGCAAAAATCTCCTGTTTTGGTTCCAAATCAGTTTAAACTCAATTATTTAGCTGTTTTAGGTAGTAATCTTGATTTGGAACTTCTCGTACGTTTAATTATCCTACTTCCTAATAATATCCTGCTAATATTATAAATGCGAAAGTATGTACAAACAACCAAATTGGAAGAAATCTGACAAAAAAACCCACTCTATGGGGGAGGCCTATGTTTGATATGACTTTATCAGGCTGATGATGATGACGAATTGGGTACCTTCAAAGTCGTAATGGTGTAGGTATAAATTACCATTTCAAGCCGAGCAATATTTTGCTTATGAATAGAATAGAATATTTTATTCATACCAAACGTGTTACAATTTTACATTTTTACACCGTTATAAGTACTAGGGTTTAATTGTCATTTAATTTTACCAGTAATCATAAGACAATACGATTACGTATGTACCTGTAGTATGCACTTGTCGCTCGAGATGATTAGTAATATGTATCAAAACTTTTGTAGTTGAGGTTGCATCAAAAACCACGCTAGGTTAAAAACCTGTGTTGTGGATGAATCTTTATCTTTTGGTGTCATATGGCTATCTATATCACACACCGATTTTACAACAAGTAAAGCTTGGTGGCAATTCCCAGCGGTAAAAATAACAAAAGGCAAAAATTAGTCCATTAGGTAGGTATGCAAATATGAGCCGGGACGAAAATGCTAATTTCCGTGGGAGAGCGCGTCAAAGTTTTTAATCTCATGTGACGTCAGCACCCCCCCCCCACCCACTCCCCCCGCAGCGTTGTCAGCAGATGATTGAAAGCTCCTCATTTGTGTTTTTATTACTTTTTAATTTTTTTCTCATTTCGAAGAGTGGTTTATTCTCTGTGTAGGTACTTAAGTCCGATCTTGGGACAAAATATTCTTAAAATTGGCAGTGATTTATAGGTACCTAGATAGGAACTTACAATATTAGGTAAAGCTTATTACAAGATAGATATATGATAAGAAGTTAGTCCATTTTAATTTGTAACCGTTGATTTTCTCGGATGCAAAGTAATCGGTTTAACTATTGCAACTTGAATGATCCAAAATCCGGAGACGTGGCGTGTATAGGTACCTAAACCTAAATTATCATAATCTTATGTCAAGTTATTTGTTTATTTAATTTTAAGACTTAGTTATAAGCAAGCAAATATGGACGCAACGTTACAAAGTCAAACGTTTTTATTTCAATAAAATCACTAGGATCACTTTGAAACGTCTTAGAAACCAGGTGAAGCTATGCCTGTTCCTAGCGACCAAGCCTAAAAGAATCAGGCAACAAACACGGCTTGGTGCCTATAATTTTTTTCGATGTTCCTTATTTTTTTTTAATTACATATTTATATAAATATATTAATTGTTTTTGTACAAAATTGAATTTAGAGCCAGTGTGGAGCCTCACTTAGTTCGAACTAGGTGAGGCTTAAAAGAAAAATAATAATGATCCCTAATAAATGAGAGCTTACACAAATGTGAAAGAAAAAAAATATTACAAATAAGAGCTTTAATAAATTTTAGATCTAAATCTAGTTGGATTCGTATGTTAATTTATTTTAAGTAAGTTTTACATCTGTATTATTAATCGAGTTGGAGCATATTCAATCCCAAGCTTTTTTATCATCTAAATAGTCGGATATTTTGTAGTAAGATTTATTACAGAGTTTTCGTTTAATATAGCTTATCTATATTACTTCTTTTTTTACTGACTTCTTGCTGGTAGACCCCTTGTAGGTCGCTGTCGACCCATGGGGTTCGATATAAACCACAATCACTGCTGTAGAAGAATCAAAGTATGGTAATACGAAAAATTTACCTACTTTTAGAATGGGATTGACTTAAAATCATGGTTTTTACTAATTATACGAACGTGTGTGTACGAACGATCAGTCGATCATTCATTCATGTTATTGTCAAAGTCAATCTTTCAGCTGTGTACGTTTAATCTGTGCTGTGTATAAATTTTTTGTCTTGTCTTGTTGTGTTCATAGAGTAATTTTGTGTGTTTACATAATTACTATGTAAGTAAAAAAAAAATGTATCTGTTCTGTTCTGACCTATCTAAGCACATGTAAATATGTCAAAAGATTAATAAATTGAAATTGAAAATATAATAACTACGATGAATGAATGAACGAAAGAAGATTGACGAAACAGGTGTACAAGGCGAGTGTGAATGGGACCGTTGGAAGGGGAAGACCTAGGCGTACGTTTAGTGACCAAATCGGTGACGTTTTGGAAAAAGGCCAGGTCATGAGTACCCTAAACCGACGAGCATGTATGAGGAATGTGATGAGAGTGAATGAAGCAAAAGAGGTATGTCAGGATCGTAGCAAGTGGAAAACCGTGGTCTCTGCCTACCCCTCTGGGAAACAGGCGTGATTTTATGTATGTATGTATGTAATAACTACGATCGGATTTGCTATAATAAGAACTAAAAAATTCCTCTTCGCCTAGTATAGTATTATGTTATCTGTGACTTCGCTGACCGAATTTAAGCTCCCCTTGTTCCGTGCATCACATGGGAAGGCAGATATTCCACGCGACCCTGATCTGTCAATCATGCAGTGCATCAGCATACCTAGGGAGAGTTTTAAAGTTTTATCTTTCCGTTGCGTCAATCATACATTATCTGGAATATAAAATGACTTACCCTTAGAAGTTCTTAGGCCGTGTTCGAACTACGTGTCCTTGGTACTAATATAAAATTCGTTTCAAATTGATCCTTACCGAAACTGAAAAGAGTCAATTTTGAGTTTGGCATTGAGTGTGAGATAAATCTCAACGATATCGCAAGCTCTTAAAAGTCAAACTCGTATGGATCATTTTTAAATAAATTTGAGACGGCATACATATCGCTCTCCGTTTCAACACGGTTTTACCATTAAATATTACCGTTGGTTTAGGTATTAATAGGGATGGCACTGAGACTTAGTAGCAAAAAATATATCTTTGGTATAGCTCAATAGAATCGCTGGCCCCTCAAAGTCAATCCGAAAATTGACTTTATTCAGAGGACTTAAGAATCATTTTGAAATACATTTTTGCTGCCAGTTCAGACGACAGATATTGTTGTAAGATAAAACAAAAGACGATACAACATAGGCAATGTCAGGCCATGTCCACAGGGTGTAACCAATCAAAAACCGCGCGACATTTCGTCGCCGCAATAATACCGCGACAAATTGTGCTCGTTACGAGAAATTACCACGTCTGTGACATTTAGCGGACATTTCCCCCACGTCATGTCGTGGTCTACCAAATATTCGTGTACGTACAAATTACTTTACAAGCAGTTTCGCTGCTATAGTGTAGGAGTCCGTGTGATCTTCCATTCCTAATATTGACCTTCAATTAATAATAACAAAAAAATATGTAAAATCGAAATTAGAAAACGCGATAGTTTTCCTAACTGTAGAAAAGGTAATAGCTATAATAATAAGGTACATATATACCTTATTGAGTTGTTTTAATTAGAATCATGAAAATGTAAAAAAATTAAAGAATATACCTAATGACACATCACTAACTTAAAAAAAAAATCTTTTGGACCCCTGTATCTTATCAACCCCTTGTCCGATTTAACTCATATTTTTAACAGTAAATATTGATAATAGGTACAACCTGTTATACCTATTATCAATATTTACTACTCTACTCTTACACATATACATACCTACCTACCAATATACAATGCCGATACGTCCAATTTGTTTGAGAAATCTTCGTTGGCAACATGACTGGCCTCATAGCTCAGTTGGTAGTTACTCTGTCTTCTGCGCTAGAGGTCGCGGGTTCGATTCCCGCACTGGACAAACATTTGTAACTAACACAGATGTTTGTTCTGTGCCTGGGTGTTAAATATATAGCTATTGTGTATATCAGTCTCTGGTACCCATAGCACAGGCTATGCCTAGTTTGGGATCAGTTGACCGTGTGAATATGTCCGGAATATTTATTTATTATTATTATTATAACAATTCGGTGCGAAAATAGCAGGTGCAGTTAAATCTAAGATGTTGCAATATTCAGCTCTTACACTACAAGGGTCGTCCCCACACACTTAATATGAGGTTACGAACTAATATCATTATTACTGTGGGGTTGCAACCGTTCACCCCTCCGCACTTTTTAGCGGCTTTTGTTCTATACCCAATAATTTTATTCAATAAAATGTGTCCGCTCCTTGTAGCTGACAATGTAATCGTGCGGTGTCGTGTTCAGAATCTGACAGCTGCTGTTTGAAGTCTGAGGTCACTTGTGAACTGATTTCGACTGTTTCAAAGGGTTATAAGAACCTACCAACAAAGCCGGGTTCGATATGTCATCTAAAATATGCTTCTGTTTTCTGAATAAAGATAATTTTGAGTTTGAGGTTTAGGGCTCGTATTCAGAGACAAGACTCAAGCGTTGATCTGTACTTAAATCTCGATTTGAGTCGAGATTCTAACTCTTCAACAGTATTTATTTATAGCTTCAATGATCACAGTTCACCTGAGTAAATGCTTATTCTGAAACGTCAATCAGACGAAATCGGTGCTTGAGTTTAGATTTGATTAGACATTAATCAAATTACATTTTCATTCCGTTACACGTACGTTGATGCATATTTATACTTCACTTTATAGTTCTGTTCTATTTCCACCCTGGCTGTTTGAATTTCTGCGTAAAACAGATCGAAAATTATAAATAAATCAAAATGTAAACGAGAACATATGAGAACAGATTTGAGACTCGATTCAGCTGAGAGTAGTTTAAGTACCGTTCTTGAATAAAAGCTATGTTTGAGAAGAGATTCATTACTTAAGTAGAGTTCAAATGATCTGTGATTAAATCTAAGTTTGAGTCGTGTCTCTGAATACGAGCCTAGGAGCTTGGGAAAGCGTTGAGCTATATCGCACACGCTCAAATGTCTAACTCAAAAATGACTTTATTTTGTAATGTAAGGACTTGTAATGTGTGACTTTATTTTGT
This sequence comes from Anticlea derivata, assembly GCA_947579855.1. NCBI lineage: Eukaryota > Metazoa > Arthropoda > Insecta > Lepidoptera > Geometridae > Anticlea > Anticlea derivata. The sequence goes on along the minus strand of OX388271.1, from coordinate 8,525,936 downwards.
CATTTTGAAACGAAATTTATATGACAATAAATAATCAACAATTTGGGTGTCTTCAAGAGCAGAGTGAATAGGTTTTTTCTAGGCAAACGTGCTACACCGTAGACCACATCGTCATTTAACAAAAGCCTGTTTTGTATAAAAAAAATATCGCATGCCGTCTTTGAATACAGAAATCTATCTATTCCAAGTTTCATCTAAGTCGGTCCCGTCGTTACGGCGTGATTGAACAAACATCCTCACAAACATTCACAGAGTGTAGTCTGCATGGCACCTATTATTTATAATAAAATACCGAAGGTCTTTAAAGAACTAAATGCAAATCAGTTTAAGAAAAAATAAAAAAAAAATATATACATATGTGGTAAATGCATCATCATGGCAAACATCGACGAATTTTTAAATGACAAATTTTATATTTACTTGATTTTCTATTATTACTATTACGATACTATTTTAAACTATTTGGACATTGATTTCAATTTTGTTGAGATTTTATTTTTATTTCCATTTGAAATTTATAGTTGTGTTGACTTTTTGCTAATGATTAATAGATTTTCTTGTTTTTTATTCATTGACTGTTCACTTAGTCAATTAAAGTTATTATGTACTATTATTATTATAATTTTTTGCATGCCATCTCTATAAATTTGCATATTGTCGTCGGTCAGGCAGTCAGGCACCTACAAGTCATCCACTGTACACATGTTTAAGCAAATAAATGATCTTTATCTATATCTTCACATTCATTATCCTAGCTTTTGCCCACGGCTTCGCTCGCGTGGTACCTACGAGGATAAAAAGTGTTATTTTTATAAGTGTTGTTGCTACTTCTGTACCTAAAAGTTTATTTAAATCCTGGCAAATATTGAAAATGTCAAGTATCCTTAAATTCAGAAACAATATTGTCGAATTCACATTTGCATCAAAAAGAGCTTGTTGAAAAAACAATTTGGCTACAATAAAACGCTAGCAGAGTGGCTTTAATTAGAAGGTATCACTCCCCTCCCTGGCAAGATGTCTTTTGAACAAATAAAACTTTGATTTGGGGCTTGATGGGTAACTTTACTACGGCGCGGCTTACTTCAGAATTATGGATGAAGGTACAAGGGAGTTGGAAAGATGAAGCATTTTAACTTCTTATATTTCAATGAAAATATGAAATGTTTTAATAGGTACCTACGCACGTTTTATGAATTGATAGAAGTACCTAAGTACCATAAAACGTTCCTACTGTAACATAGCTTTGACTGATTTTTATTGGAATTGGTATTACTTATACTTAGAAGCTACAATGTACCTACTGGCAAAAAGTAAATGATGATTGTTCAAAATTTCCAAAGTGACCTTTAAAGAAAGTACCAATTATTATGATGAATAACTACTTATGTATAATTAACATTATAACGAAGCGACGCGTGACCCGAGAGCTGGCTCTTATTTGGCCCAGCGAATTAGCATTCCCATCCAGCGTGGCAATTCCGCCAGCGTCTTGGGGACGCTTCCGACTGGTAGTGATCTGGATGAGTTGAGCTATCTATAGATCGTTTGTAACGGTCTTTAGATGGCTCAACTGTTTCTTGTGTATTTTGTAAATATTAACTTGTATTAGTTTTAAGTTTCTTTTTATTCTTTTAATATTATTAACATTTTCGAAATTCCGATATAGCCTCGCGTTCTTATACCTATTACCTATCTTCTATACCTACCTAGCCTTCGATTCCTGATGCAGGACAATTGTTTGCATGAACTGAAAATATTGTTCCGGGTCTGGGTGTTGTGGTACCACAGTACTCGAGACAGGGAATCCTAGGCTCGTATTCAGAGACAAGACTCAAGCGTTGATCTGTACTTAAATCTCGATTTGAGTAGAGATTCTAATTCTTGAACAGTACTTATGTATAGATTCAATGATCACAGTTCACCTGAGTAAATGCTTATTCTGAAACGTCAATCAGACGAAATCGGTACTTAAATCTAGATTTGATTTGACATTATTCAAAGGAAAATGAGATCTACACTCAAGCGTGCTCCGGACCACACTTAAAAATAGATTTTGTTGTATTTGGTGCAAAAAAGCAATAAAGAAGTAAATATTTGAAGATAATATGGATATTTTGTTAAGTTTAATGTGGTATACGAATAAAGAGTTATCTATTTTCAATGAAACGACGAAATCAAATCAGTTCAAAATCCAATGCGTAATATGGGACGCTGACGATCCCTTCGCATTGGAAGTAGTGAGTTTATGGAAAAGAACCAGATTCTCCAGAGGTGTCGTGAAAAATATAAACCAGCGCCAGCGCCCTATCAGCAGAGGGCTACCCGTAACGATGGCACTGCAAATTTTGGTGTGTTTGCGATATTACGCTACTGCATCATTTCAGGTAATAAGTTTACATACCTACCTCGCCTTACATAGGTACACCTTCCACTAAGTACTAACAAACAATGTTACTTTGTCATTTCAGCTGGTAATGGAGATCTACTTCACATTTCTATCCTAGCTAACGAGGAAATGCCGGAATACCACGATATTGAGCAATACCCCCATCATACGACCCGGACAGTGATAGATAGGGTAACAGACAGACAAGAGTTATTCTCGCATTTACAATACAAATTATAAAGTAGGTATGTAAATAGGTATATTATAAAAATATAGACAAGTTTACTAGGTATTTTATTAAAAAAAATGTAAATGCGTTACAGACAATCTTTTATTTCCTACCATTTAATAAGAATTCACAAAATCACGATTCCCGATATTATCATCCTGCGGGACAATGTTTGCATGATCTGCATATTTGTTCTGGATCTGGGTGTTGTGGTACCATGGTACTCGTGGTTTATGTGATACCCACGACACAGGGAATCCTTGTTCGGGGTATTATTTTTCAAATTAATCCAACCACCAAAACTATTCATAATTACACAAGTTTTGTAAAATAAATTGAGAGCACAACATTTGACTTTGACATTTTCTTTAAGCAGCGTTCCGTTACACGTAATTTGATAATAATTATACTTCACTTTATAGGAAGCTCTATCATATTCCCAGCCTGGCTATTAAAATTTATGCGTAAAACGGATCGAAAACTATAAATAAATCAAAATGTAAACGAGAACAGGCTGAATTACATGAGTACAGATTTGAAACTCGATTCAGCTGAGAGTAGTTTAAGTACCGTTCTTGAATAAAAGCTATGTTTGAGAAGAGATTCAATACTTAAATAGAGTTCAGCTGATCTGTGATTAAATCTATGCTTGAGTCGTGTCTCTGAATACGAGCCCTAGTGTGGGGTCAGGACTATGTCGTCTGTGTAAAAATCACACGTCAAGTCAACTTCAGTTCATGATAAAAATGATCTACCATCCGTCTTAGAGTGCTCTTTGTATTGCAAAAATCTCTTCATAAAAAGCAGAATCCCCCACCAAAGTTTTAAAACTCAAACAAGGGAATTAATAAACGAAAATTAATCCTTTCCGCCACCGGATATGTCCCAATATAACAGTCCGCGGGCGCCGCCATCTTCCAGCCATATTGTTCCCGCGGATTAATGGCGTCCCGTCGTCTTCGAAAGAATAGCGCTAATTAATCAAAAGTCGCTTTCCTCTGATTTCCATGGAGACTGAGGGGCATAAAATAGGCGATAGAATAGAAACGGAACTCGTTTTTAGTGAACTCTGTTTCGCCATGTCCGTCTATCCGCCCGTTCTATCCGATTTTATCAGCCGTTCTACTCTCAAACTGTTACCCGATTAACTATTAGCTATCATGCTGCAATTTTTTACGGTAATACATACAAAGGACGGCTACTTACTAAGTTAAGAAACAGAAAATACAAATTCAGAACCTGCTCCCTTTTTTAAAGTTGGATAAAAACCGTTGTTACATCGAATAAAAGTCTCTACAGAGGCCCTGTAAAGTTATTGAGTACTCACTCTTCACTTTTCGACCGTGAAAGTGAATAACTTACCGTTTTTGTCACAAAAAGGGCGCCTATTATAACTAAACTACTAATCTACCTATACCCTTTCCGGTCGAAAAGTGAGAATTCACTGACTTTCCAGACTCATGACATTATTTCTAGACTTGTAACAGAGTTTCATATCTATTTGTTCTTTGTGACAATTTTAATACGTTTTTGACCACCCGCGATGTCGTTCTAATGGCTTCTTTTGTAATCGCAAAATGTAGGGTTTGATTTTTTGTTTATTTCGTTGAAACCAATGTGCGGTTGTAATCCCTTGGTAATTAATATGCATAGATGTATTTATTATAAAAGTCATGTTTATAGCGATGGCGTTTTCTGGTGGCGACAGGGATGGGAGGTCGTCATCTCATTAGCTAGTACTCATGCATCGTACCATAGAACAAAATAAATAGATTTTTTTTCTCCTCTGTGCATCATTAACTTTGCGATTTTGTTTAGGCGGTGACGTAAGTTGACGGTGAAGTTCCTATGCCCTTGTAGGGCATATCTTTCTACGCGGTAAAGGATGAATTTATCATGAATGGCCGTACACCTGCATCACAATAAATCTTTCAACAAAGTTTTTGTAGGAATATCGCTTCAGCATATGCTGCAATTATTAATATCGCAAAGATTTACGGCACAACTTTTTAATATTTATGGCAGCAATAAATTGTACGCGACGAGAGAAGGGTTGATCATTTCCTTGTTTGGATCTAAGCAACAAGTAAGATGATACTGGTTTTGGTGTTCCGTACAAAGTTTGGAAAACGAAATACGATTAGAAAGGAGTTTGGGCTCTTTACATAGCGAGAATCTAAAGGACACTGGATGGAAATCTGATAATCGGGATCTCGAACAGATAAACAAGTGGTTCGTCCCTAACTGAGTACCTACTCGCGGTAAAATTTGTTAAAATTTGCTGCTCTTGATAGTACAACCTGATCAGATTAACGGTTTGAAAGTTATGGTAAACCTGCATACAAACATACAACGCCGATTCGTTCAAGTTGTTTAAGAGAACTTAGCTCGCTTCGCTCGCTGGATAACAAAGTTACAACGCAGTCGGGAATCTACATCAATTGTCACAGCTATAACATAAATCATACGCAGTATGTCAACTGTCGGACGACACCCACTTGGCTCCGTGGCCGCCGCCGCCGGCAAGGAAAATATTCATCATCATCATCATCATCAACAACCTGTAGAAGTCCACTGCTGGACAAAGGCCTCCCCCAAAGAGTTCCACGACGAACGGTTTTGAGCCCTTTCCATCCACCGACTTCCCGCAACCTTTACAATGTCATCAGCCCATCGGGGCCTTCCAACACTGCGTCGCCCGGTTCGTGGTCGCCATTCGAGAACCTTTACTCCCCAACGGTTATCGGTTCTGCGAGCTATATGGTCTGCCCACTGCCACTTCAACTTGCTAATTCTGAGACCTATGTCGGTGACCTTGGTTCTTCTACGGATTTCCTCATTTCTGATCTTATCACGTAGTGTAACTCCGAGCATAGCTCTCTCCATAGCCCGTTGCGCGACTTTGAGCTTGTATATGAGGCCTATAGTTAACGACCAAGTCAAGGAAAATTTTAATATCTGGGAACTAGTTCTGTTTTCGCACGGGTTTTCACATTGGTGACTTGGCTTTGCGTGAGAGCTTTTGAACTTCAAATTTATCTTAGTACATTTTTAGATGATCATCATTTCAGCCGTAGTTCGTTCTGAACAAAGCCTCTCCAACAGATTTCCAAAGCGACTTCCTAGCTAGCGCAGATTTTAATTGATTTGATACTGTAAGAGTGCAAACTGACCTCACTAATGGAGTAATGAAAAGATAAGCTATAATTGTAGAATATATACTGATCTATCTATACTGATTCAAAGGTTAATAAGTAGATGATCTAACAAGGTTGAGTTCTACAAAGGTTGTCTGGAAGAGACCGCTCTTAGCGATAAGACCGCCCATTGTACTTCGCTATTAATATTGAATGTTTGTACCTGTGTGTAATTTGTAAGATGTCCTTGTGGTGTACAATAAAGAGCTATCTATCTATCTATCAAGGTTTTCTTGGGGATCAATGAAACCAGTCTTCTAATTCTAATTCTAATTCTAATCGGGGGTGGTTAGACCTGCACTGACTTCCCGCTGTGGGGTGTTTTGTGCATTGTCCCCCTATGCTAACCCTACCCCAGCCAGCCCAGCTCCTTAAAATAGCGAAGCAGGACTTTGGGTCGTTGGTAACATTCTCTCAGTATCCCTGTATGCAGCGGTGTCTGGGAGCCGCTTCCGATCACGGCCCGCAGACCCGATGTGGTCCTGGCCTCTTCCGTGGCTGCACAGTGCAAAATTACGTGCTCTACTGTTTCTTCTCCCTGTAGGCAGCCCCAACCAGTCTTATTTAGCAATAATATTTATTCATTATCATTATTCACGTAGGAATAATTTGCCTTTACTCACTACGCTGCCGCTGGGCACGTGGGTTGGCGAGCGCAGTTAGAGCTACCGTTGGTAAAATAGGGGACGCTGCTGCCCATCGGTTTTTTTTACTTAGTCGCCTCTTACGACATCCAGGGGTCGTAAGAACCTGGGTCCATGGGGAAGCGGGGTCCTCCAGGTTTTCAAAACAATATCAGGGCGTCTGATCGAATCGACACGTGATCCGAGAGCTGACTCCTATTTGGCCCAACGGATCAGCCTTGCCATCCAGCGTGGCAATTCCGCCAGCATCTTGGGGACGCAGGCGACGCTTGCGATTGATAGTGATCTAAATCAATCGAGCTATATAGATCGTCTGCAACGGTCTTAAGATAGCTCAACTGTTTCTCGTGTATTTTGTTTGATCATTTGTAGAATTCAAATAAGTAAGTTATTGTAATAAAGAGTCACTGACTCACACCTTCCTAAAAAGTCGCTAATCAGTAATCAGTTATCTAACCTCGATCGGTGGTAGATCAGTGTCTTTATTAACACAGAAAAACAGATCGTGAAGTGAGCGTATAAACCGCCGACAAAACGCCCAAGCCTAGCGTTTTAACTACCCCAGTACGTAAGCCAACAATCACGTTATTAGCTTCAGGGGGGGTGGCTCCGAGGGTGGATTAAGATCTACCCGAGATATTTGATGAGATCTGAAGGCATTGTCCATTGTTTGAACGACGGCTAATTCCACTAAAAGACGGACTGGTATCTGGACTGGACGATTAAATTTAAAGGGTTTTGAAGGTACTTTGTAGGGCTCTGTTAGATTGGAGATAACAATACCACTTTACTATAATAAGCAGTAATAGGCGAGCTATGTTTTTGTTAACCGCATGATTTGAAGATATAGGAGATTGTACAATTTTGTATGAAAACTGGCCTCATAATCGTAATAATAATAATACCATGGTATTCGTAGTTTCTGATAACCACAACACAGGGAATCCTAGTGTAAGCCTGGGCTCAGGACTAGGTATGTTGTGACTGGTGGGTGTTATTTATTTAATCAGGTAACTGCTTTAATGTTCTTCCCTTTCGGGCTGGCTATGGCATCTAGGCCTTACCGCCAATTCTTACGTGTACTTTTTTATTGATATTTTGTATATCTCTCTTCATTTTCTTTCGTTATTCATCGTCAAGTCACCGTCAAGTCAAGTCAAGTTCAGTTTTAGTAAGATACGATGGTGGCTATCTTACTTAAACCTCGAGGGACCTCTTGGCGCCAACTCGAAAAATGACGATACACGCAATCATTTCATTTCTCTTCACGTAAGCGGTTTACTCAAACAATATTACGCAAAACACCACCATAATAACATAATATTATTCAATTTAACACTAGTTTTGTAAAATAAATTGAGAGCACAACATCACTTCGCATGATCCCGCCAAAAAGCCTCGTGTAACGCTCTAAGATGTCATATTAAATTTCATAATTTTCTTCAGCATTTGTTTCCTTTTTCAAAAAGGGACTAATTAATGATTGCTACAATTATACAAACCTTATAGAATTTTCGAATGCTTATTTTAATCATGTATGTTACAAAAAAATTAAACATGCGTAATGTACTTACGAAATGCAATATGCTACGAAGGCTCTACGGAGGTTCTACGAAAGCCGTAGACCGTTTCAAACATGCATTTTTCTAGCATCATCTTTTGAATTCCCACAGATAATACTATCGCATTCACATCCATCGCCGGCGGGCATGGAGGAGGCTTCCCGCTGTCACTCATTACGTGGCGTTCTGTGATTTTAAACAGAGACTGGGACTGCTAGAAGCGCCACGAATATTTTTAAAACAAAATTCTACTAGATAGATAGATAGATAAAAAAATTATTTGGCACTACAGACACATACAATTAACATAGATAAATAATTTTAAACTAAAGTACATACAATAGGTAGGTATAAATAATCAATAGAGCAATTTAAAAAAAAAGTAGGTATCTTAGAGTAGGCAAGTTTGCGTGTGCTGCAGTACGATAAATAGGCTATGGCTCAGTGAAATATTTTGCTAAAAAGCAAAAACACTGATTTTCAGCCAAAACCTGATCGAGAGCGAGCAGAACGAGTACAAACGAACAAGGCGTAGGTACCTAGCTGTGAGTTTGTGTTGTTGTGATTGTGTAGTTTGCTATCAATGTTTACAAAATATGAAATATAATAAATTAATGACAATAGTGCGAAAAAATATAATAAAAATAATGAACAAAATGAGCTTACAATATTTTTGTTTATTACATACTATTAATAATATAAATGCTAAAGTTTGTGAGAATATTTGGATGTTAAGATGTTTGGATGTTTGTGGTTCGTTCACGCCGTAACGGCTCAACCGATTTCGATGAAACTTGGAATATACAGAGTTCTTTAACTAAAATAGCAAATAAGCTATTTTTGTCAAGGTACCACGCGAGTGAAGCCGCGAGCGCAAGCTAGTTGTTCATTTATAAACGGGCACATCCGTTAGCTCTGCCCATACACGCCACGCTGCAGCATTGCGTGCGCCTGATGTAGCTCATACAAGCTTATTTTTAGTTGTCTCAAATGCCGCTTCTTGTATACATATTCCATATCCACACATTTCCACCGCAGTTGGATCCGTTGTAAAGGCGCGTCCGCACGCGCGTCATCCGCCCGCGTAAACAATAAACCTTTCAGCTGGCTTCCCGAGCGCCGCTATTGTCACGCCGCGTACCATTGTACACGCGGCTTTATTTGTACTGACTTAAAACTGTTTCTAATCGAGTACGTTCCTTTATTGTATTAACATGCACACACATCATATTATGCTATAATTATTGCAGCAACAAAAATTTATGTTCTTTTTTAAGCTCGCACGTTTATTGCATTTTCTATTTTAGTTTTAGCTGGCTCTTATTTGGCCCAGCGAATTAGCATTGCCATCCAGCGCGGCAATTACACCAGCGTCTTGGGGACGCTTCCGACTGGTAGTGATCTGGATCAGTTGAGCTATCTATAGATCGTTACAAAAACGGTCTTTAGATGGGCCAACTGTTTCTTGTGTATTTTGTAAATATTAACTTGTATTAGTTTTAAGTTTCTTTCTGTAAATAAAATTTTAGTTTTTTTTCTATATTGTTTCACTCCACCCACTCTGAGTGTCAAAGTGTTCTGTTATATATGTGCTATCCCGAATAGGGCTTATAAATCAACAAAAATAAAAACATTTGCCAAGAAAAACTAAATTATTATTATAATTTATTTATTTATGATTTATTTAATGCAAAAATACTAATTTCCATAAGTTGTAGAACAAACTTGCGGATGGACTTTGGAGGCGGATACTGGAAACTGCGACATATTTTTTAATTTAATATTGTTTTTCACGGTGTTCCGATAATTTTCACCTTTAAAATTATTTTCGTTCTATAATATAATTATTGAATTATTGACTGATACTATTTTCGTAGAAATGATCTTCATATTCAACTCACAACGATTATAAATCTATCATCTTTAATTTTTAATGCACCGTGAGTTTTTTTTTTAATCGAAAGCAAGCTTATGTCCTCTCATGTACAACCAACGTTATACAACTGCATAGCAATATCCATTTTCAAAACAAACTAAAGGAATTGAGAAAATATTCCAAATCAGGGAATGTAATCGAATTGTGACATGCGTCGATTTGAATACACGAGTGGGTTTGCATGTAGCTGCCTAAATCAACATCATGGAAGGAAACGTAATACTCCCCGTGCGGCAACCGGCTTTTTGAATACAATTAATCAATATAAAAATACCGTGTGTGATATGTCCGAAATATTTATTTATTTTTTTTTTTTAAATTATTGAAAAAAAAACAACTTTAACGTTCCAATGATAGGTTGGTTGTTATAGGTTTACTTTTTCATGAAACGTTACGTAACGTTTTTCTTTTTTAGGAGGAGGTAGGGCACAGCAAGATTTTCTCGTTCTGAATTGGAGCAGCCCGCCTGGGGATGTACCTCCGCCTTACACAAGATCGCAGCCAAATAACATTATTTGTTTCAAATAGTGTTGTGTTCCTGCGGTGAGTAAGGTTGCCAGAGCTCTTTGGGGGGGAGGGGGGAGGGGTCGGCAACGCGTGCGTGATGCCTCTGGTATTGCAATCGCTCATAGGCTACGGTAACCGCTTACCATCAGGTGGGCCGTAACTTTGTTTGCCACCTCTGTTGTATAAAAAAAAAAAAAATGAAACTTCCTGAATTTATAATTTTTTAGACAGCAAAAAACAGTCTTACAAAAAATTGACAATGGATATTGTTTTGATTCAGAATTTTTTCCGAGCGGATTTCTGCAAGGCCTTGTTTCAATGAATAGACGAATTTTCAATATTATACTCTAAAAGTTTTTTTTTTCAAAATTGTCTATTGGAAGCTTAATAAGCCCCTTTCGGCTTCTCATTTATGAAAGACTAGAGGTACAGGTAATTCCTTATAGGTACCATAAGAACTAAATAGTTTGCAGAGATTTGCACGATCGCAAGAACGTTCTAAGAGAACGTACGTACGCTGACACAGATAGAAATACAGATAATCAAAAACAAGCATCCAAAAACGTATAATTCTAGTTCTAATTCTAAATGGGGGAATAAGATCTGCACTGACGTCCCGCGTTGGGGTGTATTGTGCATTGTCCCCCTGCTGACCTCACGCCAGCCAGCCTAACTCCTTAAAGTAACGGAGAAGGACCTTGGGTTGGTGGCAACATTGTTCGAGAAACTTATAATTACTTACATAAGTACTTGTGCTAATACGAACGAGTAATAACTCGTAAGTTCCTTTTACACAAACGAGGTCATATTGCCATTCAAATGCGCACTATTTTACACGAATTTGAACTCTATATCTTCGAGACTGTATATGCCACCGCCTAAAAAAAATCGTAATTTAATGGAACGGGAGCTAAGCTTTGAGCAATTCTTTGCACAAAGCACTCAAAATGATATTATATTACACTGCTACGGCGACGTAGCACCGTAGAGGCGTAGCTCTGCCTTTATTGCCTACGACACAAAGAAACCACGATACCGCTACTGAAATGCGTTACTATGGATGTGTGAGAAATGGATGCGGCATTTTTATTAAATACTGAAAACCGGTTTATGAAAAACCCGGTTTTGTTTTTAATATTTATTTGTATTAAAATTGCATTCCTTATAGTAGAATCAGATGAGTTTTGAAAATATTAATTCAAAATGTTTTAGGTCACCACGGCCTCTCTTGCCGCCGCAGCGCTGGCCGTCAGTCCCACCACGCCAGCCTCAATGACATCATTCGTCGGGCCCTCGCCACCGTCAACGTGCCTGCTATCCTAAAGCCGAACGGTATCGCATGTGACGACGGCAAGAGGCCTGACGGGATGTCTTTGATTCCCTGGAGTCGTGGCAGGCCGTTGGTTTAGGATGCGACTTTCGTCGATACGTTGGCACCTTTCCACGTTTCGTCCACCTCCAGGACGGCTGGCGCGGCGGCAGCAGCGGCGGAGAGCCTTAAAAGGCGGAAATATTCGTCCCTTGGCGATGGATACATATTTCTGCCTTTTGGGGTTGAGACGCGAGGACCTTGGGGCCCAGGGGCGTGGCTCCTGTTCGATGCTTTACCTAGGAGGCTGGTGGATGAGACCAATGACCGAAGGGCTGGTGCGTACCTCGGACAAAGGATCAGTATTGCGATCCAACGAGGTAACGTCGCCAGCCTTTTGGGAACGCTGCCTGTGGTTGATGATCTGATTTGGCGGAGCAGCAATAAGCTGAGATTGTAACCTTTTGACCCATACCACTGCGGCGTGGACGTTTACTACGGTAGTTATCACTTGTTCGCACCCACTTGAGAGATGAGTAGGTGGTTAGGCGTCTGCTTTTCTTGTTAATACTTAGGTACCTACTGTTAACCTTCCTACTAAGTATTTGTTTTTGTTGGTTTCCTACTGTTGTTTTTTATTTTTGCTTTTATTTCTGTCTTTGTGTGTCGAATAAATAAGTTATCTATTTAGAAGATAATCTGTAGCTTTGTTGTACTTCGCCCTAACCAACAAATACTAAACGAGTCTCATCGCTTTGGTTTAGTAGCTGTGTGTTATGTGCTTTGACGGAATGTAAAAGACAGCATCGCATTGTGTAGCGATACGATAACGCTTTTATTATTATGAGGTAGCAGAGGGAGGAAACATAATAAAAAGGCTATGAAATAAGAATCAGAGAATCACGTAGGTACTTTGCCGTACATGCTTTTGGATAAAAAGAGCTTTTAATGTAAATAAAAGCTTTCAAAACATTGCAACCTTCGCAATGTCGTCGGTCCATCGGGTGATGGATACACTGCGTTGTCGGGTTAGTGGTCGCCATTCGATTCCTCAAAGGTTGTCGGTTCTGCGATCTATTGCCATTTCAACTTGCTTATTCTGAGAGCTATATCGGTGACCTTGGTTCTTTTACGTATTTACTTATTTCAGATTTTATCATGCAGTGAAACTACGAGCATAGCTCTCTCCATAGACCGTTGCGCGACTTTGAGCTTGTGTATATGAGGCCAATAATTAGCGACCAAGTCCGTAAGCCGGCCGTAAGTTATCACTGTACACAATACATACAAAGTCATACAAAAATGACATAATAATAACTATATTCCGCCCGCGGTTTCGCTCGCGCGGTATTTACATACAAATTAGCCTATATGCGATTCTAGGTAAAGAACTTTATCTATACCAAGTATACACCAAATTGGTACGGCACGGCGTGATTGAACAACAAACATCCAAACATCCTCACAAACTTAGTAATACATAAGTGATACATACAAAGTCGTACATAAACGTCATAATAATAATAGTACACGGTGATGTCGTCGGCACCCACTTTGGCAAACACTGGTGCGACGTATGAAGCTTTAATTATGAATGTTAAGATCGTTAATCGTCTTTGATGAAGCAGTGAAGATGTTACTATATAATTTGATGTCACATAGAAACTTGTGGGGAGACGTTATTAATTAAACCGGATAATTAATTAGACGTAAACAATAGTGATTGTTGTTATATTATCAACATTCCGTCTAATGAACATTTGCTGAACCTAAATAATGAGTCTAAATTTGACGACCTTGGTTGCGTAGTAGTGGGCCACTACTCGTTGTTTCTGATAACCACGATACAGGGAATCATAGTGTGGGGTCAGGACTATCTATGTGACTATCTATGGAGCTAAAGCAACTCACCCCAAAGAAAATCCTTCAGTTTCTAACAGCTGCTGGGCTTTGCGGTGAAGTGAATAAAGTGGCAATCACAATAGGCCAGTTGTGGTCGCAGTGACACCATAGCCACAAAAAGTAAAAAAAAAAAAAACTATGTGACTGTTAGGTGTTATTTTTATTATTAAAACTGCTAGCTAGCTAGCTAGCTTGTGTCACTGATTGTTTCTTGGTCATCCTGTATTGGGTCAGTGAGCAGGTTGAGGTATGGTGGCCCTGAAAAGGGCCTATGACCGTCAATGAAAGAATCAGTGTAGTGAAAGGATTACAGTGCGCCGCTCAAAGGCTCCTTTCGTGCACAACTGCTTGTAGAGCATTATTTGTTAATTATCATTGCAAATAAGTTTAGTTTAGTAATTGGCCTCATAGCTCAGTTGGTAGTAACTCTGCCTTCTGCGCTAGAGGGTTCGAATCCCGCACTGGACAAACATTTGTGATTAACACAGATGTTTGTTCTGTGGCTGCGTGCATTGCATTTAATATTTATCTATTATGAATAAATAAATAAATAAATAAATATTCCGGACATATTCACATGGTCAACTGATCCCAAACTAGGCATAGCCTGTACTATGGGTATCAGAGACTGATATATATATAGTAGATAAATATTTAACACCCAGACACAGAACAAACATCTGTGTTTATCACACAAATGTTTGTCCAGTGCGGGGATCGAACCCGCGACCTCTAGCGCAGAAGGCAGAGTTACAACTAACTGAGCTATAAGGCCAGTCAAAATGTATATAAGTAAATGTATATCAGTCTCTGGTACCCAGAGTACAGGCTATGCCTAGTTTGGGATCAGCTGACCTTGTGTGATATGTCCGGAATATTTATGCAAAAAATGTTAAACTGCCGTCTCAATGCCGAACGGATTTTAAAGATTGAAGAGGTGAAGGAAATTGAACAAGTCCATGATATGAATAGGTCCTTTATTCATTTTTAACTTACAACTCATTTCCCGATGTCAGCGAATACACGAAACGAGCCCGATCGTTCATTCAAGCGTCGTTACATTCGTTCTTTCCCGGCGCTATCGAGGCACAGATCTCTTTAGGAAATTAACTACATTCAGATTTCTGGTTGAGCGAGTCGCTTGATTAGTGTGCCGTGATTCCGGGTTTCATTATCGCGATGTATCTTTCGGAGATTTGTTTTTTACATACCTATGTAAAAATCGGATTATTATTATTAACTCATTTATTTCAGATAAAATTACGTTAACTTATTATTATATTTTTATGCAAACCTTGGAATTGTTGGCAAGTTCAGTTGAGTCCGAATATTATATGCATCAAAGTTTTATGATGAGTAGGTATTTAATAACGGTTTCGGCAGAATACCAGCGCCTAACTACTCCTCAGTGGTAAGGCATTTATGCTGAGCCGAGACCTTTTTGCTGCTGTGGCCCACAATTATTTTTATATAATACCTACCTCATCATCATCATCAGCCTGATGAAGTCCACTGCTGAACATAGGCCTCCCCCAAAGAGTTCCATGACGAACGGTCTTGAGCCTTTTCCATCCACCGACTTCCCGCAACCTTAACAATGTCGTCTGTCCATCGGGTGGGGGGCCTTCCAACACTGCGTCGTCCGGTTCGTGGTCGCCACTCGAGAACCTTTGTTCCCCAACAGTTGTCGGTTCTGCGAGCTATATGGCCGGTCCACTGCCACTTCAACCTTCTAATTCTGAAAGCTATGTCGGTAACCTTATAATACCTTATAATTCCTACCTACTTTGTAAATATAGAAAATAATATTTTTGTGAATTTTATAAAATGAACGAATGAATAATCTCATCAATATCTTTAAAGCATTATCATCAGCTTGAGCCTTCTTCATCCCTCCATCTACCGACTTCTCGCAACCTTAAAAATGTTATCGGTCCATGGAGTCTAGCTGGGGCATGCCTTCACTGCGTCGCGCGTCGTCCGGTTCGTGGTTGCTATTCGAGAACCTTCACTCCCCAATAGTTCCACAAGCTATATGATCATAAGCACTTCAACTTGCTAATTCTGACAGCCTATAGAATCATGGTATATTTTAACATAGCTTTAAAATTTTCAGTTGTTACTGAATTCTTTTTTCGGAAGAGGAAACCACAGCGCTGTATAAAATTCCGCACTGAAAGCACCTGAAAGCCCATGCCAGTCATCAAGCAGATGGATGCGGCTGCAGATATTTATTTTTTGTCTGTTAGAAATACGGGATGTGCACGAATAGTACATTGTTGATTCGAGAGTTCCGTAATCCGTAGATGAACACAGTTTGTGCTCTTTTTTAAGAACATTAATCACTGAGAATTCAACATAAAAAATGCTACTTTATTATCTTTGACATAATGAATGAAAATTCTTTATTGTACACACACCTTAATAACTAATTACAATTGATTATAGACTAAATAAATTTATATGTACAATGGGCGGTCTTATCGCTAAGAAAGCAATCTCTTCCAGACAACCTTTGGATGGAGAGGAGTCTGAATTGTACGGAAGATTGGTCGGGGTGCACTACAAAGTAAACGTAATATGTACTTAAATTATTTATTTGGACATATGTTATGATTTTCCTGAATTTAAACAGGTGTAGATTTAATTTAATTTTATTTGTTTAATTATTTATTTACGAATTGTGTATGCTTGTCTAATGCATGACTGATAACAGTTTTGGGAAAGGCGCGTCACGGAACCCTATGAGCTGTAAAAAAAACGAAAACTACGCGTCCTCTCTCTGTGTTTGCTTACCGACATGAATTGGAAAACGAAAAAGCAAGATTTTATTTGCTTGTAGATTTACACGCTTGAAAACAGAAATGTTTTTGAAAAGTTATTTAAATAGGTTAATTGTTGAATCAACTTATATCATACTAATATATATGACTGGCCTCATAGGTCGCGGGTTCGATTCCCGCACTGGACAAACAATTGTCACTAACACAGATGATTGTTCTGTGTCTGGGTGTTAAATATATATTTTATATGTATATCTCTGGTACTCATAGGCCTAGTTGCCTATGCCTAGTTTGGGATCAGTTGACCGTGTGTGATATGTCCGGAATATTTATTTATTTATTTATAACTTAATAGGAAAGCAATCAAGTACTCATTTAATACAGTAGTTAGGTGATCATAGTCGAACCGACAGTTGGTCTTGGTCAGCATCAGCCATATTCTTTGAAATTAAAAGTTTTTTTTTTTTTTTTTAATCCAACTGAGGTGGCAAACGAGCATACGGCCCACCTGTTGGTAAGCGGTTACCGTAGCCTATGAGCGCTTGCAATACCAGAGGCATCACGCACGCGTTGCCGACCCCGAACCCCCCTCCCCCTAAAGAGCTCTGGCAACCTTACTCACCGCAGGAACACAACACTATTTGAAACAAATAATGTTATTTGGCTGCGATCTTCTGTAAGGCGGAGGTACCTCAGGCGAGCTGCTCCAATTTAGAACGAGAAAATCTCGCTATGCCCTACCTCCTCCAAAAAAAATAGTCTCTCTTCTTTTACTTTCCATGACCATAGACCATGGCTCGTTAATTCGTTTTTTTTTTTGCAAACTGTACGTAGTCCTGATATTACAAACAATGATACCGCTCCGATTGCCTTCAACAAGGTGATTATTCTACCATAATTTAATCTCAATTCATTAAGACCGAAAGTCGGTAGACCGCAATAAATCATAGCTCGTACAAAAGTACACTCGGTCGGATAATCGGGTACGTTTTAAAGCCGTCATCGGCTTAGTACTCCCCCCGCCCCCCGTGAGGGAGAACCCCCACCGGCGGCACTTCACGTGCGTTTTGACGCGATTATCATACCCAGCCGGTATCTGAGAGCAATATTGTTTGGGCTAAGATGTGGGAAACGGCAACGGTGTTTTGGATGCGGCACATAATATAAATGCAATGTTAGATAGGTACTTTTAGTTCAAATCTTGCAATCTTGTGGATAAAAATTGATAAATTGCTGAGTATTGAAAATCAAATTAAGATGCTTCTCTGAAGATTACGAACGATATGATGATCTAAATCGTGAATGACGTGAATTCTAAATGAATATTTAATTCACAAAGATTAAAAATAAATAATATAATCAGTACGTGTTACATAATCCTACGTAGCTTAAACTTTTTAATAAGTCTGTGGCCATACTCAGTTGGTAGTAACTGTGCCTTCTGCGCTAGAGGTCGCGGGTTCGATTTCCGCACTGGACAAACATTTGTGCCTAACACAGATGTTTGTCCTGTGTCTGGATGTTAAATATATATCTATTATGTATATCAGTCTCTGGTACCCATAGTACAGGCTATGCCTAGTTTGGGATCAGTTGACCGTGTGTGATAGTCCGGAATATTTATTTATCGGGTGGTAGGTAGCATCGAACCGCCTTACCGCATCCTAAATTTCCATGATCTGGAACCACCCCCCGACGACGATGTGGTTTTTGGATCTGCTTCCTTTGTGACGGTTTTAATATGGAAATTAACGTTCGCTGCCGTGTGACGCGAAACACCTCGAAAACGGAATTTACCATTTTATAACCACTTTACCTTAAAAATGCAACACATAAGGCTCAAAATGGCGTAAATGTGAATTGTGAGCGTGCTAAATCTGGTGTGGAAAGAATTTGTCGCTAAAATCCGCGAATTTCCTGCGGTTTTGTCGACTAATTGAATTTTTTATGTATTTTAACAGCAGTGTGGCAACTTTTTTGGTTTATTTGTCGTGTGTTGGGGATGCAAATTGCGGGTTTTCAAATTCTAGACAAGTTTGCAGTTGAAAAAAGAAAGCTTGTTCTATTTTAAGCTTAAAATACTTTCTTACAATCTAATGTCCGGAATATTTATTTATTTATTTAATGGAATTCATACTTAGTATTTACTTTTAAAAAAAATAATATAAATCTCATAACAACTTTAAAGAATCCAATATAACCGTAGTATATTATTGAAATCGATTCTTCGATAAACGTACCAATCGAACCATCCGTCTCCCATTTCACGATTCAGTAGCAACCTTACATTTTCCAATAATTAAAAAAAAACTCGTCTCGATACGTTCCATTTTTGATTTTTTGTAAGTCCGCTACCCGACGGGAAACCGGTATTAAAAGACACATCCAGATAGCGATCAGTTTTATTTTGCGTTCGTGTCTCTTTTGCTACGACTGCTACGGCTGTAGATGTGCCACGAATCTCGCAGGCTTTTTGTAGACGCATATAACTGTTTAGAAGTATTGAATAGTATAATTGTACATTCTTTGATTATGTCGTGAAGTTAGAGTCGCTTTTACATGAAGCTTTAAGAATTTCTTCCTACGCTTTGGTCTTTACTGAGAACCTTGACATTATACCCATTGAATAACTACATAGTCCAAAAATAAATACTTATGTATTCAGATAACTTTCGTACAATTTAAAATACATGATTCAATTCAAACAGTCTTAAGTATCACGTCAAATCAAAGCTTTAAAAGTACATCCCCAGACGTTATAAAGGGTGTTCATGTTTGCCCACCGTCGCGAACGTAAGATTTGCTTCACGCTCCACATCAACTGTTTGAATAGAGATACGCCACTCTGAATTTATTGTGGTGTAGGGCTGCTACGAACATTTACAGATTAAAAATTGCATTTTTAATTTCGCCTATATGGTTTACTAGCTGGTGCCCGCGACTTCGTCTGCGTAGGATTAGTATTTCGAGTAGCTAGTAGTCATATTTTGGACAGTTCACATAATATCTTTATAAATTATAGCCTATGAGTTATTCTGATGTATAAGCTATATTATTGTGTAGTTTCATTAAAATCCATTCAGTAGTTTTTACGTGAAAGAGTAACAAACATCCATCCATCCATACTAACAAACTTTCGCGTTTATAATATTAGTAGGGTAGGATGATAGTTAATATGTTTAGTATGATAAAAGTGGGCTTATTCTACACTCAATTCGCAATAACCTTTGTTCTACGACTTTTGGAGATTAATATTTTTTTATTGAGATAGGTACACTATAAAAAACTCTGATGTTTTGGGTCTCAACTCAATGATTTCGCTATTATAGCATTCGTGATGTCAAAGTTCTTGAGCATAGTTGTAGGTACGTTTAATTATTGGTTATAAAGATGATAAAAATACCAAACACAGCTGATTCGAACATTTTTGGAATAAAATGATTTTTTATGTACAGAATAAGCCCCTTTCGAGATAGTATAGGTAATTAGGTACTGGTTAAGGAACACGTATGTTAGGGGTATATTATTAAAAAAAAAATTGACTTTATTTATTTTATTTTATTTAAAAAAAAATAGGGAATCTGGTGCTTTCAACGTCAAAGGTTCCCATTTCATAAGAAGATGTTACGACAAATTCGACAACCCTAACTTCCTCCCTCCACCCCCGATCACCCGCTCGTTATTGTCACACAAATCCGATGTATCGCTTTCACTTCAAACTCACTGATATGGTAATGTTACATTTAATTCGTATCATTGAGGGATCCCATATAGTACGTGTAATTATACAGCAATGTGTGTGTGGGACCATTGTGATGTTAAGTTTGTTTTATTAAATCAAAGGAGAAGGTAAAATTGCTCGAGAGATGGATCTATATGTCTATTTTAGGTGATGTGATAGATTTACTTAATTTGAAATAACTTCTAGGACGAAAATATTAATAGGTAGTAATATTAATAGGTACATGTATGTTTATAAATATAATATTCTATCAAACATTGTAGGTACACGAACCTCCCTCTATAATCACGTCTCTCTAGCCTCAAAGGTTTGCTGGAAGAAAACTCTTTTTAGGGTTAAGCTCGTACATACCTTTCTTTTTAATTTTTGTATCTGTATTTTTTCTTGTGTACAATAAAGAATAAAGAAAATTATCATCAATCAATATACAAGGTGATTCATTATATGTATACCTACTATCCCGAATGGGGCTTACTTAAAAAACTCAACTAATCAGCTGTTTTAGGTAGGTAGGTACATTGCAATCTTGACGTTGAACTATTAATTTGATTTTGTTTTTGTTGCGCAAATATTTTTTCTTTTTGTGAGTAGATTAAGCCCCATTCGGGGTATTATACAAGTTACGGAACACGTTGTAAGTATATAAACATAAAAATCAAAGTCCTGACTGACTGGAAGGCCCTATATAAATATAAATATTCCGGACATATTCACACGGTCAACTGATCCCAAACTAGGCATAGCCTGTACTATGAGTACCAGAGACTGATAAACATAATAGATATATATTTAACACCCAGACACAGAACATCATGTGTTCATCACACAAATGTTTGTCCAGTGCGGGGATCGAACCCGCGACCTCTAGCGCAGAAGGCAGAGTTACTACCAACTGAGCTATGAGGCCACTCAATAGGCCCTGCCTATTGTAGAACGCACTGCCTGAAACGCAGAGGCATGAAAAAAAAAAAATCTTCTCAGCGAAAAAATAAATCCGTAAAGCAAATCCGGCGTGATGGAGCGCGGATATACGTCATTCGAATATTGCCAATAAAACAGCGGTGAGCTGAAAAATCGATGTCGACAGACTGCATCGTATAGCGAACTAGTACGGCCTTGTTTTGAATATACAATTGAGAGGCATGTTTTCCTGTGTGAGCATTGCAGGGCATGTATTGAACATCACTTGCATTTCCATGTTGCGTAAGCTCATTGCAATTAGAAACTACCTTTGATAAGCGTACCTACTTAAGTAAGCATACATAAGTGAGAATGCTTAAGTAAACAGGACTGTATGACCGTGTTGGCTTAGTGGAAGGTACCTCGGCTTACGATCCAAAGGTCGTGGGTTCGAATTAATTATCGCCTATTCTAATCCCGATGGATTTTTCTGCTCTTAAAATAAAACATATTTGCAGCCTCTTGTTATGACAACCTGTTGAACTACTAAATTCCAAGTAAATCGGATTGACGGTTCGATATGTTCCAACAAATAAACATAAAACGCCGATTCGCCCAAGTGTTTTGAGAGTTTCTTTATTTTTAATTGCTGTTATCTGTGTTTTCTTGTGTACAATAAAGAATAAAGAGATCTTTGCTTGCCCGCTCAAATGTATCTACTACTACTAAAGATTTGACAATGGTTAAGTTAAATCCAGTTTCACAGCCTCCACATCTTCAAAGTGAGAGATAAATCCGTGCACTTGTGCAGTAGGTACGTACTTCCTCCATCCACTTGGATAATGGCGCGCGGCGCATTGTTCTCGCGGTAATCACCCGACGACGAGATGCGCTTCTGTTTATACGACACGATCGGCGCGGCGCCGGCGTTCAAAGTTTGCTAGGTACCTACTAAACTTTAAAATTATCTAGATGAATGCTCAAGTTAGCAAGTCTATGTATTCAATTCAATTTCAATTCATTTATTATTTCAATTGGGTACATTTTTAAACATTATTAAATAATAGATTGTAGTACACTTATGAACGTCAAACATAATAATCATAGGTACACAATAATATAACAAAAATAAAATAACACGGCATTAATTAAAAGAAAATTAAATAAATCATGTCATAAATGTCAATTAAATTAAATAATAAATGTCACACAATAACTAAACATAACAAAGGCTACCTACATAAACTATAAATTCAAATTCCACCCGCCATTTTGTCTTTAATAAAATCGTTAATCTTATCTACGAAGACCCCAAAACCTCAGACAGGCGAGTCTGGTATTGTGACGCAGAACCCGTATCGATAACGTTTAGCATGGCTTTTTAGACGAAGTAATCGTGGAAGCTTCGCATCGCAACTACATAAGAATCCCAGAGTCGCTCTAAGACCAATTTTGAAAAGTAAGATCTGTTCTAAATCCTCAGCCGATTTTTTGGGGGAGGCCACTGCTTCTCCCCCAAAGATCTCACGATAACAATCTCGGGCCTTTTCCATCCACCCATTGTTTCCATTAAGAAAATTTGTAGACAAAAGGTCGAAAGTCGAGAATATGAAGACAATAAAATCTGGCGGTATAAAGTTCCCCACAAGACGCCCCATTCACTCGCACCGCATCCCATTCACATCAAGAGTCCGACTCCCGAAGGGTTGTCGTGTCGCTCGTCATTTGCAGATTGATTTAGATTGTAATGGACTCTCCTTTGTTCCAGATGTCTGTTCAGGAGGAAAAACCTGCGCCTGAAAACCCAGCCAAGACCCAACTTCGTGAATTGAGGAACACGGAACTTGTATCCAGACTCCTTGCAGCAACTCCACCATATCTGTACAGTGCGCTGCCCCTTCAGCCCCATGCGTTTTTCTTCAGTGAAATGCTGAGGTCGTTTGTCAACGCTCGTCAAGGATGCCGCCCACCGCACTACCAGCGTCGCTTCAAGCGCCGCACTCACAAATACTTCGCTGAAAACGAAGAGTGGCGGCGCGACTGGCCGAAACAAGAAGAGAAGAAAGAGGTCGAAACACGGCCCGAAGTTCCATTGGAACTGACTGTGGATAAGCATCCTCGAATCCGCGAGCCGTCTCCGCGGATCTTGTCGCCGAAGGTAGAGCATCCAAAATCGACCAGCCCAGGACCTCCAGGCAGACAGTCCTCCTTCGTTGATGTCGGGACTGAGGAACTGCCTAAACCGTCACCCTGCGTTGGACGTAACTCGCAGGATAACATTCCGCAGCCGAATTTGATCCTGCCTCCGCCTCCACCGATGTGGTACCCTCCACTTTATAATCCTCAGTTCGGAGTCGATCCCCTCAACTTCTTTATCGATCTACGCGTCTCAGGGCATATTTATGATAGGAAGCGCATGGAAGCAGACACTCATTTGACCCCGGAAGTACGTCCTGAAGAGTCCGGACAGGACAAGCGCCTGGGCAGAGACTTCGGGCAAAGGACTCGGCACGTCTCGGCTTTTTCCGTGCCAGTTCGGAGTAATAGCTCAGCAGAAGGCGCTGAGAAGTATTTTGATTCAAATGCCGGGAAGTTAACCGGCACTTCGTATATTATGAAGAATCTGAAACGCGTGTATGATGATGTGCATACGGCACAAGGGAAGGAGAAAGTTAGTAAGGATGAGGATACGAAAGTCGAATGTTCAGATGTCGACGATGATGATATCATAGATTAGGTTATCCTGCTTAGGTATAAAAAGTGATTCATAATGTACCTATCTATGCCATCCCGAAAGGGGCTTAGTCTAGTTAGTCTATCAAGAAAGAGGATTAGCGATATTAGATATAGGTAATTTTTTAATTAATTTCTTGTATTTAATTAATCCTTGTTTGTACCTACCTACCTATCTACGTACCTACCTATTTACATAAGTGAATTTTTAAAGGGCCCTCTTTAATCTAACCGGCTATACCTTCCTAGGTATTCGTAATTTCGTATGCTCTCGGGCTCGTTTCTGATTAAAGTTATAAATAAAACTTAAATGTAGTTTCTTCCTTTTATTTTTAATTTACCTGTCCTCTACCCGGTGAAAACAAACGAATACGCTTTAAAATAAATAATAAGGGTACGCCCTATCCTAGAAATACTTATATAGCAACTTTATTTTAGAAGGCACCGTATGTGGAGGGAGGTTTTAATCAGGGCTTTCGTTTAGGTACCTCTTGTTCTGGCTAACGAGTCTTTTATGATTCTTTCACGTTTGTTTTTATCAACCCGAATTGGTAAAATTAAGCAGCCAGAGCGCTGTAAGCAATATAAAGCATTTCCATTGACAGGGTCCAAACAGGGTCTATTACACACAATACTTTTGTCTTTAATAATAATTAAAAAAATGTAAAGAAAAAGGAATTCGAGTGGAATCCACATTCAAATGGAGCGCAATAATGGAGCGTAGCGCCTCCAAAATCTATGGAAATTAGTATCTTCTTAGCAGCTCCGTACTTTACATATGAGTGGGACTTTTTGGCGGGAACTTGCGAAGTGATTCACCAAAAAGTCCCACTTCAAGTGATGTGCTCTCAATTTATTTTACAAAACTAGTGTTAAATTGAATAATATTGTGTAATTATGATGGTGTTTTGCGTAATATTGTTTGAGTAAACCGCACAAGTGATGTGAAATAGAATGATTGCGTGTATCGTCATTTTTTGAGTTCGCGCCAAGAGGTCCCTCGAGGTTTTAGTAAAATATCCAGCATCATATCTTACTAAAACTGAACTTGACTTGACTTGACCATGAATAAGATGAAAAATAACGACGAAAGATTAAAAAGAGAAAAAATAAACGTAAGACTTGGCGGTAAGGCCTAGATGCCATAGCCATCCCGAAAGAGGAAAAACTTCAAAAAAAAAACTATATGAGTGGCTCCATAATCATAAGAGGTTTTTTTAGAATGCTCCACAGATGGCGTTTTTTGTGTTTACTTTTTTTGTAATATACTGTACGTGCACCGGTACGCACGCATGTAAGTAACTTGCCAGTATAAAAACGTGACGTCACATAAATTAAAATCTCGGGATTTCTAATCAAATAATGTTGAAGTACATTTAAGGATGTTTACCTAGTTTTTCAAAATATAAGAAAATCTTTCTACTATAATATCTTTGATATAAGTAAAATCGCATCTGGGCAGTCAAACAAAACGGCTACCTTTGGGAAAAAAATAGCTTCGCCTTCGTCCACGGAGCGACTCAAAAGGAACGCTACTGAAACTGTAGTCACTTATAAGTAGCTTGACTGCGATAGCAATAAATAGTATTTCAATGGCGGCTCGTCCACGACGCGACGCTACTCAAAAGGAACGCGTTTGTAACTTGTCACCTGGCGACACGACATGCTGGTCGCCAGGCGACTGGATTCGAGGAACTGTTGAAAAATGAACGAATAAAAAGTAATTTTAAGCCCCTTCGTCCATGACGCTACGCAAAAGTGACGGAACTCATTAGAAACTAGAGTTGCGGACTGATTGGAAACTCTGACTCGTCCACGACGCTACTGGAATTTCCTGAAAATCAGTCACTCAGTACACGATTTTATGTAAACAAAGTTTTGAAAACGAAAATAATTAACATGACTAGTGATAATTCGAGCGATGACATGGAATTATTACTTCTCCAGTCACATAGACTTCAGAATCACTTATAATTACTTTTTATTCGTTCATTTTTCAACAGTTTCTCGAAACCAGTCGCCTGGCGACCAGCATGTCGAGTCGCCAGGTGACTAGTTACAAACGCGTTCCTTTTGAGTAGCGCCGTGGACGGACGCGCATTGAAATACTAGTGCTATCGCAGTCAGGCTACTCATAAGTGACTACAGTTTCAGTCGCGTTCCTTTTGAGTCGCGCCGTGGACGAAGGGGCTAAGTGATTCTGACGTCTATGTGACTGGAGAAGTAATCATTCCATGTCATCGCTCGAATTATCACTATTCATGTTAATTATTTTCGTTTTCAAAACTTTGTTTACATAAAATCTTGTACTGAGGGACTGAGTTTCAGGAAATTCCAGTAGCGTCGAGTTTCCATTATTAATGTTTTTTTTTATTAATGTTCTTCCCATTAATGTTGTTGCTCGTGCGCGCCCAGCCATAGACCATAAATTCACTTGTCTATCGACGACGCACTGCTTTCCATTGACACTCAGTTTTTGTTTTTATTATTTGAGGTATTATTATTTAGTATACTTTATGTACATAGTAGGTAATGTTTATTTTGTATATGTCTTATTTATTGGTTGGTTCCACTTCAATATTAGTTGGTTCGTGAGGTCACCCATAAGGTTTGGTCTGAAAACCAGCGCTGCTGCATATATCAAAATGTGTAGCAGCAATAAGCTGAGACTATGCCTTTTTGGCTAACACAGCACGGGAGGCTGGTGGGTGCGGAGAAATAGGTAACATTAACTTCCGTATTTTAGTAGGTATCTAGTATTTTATAATTTGTTATGTAGCTGTAAGGTTTTTTATTTTTTTTATTTATAATAATTTTATTGTTTATTAAGTGCCCCTGAGTTACTTATTTATTTAAACCTGGGTAGGTACATACTTTTATGTTGCTGTCCTGTTTTTAGCTTCCCTATTTTTTATAGTTTAACCTATTGTTTTGTTTCTTCCTGTCTTCTGTCTGTGTTCGTCAAATAAAACTTATTTCATTTCATTTCCCTTTCAGACTGGCTATGGCATCTAGGCCTTACCGCCAAGTCTTACGCGTATTTTTTCTTGTTAATTTGTTTAACATTCTTCATTTTCTTTCGTTTATCATCGTCAAGTCACCGTCAAGTCAAGTCAAGTTCAGTTTTAGTAAGATATGATGGTGGCTATTTGGAGGTCCGAGCCTTCGCTTGA
Source organism: Anticlea derivata (assembly GCA_947579855.1). Lineage (NCBI taxonomy): Eukaryota > Metazoa > Arthropoda > Insecta > Lepidoptera > Geometridae > Anticlea > Anticlea derivata. The sequence continues at coordinate 8,498,933 of OX388271.1, read as the reverse complement.
CCCACCTTGAGAATACAACCTTGTTTTTCCCCTCACTAACTAGTCCCTTCCGGTTGTTTACCTACTAACTTCCCTAAAAGTGACAGCTTTACCGTGACGTCACAGCCGGTCGCACTTGATGCCTCGCGCCGGCAAGCTTGTGCTTCAGTACGCTTTTGTTTTTCCCTCGGTAACGTCGTGTGATCGTTCGACGAGCGTAATCAGAATAAAATATTCCCTTCCGAAGACCGTAAAGGTAAGTACTAGTGCAAATTAATTAAGAAAATGAAACTTCAAAGATAATCCTAACTCGGGTCGACGGTCCTAGCCTCACCCAGAGTAGAATCGAATCAATGAAGATTCGAATCAAAGGATTCTAAGTCATTGGGTATTATGGACAAGTATGGTTTTAGCCATTTCTTGTTCTTAATGTACAATTACTTGGGTATAGTTTAGTAGCGTGCAAAACCTACTAAACATCATAGGATGTATATGATATTTTCAAAAGAATGCGCATCAATTGCCATTGCTTACCATGGCGAGCCGACGGACCACCTGCCGACGGACGGTTCGATCCGACTGATCAATTTGGTCCGACGGCCCAGCTTGATACGACGGCCCAGATAATCGTTTATTATCACATCTTATAAGATCGGTTGGCCCGTCAAATCAAATTGCCAGTTAGTACAAAATATCTTAATGTTACTAAACTGAGACACTCTCATTTCAGATGGTAACCATCAGAGACATACTCCTCTTCTCTTCAGCCACTGAAGACTACGAAAAAGAGGTCATAGAAAAAGTACTCCAAGTGATATCGTCTTACATGCCGAACGATTGGAAAGACTGGAAGGTCGAGGATCTCCAACCAAGACAATTACTGGGTGAACCACCAGACCCGAAACTCATTAATAAACTTCGATATGCAATACCGACAGAATCTATAGCCAGCGCCTTTGCCCTGACAGAACTATCAGAGAAAACATACAAAAACATTAAATTAAAAATGCTCAATTGGCCGTTCACAAGAACGCTCATTTATGCGCCCTATTCCTTGGCTACAAAAATTCACGGAGATAACATAGAAAACTGGCTGAATGTGGTCAAGACCATGAAGCCCAGACTATTATCTCGCAATGAAGCTGACGATCGACTTAGAAAAGACTCGACGCAGACTCCATCCTCCAGAAATGCCACAACTCCGACCAAAACACTGCCAAGATCAAGGAGACTTCAATCTCCAGAGGAAGACAGCGGAAACAAGGCTCTCGCGGCTGTATTACAAAAACAAACAGAGATGTTTCAAAGTATGATGCAGAAAATGATGGAAAACTCATCAAACAATTTCACTAAGATATTTAACGCAATAGACTCAAAAGTCACCTCACCCACTCCAATGGCCTCTGAAACAGAGATAGCAGAGGCTGACTCTTCTTTCTCGGAACTAGAAATAGAGAGTGAACATGAAAACTATATGAACATAGACCCGGCTGAGACACATGCTAATAAACCAATAACTCTTACATTCGACGCCGTAACTACAGAGGCCGAGCCTTCGATCCCACTGGCAACTGAAATAATGATTCAGAAAGGTGCGGAGTGCCAGCGCCTAGGAGGTACATCCTGGAACAACTTGAGATACAGAGAAGTGGAGAAGTGCATTCAAGCCACTCCCATTTTCACGGCAATGAAAATCAATCCACAACTGATGAGCGCCACACCAAAATGGTGCAGTGCGGATATACTCCCGAAATTTGATCAGACTTGTGCAGTACTCCAGCACGTTCTCTTGCTACAGAGACAAGACTTTGAACGAGGCATTCAACAAGTCGCCCAAGATATTGGAACACAAGCAGCAGCAGAATCAATTCAACGAAACTTGCTCAGTAAAGATTGTGACTTCCGAAAGCGATCAGACCAAGCCCTCCAATACGCATGCGGTCGCCGTACAGAAGCTCTGACTATCAGGCGGTCCCTCTATAGACCAACCAATACAGGCTTGCAGAACTTGCTTCAAAGCATTCCTCCTTCATACACTCATCTCTTCGACGAAGAAAAACTAGCGGAGTGTCTGAAACAAAATGGGGGATACTATAAGTTTTTTCCACCCAAGAAATATGATAGACCGAAAACTACATTCAATAAAAACTTCGACCGCACAAAGCGCCGAAATCAACAGGAAACGGCAAATAGGCAGGGCGCAAGAAAGCCACGCCAACAATTCACCAAAAAGAGAGATCCTAAAAATGATGCCACTCAAGGCAAAAAATACTGACTGGCGAGGATTCGAAGCTGGAGGGTTGCGCTACAAAATAAAAATTTGGAAAGAAATGGGTGCGGACAGGTCCCTGCTAAACATAATTGGAGGCTACAGGATCCCCTTCATCAAAAAACCTCCTGTAAAAATCATATCCGACTTGCCAGCACAACTGTGGGAAACAAATTTCACAATCACGATGCAATCGGAAATACAGGAGTTGCAAACAATTGGGGCTGTGGAGCTAGCAACAGCTCCATCGGGGTTCCTCTCGCCTATGTTCCTAAAGAAAAAGCCAAACGGCACCTTCAGACAGATATTCAACCTGAAAGCTCTCAACAAATACCTCAAGCCCAAGAAGTTCCGCTTAATAAATTGCGAAAAAATTCCAAATTTTCTGCAACCCAGAGACTTTACAATGAAAATGGACATCTCAAAAGCCTACTTTCATGTGCCTATCCACGAAAAACACCGTCGGTTTTTAATGCTAAAATTCAACGGTCAGTTATACCAAATGACCTGTCTACCGTTCGGCCTGGCCACAGCTCCTCAGACGTTTGCCAGAATAACAAACTGGATAGCAAATGTCCTAAGAAATCAGGGAATACGAATTGTAGTATATTTAGACGACTTCTTACTGGCATGCCAAAATCCAACTACACTACAACAACAGAACATTCAAGCCAGACAACTTCTCACGGAACTAGGTTGGCATTTAAATCGGGAAAAAACAACAATAATTCCTTCCCAAAAGCAAGAATACCTGGGAGTTATCTGGAATACTCGGACCAACACAAAAAGCATAGACGACAAAAAGAAGATACAAACAAAGAAACAGTTGTTAGACATCGTAAAAAGAAGTCGATGCACATGGCTACAAGCGAAACGTCTGCTAGGACGACTAACTTTCGCATCATTTGTAGTACCCCAGGGAAGACTCCACTGCCGCTTCCTGCAGAGAGACAACAACCGTATGAAAAGACACCCAAAATCGATGATATACGAACTTTCGAAAGACACACTGGAAGACTGCAAATGGTGGATCCAACATCTGTCAGATGTATCCTCGATCCACAATCAACCAGTAACTGTGTACATAACCACAGATGCATCAGACATCGGATGGGGCGCATCCATAAACGGGCAAAAACTCAGCGGCGCCTGGAACACAAAACAACAAAGATGGCATTGCAACAAAAAAGAATTGTGGACAGTACTTGTCGCTATCAAGAAAACAAAGTTTTTGTTACATCAAACAACATGTTTAGTACAATCAGACAACAAGACTGTGGTAGCGTACCTTCAAAAACAAGGAGGGACAAAGTCGCTAATTCTACTGAAACTGGTCAGAATTATATTTTCTCTAGCAAGTCAAATTCATCTAACAATTATGGCCAGATACATACCAGGACGATACAACTCAACGGCAGACAAACTATCCCGAAATCAGCGTCTACCAGAATGGTCACTCTCGAACCAAACTATGAAGACGATCTTCAAAAAATGGGGCACCCCCCAGGTGGACCTCTTTGCGTCCAAAGACTCAGCCGTAGTCCCCACGTACGTCACAGAATATCCTCAAGATCCGGAGGCTCTTTATGTAGATGCATTTTCAAGGAAGTGGGCATGGAAGCTGGCCTGGATTTTTCCTCCACCATGTCTAATACCAAGGATTCTATCTCACTTGAATCAAGCCCAGGGCATATATCTGATAGTATGCCCGAGGTGGGACAAGGTTTACTGGCGACCCGATCTCAAGTCCAGAGCGACTGCACCCCCATTCACGATCCGAAACCTAGAACTGAACCTAATAGACCGGCGAACGAACTTACCACCGCCATCAGTGAAACAACTACAATTGGAAGTTTGGAGGGTACGGGGTGGCCCAAAGAAATAGACACCTGGCCCTCTTCTTACAAAAATCTACTTAATAATTCATGGAGAAGTAGCACCCTAAAAACATATTACGCAGCCTGGCGAAGGTGGAAATCATGGGCAGGAGAAAATCAATGTTCAGTCAATGAACCTAAACCAGAACAAGTCGCAAGATATTTATGCTTCCTACATTCTAACGAAAATCTAGCCGTAGCTACTATTCTGGTTCACAAATCAGTTATCTGTACATTCGCCAACCCTTTAAGGGCTGAACTTATCTCCCAACACCCATTAGTGAAGCACGTCATCAAGGCTATCTCGCTGGAAAAACCTAAACTAAGAAAAACCATCTGGAGTCTAGATATCGTTTTAGACTGGTTAAGACGGTTTAATGTAGCAGAAGACAACCTATATCAAGTTGCGAGACATACTGCACTTCTTATTTTATTACATTCTGGCAGAAGAATCCATGACTTAACGCTACTAAAAATCTCGCCGGATCAGCTTCAGATCACAGAAGATTCTATGACCTTCTGGCCATCCTTCGGCTCTAAAACCGATTCAGCTACCTACTCCCAATCAGGATGGCTCATCAAACGTAATGAAATTAAAAATCTCAATGCTGTATTTTGGGTCCAAAAACTCATAGAAACTTCACAACCTCGAAGATCGGCCAGGCAAAACTTAGATAACCTATTTATCTCAACAAGGGGTGTAGTCCGTGAAGCCAGTAGGGCGATAATAGCAGGTTGGGTCAAATCTTGCTTAAAAGAGGCGGGAATTGGTGCCCCCCCAGGCAGTGTCCGAGCAGCGGTAGCTACTGATAAATTTACAATTCAAGGCCGAGATCTGGACGAAATTATTCAAAAAGGAAACTGGCGCTCCAAACAGACTGTTTTTAATCATTACTTCAAAGAAATTTCTTTACCTAAGAAAAATGTATCGAGACCATCAGATTATTTTCATTGTACTTAATAGTGTTGATTGTTGATAATAATTACTTAAATACCAATTACTTCAATCAGATTCCCAAGACTTTTATTGACAACAATAGTCACAGTACACAAACCTCGCACAATATGAATGCCGGCAGAATCCAAACACGTCTCAAGGTGGGTCAAGCGAAGGCTCGGACCTCCAAATATTACCGTTTTTCCCCCGAAGGGATAAAAACGGATATTTTGAGTCCAGCCGAAGCTTGACCCACCGTAGTTTAAATGCCTTGCCGGCTATTTAAAGGTACTGAAGCACAAGCTTGCCGGCGCGAGGCATCAAGTGCGACCGGCTGTGACGTCACGGTAAAGCTGTCACTTTTAGGGAAGTTAGTAGGTAAACAACCGGAAGGGACTAGTTAGTGAGGGGAAAAACAAGGTTGTATTCTCAAGGTGGGTCAAGCTTCGGCTGGACTCAAAATATCCGTTTTTATCCCTTCGGGGGAAAAACGGTAATATTTTACTGAAACCTCGAGGGGACCTCTTGGCACCAACTCGAAAAATGACGATACACGCAATCATTTCATTTCACTTCACTTGTACGGTTTACTCAAACAATATTACGCAAAACACCACCATAATCACACAATATTATTCAATTTAACACTAGTTTTGTAAAATAAATTGAGAGCACAACATGACTTCGCAAGTTCTCGCCAAAAAGTCCTCAGAGTTTCTAATCAGTCCGCAACTCTAGTTTCTAATGAGTTCCGTCACTTTTGCGTAGCGTCGTGGACGAGTGGCATAAGAAATAGTTTAGGTTTAATACAAAGTTTTTAATCTAATTTATCAATAATTTTACGCAATGAGTTTTTAGCATAGCCAGTAAAAAAGGAACTTCGATACATTAAAAAAATATAATTAAACCATAGATTGTGGAACCGCTACGCGCTCCAAAATCTAAATTACCTAGCACAAAAATCTGCCAAAATAGATTCTTTTTTGAGCATGACAACACCAGTCACCACGCGATTTTCGTGAATCTCCTGAATTTAAATTCGTATTTTCTCGAAGAAATTGTGTGATTCACGAAATAATTTCGCTTGAAAATCCATCAAAATGTTTAGCCAACAACCTATTTTAGTCCTGAGTAAGTATTGTGCATGCAAATGTGATTGTTATTGAAAAATCGTGAATTTTCTTCAATGGTGCTAACTTTACAGGCCAAAACACAAAACGTGAGTCCGGCCGGAAGGTTCAACTGGATAATATAAACGCTGGAAAGGTAAAGATCGCTGTAAAATGTGATAATCATGGCATTTTCTGTGTAACTGACAATAACCAGTGGTAAAATTGTGCATGTTATGTTTAATTTAGACGATAGCGGACATTATTCGAACATGCCTCGGCCCGCAAGCTATGTTGAAAATGCTGATGGATCCTATGGGCGGTATCGTGATGACCAATGATGGCAATGCTATCCTTCGTGAGATCACAGTACAACACCCGGCAGCCAAATTCATGATCGAAATCGCCAGGACTCAAGATGAAGAGGTTATGATTTTTATTTTTTTTCTTGTAATTTATCAATGAAAAAGACAAAGTTTTAGCAACTGAACTCAATGATTTGATTATATCCGTGATTTCTCCATGCCAGCTACGAATATAAAAATAAATACGAAAGTTCATAGAGATGTGAAGATGTTTGTTACTCTTTACAACTGAATGGATTTTCATGCAATTTTGGCATATAGATAGAGAAACTGAGGTGAATGGATTTTCATGAAGTTTGGTATGGAGGTAGCTTGAACTCTGGTGAAGGATGGGCTACTTTTTATCCAGGTATCAAGAGAATGAAGTTGCAGTCCGAAGCTGGTTAATTTAAAATTGTGGTTAACTTAATTTTTCCTGACTTCTATCTTAACTGCTCGGAGTTCCTCCCATTCTATCAGGTATAGCCATGATCTATCTGATACTTCACAATCAGGGGATCTAGAATAGTCATTATGACTCGCATACCATGAATATAGTGATCATTTTTTTAAATAAATATATTTTGTGATCTATTTTACTAATCTTCGTAGAAAAAGGTATGAATTAGTGCTTCTATTGCTGAATACAAGTGAATTGCATGGGTCATACTATTTCAATCACTTGAAAAATATATCTCATGTCAAAATATTTTAACAATACTTTCAGGTTGGTGATGGCACCACATCAGTGATTGTACTTGCTGGTGAAATGCTGGCTGTCGCAGAGCCCTTCCTGGCACAGAACATCCACCCGACAGTCATCATCAGGGAATACCGTCAGGCACTTGAGGATGCTGTCAAACTGCTGCAGGACAAGATCTCAGTGCCCATTGACTTGAACGATAGAGAGAAGCTGAAGGAAGTTGTAAGTATATTTTGTAATATTCAACATTGTATGCTCTGGTTTTAAAGTGGTTCTACCAGACAGGCATACTGACCTGCATAGAGAAGACTTTAAAAAGATGTCATAAACACCATGGCCAGATCTGGTTCATCCCTGGCAGCCATAAAAGCAAGGCAACACACTATCAACACTAATCAGGCTTTCGCATTTTTCATCAAGATTGAGGGCTCAAGCATCGCATTATACAGCCATCAGAAAAAATAAACTTATATCTCCTATAACAGACTTAAAGGAGGATGATGATAATAGCTACTTAGCCTTGTTGCATACATGGTGTGTGGATTTGTCTGGTGCTGAGTATTGGTTGTTGTGTTGTATGATGCACAACTTTCGCTAAAAAATTAATATTTTAAGACCTAGCAACAGTAGTGTACTCCAACTCATTAACCAGAGCTATTCAATTAATAAACCTAATCGGTTCTTTTTGATACATTGCATACTTTGTATGTCACTATAACTGATGGTTACTGTTTATGTGTTGGTGAACATATAAACGGAAATGAAGAATTTTATAAATTTTTCTTTATAATTTCAGATCCGCTCATGTGTAGGAACCAAATATATCGGCCGTTGGGCAGATCTCGCTGTGGACATCTCTCTGGATGCTGTAAACACTGTCACAATCAACGACAGTGGCAGAGTTGAGGTTGACATCAAGAAGTGAGTACCTTTTGATAATTAAATCTCGGTTAAAAAGTTATGTTCTAACAAATAAACATATAGATTGTTTGAGAGCTTAAGATTTCGCTAGCTTCAACAACCACAAACTGGATGACGACGGTACATGGACCATAAGCCCGTTCGTCCACGGAGTTACTCAAAAGGCATGCGTACTCACTCTATATACTCCGCTTTTGAAGGTCGTGGGAACTCTGTGGATGGAGATAGCTGAAGACTGTTAGTTGTTGCACTCTTTGGAGGCCTATGTTCAGGAATAGACTTCGTCAGGAGATGAGATTTCTTATGTCATCTTCCTTCCAGCTACGCGAAAATCGAGAAGATCCCCGGCGGTTCCATTGAAGAGTCCAAAGTACTAAGCGGAGTTATGATCAACAAGGATGTGACTCACCCAAAGATGAGGCGCTTCATCGAGAACCCACGCATTGTGCTACTGGACTGCAATTTGGAATACAAGCAAGGAGAGAGCCAGACTAATGTTGAAATTCTCGGAGACCAGGTGACTTTTTGTTTTACTGTTTTTTTTTCGGAGCTTTTGTCGGTATGCCCGACCTTGTCAGCTCTATTGAGGCTTCTTTTTCGACTTCATCATCTATCTATCTAGCCTAGATGTGGACCGGTAGAGCATGCTAGCTGAGTCCAACATGCCCTGAAAATGGCCCACATCCAACCAAATTTACCTTCTAGGACCCTTCCTAACTCATCCCTCATAGATGCGCCAGGTGATTATTATTTTGAAAATGCATGGATAATTTTGAAATGTCTTAAATCTAGTTGAATTGACGCATGTTCTTTGCGACCAAGCCTGGAGAGGCAATAAATCACAGCTTTGTTTTTAGTTTAAGTTTTTAATGATCACCTTACAATCTTTGTGAAAGGTCATCATTATTTACAAGCTTTTCAATATTTATTTAGTGACAAGCTTTTCATCATCTAAATCGTTGGATATTCTGTAATAATATTTATACAGAGTTTTTGCTCAATTAAGTTATTAACTTTTACTTTAGCACGTCTACTATAGACAAATCGGTTTTAAAGTTCCATTGACTTGGTTCCAGGACTTCACGAAGCTACTCCAGCTGGAAGAAGAGCATGTGCAGCGGCAGTGCGAAGAGATAATCGCCGTGAAACCCGACCTCGTGTTCACTGAGAAGGGTGTCTCGGACCTCGCGCAGCACTACCTGCTGAAGGCAGGCATCACCGCCATCCGCAGGTAACACCATCCATACACAAAGAAGTCATATGCATATGTGGAGTGTTGTAAGAGGCAATTAAGGGAAACAAAGCTAGGGGATGCATTTGTGGTGTGTCGTAAGAGGCGACTAAGGGAAACAAAGCTAGGGGATGCATATGTGGAGTATCTTAAGAGACTAAGGGAAACAAAGCTAGGGGATGGGCAGCAGCTTTCGCTATCCACAACAAGAGCTTTATCTGCACTCGCCAACCCGCATGCCCAGCGTGGCGAGTATGGGCAAATCCCTCAAATTATTGTTTCTGGTAATCTTTGGGGGAGGCTTATGTTCAGCAGTGGACATCCTACAGCTGAAATGATGGTGATGATGATGCCTGGTAACTTGCTTGTTGCTTGTCGTGTCACTGATTCTTTCTTGGTCATCCTGTATTAGGTCAGTGACCAGGTTGAGGTATGGTCAGCCTGAAAAAGGGCTAATGACCATCTGTGAAAGAATCAGTGTAGTGAAAGGATTAAAGTGCGTCTCTTAGAGGCTCCTTTCGTGCACATGTCACATGTCATCGAATTTCTAGGTTCTACTAGGACATGCCGGTTTCCTCAGGATGTTTTCCTTCACCGTTTGAGAGCACTAGTTTAGCGCACATATATTTTCCGAATGGAAAATCTATTGGTGCACGACCGGATTCGAACCCACGACCCGTGGATCGGAAGGCGGGGCCACTACCACCAGTCCACCAGTGATCTTACTATTTTATACTGACCAGTATCGGTAGACGTTTACGACCATAGATTACGTTACCGTGTTACGTTGATAAAAAGTAGCATGTGTCCTATTCTAGGTACATGTCTCTATCTATTCCAAGTTTCATCGTAATCGGTTGAGCTGTTAGAGCGTCATTGAACCACAAACATACAAAGTATACAAGTTAAGTTTGCTTGGGAGAAATCGCTTTCAGCGATAAGGCCGCCCATTGTACTACATCAAGTTTAGTATAGTTTTAATAAGTAATCCTTGTGCACAATTCAGTATTATTCTATATATCTACCAATATCCAAATATCCTCACAAACTTCGCATTTATCTTATTAGTAGGATTAGTAGCAAGTAGGATTTTCAAGTCAATCATAGTCTCTATGATTGATTGAAGTTTGACCTCAATCTTTACTATAATAATCTTTGCAGATTACGTAAAACTGACAACAACCGCCTAGCGCGCGCTTGTGGCGCCACCATCGTCAACCGCACTGAAGAACTCAAAGAATCGGATGTAGGCACCGGCGCCGGAAGATTCGAGGTCAAGAAGATAGGGGACGAGTATTTCACATTTGTCACCGAGTGCAAGAATCCTAAAGCCTGCACCATTCTACTGAGAGGGGCGTCGAAGGATGTGCTGAACGAAATCGAGAGGAATCTGCAAGACGCTCTACATGTGGCTAAGAACTTGGTAAGTTTGCAAACTCCCTAGCTGTACAAGGTGAATCATAATATTTATGCTATCCCGAAAGGGGTTTAATTATTTTATGATTTTTGAATTGTTTTTTCTCAATAACCGCAAAACGCACAGTTTTGATTTTTATGACAAAGATAACTTGAGAATTTTATTTACGTAAATCCAAGACAGAAACGCGATTAGTAAAACTTTTCTCGATAGATTTATTTTTTAAAGTTGGGTCCTCTGCAACAGTTTTTTCGAAAATACTCTGAGACTATCTAACAAAAATAACTTTTTTTAAAATATTTTGTTGACAATAGCATTGGGTACCTAAATCCAAGACACTTTAAAAAAAAATAGATAGTTTTTGAGATAATCGATATTTTCTTATATTTCGCTTACGTCGATTACTTTCGAGCGCCTTCTAACGCTTGCTATCTCTTTCCGCATTCAATTACAGTACATAGCGCTGTCACTTTCATCACTCCGCCCACTCGACAATTTATTATGATTTTTGTACCCTCATAATCAACACCCAATTGGCAATAAAGTTTGTTCTACAACTGTTAGAAATTCTGCATTTTTCATTGAAAAAACTCTATGTAAAAATCAGCAGTTTTAGGATCAAATCAGTTCAAACTCAACGAATCAGCTGTTCTAGGAAGCAAGTTGTCGAACTTCTCGTACGTTTAGTAATTAGTTATAAAGATTATAAAAATACCAAAAACTGGTAAATTGAGAAAGTTTCTGGAAAATAAATTATTTTTATGCAAAATATTGAAGTTCTTTTTTTGTTGATAGAATAACCGCTCACACTTAATGAGTTGTCCACCACTGTAGCTAATCGACAGGAATAGGATCAACAAATCCTGAAAATGATGTTTCCGGAATAAATGATTGATTCAATTTGTTTCAGGTGCTGAACCCACGCCTGGTGTCCGGCGGTGGCGCTGTAGAGATGGCGGTGTCACTAGCTCTGACCGCCAACTCGGCCCACAACACACCTTACCGCGCAGTCGCACAGGCTCTAGGTAACAAATAAGTTGTTGCTTGGCGTGTCCCTGACTCTTTCTTGTTCATCCTGCATTAAATCTGTGACCAGGTTGAGGTGGTGGTGATGGTGGCCCTGAAAAGGGCCTTAAAGTTGTTGATTTACCAAAAAATGGAGCCACACTTAAAATTTTAATTTAGGTGTCGATTAAATAAAAAACATGAATTGCATGGGAGTATTTGATTAGAAATATCAGTATGTCATTCCAAATCTACAAAATGGCTACTTATTGCCGGAATGTTGGAATAAGCTCTTATATATATATATTTTTTTTATTTTAGTTTTTGTCTAGATTTTTATAATAAAGTGTATGTATTCCAAACATAACTTGAGAAATGGCTTGATTTTTTTCATGAGATGTGTTTCATAAATCAGATTAGCTGCCTTTTATTGGGTCAGCAATAAGAATACATATAATATTAAAAAAGTTGACTCCAAAGATTCATTTAAACGATTAACTCATGAACATTTTCTTAAGAACATCTAGCATCTACACTACATGTTAATAAAACACTGTTTTGTACTATCTGTAAATCTATTGCAGTGTATTATATATTTATATATATACATATTTAAATATAGTGTATGGTTATATATAGTATAGTTTTTAGTTAAGTTAAACAATCTGTCGCACGCCAATCTCCTGTTTCTACCCAATCAGGCTGGCTGGTAGATAATGCCTTGGCATTAAGCCCACCTTTTGTACATAGTTTTTTGTGTGCAATAAAGATTAAATAAATAATATCTGCAGTAACATAATGATGTGAACAGACGAGATACAAGTAGAGTCTGTATCCGCAACTCTAAAACCACTTTTATGCGCAAAAGCATCTTCTGTATGGCTCCTTTTATTTATAATAAATTACCACAGTCATTGAGAGAAATGCCCTGTTCACTGTTTCAAAGTAAGCTGAGAACGCTGCTCATAGTTAAAAGTTACTATACCATTGACGAATTTATGAAAGATATATATTTATAAATATATTTTTATATAGTGTAAATTGTTTACATAATATATTCATTTTTTTGACAAGGCTTATATAATCTTTAGTTGTTGTGTATCTAGTCTCTAATTGTTTTTAATATTTTAATTAGTTCATAATGACATTCTTTTTCTTCTATTTTTATTATTATTTGTTATTTTTTTATTAAGATTGTAAATTAAATATTGCATGCCTAGATATAGGTAGAATACATTGATTCAATAGTATATAGTAACTGACATCTTTATGACATGTATTTCAAGCAATAAATTATATTTTGACTTTGACTTTGTGATTTCAGAAATAATCCCGCGCACGCTGTCGCAGAACTGCGGCGCCAACACCATCCGCACGCTGACGGCCCTGCGCGCGCAGCACGCGGCCGGCGCCGCCAGCATGGGCATCGACGGCGAGAGCGGCGAGATCGTCGACATGGTCAAGAAGGGCATCTGGGAGCCACTCGCTGTCAAACTACAGGTAATAATAATAAAACCCTTTATTCAGAATTCATATTCATTTATTGCCAACATGTACATGGATACAGCTTAGGTGTAAGGGTAGCTTAAGTAAGTACATGTACCCTGTAGGGCGCTGCAAATGTCTTGTTTTACATACATTTAAATAATAATAATAATTGGTAACTTATTCATTAAATGTCAAATAACAGTGTAGTATAAACAGTCAAAAATAGCATTGGATAAAAACAATTCAGATTAAGCTACGTATCTATTTATGATGTCGTCAGTCGTTTATTTATTACAAAAGCTTATCAGATAGGAATTCTTCCACCGAGTAATAGCATTTATTTAAGAGTAGATTTTTAAATTTGTTATGGAATATGGAGTCTTTTAGCTCTTTTTTAATAATGTCAGGAATTTTATTGTAGATATTACTTTTTATTGAATTACATTTCACTTATATGAGAAACTTAATATTAGGTACATTTAGAACAAAATAAACTTTGAACAAAATGTAGTGTGTATGTCTACAGCTTACACATAACGAATTTCTGAATTCTGAGTATGCAAATATTTAATGCAAAATTGGTGCAATCTGAAAATCCAATTCAAAATTTAGGTGCCAAAGAGGTTTCTGAGATATGAGCTAAAAACTATGTGTCAGCTGGAGACCCGGGCCTACAGCTTGCACATCCAGTTCTGCCAAACGGCTGAAGAGAGAGCTATGAAATATAGCCAGATATTTAGTGCCAAATTAGTGCCTAAGGTACCAAAATTTTCTAAAGAATCAGAAATTCGTTATGCGTAAGCTGTAGACATACACACCAAAATGTAGACTTAAAAAATATAGTAAAGTAGGTAGTTTTAAAAAAGTTTTGGTAATGCCAATCCTGGATTACCCGCTACAACACGCATAATAAAGTCCTAGTGAAGGTTACAAGTTAAGTGTGTTTTGGTTTAGTTATAAAATATCCCGTAATTCGGCGTCTCTCTTGGCATAGGCCTCCTCCTTGGAGAAGGGTAGCGCGAGATAGCACCAAGTGGAAAATGTTAGAGGAGGCCTATACCAAGAGGCGCGCCGAATTATGGGATATTTTATAAACTACAGGTAAACTAACCCCCTTACTTAAAGTTATCCCTATCACAGTTTCTCATTACGTGAAATTTCTATCTCAAACGGTGAAGAAAACCGGCATGTTCTAGAACCTGACAATTCGAAGACGTGCACGAAAGGCGAACTTTAACCCTGTCACTATACTGATTCTTTCACCGACGCCGACGGTCATAGGCGCTTTTCAGGGCCGCCATACCTCAACCTGGTCACAGACCTAATACAGGATGACCACGAAAGAATCAGTGACCCGACAAGCAAGCATTATGTAATGTAGCCTACCTACTCCATCTAAAAGTGTCACAGGAACAGCATACTGTATAAATATATAATCGTAGCACCTCTGCAGTCAGTACTAAACAATGTAACACTATTGGCATATTTTCCGATTCCAGGTTTACAAAACGGCGATTGAGACGGCGATTCTGCTCCTCCGGATCGACGACATCGTATCTGGCTCTAAGAGAAGCGGTGGTAACGAGCCTGCCGCGCCCGCAGCCATGGCACAGGAAGGCTAGACTAACTAACTCAATTAACACTAGGTTTGAAGACAGAACTAACTGCGTCACAGAACTAGGGCCATGGCATAAACGATACCTTTAGCATTGGCGATCAGCGATTTAGTCGTATTGCATAAGCTCGATACGTTGACTCAGCCCTGGGGCTCTACCATGACATTTATTGCCATTCAAATGCGATTTGTCAGCAGTATATTACACGATTTTGAACCATAAATCATGGTGACTGTCTACTAATTCACTGCCTAAACAAAACCCCAAAGTTGATAGTATGGGGCCTGAACCGCGCATATTTAGTATCAATGATGAGCGATTTAGTCTTTTCGGAAGCGATTCAGCGACTAAACGCCACACTCCGCATACACATTTGGGTACCAACTGAACGATTTAGTAAGGTTTTGGTATGCGATTAAGATGCCAAGCGCAAAGCAACAAGTCGCCAAAACAAGATACAGCATCGCGAGCAACTAAAACGTACAATTTTAATAAGCGATCAATCGCAGTAACTTCAAAACGCAATGCAGCAATCGCTAAAACACGCACGATGTCTGTACAGCTATCGCAGCATCGATGCAGCAGCAAAATCCCTGATTGCCAAAGCAAAAATTATTGTGTGTACTATCGTCTTTATAGAAGAATGGTATGTCAATTTGAACGAGTTGAATGGGTTGATTTTACACAATTAAAACGCCGTACGATTCCTAAAAGCTGCTAATATTATCGCGCCATAAAGATACAGTTAGAATTTGTTAGTGAGAGGAGGCGTGAATAATTGGTAGAAAAATAATTGTATAGTCTTCTTTCTTGAAACAATGAGAAATGTCTTTGTCCTGTGACTATTTTTGGTAGTGTCTTCAAACAATTTAACGTATTAAAAATTAGCTTATATCTTATCAAGATTGAATCACAACTTCTAGTATTCAAATACAATCTCGATAGCTTTCGCGTAATCTAGTGCTAATAACGATGCCTTATTTATAATAGTTCTGAACGAACATTCTTATTTCCTGTTCAATACAGCACATTTTCGTTTGTTTTCTGTTATTTATGATCGCTGTGGCGTCTCAGGAGTGCATTTACTTTTGAAATGGATTACTTTAAAGTGAACAATAATAGTATTAAAGTTTTATATATACTCACAAATTATTTGTTGGTTTTATTGTTGAGCAACGCAACCCTAAGTCGAGCGTATTATTTATGTATGTAGGTACAAGTTTACAAATATTTATTTTCGGTAATCTACATTTCATGGGTTTGGGACCCTCTTTTAAGAATGGAGATACCTGTGTTAGAGGGTCTCGCTCTTCCGAGGTACATATTGTTGTACATGTTCAAGTTTTCAATAACGAAAATGCAAGATCCCGAAAGGGGGTACTCCAAACATTTGGCACTTGCCCATTGTTTGCAGAAGTTAGTATTCCATACGTGATTGGTTGCAAGACCTTCCTACTAGTTTCCTTACGATATTTTCCTTTACCGTTTTAAAAACGTGTGCACAACCGGGCTCGAACCCACCATATTCGGATCGTAAGTCGGAGAACCTCCTACTAGGCCAACGCGGCTTGATTTTGCTTTGGCACTGATTTTGATTATTGTTGAAAAGCGCCAACATAGTTACTTTTACAGTTATTGTGTGTGTTTCCATTCGGAAATCGTTCGATCGCTTAGATTGGTTCTCGTTTGAAGATGCGATTCTCGAAAGGAGTTAATAAAGATGAATTGTGCTACCCACAAGTACGTAGCGATAATCGTATTGCATTTAAATATGAGTAGGAAGTATTTTATTTTGACTGGCCTCATAGCTCAGTTGGTAGTAACTCTGCCTTCTGCGCTAGAGGTTGCGGGTTCAATTCCCGCACAGGACAAACATTTGTGTGATGAATACAGATGTTTGTTCTGTGTGTGGGTGTTAAATATTTATCTATTATGTATATCAGTCTCTGGTACCCATAGTACAGGCTATGCCCAGTTTGGGATCAGTTGACCGTGTGTGATATGTCCGGAATATTTATTTATTTATGATGTGTAGCCACAGAGTATGTAAATAAAATAAATAATGATAATTATAATCAAGAGCAGTTCAGTCATAAGTGTTATAATTATGTATACCTACTTGTGATTATCATTTAAGCTATCTTTTCTTAAGATATTTAATTCCACAATGGTGTTGTATCTGGATGTGAACCCTCACCCACGCTATGCCACCTCCAGCTTACACTGGCTACGTAACACAACAGTTAATATTTTGAAGAAAAAAAAATTGTATTTCCACATTGGATTTTAATCGCGATTAAAATCAGTGAATGGACACAGACACAGATTGGGGCATGATTGTATGGATAGACAATAAGCTCAGGCGGCGTGACGGTGGACGGGTCCACTGCCGCCATCCATTGCTATCCGGAACTCCGTGCTGGCAGGTCAACGCAGATAGGATTATGAGAAGGTAAGACTTTTAATTCTTTAAATAATCCTACAAATATTATAAATGCGAAAGTTTGTGACGATGTTTGGATGTTTGTTATTCAATCACGTCGTAACTGCTCAACCAATTTCGTTAAAACTTGGAATATAAAGAGTTCTATACCTAGAATAGCGTATAGGCTAGGCTACGAGAGCGAAGCCGCGGGCGGAAGCTAGTCTTTCATGATCGCCTTACTAAATAAACAAATAACATCAAAGATAATATATTGTAAAAAAAATCTACCCTATTTGTCTTTGATAACAATTATAACACCCAACAGTCACATAAATAGTCCTGCCCCCCACTAGGATTCCCTGTGTGTACCAGAAACTACAAGTACCATGGTACCATAACACCCAGACCCGGAAAAAATATTTTCAGATCATGCAAACAATCGTCCCGCAGCGGGAATTGAACTCGCTCCCCGTGCGTCTCAGACAGGCACTTGTCCGCTGCGCCACCTTATAGGTCGTTTACTATCGAACCAGTGCAGTGTGATTCAAAATAGCAGCATCTCCTAAAAATCCACAATGTTGATCTCCTATTGACTTCTGGAGGAGGTAGGGCACAGCGAGATTTTCTCGTTCTAAATTGGTTGGGTTGAGGTACCTCCGCCTTACAGGAGATCGCAGCCAAATAACGTTATTTGTTTCAAATAGTGTTGTGTTCTTGCGGTGAGTAAGAAGCCAGAGCTCTTTAGGGGAGGGGGGTTCGGGGTCGGCAACGCGTGCGTGATGCCTCTGGTATTGCAAGCGCTCATAGGCTACGGTAACCGCTTACCAACAGGTGGTGGTGGTGGTATGAATGTTTGCCACCTCAGTTGTATAAAAAAAAAAATCTAGTACTACAAAAAATTATTCGGCAAGTCGCGATTCCCAGGGAAATGATGTTTTTTAAATTCTACGGGAAACTCAGAAATCCCTTAGGAATAAAATTTGTATGGGCCCACCTAGAGATTATATTTGTAGGGAGCGAAAAGAATCATTGGCGGCGATATCAAATCCTTTTTTTTTTTAATCTTTATTTTCTTAAATTGGGGGTTTTGTCACATAGTGTTTGTTTTTATTTTTTTTTCACATTTGTCTAATCAAGTACTTATCATACAAAATGCCGAATTGGAAATCTCCTTTTTTGAAGTGGATTCAAAAAAGGAATTGTGCGTCAGATAGCGTCAATAGAGGATATAGTTACTCCACAGAGTACTTTTGTATATATACCGGTGTTACTCTATGTAAGTCACTACCATAGCAAAAATCAAACATAACTGTCAAATCACACGCGACTCAGTAGAATGTGTTTGTAGCCCAAAAATGACCACTAGCCTCACCGGAGCGCCAAGAGATCTGCGAGGCTGTCTACCATGTTTGGGCATCACAGTCGTGAGCCTCTTCCTCTATTTACTTTTAGGTGGGTACATAATATAACCTACTAGCTTCCGCCCGCGTTTTCGCGCTTTTACATAAAAAACCTTTTTGCTATTCTAGGTATAGAACTCTTTATATTCCAAGTTTCAATGAAATCGGTTGAGCCGTTACAGCGTCATTGAATAACAAACATCCAAACATCCTCACAAACTTTCACATTTATAATATTAGTAGGATTCTGGTGTAGCTTGCTGGTCGTTTCTAAAGCCTCGTTCAGATGGAGAGAGATATCGCCTCGAACGTGTGAGTCCGAAAGAAGGTTCGAAGTCAAATCGTGTAACACGGACTTAGGTATATATTTTGGCGACCTCGGTGGCGTAGCGGTCGAGTGCCCGTCTGAGACGCAAGGGGTGCCGGTTCGATTCCCACTGCGGGACAAATGTTTGCAGATCGATCGATCGATCAGACGCTGGGCGCGCGGGTTGACGAGCGCAGTTAGAGCTATCGTTGTTAAAATAGGGGACGCTGCTGCCCATCACCTAGTTTTTTTCCTTAGTCGCCTCTTACGACAACCACGTAGGTAGTTATGGAGGGGCCTATTCTCCAGCCGGGGCTGTACGGCAATGGTCAACTTGGTCACTGCCCAAAGTTGATAGATTGAGTTCAGACCCTTGTTTTGAGCGAATTTAGCTTTTTTATTTTTATCTCTTGTCGTTGTAATGATGCAATGTCCTCCATTCTGATCTTTCCAATGTGAGCTCCTTTACTTCATATATATCAGCTTTTGTACTGAAAAAAAAACTTGTTCACCTTTGACCCACCTTGCCCATTGATTGCACCTTATGCTTAACTAGGTCATTCGCCTATAACAGGCTTTCAATAGGCACAACAATCGTAGATAACGGTGATTGATAGTAAATAGACAATTGTCGATTTTTGTGGAGCGGAACGAACTATCGCCGAACCCGTGGGACATTCTAGTCTATTGTGCGCTTTTGGGGAATTAGATGGTTTTATTTAGCATTAGCATATGTGCCTATCTGGGTACTCTGCCTTTGATATTTACAAGCTATAGCCATATTTCTTGCTTGTAATGTCACTGATTCTTCTTGGTCATCCTATGTTAGGTCAGTGACTAGGATGAGGTATGGTGGCTCTGAAAAGGGCTTATGAAAGTCGGTTTAAGAAAGCAGGACGGAGGAGGCAGGGCACAGCGAGATTTTCTCGCTCTAAATTGGAGCAGCCCGCCTGGAGAGGTACCTCCGCCTTACAGAAGATCGCAGCCAAATAACATTATTTGTTTCAAATAGTGTTGTGTTCCTTGCCAGAGCTCTTGAGGGGGGGGGGGGGGGGGGTTCGGCAGACAACGCATTAGCAATGCTCCAGGTCTTGCTAATGTCAATAGGCGACGGTAATCACTTACCATCAGGAGGGCCGTAAGCCTGTTTGCCTCCGTATAACATAAAAAAGCAGTGTAGTGAAAAGATTACAGTAAGCCTTTCATGCACATGTCACATGTCTTTGAATTTTTTAGGTTCCAGGACATGCCGGTTTCCTTACGATGTTTTCCTTCACCGTTGGATTGAGATTGAGAGCACTAGTATTTGTAGTAGTAGCACTAGTATGTACCTATTTGTCTCACTCTATGTATTTGCGCTGTGCAAATACATTCTCCGAATGGAAAATCCATTTATGTATAATAAATAAATAAAATCTGATCTGGCTTGGTTTGTAGCTAGCTTAACTCCTAACAAAAACAGAAGTTTCCAAGGGTCTCCTAGGTGTCTCTTCTCTCTTGCTACGCCCGTGCATTCCACGACTGCGTTTCGAACCCACGACCTGTAGATCGGAAGGCAAGGCCACCACCAACACTCCACCTGTACTCTCACTGACCCCGTGGGATCCAGAGCTTTTGTCGTTGGTCCTTCGGCTTTTGTTGAATTACGATAGTCAGTTTTGTTTTGGATAATTTGCATAACCATTCATCATTCAATAAATAAAGTACCGACCAAGTATATTTTAATAATGGGTTTGTTATTCAGATAGCAGTGGGAATCAGCTCAATTGCAAAAACGAATTTTGAGGTAGTTATTTACAATTGAGCCCGTTTCGGAAGAACACTCTGAACAGGCTTTTGACAGCGTTTGTATTTTGGTTGATGCTGGGACCTATAAAACCGACTACTTCTAGGAATCCTAATGTTATCTACTAGTTTGCATTGCGAACAAGATAACTAAGGATTTGTATTGCTTCGTGGATTCTTGAAGTTCTTCTTCGGCATTCGGTGAATTTATTTTTAATTTTAAACACGGTCAGTGCGCACTGAGGCTTCCGTACTCACGGGAAGTACCTAGAGGGCGGCGGGCCAGCTAGTTTATTTTTTTTTATTAAAATGACATAGCATATATATAGCACGCCGTTTGAAAAAGGCTTCAGGGATGTAGAGCAACTAAGTGGGTATATTACGTAATGACCAATGCTGAATTTTTGATGTAACATCGTAATAATTATGTTCATTTCGGTAAAAGCGACACCGAGGTTGCTGTCATTTAGTTTAGGCCCGATATTCACGGTCCAACTACCAGCTTCCGTTGATTCCATCACTTCCGCCAACGGTCACTGCTCGCTAATGAACAACTTTAATGAGGATTTGGCAAAGCATTTTTTGTTTTTATAATATTTTTTTATACAACATAGGTGGCATACAAGAATACGGCCCACCTATTGGTAAGTTTTACCGTAGCTTTTAGTGTCTATAGGCCACTCACTAGTCACCGGTGAAGGTGAAAAGTGATTATCTTGCCGGTTTTTGTAGGGGCGCTTTACGTGAAATCAGCTATTCAGGGTCAGCACAGCAACGCGTGCGTTATGCCTCTGGTATTGCAAGCGTTCATAGGCTACGCTAAGCACTTACCAACAGGTGGGCCGTAAGCTTATTTGCTAACTTAGTTGTATAAAAGAACCGGTGTTTGACCCATCTTTTTCTATTAATTTTTCAGGCATTGAGAACGCCAGCAATATGAAGAGTTTCAAAGCGATTCTGTGGTTTTTTTTGATACGCTCCGTGTTCTGTCTGGATCTGCAACATGGCTACGAAGAACATACTGAGGTAAGAAGCATCCAATTGATATACTGAAGGTTATCCTTCACTAGCATCGCACTTTGTCCATATAAAAGTTGGTTTTGTATGGAGAGCCAGCCGCTCGTGGGAGTGTAATGGTGCGGTAGGCAATTTTATACAACTATGAAGGCAAACACGTATACGGCCAGCATGAAGAAGTCTACTGACGGACAAATGCCTCCCATACAAAAATACTTGAAAGGTCTTGAGCCTGCTCCATCCACTTACTTCCCGCAAACTTCACAATGTCGTCGGTTCATAGGGTGGGGGCCTTCCACTGCGTCGTCTGGTTCGTGGTCGCCATTCGAGAACCTTTATTCCCCAACGGTTGTCGTTTCAGCGAGTTGCAATTCAACTTTCTAATTCTGAGAGTTATGTTAGTGAACTTGGTGCTTTTACGGATGTTCTCGTTCCGGATTGTATCACGTAGTGATACTCCGAACATAGCCATCTCCATAGACCGCTGTGCGACCTTGAGCTTGTGCATGAGGCCAATAATTATCGATATCGATTTGTCATCACTACTGGCAATACGCACCTACGGCCCACCTGCGTAACTATGTGTATAAGATTCAAGATTCAAGATGTTTATTTGCAGAAATAAGTGTTACAGAGAGGTCTTAAAGCTATGAATATGGCACTTATAAACTTATTCACTCTTTTTGAGCATCGCAAATTATTGTTTTAGACGAAAGACTGTAAACTTAACACATACTATACTTAGTAAATTTTTGGGTATACTACAGAAACAGGACTCTTTTAATATAAATAATATACAAATAAGTAACATTCACTATAAAGTTCGCTATAGGAAACATTACAATAGGCACGTAATTTGTTATGTGTTGCTATGGACGTTTGTAATACCAGAGGCATAACGTACGGGCTTCCGACTTGTGAGACATGGTAGGTCTCATGTGAATTACCTCACCATTAAAACTGTAACACAGCAAAGCATGCAATTCTGCTTGGCTGTAGATTAGTAGATGTAGGATGTAGATTTATGGCCATTGTGGCAGTACTTCCCACTGTCTTATACATACTATATCTTACATAATTACCTTTTATTCAATTCCAGCAGGTCAGCATAGATTCAGACCCAGTCAGAGACCGCCGAGGAGTCATTGAAGAAGAAAAGTTCTACAATCTACACTCTGATCGGAAGCAAATAAACCCAGCTCCTTGGATCCCCGGCCCCCTACCCCCTGAAGACGACCCCACTACTAAAATATCTATCACCAACGACGTCAAAGAAGCTCTACCATTATACCAAACGACAGAACGAGTGACGGACAAACCGACAGGCCGAGGAGCGAGGGCTTCGAACGAAAACTGGATAAAGCTACCGTTCCCTGGCCACGACTCGCAATCCGGTGACATTCTTACCCCCCCACAGCCTTCAGGAGAGCTCATCAACTCTAGAATGCCGCGAGTGAACTTCGTCACTCAAAACAAAGCTCTCGAAGCTTCAGAATCTCGCAACGAAAAAGACTCGATACAAAGAGCAACGCGAGTCGACGAAATCAGAACTGAGTTTGTCCGACCTGAAGATGAACGATCAAAGTACAAGCCGGTATACCCAAGACAGGCAATTTTCTACCCTGAAGATACACGACGCCCTTTATATGATGAGCGCTACTACCCTATCGCTGATGACATGTACCGACGCGATCCTTACTACGATACTTACGATCGAAGACGGTATTTTCCCATCATGGAACCTGTGAATGGTCCACGAGTTGACCGATACGATGAACCGTACGACAACTATATCCCAAGAAAGCCAAAGAGGATCATCTACTATGCACATCTCCCTGAAGTTGTTCGAACTCCACCAAGCGTTGACTTGAGATACCGCTACTCTGTTGATCCTTACAGGCCCGATGACATCTACACTAGAAATGGCCGTTACGACTACAGATTTAGGAACAGAAACCCGTATTCTCCGTTGAGGAAGGAAGAGAGGAATTATAGAGATCTTCTCCCAGCCGGGACCGCTGCTAAAGATAAAAAGGTGGAGGACAAAGTCACGCCGACACCGATCTTACCACAGAAGGAAGACAAGACAAGGAATACTGTTGTAAATCCTAATAGGAATGCGAATAGGAACTTGATCAACAGCCATCAGTACCATGATAGCAGTGACAGCTACAGCAACGTCCCTCAAAAACCTTACCAGGATAATGTGAGGCACGACGAAAGCTATCTCAGATACGACGATCCTAATCCTCTGTTTCAAACGGCTGTTGAGGATCACTACCAAAGAAAATACTGACGTGTTACTAAATCTACATTTGTAAAGCCATGTTCAATTGGTTTGCGATACATCAAAATGATCATTATGTTTGCTGAATAAAGTTAATTTTCAGTTTGACTTTTAGGGGCTTATTATCGTAGAGCGATATCACACGCCCTCATATTTTGGAGAGTTCTGTGGATTTTAATTATTATTTTGAAATAGAATAAAAATATATTTTAGATGCCATATCGCACCCCGCTTGAACATGTAAATGGTAATTCCGGCTAGATTTACAATTTTATTGCTACTTTAAAAAATAAAATAATGTCTGTACACGTAGGTATATTTATTAATAAATGTCATTTGTCAATTTCACGAGGTGTCCGCGCAACTTGTCACCAATAAATGTAATAACAAACGGCTTTGGTATAATTATTCGGGGTGCGACCGACAAATTGTACAAGCAATAAATCGAGCGTTTAATTTAAAACAAGCCGAGGGTGAAGATGAATTTCATTAAGAATTAATTAATGTCATTCTTAAGCCGTTTTTGTTTTTCCGCGCGTAAAAAACATCTGTCGGCGATGGCCGTACGACGAGTTTTCTTGAGGTAATTAAGCAATAAATTTTGCGGCTGGCAACATCCGAGGTGGGGGCCAATTACAGAGCGCGTCTAAGAAAACTGATGTTCGAGACTCGAGCGTTTCTACAAAACCAACGTGACTAATTAGAATGGAGGGCTCAGAAAAAATCCTACGACGTGACAGCTTGTAATCAAGGGGATAGATTTGGTTTTTTAAGTTTTTAATGCTGGGGCTAGAGTGGTCGGATAAATGGGGCGATAAATTACTGGGTAATTAAATGTCTCGTCTGGCAAGCCCGAGGGCTAGTGTCGGCTTAAATTATTTTGGCGAGATTCGGCAACAAATTGTGAATGGCATATAGCTCGCAGAATTGACAACCGTTGGGCAGTAAAGGTTCTCGAATGGCGACCACGAACCGGGCGACGACTTGGAAGGCCCCCCACCCGATGGACCGATGACATTGTAAAGGTTGCGGGAAGTCGGTGGATGGAAAAGGCTCAAGACCGTCCGTCGTGGAACTCTTTGGGGGAGGCCTATGTCCAGCAGTGGACATCTACAGGTTGATGATGATTGAAATGAAGACCTGCAAGGAAACGTGATGTAATTATTTAATAACCGTAATTCGTTTGATTACGAAAACTGAATGGCTGGGAAATTGAAAGCAAAATTAAACATTATATACTGTGTTCCACGTGATTGTCGGTATCTCGGTTCACTCATACAGAACGATGGCGATATTGACCGAGACGTGAAAAATAGAATAAATGTGGGATGGATGAAATGGCGACAGGTCACAGGAACTACGTGTGATCCAAAAATGCCCCTTAAACTTAAGGGGAAAGTTTACAAGACGATCATAAGACCTGTCGTAATGTATGGATCTGAGTGTTGGGCTACCAAAATGACGGATGAAAGAAGAGTGCATGCGGCGGAGATGCGAATGCTGAGATGGATGTGTGGAGTGACGAGAATGGACAAAATAAGAAATGAGTACATCAGAGGAAGTTTGAAAGTAGCGCCAGTGACGCAAAAGTTGAGAAGTAATAGGTTAGCATGGTATGGGCATGTCATGAGGAGGGATGACAGTCATGTAACGAGAAGAGTGTTAGGTATGAATGTGGATGGATATACGACTAGAGGAATGCGGAAGAAAAGATGGATGGATTGTATAAAAGATGACATGAGTAAGAAAGAAGTGAGTGCGGAGATGACGGCTAACAGAAGAGAGTGGAAAAAGAAAACACGTTGTGCCGACCCAACATAATGTGGGACAAGGGCAGGAAGAAGAAGAAGAAGATACTGTGTTCCACGGCCATGGTACATGGAGGACAAGTAATATTATTATTGAAGTTAGGAAATTAATAGAGATTTCAGATTTCGTGGCTATACGACAATTTTTCTATGAGTCAATGAGACAATTTTTTTCTGTATAATTATCAGTGATAGGAATTATGGGAGCTAAAATACCTAAAGTTCAAGAACAGAGGCATAAAAGTGGAGACTTCCTTACTACAACAATTTTATTCGGCCCAATTGGGCCGAAAATTGGAACAATTGTCACAGTAAGCAAGTACATTTAATATTAATGTTAATAATATTGTGAACTAATTCAAATCAATCAATCACAAGGAAATTACATTTACGAATACGAGTCGTACCTACTTACTGTTTTTTGAAAACAAAAACTGAATATTAGTTCGGTATTTGTTTTACTGAATTCATTTTAGACATACTTTAGTAATGTCCCGAAAACCGAGTCAATTGGGCCGAAAAAATATTTAGTCCTAAGGCGTCTCCACTTGCCTCTGTTATTTTTCGAGCAGCAGGTATTTTTGCTCCCATAATTCCGATCACTGATAATTATTTATGATACCGATCGAACCAATTTCTTATCAACAGCATAGTATCTCAAATTAATGAAATTAAAATCTTTGGAATGCAATAAACGAAACTCACGACTAAAACTTCCTAACTTCAATATTTAAAGTACTTGTCCATAGCCGTGGGACACACTGTAATAGGAGGAACATGGACCAGAATCCACGCCAAACGATTCGGCTGACTTACCGAACTGATCGCAAGGCAGAGTCTTTAAAGTGCCGGGTTCCCTACCAGTCACACCCAAACGAGTCGCACTGTTACTCGTTGGATTTCTTCCCCATCAAGTGACACTGTTATTTGAGTGTTACAACAAGTCAGTCAGTTGGCCGTGGTGGCCCCGGCTGAAGAATAGGCCCCTCCATATCTACCTATCCGCGGATGTCGTAAGAGGCGACTAAGGGAAAAAAGCTAGGGGATGGGCAGCAGCGACCCTCATTTTAACAACGATAGCTCTAACTGTGCTCGCCAACCCGCATGCCCAGCGTGGTGAGTATGGGCTAATCCCCCCACATGATAAGGAATTCGTTCTGTCTGTGGGGGAAACCATTTTCAGCAGTGGACGTCGAACGGCTGAAATGATGATGATGAAGTCAGTACTTAGGTACCTGGTTAATAAACCTCATTGACACAACCGTAAATAGAATCACGGAGCGCAAAGAAAACCTCGTTATTATACCTTGTGTAAACACTTGCCTTGTAGCACAATAGTGTCTTGATGAAGTGAATTATTTATAGTCACTAGTACTTCATACAGTGACCATCATTTTAGATCTCTTGTATTTGTGGTGACCGCGAGCCGCAAACATTTCGAACGCTCAAGATCGTGAATTGAAATGTTATAAGAGCTTTTTAGTGGCCATGAGGGTTTGTTTGTTGTTTTTAGCATCTTTCTGATGGTAAGTAGTGTTATTAAGATAGGGGAGACCAGCCCAAAACGGGTACTCTAGGTTGATGGTTGCAAATCAACTAAATATATGCATCACATGCACATACAATATCGAACTTCCTTATGCATTCATGTATTTTTTTATTGTAATGAGGGAATTGCAAATGCTCTTTTTCATTGTCTAAATAACTGTTCCAAAAACATTGATCTCTCAGAGATCTCTTAGAAATAAGGTACTACGAAGACAATTAGAATCAAAATGTCTCTTGAAATTGAGAGCTACAGCTGCTTTACTACAAGCTATACATTTAGCTATTTTATATTTCAGGTTCTAATAACTTATTTATGAATGTTTTGTGCGACAAAACAAATACTTTTCTATTTCTAAAATTTCATTAAAATTGTACGATTTTTCTAATATTTTGAACCTTAAGCTATATATTTCGCATAACTGGCATTCCTGTCCACCCTACCTACAGGAAAGGGTTGTGACAGATGCAACATTACGTAATGCTAACAGGAGATGTCTCGGGGCAGAATTCATTACCGTCTGAGGAATTACCGGGATGAGATGCTCTGTGTAGGGTAAGCCCTGACGCTTAATCTGTACCTTACGAAACATTATCACCATTTCAGCTGTACAACGTCCTCTCCGACAGATTTCCAGAGCGAAATACTACCATATGGGGGGAATTTACCCATACTCACCATGCTGGGCTCACCGATATAGCTTTCAGAATTAGCAGGTTGAAGTGGCAGTGGGCCGGCCATATAGCTCGCAGAACCGATAACCGTTGGGGAACAAAGGTTCTCGAGTGGGTACCACGAACCGGACGACGCAGTGTTGGAAGGCCCCCCACCCGATGGACCGACGACATTGTGAGGGTTGCGGGAAGTCGGTGGATGGAAAGGGCTCAGGACCGTTCGTCGTGGAACTCTTTGGGGGAGGCCTTTGTTCAGCAGTGGACTTTATCAGGCTGATGATGATGATGATGATCATGCCGGGTACGCGGGTAAAAAATTGCGGGTTCGAGCTATCGTTGTTGAAATAGGGGACGTTGCTGCCCATCCCCTAGCTGTTTTCCCTTAGTCACCTCTTACGACATCCACGGATATCGGTCCCCGCTTTCCCACTTGAAAACCATGGATTGATATTAGCTAGCGGAGTTATTAGGTAAGTAAAGCTTTATTACGGGATGATTTTTACAGATTTTAAAAGACATTATTTACAAATTTTGTAAGGCTTGTTACCTAAGATTGAAAAATTTATATTAAGTTAGATGAAAATGACGGTGCGATCACTCTCTCCCTGCCTATTAATCCCACATTGGGTCGGCCTTTCTGCAGCTTTTTCACCGATTTCCGCCATCTTCATCGGCTATCGATATTGAAGCTAAAAACAGAGTTCCCAAAGTACAGAATCTTGATGTCTACCTGCTTACGGTTTCCTGTCAAGGGTGTTTCTAGACAAGGGAGCCTTCTCAGGTTTATCGCAGTCCTTGGCCGGGACTCGGATCTCATTAGAGAATGAGCTCAGCTAATTGGGTGCGTGTTTGCGGTCGGATAAAGGGTTATTGTGTACCTGCTTCCAGATAAATAACCGTGTTTTCTTGTATTTTTAGGGTTCCGCACCTCAACTGGAAAAGACGGAATCCTTATAGGATCACTTTGTGTCTGTCTGACTGTCAAGACCCCTTTTGAACGGCTGAAGATAGAGACTTGAAAAACAAAATTAAAACTGTGAGCTTTTAGTGTTGTAAAAGTATCAAGCTCATCTAATTCAATGTATTGTAAAGATATGGCAACGAATATTGTTAACGACAGTTCTGTATAGAAAAAATGAATGTAATATGGTAATAATGAAAAACATGGTGTTCAAACCACATGCGAAATGAATTAAAAATTATTTCAAAATGATCCTTTCATCTAGATCTATCTATATAATCATCTAGGTCTATCTACATAATCAACCCAAAACCGCTTTATAATTTTGAGTTTTAACTGATTTGACCCAAAACAGTTGATTTTCCGCACTGTGTTTTTCCAATGAAAAATGACAAATGTCGTAGAATAAACTTTATTGCCAATTAGGTGTAAGAAGCCTCTTTCGAGATGGTAGGTAGGTATATGTATTATGAATCACCTGGTATATGTCTATGATCTTAAATAAACAGAAATTTGCTTGCATTATCTTCCGCCAAACTGTCTGAGAACTTCTCAAATCTCCCCAGGCCAATTTCAAGGCACTAAAGATTACTTAACCCCTTGTTTGCACCATAAGTCCTATTTGCTTAAGTCCCATCACATTTGGTACCGTACCTAGTACACAAACTACAGTAAAGTGGTCACCACAACATACCGACTCTATTAACATGTCAATAATAATTTGCAGAATTGCTTTTATGTCGTGTGTGGATGACGGGAAGGGGTGAACTTAGGGTTGTCACTTTTATTAAGGTTTTATGGTGAAATTATTCACTTTGGGACCTAGGATATTATGGTTTAGGAGGAAGCAAGGTTCTAGGTCATAAACCGTATTGCTGTGAATTTTGTTTTAACCTACTTTATTGATAACTACTAGGTTATTTTACTACAGAGCCAGCCCACGAAGTCACAAGAAACATAACATACAAAATTCTAGTTATAGAACCGTATGAGAGCTATTCAGCTCTCAAATATGAGAGCGATCTTAAGTGCATTCCTACTTTTAATTTTCCATACAAAAACGTAAGTTTTCCTGATCTGAAGATCGCAGATCGATTTATAAATGCGAGCCTAAGATGGCTGAATAAAAAAAACCTTAACAATTTTAAATAGAAATAACATACCTAGTTATGAAATACTACTGCCTTTATTCAAATTTTTAACTATTGATCATTTCCAAACTACGACACTATTAACTATTTTGCAAATTATTGTACAACCCTACCAAATAAAATAGACAATAAAAAACAAAATTCCGTACTATTAATAAACTATCGATCGCCAAACTTCGAACATAATTGCTAATTTGCAAACTATGTGCGTGCAACCCTACCAAATCAAATAGGCCCGAAGTCAAGGGTCGTCCCGAGACGAGCTCCGTCCGGGAAATTGATAATTTTCACTTCGCCTTAATAACATAACCGTTATATTACTTATTCATCACCGGAGATATGATACGGGTTCGGACGAAGCCAGGGACAAGGTAGGGCAGGGGATGGGGCAATGTGTCCTCAAAATATCTGAATTGAGAAAAATATATAAAAATCTTGACGAAATGTACTTATGATTTTTACTATAATTTTAAATTATAATATGAAAATATATAAATATATTTTTTGTCCTTCTTCGATAGCTTGAACAATTGAATATTATTAATAACTTTGATTCTGATAAAAGATAAGAAGATTAAAATTTATAGGTACAAGTAAATACCTATTTAAAAAATACACAAGAAACGGTTGCGCTATCTAAAGACCAAAAAAGAGAAAAAAAAGTAGTAAAGATCAAAGTCGCGCAACATGCTATGGAGAGAGCTATGCTCGGAGTTTCACTACGTGATAAGATCCGAAATGAGGAAATCCGTAGAAGAACGAAGGTCACCGACATAGCTCTCAGAATTAGCAAGTTGAAGTGGCAGTGGGCAGGCCATATAGCTCGCAGAACCGATAACCGTTGGGGAGTAAAGGTTCTCGAATGGCGACCACGAACCGGGTGACGCAGTGTTGGAAGGCCCCCCACCCGATGGACCGATGACATTGTAAAGGTTGCGGGAAGTCGGTGGATGGAAATGGCTCAGGACCGTTCGTCGTGGAACTCTTTGGGGGAGGCCTATGTCCAGCAGTGGACTTCTACAGGTTGTTGTTGATGATGATGATGATGATCTAAAGACCGTTACATCTAAAGATAGCTCGATTGATGATGACCGATTCTAATTGAAGTTGGTGTATACTATAGAAGGTTCAAGATCGTTCGTCGCGCGTCGTGGCAATTTTTAAGTCTTATGTCCAACAAGGGACTTCTTCGGGCTGACGATGATGATATTAGAAACATTATTTTACAAACATTCTTTTATATTATATGTACCTACCATTATTAGATATACCAAATGCCTAGAGAACCAAAAAAACATATATAAGGTTCTCTAGGCATTTGATTGCTCCGTCCGTCAATGACTGCAAGTCCAATCTTTGCCCCCCTTATCAAACTGCCTACGCGTCATCCCCCGCCCCCCACTAAAGTATTAATATTTATCCCGGGTGTCCCGGCTGTCCCGTGACTTTAAATTAATTTGGGAATTGTTTGGATTGTCCGGGATATGTTAATAGTTATTGTTTGAAATGGGGATTTGGGTGTGTATATAGTTTTAGTGTATTTGCTAATTAGTTTCGGGAATATTGTCGTTATGTAAATCTTCTACTGTGTTGGGCGAAGCTACTAAATAGTTTATTCATCATCATTTCAGCCGTACGACGTCCACTGCTGAACATGGCCTCCCCCACAGACAGAGCGAATTCCTTATCATGTGGGGGGATTTGCCCATACTCACCACGCTGGGCATGCGGGTTGGGGAGCGCAGTTAGAGCTATCGTTGTTAAAATGAGGGACGCTGCTGCCCATCCCCTAGCTTTTTTCCCTTAGTCGCCTCTTACGACATCCGCGGATAGGTAGATATGGAGGTGCCTATTCTTCAGCCGGGGCCACCACGGCTTAAATAGTTTATTAGGTACATGTTATAAATGGGAATTCAAACCGGTAGCTAGTAAGTCACCTGCACTGAGATATATACTTTTCGCAATTTCCAAAATGCTACCACGGTACTTAATATTAATATCTACACTGCTGAATATCCATTTTAGTGCAGGCTTATACAGCTTTTTGTACAAACGTTTAATAAATAAGTTGTGGTCAAAGATTTTGGAGTTCTAGCTTCGCTATAGGTTGGTTCCACAGACAACCTATATCTCTCTGCGATAGGCACCAAGGTAAACCAGATAATTTAAACGGAGAAAACAAATAACCAAACAGTTTTTTGAACCCATAAATCATTATTGAACCCACAACTTTACTGATCATGGCCAACTAGGTACAATACGCCTCATCGCTAAATACCTCACACCATCATAAATTATATACAAAGTATGCAAATTTTTAATACAGCGACAAAGATTTTACTAAGAAACGAAATAATTCCTTTGTCCCTTACAATTCTAATAAAATGTCGTAAAAAAGTCCTTAGACGCTATAAAGTAAAATGAGCAAGTTAGAGATGAAATATGTGGGTTCGATGTTTCGCGGAAATATACATTGTCGCGATGGTGACATCATGAGCATTCAATAAGGGGTTTTATACGTTTGACCAACGTTAGCCTATTTTGCAAAAAAAAAAAAAAAATGTGTGAGTCGCTTTGGATGCGGGTTTTTTATTTGAAAGCTAGTTTCTTGGCGATGGTTCTTAGACATGTTTTATCAAAATCGGTGCAGCCATTTTACTAGTTAAGGGGGATGAATAATCGATGAGCGTTATGGTTTATAACTTGTGTAAAAAAAATTAATTCTATGTTCTACTAAATAAAGTAAGTTTGAATTTTAGGGGCTTGTGGTAGATTAGTAGATGTAAGGATCATTTAGAAATATATTTAAACACATTTTATACGGCATATCGCATGCCGTTTGAAAACAGCTTTAAAAGGTACCTAACCTACATTTTACAAAATGGCCGGCACGCCATGCTTTGACTAGATGCGAGATTGAGATAAAATAGCCATCAGGATATTGTTAATGTCGACATAAATAATAAAAATATCTTCCATGAAGACAATTTAATATGTTATGATGGGCTGTGTCGGTGCCGTATGCTGGTATAGTGATGTGATCTTTAAAAAATACGGAATCGGTAGCATGCGTATGCTAATATAGGCTAGCTAATTAGCGGAGCTGATTTAGAGAGAGAGAGCTTATTTTAGGAGGTAGGGCACAGCGAGATTTTTTCGTTCTGAATTGGAGCAGCCCGCCTGGGGAGGTATCTCCGCCTTACAGAAGATCGCAGCCAAATAACATTATTTGTTTCAAAGAGTGTTGTGTTCCTGCGGTGAGTAAGGTTGCCAGAGCTCTTTAGGGGGAAGGGGGTTCGGGGTCAACGCGTGCGTGATGCCTCTGGTATTGCAAGCGCTCATAGGCTACGGTAACCGCTTACCATCAGGTGGGCCGTAAGCTGGTTTGCCAACTCTGTTGTATAAAAAAAAAAAAAGCTAAATGTAAAGCCTCTAGTTAATTATACCCAATCAGGAGTGATTCTAAGAATCCAAGCTATCACCATGCATATATAGTAGAGATATCCCTTCTATCTTTGACCTTGTGGCGTAGCGGTGAGTGCCCGTCTGAGACGCAAGGGGAGCGGGTTCGATTCCCGTTGAGGGTTAAATGCTTGATCTGCAAATATTTGTTTCTTTATTGTTCTGTAGATAATACGTTGTATGTAGGTATGTATAGTGGTATCATATTAAAAACATGATGAATTAAACTTTTCATTTGTATTTCGCAATAACATGGTAAAAGTATTAATCCGTAGTGCGTAACCGGATATTGATTTCCCCGTCCCTACTTTTCCTACGGCTGGCTGTCGTGGGTTCGATACCCGCAGCCGCGAACACACGGCGCGAACTCAATATAATGCGGAATGATCGCTCGTAATGCGTTCACGCCGCGAAATATTGTAGCGCCTGCGCAACGGACCGAATGCTGCTCTACTTACTTTTTAACATAATTATTCTTGCAGTAACAAAATCACAAGCGACATATATATTTTTTTATGTTTTGAGGCAATCAGGCTTACGGCTCACCTGATGGTAAGTGGTTACCGTCGCCTATTGACATCAGCAACACCTGGAGCATTGCTAATGCGTTGCCTGCCGAACCCTTCCTCCCCTAAAGAACTTAAATCTTACCTAAGTGAAACGTCCTAAGGTCAGGGGTTCACAATATCCAATATGATGGCTATGTCACTACCTATTTCGATTTTCGATGAAACAAAAAACTATCTAAAACCAATACAAGATTTGTTCTACTTATTGTGTTGGTAAAACTTAGATTAATTTCGATAAATTAGGTGGTAAATCAAAATGGCGAATCTATTTCCGTTAACACAAAAACAATCTTCACTTGATGTTATTGTTTTTTAAGGCATTTTATATCATAATAATATTTAGAATATTGCGGATTGTTTTTTCTTCGAAATGCATCTTATGAAAACCTAATAAGTATTTAAGATGTATTAAAATTATTTTTATACAACATTATTAATTAGAAATAAATTAAAACAAACCTATCGAGTGATGTAGATAAACGTGTGGTATTTGTAGCCAGAAAGAGAATTCATCTTGGTAATTACTTGATTCTTCTACGGATTGGGAACTAAGCTAGGCGCTCCTAGGTAGAGCAACATTCACAGCATGTCCACGTCATCGTCCCACAGTGAAGGCTACTTTATAGTCATGTCATATCGGTTAATGGCTCGCTTTGTCGCGGCTGCCGACTGTATTTCAGCCGTATCTCGCGACATCGCGCTGACGGGACAAGGCACCCAGCCCATAAACCAAAAGAAAGTAGGTGATGTCGAAAACTTACATATACCAAAAGTATGAACCCAGTGAGGTGTTGATGTAGATAAATCACATACATCGTGAGAGTTTTTATGGTAACAAGACTAAAATAAGAAGATTTGAAAAATGCCTCTTTTAATTAGTATATCCTGTCCATCCAAAGGTTGTCTGGCAGAGATCGCTTTTAGCGATAAGCCCGCCCATTATCACACTATTTTTTGTTATCTATTTTTCTTTTGGTGTACTATAAAGTAATATTCTCTTCTATTCTACTTAAACATAAAAATTACACTTAACATTTATTCTAGCAAAAATAAACCATTAGGCTTATTTGTACCACAAACGAGCCCATTAGGTATCCATTACACAACCTAAGTTTAATCAAACGTTAAAAAATAGATCAATCATTGGTCAACTGCTATCGTTTAACGGAGCCCAAAAGTTATTTGTCAAACACTTTTCACGAAAAGGGTTCAGTAAATTACGGAGTGATAGATCATTGTGAACTTTATTCTTTGGAGATACGATCCAAAATAACGCGGCGGTAAATCAGAAGAGCACTTAGATGCAAGTTGCAATGGAAAATGTTTTCTATATCTTGCAGAGTAGACTTGAAAATTGGTGAAGGAATAAAGTTGGCAAAGTAGGGTGGCAATAAATTACGTCTTGGAATCTAGGAGTATTCGTATCGGTCGCGACTGATAAAAGTCCTTTTGCACGACCGACTTGTATTCTTTCATAGTGTTGCTAATGTTTATCGATAAGATTGGTCGATGTTCCTGTAGAGATTGTAGAGAAACATTTACCTCCACTTAGTGGTTCTGTAAATACCATAGTAGAAGAACAGTAATTTGAACTTTGAATAGACATTATTATTTCTCATAAGTCTGTAGCGTCCAACTGCAAGGCAAAGGTCTCATTTGCCAATGCGATCCAATTTTTTAAATAGAAGTTGTGTTCATCTCGTAAAATACAGAAATACATTTCTTAGCAAAGTAAATGTTGTCATAGGTTAAACGTAAACGAAAAATATTGTTTTCCGGTTTGGAAGGTAATGCTATCTAGAAATTTACGTGCAAATTGGCTATTATTAATTTGGGCTTGAAGTTTATTCATTGCGTAACAGAATTTGCCCCGGCTAAAGAATAGGCCCCTCCATACCTACCTATCCGCGGATGTCGTAAGAGGCGACTAAGGGAAAAAAGCTAGGGGATGGGCAGCAGCGTCCCTCATTTTAACAACGATAGCTCTAACTGCGCTCGCCAACCTGCATGCCCAGCGTGGTGAGTATGGGCAAATCCCCCCCACATGATAGGAATTCGCTCTGTCTGTGGGGGAGGCCATGTTCAGCAGTGGACGTCGTACGGCTGAAATGATGAATGATGAACAGATATTATAACAATCTTGGTAAATATCGTTTGTTTTGCGGAAAGTGCAAAGAAGTATATCGATAAACCACTATCAAAAAGATTACATCACTATAACTCAAATGTTCAGATCACGTACCAGTCAGCTGCGAACCTTTTGTCTGTTTTCTTTTTAATTACGACCAATAAATACCCAGTAGAGCGGTCGAGGAGGGCACTGTCCCTCGATTAAGTGAGGTACGTGCTTTCAATGAAGCTACTGAGTGTATCGATTGTGGTCACCCAATAAATACTACTTCCTACTAATATTATAAATGCGAAAGTTTGTGAGGATGTTTAGATGTTTGTTATTCAATCACGCGGTAACGGTTCAACCGATTACATTGAAACTTGGAATATAAACAGTTCTTTACCTAGAATAGCATATAGGCTAGCTTTTTTTTAGGTACCTACCACGCGAGCGAAGCCACGGGTGGAAGCTAGTATACTATAAAGAAACTAAGTTATAAAGTAGTAAGTATTAGGCGCTTAAAATAACTAAGTATAAGACTGGCCTCATAGCTCAGTTGGTAGTAACTCTGCCTTCTGCGCTAGAGGTCGCGGGTTCCATTCCCGCACTGGACAAACATTTGTGACTAACACAGATGTTTGTGCTGTGTCTGGGTGTTAAATATTTATCTATAATGTATATCAGTCTCTGGTACCCATAGTACAGGCTATGCCTAGTTCGGGATCAGTTGACCGTGTGTGATATGTCCGGAATATTTATTTATTATTTATTTATTTAAATTAAAAAAGTTCATGCATTCATAAAGATTCAGATACATTTCAGAAAAAAAATCTATGTCTGAATATTAATTTGCAAACATAGCGATAATAAAGCTACGTTTTCTTGGAAGAGTTTGTGTATTACTAAGCCAAATTAATATCCCCAGACTTATTCTGGAGTCCAGGAGAGCTATGTTTGGAGTTTGGAAGCTACGCGAAAAAATCCGAAACGAGTTAATCCATTGAAGAACCAAAGTAAGATGCTCAGGAGCGGACGTATATCGATGATGATAATGAGCAGACATAATCTTCCAACCGCAACACGAACTGTATAATAAATAATAATATATATTTTTTTGATAAATAAAAAAACTAAATAAATTAAAATCTATAGTTATAATAATTCTCGATAATAAAATTAATGCTAATCTTAAATCAAATATTTATTAATAATATAAAACCTTTAATTAAAATAAATTAATTCATCAATTTTTTATCCTTAGGGGGATTATCCCCCTAGAGAGTAAGATGATCTTATTTTTCTATAATTTCTTTTGTACAACATAAAAAAAAATTACCTAAATTAAAACTAAATAAATTAAATAGTAAGGCATTAATATTCAAATTATTAAAGACAATATAAATCTTAAAATATGGACCGACGACATTGTGAAGGTTGCGGGAAGTAGAATAGAATAGAATATAACTTTATTGTACACCAAAAGAAAATACACAATCAAGGAAAGAAAATAACTTAAAAATAGTGTGACAATGGGCGGCCTTATCGCTAACTGCGATCTCTACCAAGCAACCTTCGGATGGATAGGATATACAAAGTAGAATTAGGCGGATGGAGAAGGCTCAAGACCGTTCGTCATGGCACTCTTTGGGGGAGGCCTATGTTCAGCAGTGGACTTCATCAGGCTGATGATGATGATGATGGATCTTCCAACATTAAGATGGTCAGCTTTTTACGTAAATGCATTTCAAAGAGCAGCGTTGGCCAAGTAGGAGCTACCTCAACTTTCGATTTAAAGGTCATAGATTTCGACCGTGCACGAAAAGATTTTTCTGTACGAAAAATGTATATGCTAATCAGCTCCGCACGAATTGACCATGTCTTTTCTGTCGATAAGGCTGACTAGGCTGTGAGGATTTATAGGTGCTGGGCAACTTGAGTAAGCCTTTTTTTTTTTTTTTTTAAGGGGGAAAATGCCTTCGCATTTCCTTACCGCCATGGGGGGTGAGGGAAAGGGGTATGTGGGGCTCGAACCCACTTAAAACCCCCCTGTGCGCAGTCCTCCGCCTGGTTGAGGCGAGATGGGGTCGTGTCAGCATTCACCATCACGCCTCAGCGGTAGGCCCGGATTTGCCTTAACCGGGCCACTGCGTCTGTGCCTTGCTCACTAAGGCCACTCCTCAGACTTGTGGGGCCGTTAAGAAATAGGCGGAAAGGTCCCCCGACCTTCCGCCGATGACCCCAGTACAAAGGGAGGAGGCGGGCAAACCGCCTACTTTTCTCCCCTGTTCTTCTGCGGCGTAGCAGGTCTGCTTGGGCATCGTTTTCCCTGACCCGCTCCGCGGCCTCCTTCTGCGACATAACTGCTTCGCAGAAGGAGACAACCGCCTGCCACGATCTCTCGTCGTCAAGTATGGCATTTACCGCACTCGGCAGAGAGAGGTCTCGGCCTATAATTGCTGAGAGGTAGCGCCGCTGCGGGCCCCAGGCGGCACAAACCTCCAGCGTATGGAGCGCCGTGTCTTCTGGCACCCCACATTCGTGACAGGCTGGGGTCGTCTCCCGTCTTGCGATCTGATGCAGGTACTTTCCGAAACATCCATGACCGGAAAGCACCTGCACCAGTCGGAAAGTCAGCGACCCAAACGGCCGACTGACCCACCCTTCGAGGACCAGACTAATGGCTTCCACCGTCCACTGCCCAGGGACCGGTGGAACCAGGTCCTCCTTCCATCGCCGCATAACTTGGGTAAGCCTTCTCCAACTAAACGTATAAAAACGCACTACAGCATCCTGTAAGAGAGTAAATCATCTAGAAGAGATGTGATAAGGTCTTACTACATTTAAAATCTACGATTACCTTTAAAACATCAAGTGTTTCATGAAAAGGGCAGGGCAGTATTTGGGCCCATTTGTAATTCGTTCGCGATGTGAACGAGTCCCGGCGGAGTGCACGCGTTTGTATTTTATTGATATTTTGCCCGGGGAATGATTTTACCGCGACTCGACGAGCCTCGCGGGGCGACCGTTACTATTGATGGCCGATCACGGTGACGGATTGAGGAACGCAAAAGGTACCTAGCATTGCATTTTTTTCTAAAAAAACATTATCTACTTGACTTTTATCCTCATACCCTTCATGATTACAGGTTTGCTCACGCTGAAGGGGCGCTTAAATTTGGTGCTCTACCTGGTTCGAACCCACGACCTTCGGATCGAAAGGACCAACCTCCCACTAGGCCTTCACGGCTTCTTCAAATTCAAATTTAAATTGTGTTTATTTTAATAATAATATCTTTATTTCAGGCTACTTGACACATTACACAAAAATGTGTAACATGCCATTGCCCATATTAACCTTACAGACTAACATACGTATAACATTAAACTTAAACAACTACACCACATCTAGAGTCAGGGACTTTCTTGATCGTGTGCGCCTCCCTGTAGCGAAGGTAGACCACTCCAGCTGACCAGAAGTCGGGCGCGAGGAACACCCCTTTGTACTTGGCAGATACCTGTAGCACGTAGGACTTGAAGTTTAATAAAATTACTAGGATCACGACCTATTCCTAGCGACCAAGCCTGTGTCTGTCATTTTTATCGTTTATTTTTTCTTACAAAATGGTAGAGTAATGGTAGAGATTCTATGTTTTGCCGATTGAACAAGGTGAGGCTTAAAGTTTCTTGGAGCAAGGCAATATCACTGTTCGCTCCAAGTACACCCCTGGTCAAAACTTGCGGGACATACAACCCCGCACGTCACACCTGAAACATTTACGCTAACGACACTATTTCTCCCGCAAAATAACTTTATGATTGTGGGAGCTTTTAGGATACTTCCATGATTTACTTTGAGTTATTCGGAACGACCCTTGCATGTTTGGATCATCGTCATCATCATTTCAGCCGTAGGACGTCCCAGTGGCGGATTTACCAGCTGAGTATGCTTGAGCCTAGGGCGGCAGATTTGAGGGGCGGCAAAGCGGACCAATTTTTTATTTTTTTATATTTTTTATATCACACATTGTCAACTGATCCCAAACTAGGCATAGCCTGTACTATGGGTACCAGAGACTGATATACATAATAGATACATATTTAACACCCAGACACAGAATAAACATCTGTGTTAGTCACTAATGTTTGTCCAGTGCGGGAATCGAACCCGTGACCTCTAGCGCAGAAGGCAGAGTTACTACCAACTGAGCTATGAGGCCAGTCAAAGTTAAGTTATCTTAGATTTCTGTAAGGCGGTCTTCTAATGTCTTGCAGAAAGACTTCTACAAGACATCTTTCCAATGACTGTCGCTCCTCTTGTCATATAACTTTTCAATTATATAAAAAGCCATGTTGAACAAAAGTTACTACAACATTGACGAGGCTCTGCTAAATATATATTCCTAAATCCTCTGTAAATCCTAATGTGTAGCGGCAATAAGCTGAGACTATGCCTGTTTTGGCTCACACACACGGGAGACTAATTAGCAATGTGTTGTTGTTTGTTGCTGTGTGTTATCTGTGTTACGTCCACCTATCTCCCTATCGATAACCTTTATTCTATTGTTTTTTTGTGTCTTCTGTCTGTGTTTGTCAAAATAAATTTATTTCATTTCATTTCATTTAAATATGGTAACATGTCTTGCTCATTTTTATGATTTCATTTTCATTGCAATGAACTATTTTGTTTTGACATATCATGTGTACAGAGGAAATATTATGATTATCTTCCCTTTAATTCATTCGATGGAGTCATTGGTTAATCATTTAAAAAAAAACCACCTACCCTTTGGCTTGTTGATATACCTGTCGAGTGCATCGAAGTAAGCTGAGGAGAAGACATCGTCTCTACCATAATTATAAAATTAGTTTTTTTTTATTGTTAACACTCACAAAGTTTATATTTAAATAAATCTCCAACTCCACATGTTTCTTATAAATCGCATAAAGACGACAAAGAAAATAAAATAAAAGCGAGTTTGTCGCGCGGTCACCCAATCTCATAATAAATATCTTCGCGCGACAAATATTTCTGCGGGACAATGTAAAAAGAT
The DNA here is from genome assembly GCA_947579855.1 of Anticlea derivata. Lineage (NCBI taxonomy): Eukaryota > Metazoa > Arthropoda > Insecta > Lepidoptera > Geometridae > Anticlea > Anticlea derivata. The sequence goes on along the minus strand of OX388271.1, from coordinate 8,457,481 downwards.
AAAAACGGCTGGACATGAGCATCGACAGATATCCCCAACATCGTAAATCGTAATTCGATAACGCGGGCGGCCACGAGAAATATTGTCACCCTACTGCAAAATTTTGTTTGCGTTTCCATTGTTTTATAGTTTGTTTCCATTGATTTGTAAGCAGTCCCTTTTATTTAATTTTATACGTAATAGTTCGATACTTTAGGTAAATCCCGTTTGAAAACTAGTTTAAATAAGAAAATTACAATAACAAATCGCTACCTACGATTTGGTAGTTTTACCAAAATTCTGAGAAATAACATGATTATATTTCTGGTCTCTCTGGGAATGGTCGCTCTCTTACTCTTAAGCCCATCAGTAGGTGCATTCGGGATGAAATGACGATGATGAAAATCTTAAACACTAAAATATCAAAATTAACTACGATGATCGAGAAAAAACGAATTTGTTTCTTTTTGGTAAGGAATGCTACTAGCTGTAGCATTATGCTGAGCTGAGTTCCCTTTCGCACTGAACAATTCATTTATTATTATTATTGTCTATTATTGTTTCTTTTTATATTTTTTCTTTAAATGTTTTTTTATTTTTTATTAATAGTACAATATGTACCTACTTTATCTCTTGTTTAGTTTAGAAGTGTTTTTTGTTTATTTTTTCTGGTGGCTGTATAAATGATTTCTATCTATCTCTCTCTCTCGTTTTTGCGCATTTTTATCCAGCGCCTGCTCAGATCAATATCCTCTTAACATTAAGTAAACAAAAGTGTTGATCCGATAACAATGAATCACGGTATCGGCGGTATTGTCGCCTGATAAACTCTGTATCTCGGCCTGAGTGGCCATCCTTGTAGGACACCGTGAGACTACCAGGTCTGCATTAGAGGGCAGGTGAATTAGGGGTGAACTAGGTGGTTCATTAAGCTTAAGGTACCAGAGGCCCTATTCTGAGATGTCACCGATATATATCTATAACGGTCAAGATGTTGACCGTTATAGCTTACCGTTTTTGTATGGTGTCACGAAACGGGCGGCTACAAAAACCTGTAATCTAGGTATACACTTTTCACGGTCGAAAAGTGAGAAGTGAGAATTAGCTGACATATCAGAATAGGGCCTCTGGTCGGAAATCCTTTGTGAATGGGATTTAGTATCTAAAGCCTGGCACACACATATCACCCCGGGGCGCCAGATCGTCCCGATAAAATTCGTCCGGCGTTTAGTGACCCTATTGGAGACGTTTTCGAAAAGGCTGTCAAAAGTAGTGCTCTAAACCGACGAACATGCATGAGGATTGCGATGAGAGTGAATGAAGTAAAAGCGGAAAGCCGTTTCTGTTTTCCATAGGGGTAGGGAGAGGCCTACCCCTCTGGGCAACAGGCGTAATTTAATGTTTGTATACCTGAGTATATCTAACTAACATTGATAATAGTATTAATGGAGGGGAAAACGGGGTTAATCCTAACTACATTACTGGCTGAGTGGGCATCCTTGTAGTCGCGAGTAGTTTACGCGGCGGCCGCACACGGATTTATGCGCAGGCGCACCCGTCCGCGTAGATTAGCCTGATAGATGAGGAAGATTCGCGCTTTGTACGTGCGCCTTTGGTGTCAATGTAAGTCAGACAGAATGTAGAGTAATTTAGAATCAGAGTCATTTATTGCGAAAATGGGTTACAAAAAGATGTCAAATTAAAATAGATCTGCCATAGCAGAGTATGCAATACATTTCGGTACAAAATCAAAATAGAAATTAATTATATTAATTAACAAAATTTCGTAGAAAAGAGTCGCACAATTATTATTAATAAAAATGATATAAAATATTTTTTTTAAATGTTAATTGAATACAAAATGTCAAGTTATGTTAAAATTTATCATTCAAGTAGTCATCAACACTATAATATACTTTTATAGTGTTGGCAAATCTAGCATGAAAGTTTTTAAACTTACAGCCGTTTACAACACTCGAAACATCGTTATAGCCACGTTGGCCTAGTGGGAGGTTCCCCGAATTTCAATCCGAAGGTCATGGGTTCGAACCCAGTCGTGCATCAAGGAGTTTTTCTATTCGAATAACATAAGCACGCTTTAACACATGCTTAAAACGCGAGGCTACCTCGCTTAATCGCATCTAGGGGTAGCAGAAACTCTATACACAAACTACTACGTTCGCACTTGCCGGTTTCTGGTACTCTTTTGTGCGAGCGACTGGCATGTGTATAACTAGCTTTATTTATGTGCTACCAAGGAAGTTTGTGTAACACTAGGTGTTCACAAAACTGAGTGTCGTAATTAGTCAATAGGGGAGGACCAATTATTTGGCGTTGGCAGTGCTATTTCGTCCCGTGCTTATTACCCCCACTGTCCCCAACTAATTTATTGGACCCTTAACGCCCTTTGCCCGTAGATGGATCACCTAATTTAACATTAGGACTACCTTAAGGTGCTTTCAGAGGCATCATAATTTTCCTTTTATTAGACGTTTGTTTATATGCCAATGCAAAGGTATCTATAGAGGCAGCACAAAATCGTTCATGGTGACATTTTGAGGATGAGGCTTATGTTCAGCAGAAAAAGTAAGTGCCAACATGAAAATATTAGTTTAATATAATAAATATTTTTCCGGATAAATCATTCTGTATGTTTTCATTTGGGCACTAAAGGAGCCTCTAAGAGGCGTACTTTAATACTTTCACTACTCTTTCTCCGATAGTCATATACCCTTTTCAGGGCAACCATATCTCAATCTGGTCACTGACCTAATAAAGGATGTTTCTGTCCTGTCTTCTGTTATTTCGTCAGAAATGGTGAGATCCGTAGACTCAAGTCATCGACATAGCCCAGAGGATTAGCAAGTTGAAGGGGCAGTGGGCGGGGCACATAGCTAAGAGAAAGAACGGCTGTTGGAGCAAAAAAGTTTTAAGAGTGCAGGCAACGCACCGGAACGCATAGGAAGGCCCTCACTAGATATTTAACGAGGACCTAATAAAGGTTTCTGGCAGCCGTTGGGTGCAGTGCGCTCAAGAACGGTCATTATGGAAATATATGGGAGAGGCCTACATTTAGCAGCGGACGTCCTAGGGCTGAAATGATGATGATTATGATGACATAGTCATAACAAAAGGAAAAGAAATAAAAACAAACACGCGAATAATTTTGTCACAATCCGCAAATAAATATCGGTATATTTATCGCTGACACGAGACAAAGGTCCGGGGTAATTACTCGGAAGACATAGAGGCTCCCTGTGGAGTGACGATCACGCACGTCTTAAGGTTGATTTAAACGAAAATAACAAAAAGCAAGAGCAATAACACTTTCTTGTAACAAATATACACAAACATAGAAAGGGGAACCGAGAAAAACTCATGGCTGTGTGTTGATTTTCAGTGCGTCAGTAAAGTAAGAGTTTTAGATACTCTGATTAATTTTTAAGTTAGCTCTGTCTTAATCTAGGACCTTACAATTACATCGGACAATGACATGTTAGCCAGAGTAGTTCTAGCAAGTCCAAGTAATGTCTATTTATCTGGTCATTTCAAATCCATGCACTTTAATCAGCGGTCCGGGATGTCTTTCCCCAAGACGTTGTGGTCACCGAAGAGGCAGGGATTTCACATCGTCCTAACATTAATTATCTCTCAGCGACCACCGCAGTGATTCTTGTTACTTTGGAATCTTTGTTTATTAGTTTGTGGGATGTTCCGCAAACTTTTGTTGTTTGATCGATGTCTAGGCCTTCGTCGCATTATTATAAGTACCGATATTTTGTGTTCATATTACATGGTCTTTGAATTTTTCGGTTCTAGTTTTTAGGACATATCAGTTTCCTTACGATGGCGTCATTCACCGTTTGTGAGAATACTTATCGTTTTAAAAGGTGTTGGGGAGTAAAGGTTCTCGAATGGTGCCCACGAACGGGGCGCAGTGTTAGAAGGCCCCCCGATGGACCGACGACATTGTGAAGGTTGCGGGAAGTCGGAGGATGGAAAAGACTCAAGACCGTTAGTCGTGGAACTGTTTTGTGGAGGCCTATGTCCAGCAGTGGACTTCTACAGGCTGATGATGATGATGATTAAGGTGATTCATAATACTTATACTATCTCCAAAGGGGCTTATTCTATAGAAAAAGAAAGAATATTAGTGAAAAAAAAAATAGTTTTTCCGCTCTCTTGCTGATATAATGTATGTGTGTATGTGTGTATATTTCATCAAGTGTAGCGTGTGCTGCCCTTAGGTAATTTGTTGAAGCTCACATTTGTCTTCTTTTTTCACATTTTTATAAGCTCTTATTTATTAGGGATTATAATAAATAAAAAAATAAAATAAAATAAATATTCCGGACATATTCACACGGTCAACTGATCCCAAACTAGGCATAGCCTGTACTATGAGTACCAGAGACTGATATACATAATAGATATATATTTAACACCCAGACACAGAACAAACATCTGTGTTCATCACACAAATGTTTGTCCAGTGCGGGGATCGAACCCGCGACCTCTAGCGCAGAAGGCAGAGTTACTACCAACTGAGCTATGAGGCCAGTCTATAATTAGATAACTTTTCTTTTGAGCCTCACCTAGTTCGATCGGCACCACACTGAAGCTTTAAATTCCATTTTGTGAAAAAGGATCATCGAAAAAAATGATAGGCACCAAGCCGTGTTTGTTGCCTGATTCTTCTAGGCTTGGTCGCGAGGAACAGGCATAGCTTCACCTAGTTTCTAAGACGTTTCAAAGTGATCCTAGTGATTTTATTGAAATAAATGCCTTTTGACTTTGACTTTGACTTTGTGCCATCCCGAAAGGGGCTTCCTAAGAACATGCTAAGAATCACCTTGTTTAATAAAGGTCCTAAGAAAGGAACAAGTCATTATTTCAAGCCAAAATTCCATGTCAGTGTTACTACTTTACATGAATTAACTATACGACTTAAAGAGCGGAAATTGTATGAATTATCAGATTATGATGCGGTTTTTTTATTGCATCATGATCATCATAATATTGGAAGTTTTAGCTAAGGCCTAATAAAATGAATGGACAGGTTGTTTAAATGTAGGTATTTGTTTATGAGCTACTATCGCAGATTTTGTATAGCATACGCTGAGCTACTATCTCAGAATTTTTCTACAAAACATTATCTACGATTTCTTCCCGAAGATAATAGGCAATTTGCAATCATTGTAGGAGGAGGTAGGGCACTGCGAGATTTTCTCGTTCTGAATTGGAGCAGCCCGCCTGGAGAGGTACCTCCGCCTTACAGAAGATCGCAGCCAAATAACATTATTTGTTTCAAATAGTGTTGTGTTCCTCCGATGAGTAAGGTTGCCAGAGCTCTTTAGGGGTAGGGGGGTTCGGGGTCGGCAACGCGTGCGTGATGCCTCTGGTATTGCAATCGCTCATAGGCTACGGTAACCGCTTTCCAACAGGTGGGCCGTATGCTTGTTTTCCACCTCAGTTGTATAAAAAAAAAAACAATTTTTCACAAATTCTTTAACTACTGCTAATTTATGCATAGCAAAAAAATAAATTTCAGTGCACTATTTTTCAAAGTAACTAGGTACTCATCACAAAACAAGCGGACTAAAGCGGAAATTGTAGAATATTTATCGATAGAATTTGAAAAGTACGGAATCGATATTCTCATCTAGATCATAAATAGGGGAATATCTCATCTAGATTTATAATTATTTGCTAATATTTTTGGCCATGCGTTTATATAAACATAGTTTAGCTGATCCATTCAGACTATTGTTCTCGAACTTTCAAAGGACGCACTCGTTTTGTTGGTGACGGGCCGCACATCAATACTGCCCGCGGCCGCGACTGTGGGACATCGCCGTAATTACTCATCGAGACTCTAGGGTTGGCTCTCTCTAGAAATATTGTAAAAAATTACACAATATGAAATTCTTCTTTTATCGACGTGAACATTTGTATTAAAAACTTTACTGACTAAATTGTACTGTAACTTTTCATTTTTATTTGTTTCTTAGGGGGAAAATATTTTTTTCTGGTCTCGCATTTAATTTTTATGTAATAGGAACGGTGTCGTACCCCGGCTGAAGAATAGGCTCCTCCATTTCTACCCGTGAATGTGGTAAGAGGCGACTAAGGGAAACAAAGCTAGGGAATGGGCAGTTTGTTGCGCTCTCGCCAACGCGCATGCCCATTGCCCAGCGTAGCGAGTATGGGCAAATCCCCCCAAGTGATTGCTTCTGGAAATCTATGGGGAAACTTATGTTCAGCTACTACAGCTGAAATGATGAAGATGAAATGGACCTTCAGATGGGCCAATTGATGGTAAGCGTTGAATATTTTGCGCAAGCCAGTCAATCGATAATATCACACATGCGATTTAGTTTGGTCATCTACTTAGTAGAATGGTTTTTTGGGTAATATTTGAACCACAATCTGAACTGAACGATACTTGAACAGAATCGGAACTGAATAGAACGCGATATATTGAAAATTAGTAGAATTTGCCCCCTACTTTCCTTTCTCGTAAATAAAGCCTTCTATTATTTATATACTTACCTACAGCTGTTTCGTATCTGACAACCCTATCCTCAAAGCGGTGTCAAGAGTGACCGTTCGTAAATTATTTGTTCAAATTTAGAACAGGATCGGTTAAACGTTTCGGGGCACCAATAAGTAATGCGCCAACCACACCACCGAGACCCTTCCTCCAGCGTTAAGTCCTTGCATTCTGTGCTGCAGTGGTCTTCACTGCAGGTCTTCGTTTGCTGGTTGTTCTGTAATGGCGGGTTGCAATTACTTGGACGGTCCGTCCAGTGACAAATGTTTATGAGTTTGTCATTCGCTTGTACCGAAGGGGATAATAATGCAGTTGTTCGATACCTGAGCTGTAGGCAGCCTGAGGGAAAAGTTTCGGTGTTTAATGATTTTCGGAATGGATGCTCGGTGCTAACGATTGATGTTGTTTTTTTTGTTAATGGCGGTGTACGTGAAATCGGAGCGTTTTGCATGATTTTGTGAATTTCTGCAATGCTGGAAAATGGTTGAAACAAAGTTTTCCGATTGTGGATAGAAAATGTTTTTGGGTGCTACCACACCAATCGACCATCGATTGATTGGTGTACCTTACTGCCATTCAAATAATTTGAACGACTCCACCCGACACGACCGTAGACTGTTCCATTCTAACATCAATCGATCGACGTAGACTGTTCCATTCTACATTCCATAGATCGGTGCTATCGACCATCGATTGATCGAAAGGTGTGGTAACACCCTTCGAAAAGAAAACCTGTTCTATATTTAAGGACTTGATGAACTTACTCATCAGAAACGAAAGCTAACAATTACCAATAAAGTTTTTCTTGAATTTTATAGGTATAGGTATCTTGTATCTACAGGAATAACTATGAAGTAAGTGCAGGCAGGTAAACAGATAGGGTGAAAATGGTTAGTGTGCGAACAACGAAACGCCATAAACAAGTTGTTGTGTGGACTGCCGAATGACATTACTGAGTACGTGCTTAGTTTCACACGGCTATGAAATAGGCGAATAGAAAAATAAATGTTAATTATGATTTAATATTCAATACAAAAGTCAATAATCAGTGCGTTTTGCCAGAGATTACATACGGCACTGAGACTTAGTCGCTAACTATTGGCCTCATATAGAAGCTAAATCCGCGCAGCGGGCTATGGAGAGAGCTATGCTCGGAGTTTTACTGCGTGATAAAATCCGAAACGAAGAAAGCCGTAGAAAAACCAAAGTCACCGATATTGCTTTTAGAATCAGCGAGTTGAAGCGGCAGTAGACAGGCCGTTTAGTCACAGAACCAACAACCGTTGGGGAATAAAGGTTCTCGAATGGCCATGAACCGGAATTCGCAGTGTTGGAAGGCCCATTATTAGACCTATTATTTCCCATTTAATAGTTCATAGTTCATAGTTTTTTATTAATAACATATACGAGTTATAGGTCAATAGGTAGCATGAGTTATGTAATCAATACATACATAATTAAAACTATGACAAAGCAATAAATACAATTAAATTAAAAAAAAAAATTATAAAATTAAAATCAATGTCAAGTCAAAACTAAAATTAAATAACATTATAAATTCATAATCACACACATTTTAAGTTCATAAAATCATTAACATGATAAATAGATAAGGATATCAGCCACGATCTCAACTTAACTTTGAAAGACTGATCGGATTGTGCGCTAATACTAAATAGGTTCAATTAATCCATTGCTCACTTTTTACATCGTAAATAGAAAATAATGTTCTATTTGTCGTAGGTCTGTACTCGCATAAACACTAACCGTAGAAACACTACTGATGACAAAACGCTTTCTTATTTTTTTACCTTTCCTTAAAGTACCTACCGTTTGAAAGCCCTAGTGATTTGAAAGGAAGCACCAATCTCTATTTCCGCTGCTGTAATGGCTGTACGAAGACAGTATAAGTCCTAGAGCGTCGTTACCGCGCGGCAATCATTCTCTCGTAGGAGCCTCCGACTATCGCGCGTAATTAACCAATGTCCGCAGTCTCTCGACACACAGACGAGGACTGTCTAGATGTGCTTTTATGGAAGCAATTCATCATTTTAAGAATTGCAGCGCTTATTAGTTTCTATTTAAACTTTCTCTGTAACTTGAAAAATACTATTGATTGAAGGAGCGAAGATCTCTCAAATAATAATAATAATAAATATAATAAATAAATATTCCGGACATATCACACATTGTCAACTGATCCCAAACTAGGCATAGCCTGTACTATGGGTACCAGAGACTGATATACATAATAGATATATATTTAACACCCAGACACAGAACAAACATCTGTGTTAGTCACAAATGTTTGTCCAGTGCGGGAATCGAACCCGCGACCGCTAGCGCAGAAGGCAGAGTTACTACCAACTGAGCTATGAGGCCAGTCGATGAATATGATAACTTTGATGAATCGGGGTTGTATGTTTGTATGTATATTTGTTAGAGCATAACTTTCGAACCGTCAATTTGAACTGCATGAAATTAGGAGGTCAATAGGTTATACTATCAAAATTTACTAGTATAAATATAAGTTAAATCGGCCAACCGGTTACTAAGATATAGGGGTCCCAAAGGGGTATTTAAACAAAGTTATACATGAAGTGGGTGTCAAAGAGCTTTGTTCATACGATTACATTCCAAAACGATTTTTATTTTATTCTAGACCATATAGATTTTACCTTACAACAAAAATAGTAACATTGATTATGTGTATGTATATATATTATTTCTGTTAAGTTTTTTTACTATGTGAACACTATTTGAAGGCCGCCATGTTGGTTTATAATTAGCGTTTGACATGACATTGACATATTTTTCATGCCATGTTGTTTGATTTGATGTTTTTGTTTTGTCAGATGTAGGTTGTCAAAATGACATTTCACGCACGTCCATCCGCCATATTTTTGTAGCGCTGTGTGTTGCTCTCTTTGTCGAAGGAAATCTTAATGTACCTTAGAACGAAGTCAATTTAAATAAAATTATCAATTAAATACGTTTACTTTATTGCTTAGCCATATTTTAGAGTAGTGTACACAGTGCAGGCCCAGGCTCCATATATTGATGAAACGTCTCTTTTTAATTTTCCCGGTGATCTAGCTTCGTTTATCGAAGAGGTTTGGTTTCAAATCATTGCTTCAGTGGTTTCGATCCATTTATTGTTCAATGAGTCGTTGTCGATTTACTTTTTTATCGTTCGCCTTTTACTTATAAAGAAGCACATCAAAGTTGATCGTGCCATGGTGAAACTTTACCAACGCGTTTTGTAACCGCAAAGCAACGAAGTCAAAAGTCTTTGTTTATTAATCTAGCGAGCGAAGCGAGAGAAGATCTCTCAAATTAATTTGAGAATAATTTGAGAGATCTTCTAATTTGGGCGAATCGGCGTTGTATGTTTATTTGTTAGAGCATAACTTTCGAACCGTCATTGATATCTGCATTTTATGCTTATTAGTAGATCAACAAGTTGTATTATCAAGATTTAAGGAGTTGCTAATATAATAAAGGGGTCAAAAAGGGTTTTTATTTAAGTTTTACAAATACGGGAATTGGGATATATGAAAGAACTTTGTTTATGAATTCCAAAACGATTTTTATTCGAATCAAAAACCATATATGGTATGGTTTTTGATTTATTTTTTATGGCCAATATAACGTCAATATTGTCAATGACTTCGTAGTTTATTTGTAAGAACATGCTGACAATTTCATATTCCAGATTCAAACCCATCGCGGCTTTTCAGGACAGATGGCGACAACATTGGAGCCTTTTATAAAAGAATGCCTCTTCCAGAAAAACCTCATTTCCGTGTACCCAGTTGGTCACTCCCTGCCAATACAGCCGGTTCATTAGCCATCTCCGCAAACGCGGGTCAGGGGACACGAGCCACACTTAATGTGTATTCCACACCCTGCTGATGGAATGTCTTTGCACAACAAACGAGGAAGTAACGACATCTTATTTCGTTTTCTTGATGAACTTTTGTCTTTTGGGAGCAGGCTCAGAGGAAGTTTGTGATTACTCGGCTATTTATCATCAACATACACAGATTCTGTTTTCGCCAAACAGATGCTGGACTGATATAAAATAAAATAGTTACTGAAAACACAGTTTGGTTAAAGTTTGTAGTAAGACTTTTATTGTGAAATATTAATAGTCGCAATAAGCAAGTGGCAGTGGGTAGGCCATTAGTTCGCAGAACCGACAACCGTTGGGGATTAAAGGTTCTCGAACGGTGACGTTTAAACTAATCGTTATCCAAAATAAAGATCCCAGTAAGGTCTTCTTCTTCTTTTTCATGTCGTGTCACTAATTCTTTCATGGTCATCCTGTATTTGGTCAGTGACCAGGTTGAGGTATGGTGGCCCTGAAAATGAGCTATGACCGTCCATGAAAGAATCAGTGTAGCGAAAGGATTAAAGTGCGCCTCTTAGAGGCTTTCGTGCACAAGTAAGGTGTCTGTATCGTGTTAGACACATAAATATAGCATGCAGTGCGAATTAGCCGGCCGATTTATCCGCAATGCTCGGGCTGGCCGCGTCCGGCGGAAGCGGAAATGACGCGGCAGTGTGCGTCGGATGTCACAATGGCGCCAACTGGCGTTAATGTTGTGATACTGTTGTGATAGTGAAAACTTTTACAAGATATTAACTGTTGTTGCTGAAGGTGCCTGCGAAGCATCGCAACATGTTCCTCTCTCCCGACTTCTGGCCTGCAGGAATAGTTTACCGACGCTATAGGGATGCGCCAAAGAACAATACGCCCTAATATTATTTTTAAGTGTGGATATTATATGTATTTTAGTTTTAAGGAGTATATATCTATGGGCCCTGTATTTGTACATGTACTTTTCTGTGTTGCCTGAAATAAATGACTTATTATACTATTATTATTTTATTATATGAATGTACCTTATAATACTCAGGGACGTAAATATAATCGACAGACGATTATACCCTTGAAGTAGTCTGTTTGGTCCTCAAATGCGTAATTGGCATGCAATACTCATTGCCGATTCAATGCGAAAACGCGGGTTCGAATATCGCTGTTTCCATAATTTTGGGTAAAATTTTTGAAACAGCATTTTTGGAGGAGGTAGGGCACAGCGAGATTTTCTCGCTCTTAATTGGAGCAGCCCGCCTGTGAGGTACCTCCGCCTTACAGAAGATCGCAGCCAAATAACATTATTTGTTTCAAATAGTGTTATGTTCCTGCGGTGAGTAAGGTTGCCAGAGCTCTTTAGGGGGGGAGGGGTTCGGCAGGCAACGCATTAGCAATGCTCCAGGTGTTGCTAATGTCAATAGGCGACGGTAACCACTTAGCATCAGGTGGCCGTAAGCCTGTTTACCTCCGTAAACCATAAAAAAAAAAAAAAAAATTAAAAGATATGAGTAGAGAGGTTTTTTTCCATACGCATAATAATTAAAAACAAAACGATAATTAAAAGCCAGAAAAAATATATACTATGAACATTAACTATTCCAAGAATATCTACATATTCTGTGTTTTAAAAAGAAAGACCCTTAAAAATAAAAAATTTGACAAACATTTGCAATCAAGGAATAACAAAAGGACCGAAACGCTACACAAAATTAATTTATGCCCACAAAAGAATTCCTCTTCAAATACAAAGACAAAGTTACAAACAAGACAAAAGTTATTCCAACTGAATATTAGTAGGGACCATTGAGAAGTCAAAACGGGAGTCGGTTTAATGTAGATTAATTCCCCGAACATTATTAAAAAGAGTACACAGACACTCCCTTTCTACTGACGACCGATGACGCAGAAAGGTTCTAGGGTAAATGAATACCTATGTAAACATTTAAAAGGATTTACTACAGCAAATCATCAGAGTAAAGTTTAAAAAGCTTATAGATCTTAAAATATTGAGTTTTTGTTGGCTTCCTCACTTGGCTAAGCCTGTATACTTACATTTTACACTCAGCTGATAGCTTGTGGTACAGTTTATATAATACTAATATACACAGGAAAGATGTATGACCATGATGATGGACCCCATTAGATGGAAAGACAACTTAGGAAGGTTGCTGGGAGCCGTTGTGTGATCGGCTACTTGATAATCTATGCGGAAGGCCTATGCTCAGCAGTGGAACAGATGATGATGATGAACTCATACTAGGTTGCCGAACACATGCACAAAATATGTAGTTTCATATTTAATTTAGAACACACACACTTCAAAAAGTTCTTAGGTTACCAAAGACTACCAACCCGTCCAGTGGTCATGTTAAGACAATTTCTGGGGAAAAGCGTCTTGTTTGGCCGATCTAGTTTAAAAAATTAGTGGTGAAGTAGGTATCTACAACTGAAATATTATCCGTGAAAAGTTTCTAAATTTACAGAGAAACCACGGGACATTTGTGGGGTGCCGGGGAACATTGACAGGAGCTGGGTGGAACTCGTAAAGGTTGAAGTATGTGATACTGCTACTGCCAAGAATTTCGGTTGCGAAATAGAACGAAATGAGTCTCCTAAAAATCAACTGTAGATGTAGGCGTCAGCCTTAATAAATAATAGGGCTTTAGGGTAACTTAACCTCCAAATGACAAAATTAAAGAAACCGAATATGACCGATTGTTATAATGTCTAATGGTTCAAATGACCTTAAGATTATAGAATTAATAAAATTAAAATGCCAAAAGGATCAAACGTAAATGTACGATAGTGAAAATCTATGCTGAATCGTTAAAGTGTCAATTTGTCCAATCTGAAAAGAGGTTTACAGAACATAACATACGTTAGAGAGATAAGGGAAGTGTGTACGTTACCCTTAAGTTTAGACCTTACTCACCGGAAGACTATTGTATACCTAACACAACACTATTTGCAGTGGCGGATTTGCAGTCTTGGCCGCTCTAGGCCCCAGGCCATATGCCGCCCCTTTCTCACCCAGCACCCATCATATAGACTAGGTACATAATGAAAAACTTTGAACATAACGAAAGTTCATTATGTTCGATAATGAACTTTATTGCCATCTTTAGCTAAATCGAAATCAGAAAAAGAGATGTTCTGTAGCTAGTAGGAATAAGTCTATGGCGCAGCCTTTTAAATATTTAGGTACTTTGGATTTGATTGTTTTCTTGCTATCATCAGTGATTATTTGGTCACGATTTGCCGCCCCTTATATCTGGCCGCCCTAGGTCCGGGCCTACTGGGCCTTGGGGCAAATCCGCCATAGACTATTTGTATAATATTGAATAATATGACAGTTTTCTTTTCTCAGCCGGGAGTACGGCCTCCTGTCGCGAATATGAATCCTTAGACATGATAACGAACTCGGTAGCTTACCCTACTCAATTTACCATCCAAACATTACAACGATTTTCAAGCCAATTGTATCACTAGCACTACGTGAACAAAGCTCAAACTTGAATGTTGCTTATGCGGATTGGTAGGCGATATTTTTTTTAATAAAAACAATTTGCTAAGGTGAGCGTCATCGTCGCGTCGCTTTAATGAATTTACGATCAATTTTTGTCAAATTAATAGCGGTTATGATTTTTTTTTCTTTTAATGAAAACTTTGGCAGAATTTCTTTTTATAAGCCATTTTTCGGACGTGGGTTGACGAGCGCAGTAAGCGCTATGGTTGTTAAAATAAATACGCTGATGCCCATCCCCTAGATTTTTTGTCCTTTGTTTCCTCTTACGCCATCCATGGGTAGATATATGGAGGAGCCTATTCTTCAACCGGGGCCACCATGAAGTTTTAAGACTGTATGGGTTATGCAGTCTAAAAACTCCATTTATCCATCCAAGTTTGCATAAGAATAATAATAATACAATATTTATTTATTTTTATAGTGATATTATCATTTACGGGCTCGTAGCATAATTATTTCAGTTCAATACAGGACAGTCTCGTGTCTATCTCGCGTCATCAATCCCGTAAGATGCCCTTCACATCTTTAAATTAAAGTTGCTTTAACAATTTTAGTAAGTACCTACTGCAAACATTTCCGTCCCTCCTCAAAAGCCTATCAAATAACACACGATTTCGTCCAAGAATCTTGACCTCGTGGCTAATGTACCGCGTGTGACACGTCCCTGACGTGAAATTCAATTGAAAACCGGATTTATCCGTTTCCGTTCAAGGGGAAATTTCCTAAGTGATGTTTTCGCAATGGTTTCCGTTAGATTAGGCTTTGAGAGAATGTTGTTTAAGGAAGTTTTTCAAACATAAGTAAGTATTCCTTTTCCTTTAAACATGGGAAATCCTTACACACTTTCAAATCATTCACTTCTTGGCTGTCAGTCTTGATTGAATGACATGGCAAGACCGTTCGTCATGGAACTCTTTGGGGGAGGCCTATGTTCAGCAGTGGACTTCATCAGGCTGATGATGATGATGATGAACGTCAGTTTTCTCAGTATGAAGCCGTGTTTAAATAGCGTGTGATGTGCCATCTAAAACTTTAAAGTCCATTTTGAGTTTAACATTTGAGGGCATGCTTTTAAGCTCAACGATATCGCCTAAAAGTCAAACTCAAAACTGACTTTATTTACTAGATGTAAGACTCATATTGAAATATATTTTGAAAGACATATCGTACCTCAAAATCCTCAACTTCGTACCGGAAATCCTCATGTTCTAAGTAACTTTTTTTTCTAACTAAGGAAGTTATGGAATCATTTTAAGTGAGACGAAGCTTTATAATCATGGCCGTAGAATCTCTAGCTATGGTCATTTTTAAACTTTTAACTTCACTTAGGTAAGTGTTTTTCTTATACCAACTACTTTTTAAATTTCTTCCATAAAATAGCATTTTCCGAACTACAACCACTCGAAGCTATTTTGTAAGTGACTCTTGTAAGTCGCCCTCGGTAAACATTCTCCCCAATAAAACTATTAGGATGGATGTCACGAGCCATGTTGAGGCCACATTTCACGGCGAAACGAGGGGGCGAGTGGATTTTAAAGTATTTGATAGCTCGAAGCTGTGAAAATTACTTTTTAAACCAGTAAGGTTAACGTTCAAACGAAGTAAAGGTAAACTGAATTATTACGAATGAAATTGTGAATAGGCAAGTCTGGCAAGTCAAAAAGACGAACAGAGGTAACGCGACAGAAAGGCAATTTTGGTTTCGCAAAAAGGGGAAAACACTACCCGCTCCAATTTCACAGAGAGCTACAAAAGATCACTCACGTTAACTATGAATGGACGAAAACAAGATCGCCATGGACCCGAATGAAAATTAAAAAGAAAAACATTTTGAAAACGGAACGGAAATAGGAGTTGAATTTAAGTAGGAAATATACCTACATTTTAAATTCCGAACCCCAGCTTTGACTGCCCGAAATAATAGAATCCCCGTGTTCGAAATACGAATGCTTTTTGATCTTTTTCGCGTGTTCTATCCCCTTAACGACCGAGGCATTTGCGCGCCAACCAACTAATGGATTATTTTCTTCTTGTGTTCTTTTTTTGTGAAACGATTTGAGTCTTTTTGGTGGCGCTGTTGATTCCTTTATGTTATGCTGCCAGTTTGTATTGGTCTGGCTTGACTCTTGTGTCACATAGGCTTGGGACTGGTTTAAGTTGGCTATGGGGATCTTGTCCGTTCGGTGGGTTAAGCAAAAGAGGAAACAAAACGTTGACAAGGACGGGGTGTGATTGGATTAAGGAGGGTTGACTTTATAGTCGCCGGGCAATTTGGGAATTGACTTTGGGAATCTGTTTTGCATGTTGCGGCTCGGTTTTGTTGTTTGTTGGTAACGGTGTCAATTTTTCAATTGTATTGAATTTGAATGGTGCGTTCCAAACCAATTTTGCAGATTGGCAGAGAGTATTGCTTGCCTATAGACTAGGTATAACCGAGGACCGACGACATTGTGAAGGTTGTGGGAAGTCGTTGGATGGTAAAGGCTCGTCGTAGAACTCTTTGGTAGGTTAGTAGGTACCTTTTTGTTTAGATTCTTCAAAACAAGGATAATATTTTAAATCAGTCTGCATATTTTTTTTCTATGTAATAGCTTTATGTCGTGTCACTGATACTTTCTTGGTTAGCCTGTATTACGTCAGTGAACAGGTTGAGGTATGGTGGCCCTAAAAAGGGCCTATGACCGTTGGTGAAAGAATTAGTGTAATGAAATTATTATAGTGCGCCTCTTAGAGGCTCTTTTCGTGCACATGCCTTTGAATTTTTAGGTTCTAGGACATGCCTCACGGAGTTTTAACCTATAAAATCCATCCGTCATGATGATGGAACAAAACAAGGCTAAAACTCATAACCCTCTTCTAGCTTGGCTGTAGTCGGGTAATAACAGATGTCACTTTGTCTAACGAAGCGAGAGGCGTGAGCATTAATTTGGTGAGTTTTCCGGGACCAAATCGTTTTGCAGTCTCCCTTCTGTGACAGCCCATTCATCATTGCAAGTCGTGGTGTGTAGATTGTGCTAAGGGAAGTTGGCTGCTACCGATAAGAAGTTGTGATACAGACTAGAGCTGTTCAGTCATAACTACTTTAGAAAGCTTTGTTTGAAAATGTAACTAGTGGTTCGCCCCGAACTTGTTTGGTTGTCGTGGCACTGAGTCTGTATTGGTCATCCTGAATTAGTTCAGTGGCAGAGTGAGTAGAGACAGTGTTAGGTATAGTGTACAAACTTATCTAGTTATCTAGTATATTGGCCCTGAAAAGAGCCTATACAATACAATACAATACAATACAATAACTTTATTTCAGGCAACAATAGAATAAAAAACAGATGGAATTTTTCTTACACTACGGCCCATATAGATATATACCTTAAAGACTAACTTACATATTAATATAAAAACACAATTAATTGCCACGTAGAAACTGCGACGTGGGACGCGAATTGACCGACAGTCATTGAAAGAATCGGTATAGTGAAATGATTAAAATCCGCCTCTTAAGAATTCAATCCTTAACAAAACCTCCATACAAAACGATGATTAAGTACTTTATCCCCGTTTTGGAAAAAAAACTGCGTCACCTATTTCAACTTAGGGGTAGTTTAAAAACTACTTTTTCCTTGTTTAAACTTTACTTCGAGTTGAATAACGACCGACACAAAACGCTTAAGAAGCTTTAGATAAGTTTTTCAAGAGCTTTTTTCCCAATAACCAGTTTAGGTTAAACATTTCATATCCATATTTCCAAGGAAACCCACATTACATCATTTGCAAAGCCCAGTCTCGAGGG
Source organism: Anticlea derivata (assembly GCA_947579855.1). Lineage (NCBI taxonomy): Eukaryota > Metazoa > Arthropoda > Insecta > Lepidoptera > Geometridae > Anticlea > Anticlea derivata. The sequence continues at coordinate 8,439,759 of OX388271.1, read as the reverse complement.
CCCCGACATGACGTTACATTAAAAAGTTTCCGTCTGTTGGCAACACTGGAGCTGCCAGCATTACCACAACAAAGCCGCGGCGATCCGTCATCGCATGACTACTGATATATTTTAATGGAGATGTAGTTTTGATCAGATTGATATTCTGTTTTGGCCACCGCATTAGATATTAGGTTTTAGCTTCAAAACGCGTTATGGCCGTGTCGATGAAACGTACATAGATTTGCGTGGGTTCGAAGTTTTTATGAAAAACTAGAACAAAGTCGCGGGAGTTTTCACTAGTATATTTATAAAATAGTTACTGACACACTGACTGACTGACAACGCAAAGCCTAAATCGCTGGTCGTTGAGACTTGAAATTTTGAGAGTGTGTCCCTTTTAGTGATTATGGGTCTACTAAGAAAGGAATTCTTTAAACTTAACCCCTTAGAGGGTGCAACGGGGTTTGAAGTTTAAGTGAAAAAACTACACGAGAAACAATCGCGGGGGCTTTCACTAGTATGCTATAAACGGTCTATTCTTGGATGCAACTTGTAGTGTATGCCTTACGCCACACTGGCTGGTTCCTCAGCAGGACAACACACTTATAATTCTCCCACAGTAACTTCCCGCGCGCCTGCTCGTGCCGGCTTGACCACAGACTGACTGACTCCCAGAGAGTATGCATCCATCTCTCTATCTCAGGTGTCATCTGTTATCTGTCACTGTCAGTTGTCCCCCGGAGACAGCATAAGTTAAGGAATAGGAGGTATCCTTAAATACTAGTCACTACACAACTTTTGACAGATTTTTCTGATATTAAGTAACTGAAATGAGTTTTATTTAGTGGTATCGAATCCAAGCGCAGGATCGGCAGCATCGACGGAGTACACACAAGGACGGCCGCTATCAATCACTTACGGAAACCTATCAGGGCGTATCCATTATGCAAGAGATAAGTTTGTACAATACTTGCGAAAACTCACCTCACGACCCGAGGGGCAGTCGCCTATCATAACTTAGGTATATTGATATTGAATTAATTGAGCTATCTAAAGATCTTTTGCAGCGGTCTATGGATAGATCAACAGATTTTTGTGTATTTTGTAAATGTTTTGTAAATACTGTAATTGTTATTGTATAATGTATTAGAGGTTAACTTTATTTCTGTCAATAAATATATAGATACATTATCTACCTATAAACAGAATGTTGGTAGAATTTTTTAAAAGAATGGCCGTGGTGGCCCCGTCTGAAGAATAGGCCCCTCCATATCTACCTATCCGCGGATGTCGTAAGAGGCGACTAAGGGAAAAAAGCTAGAGGATGGGCAGCAGCGTCCCTCATTTTAACAACGATAGCTCTAACTGCGCTCGCCAACACGCATGCCCAGCGTGGTGAGTATGGGCAAATCCCCCCACATGATAAGCAGTTTGCTCTGTCTGTGAGAGAGGCCATGTTCAGCAGTGGACGTCGAACGGCTGAAATGATGATGATGATGATGACGAAACAGAATTTAAAAAAAAATGCAACACATCTGATTTATTCCAATAATGATTTTGTGTGTACCTCAGACATGAAAAACATTTCCATCCACAGTCACATACATAGTCCTGACGCCACACTAGAATTCCTTGTGTCGTGGGTATCAGAAACTACGAGTACCATGGTACCGCAACACCTGGATCCGGAACAAATATTTGCTGATCATGCAAACATTTGTCCCGTAGCGGGAATCGACAGCACCCCTTGCGTCCTAGACGGGCACTCACCCGCTACGCCTCTGAGGTCGTCGGTCGAGTTATACATATTAACTCGCTTATCAACTCTCCGCAACCTTCCTAAAGTCGTCGGTCTGGTGAGGGGTCTACACTTTTCTTCTTGTCGTGTCACTGATTCTTTCTTGGTCATTCTGTATTAAGTCAGTGACCTGGTTGAGGTATGGTGGCCCTGAAAAGGGCCTATGACCGTCGATGAAAGAATCAGTGTAGTGAAAGGATTAAAGTGCGGCTCTTATAGGCTCCTTTCGTGCACATGTCACGTCTTAAAATTTTTAAGTTCTAGGACATGCCGGTTCTTTCATTCTGTATTAGGACAGTGACCAGGTTGAGGTATGGTGGCCCTGAAAAGGGCCTATGACCGTCGATGAAACAATCAGTGTAGTGAAAGGATTAAAGTGCGCCTCTTAGTGAGGCTCCTTTCGTACACATGTCACATGTCTTCAAATTTTTAGGTTCTAGCCGGTTTCCTCATGAACCGGATGTTTCATGAGGAAACCGGCACATATTACATTTTTTATTTTATTGATCTCTGCACACATGAATTTTCTGAATGGAACATCCATTGGTGCACGACAGGTTTCGAACCCACGACCTGTCGATCGGAAAGCGGGGCCACTACCACCCACCATTGCTCTCACCAGGGGTCTACACTGCCTTTTTTACTCACCATTGTAAAAAAACCATAACACTAAACTTGCAGTTCCCATTCACGGCGCTCTCAAATTACCTTAAAGTGCGAAAAATCGCGATAACATCTGTCGTACAACCCCATCGGGAAGTTGTAACCCCATGGTATTACCATAACCTTTATGGCGAGGAAAAATAATGGGCACTTGCGAATGTCTGGGGTCAATAGTGTCCCCTCGGCCCCGTGATGAAATGCGACGCCCGAAATGACGTGTGACATGTACGTGGTGGAGGCTAGTGGGGTTTAGGGTTAAAATAGTGGGAGAACAATGTTTTACATCATCATCATTTAGTAGAGGTAGGGCACAGGGAGATTTTCTCGCTCTAAATTGGAGCAGCTCGCCTGGGAGGAACCTTCGCCTTACAGTAGATCGTAGCCAAATAACGTTATTTGTTCCAAATAATGTTTTGTTCCTGCGGTGAGTAGGGTTGCCAGGGGCTCCCACTTGATGGACCGACGGTATAGTGACATCTTCCGCTACGTCCGGTTGATTTGGATATTCTTTGAAATTTTTCGCTCCCCTCACACTGACATTAGACTAACATAATTTCAATAAGAACTGCTGCAATGTTCACTTAAAATTAAGCGTCAATACGTAGGCGATTATATTTCCACTCTCCTCACACCCCTCTAAAGATACCATGGTTAGTCCTACAAATTATGTTATTTACTTTGTGTAGGTATCTCGTAGCGAATAATTTGCTTAACTATAGTACTGTGTGTCAGATGTAGGTACAACAAAGGGAAGGTGGTGCCCACAAGAAGGGGATCTCGGACACGTCTTGGGATTTGGGGAATTCCACTAGCTAGGAACTATAGTTTTACTAAAGATTGGAATTGTGAGAATTTCTTAAATCGTTTGAAGTGGACTTTAGTTTCAGTAGGTACAATTTGAAAAGTGGTATGATTTTTCAATCTCGGAAGTGAAGACGGCCATCATCTCGAAGAAAATGCTGAAACCTTGATGAAATCTTGAATGAAATATAAAGTTTTTTACCTAGAATCGCATATAATGTATATGTATATCAGACCCTGTTTTTATGAAGATATTTTATGTAATTGGTAATATACATAATGTTTGTGCACTTTCAACAAATAAATAAATAAATAAATAATGCTAAGTACTTTTTATTAAAGTACCGAGCGCAGCCGCATGCGTTAGCTAGTTAAGAATAAGAGGGTTAAATATTCCTACCATAAAACTTTACTGGAAATTTAACAATACTGGTAAGGCACAGTATTCAAAGCATGTATTAGCTTTGTGCTTCTTATTTGAGCTCCCAATTATGAAAGTTGCGTGTTGAAGAAACTCTTTCTCACTAATGCATGCAAAACAATAGCCTTGTGTTCCTTTAATGAATGAAAGTGAGTGGTATTGCACAAGTAGCCAACAAAGGCACCACACACCTGCAAATTAGCATACGAAATTAGCGTTTATGCGCCTTTAATTAGGGAACAGATTGGGTTAAACCTTTGATTTTGGATCGGTTATTATTCTAATGCTTGGGGTTTTGCGCTCAGTGGATGGCATTAAGGCCGGGTCTCGTAGCATTCGGCACCGGATGTCCTATTAAAATAATGGCCGTATTTCAATAAACAGCCATTATTGGTTGCTTGTGTTTTGGATACTTGTATATCGGACGGAGTTATTTTGATACTTTAACAATGCCACTTACAATTATTCAAAATTTTCTCGTGAAATTTCGAGACGAACTCACTTAAAAGGATAGCTTTAAATACTTGAGCACTTGTTAGAGTAAGATCATTGAAATATGGTTGGCTTATACTGCCCTTTGAGTCATTTAATTTAGTTGTAATGTCCCCTACCATAACTTCGCGATTTAGTTTAGGTGGTGAAGTAAGTCAACAGGGTTGATTACAATAGGCCAGTTGTGGCCGCAGTGACACCATAGCCACACAAAGAAAATAAAAAAAAGTTGACAGGGTTAGAAGCTTTAGGAAGTCACAAAGATTGATGGTTCAAATTCGCGTAGATTAAATGATTCGTTTAGATCCAAATGCAATAATTGTGTAAATTTACATGTATCCACGGCTGAAAATTGCCTCCCCCATAGATTTCCAGAGCGAATTCCTAGCATGTGGGGGGGGGGGGGGGGGATTTGTCCATCTCACGCTGGGCACACGGGCTGGCGAGCGCAGTTAGTCTATCTTTGTTAAAATGAGGGACGCTGCTGCCCATCCCCTAGCTTTTTTCCCATAACCACCAACAAGTATCAAGACACTTGAATCTTGACTTTGACCAAATTAAATGATTACAGTGGCTCCTGTTTTACGCCTGTAGGTTATGTTTTATTTTGTCTGCCCGCGGTTACGCATCGCATGCCAAACCAACGCTCATTTTGAGGAAAAAGCCTTTTTTTAACTTATTATGGACAATGAAACAAACATGGTGCTGGTTTGGCTCGAAAGTTGCGACAAAATGGTTCTACGTAAGTAGGTATGTAAAACACACTCAACTCACACTCAACACACACTCATCTCTACTCAAGTCGTACTAGTGTCAATCTTGTACTACAGTTATATTCAACCTTGTAATCTTCGTAATCGTACCCAAGTTATACTAATTTGTACTCAAGTCTGACTCAAGACGTACTCAAGTCGTATGCAACCCAAAAACTTACGAAAAACATAACCCAGTTGACCTCAGTTATTTTCGTGAGTTGGCGTCTTCCAATGTCGTCCAACCTCATCTAAAATACTTTTGACGTCCGCAACTCATTGCGAGCGGTGCCGATAGTGAACGCAATGCTATACGAATTCATAGCATTCCAAAATACGTAGCGTGCCGTGTGCGCAATGCGGTCGATCGGTACCACACATTCCATTTTGTGAAAAAGGATTCTTCTAGGCTTGGTCGCGAGGAACAGACATAGCTTCACCTAGTTTCTAAGACGTTTCAAAGTGATCCTAGTGAAATAAACGCCTTTTGACTTTGACTTTGGTGCGTGCCAATGAACGCGAATCATTAGGTATCGTTAAACTACATTCATTCAAATTCTACTCAACACTGTAAAAGTTCTCTTTACGTTTTAAAACTCTACAGCCTTTGAGAGAGTAGGTAGTAATAAAGAGTTGGATGATAATATTATGAAAAATTCAGATATGAGAGAGATAACTGAAAGTATAAGTCAAAATGTATCTCATAATCAGTTAGTTAGCTACAAAGACGTTTCGTAGTGTTCCTTGTGATAGAATGTACGTAACCTAACTAGCTTCAGCCTGTTCCTCATTACGTATACGTGAGATTCTGTATGTAAAGTAAAATACGTCAGCTGTTTACCTAATTGGGAGAGCAGTAAATCTATTCGCATCCGATCACCCCTTCTGAGAGGTCAAGCCCCCTCCTTCCCTAGGGAGGTCCCCCGATTGGCATTCTTTATTACGGAGCCCGGAGTACGGAACTCCTGGTAAACAACTCTTTGGTATTGCAGTTAATGCGCGAAATATTGCTGGCTGGTAATTGGATCAAGTTTGAAAAAGGAACTCTACTCGAATCGAACACGTTTCAGAAAAAAGCAGTTTAAAAAAATACTGCAGCTACGTTTTCGCATTCGAAATTCAATTAAATTAATTTACTTTATGTTGGTACTACTACAAAACTAGGACAATGAGGATATAGTTACTTTACTAGGCTTCCTCGGTCAGAGGGATCGTTCCAAATTAGCTTCATCTGGCTGATGATGATAATGATGATGATGAAAGTACAGGAGAGTCGTTGTGATATAATTTCAACCTTTATTTCATAGAAGTACTAATGAAAAGTTTTTATGTAGATTTGATTTTGTTGATAATTTGCCTCCGAACCACTTCTGATCTGGCGGATTACTAAGTTTTTATACGTGTAATAATAACGTAGGTAGGTAGGTACTAGGAAATTTTTAACCAAATTCACACCTAAAATTCTACAAACAAAAGTCAAGGTAATAAAAACAAAGGAAAACAAAGACAGCTCGCCCTTGCGTCCCCGTCATGGCGTCTCGAACGTACGCTTTTCAAATATTAAAATTTAATCGGCTGGTTGTCGCGAGTCAAATTAGGATCTCTTGAGGGACGGGCGATACGGGCAAAGAAAAGTTGGGTAGGGGGTACAGACGAAAATAAATGTGTACCTATTTAGAAATAATGAAGCAAAACGGATGATTACCTAATCAATAGGTACCTAAAATATCAAAATCTAGGAACAAAATATGTAAACTCTCTTATTCATCAATTAATAAGCCACTAATTAAATCGGACCGATAACTTTCGCCCTGTCCTTTTCGTTATTATCCGGGTTGGGGGGAGGGTAGAGTGTTTCGGGGTGGCAACGCATGCCTGATACCGTATACGTATTATAAGCATGCGGTAACCACTTACCTACAACAGGTGCAACGTATCTTTGGCACCGAAACTGAAAAAAAAAAGTTTTGTTGTGGCCCATCTGTACCCCAATTGCAGACTACTCTTTGCATAATCGTCGGCAGTGATACGGACAACGGTGTAATTGCCGCCGAGACGAAGAAAACTGATATTAATTCCGTTCGCGCAAACGCGGCCTGAATGATTTACCAGACACTTTGTATTGTCCCTGTAGGTATTCCAATTTTGACTTAATATTTCATCTGTACTCTTATTGCGTTGGTCTTTGGGGAATCGCGGAGTCTATTGTTTTATTGTCATTGAGTGTTGATGAAATTTTATTAGCTTTAAATTCGCTATTCTTTGATTATATTATTTGATTTTCGCAGTTGGATTGAAGGTTTGAGGTTTAAGTTAAGAGTTCTAATTGAGTGGTTGTAATGACCTTCGGATCCAAATGTCGTGGGTTCGAATACCGGTCTTGCACCAATGGATTTTCCATTCTATACTAATGCTCTCAAACGGTGAAGGAAAACATCGTGAGAAAACCCGCGGCTTAGTCAGCTCTACACGTATTGACTCTGCTGCTTCTTGTCGTATCACTGATTCTTTCTTGGTCATCCTGTATTGGGTCAGGTTGAGGTATGGTGGCCCTGAAAAGAGGCCCTGAAAAGAGGAGTGTAGGGAAAGGATTAAAGTGCGCCTCTTAGAGGCTCCTTTCGAGCATATGTCACATTGATTGTTTTAGGTTCTAGGACATGCCGGTTTCCTCACGATGTTTTCCTTCACCGTTTGAGAGCAGTAATAGGATCTATTTATAAATATTCCAGACATATCACACACGGTCAACTGATCCCAAACTAGGCATAGCCTGTACTATGGGTACCAGAGACTGATATACATAATAGATATATATTTAACACCCAGACACAGAACAAACATATGTGTTAGTCACAAATGTTTGTCCAGTGCGGGAATCGAACCCGCGACCTCTAGCGCAGAAGGCAGAGTTACTACCAACTGAGCTATGAGGCCAGTCAAATCCATTTTATTCTCTCCTATTTCGCTCTCTCCACCACTAAGCTCGGATCCTAACGCTGTGACCCGGCCATGTCGCCGGTCGCGCGATCGATACAGCCTCCTGCACTTGAGCTTTTTGCCCCCTTCCCCCCTTTACCCCTACCCAAAAAGGGGGGGTCCCCCTTTACGGTCTTGGGCGGTTATGTTGCCATTTTTACGTTTATTTCAGTTTTATTTGGGAGAAACGTAAGTGAATTAGACGGCTTTGTTGGTTGTTATAAATAGAGTTTGTGATGATGTAGAGAATAAAGAAAAATTGGGAAATATGATTCCAATAAGTACCTTTTGACGTAGGTATCATCATCATCATCATCAGCCTGATGAAGTCCACTGCTGAACATAGGCCTCCCCCAAAGAGTGCCACGACGAACGGTCTTGAGCCTTCTCCATCCACCGACTTCCCGCAACCCTCACAATGTCGTCGGTCCATCGGGTGGGGGGCCTTCCAACACTGCGTCACTCTTTACTAACTGAGCATTTTCAACGATACAACCTATAACTTCATCATCATTATCATGATCCTGAAGAAGTCCTTTACTGGACATAGGCCCTACTGAAAGAGTGGCACGACGAACGGTCTTCCGCCATCACCATATCTCTAATTACCTACCTTCTCAGTTTAAAACTTTCGAGAACCTATATCTTCAAAGTGCCACGACGAACGGTCTTGGGCCCTCTCCATATCTCTTACTAGGTACAATATGGAATGGATACCTAACACACAAAGAACATTCATAATTAGCGTAAAGACGCTTTTTTTAAAATTACAGGAATTTTGTAGAATTCTCTTATATAATTATTAAATAAATAAATAAATATTCCGGAAATATCACACACGGTCAACTGATCCCAAACTAGTCATAGCCTGTACTATGGGTACCAGAGACTGATATACATAATAGATATATATTTTAATTATTTTATTTATTTTCATTTATTGAAAAGACCAACAGCACTTATGATAAAAACAATGTTACATAACTAATTGTGTTAACCAGACAATTACAGGTCTCTCTTAGTATAATTAAACATTGATAGTTCCTACAAAAATAAAAATCAATGCAAAGTATTTTTTTTTATCCCACTTTTAGATACCTACGTGGGTATTTGTGCGTACGTAGGTATATATATCACTATAACTATGTAAACTATTTAAGTAGTTAAGTTATTTCTAAGTTTAGTTTAATTGTCACGCCTCACCATCTTTTTTGCATGCCCAGGATGACTGGTAGAAAATGCTTTAGCATTAAGTCCTCCTTACACTAAGTTTTAGTGTGAAAGTATAAATAAAAATAAATAAAAATATAAAGTAAGTACTTAAAAAACAATAAGAAAGCTAGATGAATCAGTGGTTGAGAGGATACAGTAAGGAAGAGGTGTGTTTGTGTGCGTGTGTGTGTGTGTGTGTTAGTGTTGAGTGTGCGTTGCTGAATATAACTGTGTAGATAGATGATTCGATGGCCATGTGTAACTCAAATCGATACGCACACGAATAAATCCGCTTCTTAATATAATCCCGCGGGTACATACCCAAACCTTTTATCCTTCAAGACATCCGCCCGCCCAACCCAAGGCTTTTTACAGCCGTACAGTGACAAAGCCACGCTGTCTCGCTCTGCCACGCCCTTTGGCGACAAAGCCTTTGACCACGCCCAGCGTGACACTTTCCACCAATGGTGGAGCAGCAAGTTTTTTATTGAAGTAATGAGTGGGTATGAAAACTTTAATGTTTGGGCGGGGAGGCTTTCTTTGGATGTTATTACACCCAGAGCCTATAGAAACATTATCATATACTTAGGTACATTCTTGTATGTATGTATGAGGGCATTAATGTATTGGGAAAATGGGCTGAGAAAGCTTTTCTGAGTAGTTTTATGAGAGTTTGAGAACTAAGAACATTGTGTTGCTTATAGTAGGATGATCAAAAGCTGGTTGGCTTGTAGCGTAGCAAATTTTTTCATGGCTCTACCTTAATGCAATAATATAAGCCTTAATATAAGTATATTTTGTTACAATAGTTTATCTATACATCTACTATTTTTTTTAATTCATTGATCTTGTACACGAACCCTACCTCTATAACCACCTATCTCGACCCTCAAAGGTTTGCTGGAAGAAAGCTCTTTTTAGGGTTTAGCTCACCTTTGTACATGTCCTTTCATTTAGTTTGTTTTTGGTATGTGTTTTCTGAGTACAACAAAGAATAAAGAATGCAAATTATAAGGTTGTGAACAGATTGGTGTGGGTATACAAGGTGATTCATTATATGTATACTATCCTGAAAGGGATAAGTCGACACCCGATTGGCAATAAAGTTTGTTCTACGACTTTTCGAAATTCGTAATTTTTCACAAAAAAAATACAACGCATCAGCGATTTTGGGGTAAAATCGGTTTTTAACACAATTATTCGGCGGTTTTAGGTAACAAACTTGATGTTGAACTTTATGTACTTTTAATAAAAAGGTTTGAAAAAGTTCGGGAAAAACCTGAAAAAAGATATTGAAAATGTTTATATTGTTTTCGATAATCTTCCTTTTATAATCTTCCTAATGGAATAAGCACCTTTCAGTATAATGTATATATTATGAATCTGCTTGTATGAGAAAACTAAAATTTCATGCAGTTTAAAAAACCTAAATTTCTGACTCGCTAAGGCCAGTTTTTCTCGGAACAAAAGCATCCGGATCTTTTACAATAAAAGGAGCCACCACCCCCTGACCCGCACCCGGGTAAGATGCGCCTCGGGCCTCTGTCGTTATTCGTCCCTGTTTTATGTAGGGATGTGGTATGAACTATCTTGTGGGAGAAGCTATAAGTAAAAAGCTTTTATAGTCAAACATTTTTGGAGGAGGGAGGGCATAGTGAGATTTTCTCGGGTCGGCAACGCGTGTGTGATGCCTCTGGTATTGCAATCGCTCATAGGTTTCGGTAACCACTTACCAACAGGTGGGCCGTATGCTGGTTTGCCACGTTAGTTGTATAAAAAAAAAAAAGAAAACCGTCCGTGATAAAGGAATCATGCAGTAACTGGCCACATATCATCATCATTTCAGCCATCCGACGTCCACTGCTCCTTAGTTGCCTCTTACGCCATCCGCGGATAGGTAGATATGCAGGGGCCTATTCTTCAGCCGGGGCCACCACTGGCCTCATAAGAACCTTGGTATTTCTCGGCCTTGACAAGGACTTGACGTGTACGAAAGGAGCCCCTGAGAGGCGCACTTTAATCCTTTCACTACACTGATTCTTTCATCGACGGTCATATGCCTTTGTCAGGGCCACCATACCTCAACCTGGTCACTGACCTCATACAGGATGACCAAGATAGAAGGTGAATCAGGTTGTATTGTAATGTTTTTGTAAGTAGATACACATAGGTACATATTATGATAGTCCTGTCCCAACACGAGGCTAGAGAAGAATTTTGGGGAAAAATAAAATATAAACTTGACAGTGGTAGTGAGTTTGATGTCAGTGGGAGTGGGAGTGAAAAAAAATTCACTACATTTTTTACGCTATCATAATAACACCTACCCAACAGTCACATACATACTCACTAGGATTCCTTGAATTTATTGTACATAATCGAACCCTCTACTAACGCGATTTGAACTAATATCAGGATCCCCTCGCCCACTGTGCCACATAGATTTCAAAATTCCTAAAACCAAGCTATCCGATTTACCGTCTCAATTTTTCAAGTAACATCTTATTCAATACAGTTTGTATACTTAACCCTAAAGAACACGGTTCGCGCATTCATTTATTCCTGCTCGGGGCCCATTCAGCCTACACTTAATTTGTATATTTTCTACATAATGTAAGGCTCTTTTGATAAAAAGCTCCATTCACTGAGGATACATTTATTAAAATGTATACGTGTTGTCTTGAATGATGTCTGAGTGGGTCGTAGTCTAAATTAGAGTGTCTGCTTTGGGTCAAAAAGACCTTTTCAGGTTTGAAGGGCCACAGAATATAAAGCTTTTCGAAGGATTATAAAGGTCTGACTCCGAATGTTTGTACATTACGTTGAAGGCCTCATAACTCAGTTGGTAGTAACTCTTCCTTCTGCGCTATTTGTGTGATGAATACAGATGTTTTTTTTATACAACTTATGTGGCAAACAAGCATACGGCCCACAAGTTGGTAAGCGGTTACCGTAGCCTAAAAGCGTTTGCAATACCAGAGGTATCACGCACGCGTTGCCGACCCCGAATCCCCTCCCCCCCTAAAGAGCTCTGGCAACCTTACTCACCGCAGGAACACAACACTATTTGAAGCAAATAATGTTAATTGGGTGTGATCTTCTGTAAGGCGGAGGTACCTTCCCAGGCGGGCTGCTCCAATTTAGAACGAGAAAGTCTCGCTGTGCCCTACCTCCTCCAAAAAGTTTGTTCTGTGTCTGGGTGTTAAATATGTATCTATTATGTATATCAGTCTCTGGTACACATAGTACAGGCTATGCCTAGTTTGGGATCAGTTGACCGTGTGTGATATGTCCGGAATATTTATTTATTTATTTGTTTATTTAATGAAATTGTTATTTAATTTTATGTACAGTCAAACAGTTTGATTTTTATGCCACTGTAAAACCTTTCACTCTAAGTCTATCTGGCTGATGCAGTGATGAAGCGTTTTACCGTAGATTTAGAGTGAAAAGTTTCTATAGTGGCTTACAAGTCAAACTTGTTGAGCGTACCTACCTACTGGCAATGTTTAAATTACGTACCTACCTACTGAAATTCTTCTTCTTTGGTCGGGAGGAACAGGACCAATTTCCCCTAGACGTTGCTTTTTTCTAAGGCGTTTCAAAGTGATCCTACTGATTTTATTGAAATAAATACCTTGCGACTTTGAATGATATTCATTGACGTCCGCTCATTAATAAGAGGCATTTTGATCACATAACGTAACAGCTACAAGGGACTTTTCAGGCATCACTAACAAACTTAACCAAGAAATTGTTCATTCTCTGATATGCATACGAGTAATATGTAGGACACTATCTATTAATCCATTAATAATCTGTAATAATAATAATAATACTTAATTAATTATGTGCATGATAATTTATGAAAATAACTGTAATTGGACATACCTATGTTATGCAATGTAACGCTAAGGGTGAAATAAATGAATATGAATATGAATATATATGAATTTTTAGGAGGAGGTAGGGCACAGCGAGATTTTCTTGTTCTAAATTGGAGCAGCCGCCTGGGGAGGTACCTCCGCCTTACAGAAGATCGCAGCCAAATAACATTATTTGTTTCAAATAGTGTTGTGTGCGGTGCGGTTAGGTAAAAAAAAAAAAAAAAAATTGTTATACGATGAAAAAGACAGGATCAGTGTAAGCATGATCTCATATTAAAAGTCAATATCCATTACCGATTCTCAACGGGTATAAAACACGACAAAATTGCGTGAAATAGACGCAAGACCGCTCTTGTTGGTAACTCGTCTCGGAATAATGGGACCTTGTAATGTTATAGGGTACTTGGTGTGACAAATTTGTGCGACATTGTTAATGATGAGATTATACAGAACAAGCTTAGAGACAAAGGAAAATGCAATATTTATAAATGATATTTTACATTTTAAAGAACTGTTTTTTCTATTATTTTTAAAGTTTTTGTCTTAGCCGCTTAAATCTCTAGGTGGTTCAAAATATTTATAACTATTAGAGAAAATTATGTTTTCAGTTTCACTTCCGATTTTTTTCAAATTAGCTCTTTTTATCATTTAAATGACTGAATGAATGAATATGCAACGTATAATTAGTCATTAAAATGTTAACGTATATTACGTGGCCGTGGTGGCCCCGCCTGAAGAATAGGCTCCTCCATATCTACCTATCCGTGGATGTCGTAAGAAGCGACTAAGGGAAAAAAGCTAGGGGATGGGCAGCAGCGTCCTACATTTTAATTTTAACTACTTATAACTTTATTTACAATATTGGGGTAATATTTTATTGGCCTTATATCTATTATAAGTTTGTATTTGCCTAGATTTAAGTAAACGCTGTTGATACCAATAAACCAATAATTGACGAGAAGTTCGACATCAAGATTCATCATTTCATCATTTCAGCCGTACGACGTCCACTGCTGAACATGGCCTCCCCCGCATACAGAGCGAATTCCTTATCATGTGGGGGGACTTGCCCATACTCACAACGCTGGGCATGCGGGTTGGTGAGCGCAGTTAGAGCTATAGTTGTTAAAAAAGGAGATGCTGCTGCCCATCCCCTAGCTTTTTTCCCTTAGTCGCCTCTTACGACATCCGCGGATAGGTAGATATGGAATGGGCCTATTCTTCAGCCGGGGCCACCACGGCCACATCAAGACATCAAGATTGCTAACTAATAATTGAGTTTAAGAATCGCTGTAACCGCCGTATTACGGCCGAAGGCTTTTTAAGAAAACCAACTTATGTGACTACGTTATTTATTAGGGATAGATACTTGTTCGCCATAACAATATCCGCAGCTAATAAACCCTCCAATAAAAAGCAAGTGAAGCTGAAACGAGCTTTGACTCCGAGTAACAACACAAAGATGCAGATCAATAGCTACCATCCTCTTAACATAGCTCGCTAATTGGCTAAGAAAAATTAATTCTGCGAAAGGGTTCCCTATCCGGAACGAGGCCCAAAGGACCATTATTAGGGCCCCGCAGCAAAAGTGAGTCGTAACGCGCACTCAAATAATTGAACATTGTACACAAAAATATGTAAATGAGTTTCTGCCCCGTGAAAATTAACTTTTTCATCATGAATTATGTCCTTGACTGTCTTCGAGGTGTCTTCGGGGAGTTTTTTGAGATTTTACAGCAAAGGGTGAACGGTAATTTTATACGGTGGGGTCCAAGACCGCTCTTAAAAGAAGGGTTAAAATAATTTGAAGTTCGAGTGCTGAGTACATTTTGTGAATGAATCTTCGCCGGGTTTCGTTTATGATGTCGGGTTTAATGGATTTTATGATTTTTAGGGTTGCAAAAAACAATCTTGTGACTGGTGTCTTCAATAAAGTTGTTGGGAAATATTTTTAAAAGTTGAGGAATTGTATTAAAGCTAAAGTTGCCATGGCAGCCCCGGTTGTAGAACAGGCTCCTTCACATCTACTCGTGGATGTCGTAGGCGACTTACGAAAAAAAAGATAGAGGATGGGCAGCAGCGTTCCCTATTAACAACAATAGCTTTAGTTGCGCTAGCCCGCATGCCCAGCGTGGCGAGTACGCAAAACCCCCCAAAGGTTTTTCCTGGAAATCTACGCCTATTTTATTTATTTTTATTTATTTATACTTTCACACTTAAACTTAGTGTAAGGAGGACTTAATGCTAAAGCATTTTCTACCAGTCATCCTGGGCGTGCAAAAAAGATGGTGAGGCGTGACAATTAAACTAAACTTAGAAATAACTTACCTACTTAAATATATATAAGTTTACATAGCTATAGAAATATATATACCTACGTACGCACAAGTACCCACATAGGTATCTAAAAGTGGGAGAAAAAAAAGAAAACAATAATACCTACAAAGGTGATAACCTTTGAAAATAAAATAAAAAAACAAACACTTATACCCACAACTTGGTACCTACATTATGTTAGTTCAGAAGTAAGTACATACCAGTATACAATAGTAGTCTTTGGTATATACCTACCCAGTTCCTAGTGATTTATGCCTATGAGAGGCCTATGAGAGGCCTATGTCAAAATGTGTACAAAGTTTCTACATTTATCGGTTACAGATAACTTACAAATATACAAACTAATAACGCCGATTCGTCCAAGTTGTATTAGAGACCACTCGCTCGATCAATAAAGTGCTGAAATCCGCCGATTCTTAGCACACCAGTAAAAGTAACATTGAAAATGCACTCGCCATAATGTTTCCCACGGCACAAACGCCGCATCTCAGACATGAATTTGCATAAAAGCCGTACAACCTGCGACAATCGATCTCCCGATACGCCTTCGCAAATCATTCGTTCAGTACTTGAAATACACCATAGCTTATAATGGGTTGGTCCACCTAAGTAAGTAAGTATTCTAATTTCTTCCTCTAAGAAACTTTCGTCAACGTGAGCATTAATAATGCTTATTTTGAGGAGTTTTTAACGATAAGCCTTTGTATTTATTTGGCTTATCATCTCCTAGCTTCTTCCATACAATCTGGCGGCTTTTCAGTAAACGAGTTTGTCTATCAAGTGAAGGCGAGTTGCGTGATAACGTCAACTAGGTAAGTACTAGGTATTGGTACAAACAACACATGCGTCGCAGATAGCACCGCAATAAATTATAAATTGCTTTGAAGGGTCATCATTTCAGCCGTAGGACGTTCTTTGCTGAACTTAGGCCACGTGGCCATGTGGGAGGCATTTTCTCATCATCATTCATCTACATACCACGCAAGCGCGCGCGTTGGCGAGCGCAGTTAGAGCTGCCGTTATAAAAATAACGCTGTACGCCATCACTTATTCATCTCTTATGACATCCACGGGTAGGTAGAAATGGGGGGGCCTATTTTTCAGCCAGGAACACCACGGCCATCATCTGCTTCGCTTTATAGGACATAGCGTTTGTATTGGCACGCGCGACGAAGCGACGGCGACACGGTCCGACAGAGTGGTCCAGCTGCTATCCTTATGGCCTGCCTGCACGATGAATGAATGGGTTGAATGCATCAATTGAGATGTTAACACTCGCGGTGAGAGCCCATGTTTGCATTATCTGTGGTTTATCGACATTGTTGATTATTTTATTGAAACGCCATTAAGTGGGATGCACCTTTGTGTTATTTATAATTGAAAATATGAAGCGCTTACATGATAAATAATGTAGCAGGATATTAAATAGAGTTCGAAAATATGTATAATACCTAGGTTTTACTATAATTATAGGTAAATCACTTCAATCTAATCTGCTCAGGTGTAAATTCGCCTAGACGCCGCCGTTTCAAAATTATCCCCTAGAATTCCTGTAGTAATTTTAATGAATGATGAATTTCACTATGTCTATTTTGGTCAGACGATTCAACTAGGTAGGTCCATCTTCGACAAAGAGGTCAACCGACGAATCCAACTCGGATTTGGAAAACTCGTTTGGGAAACTTCGTCATATCTTCTCGTCGCAGATACCGCAGAGCCTCAAGACGAAAGTCTACAATCAGTGCGTGTTGCCAGTGATGACTTATGGCACTGAGACTTGGTCGTTAACTATAGGCCTCATATACAAGCTCAAAGTCGCGCAACGGGCTATGGAGAGAGCTATGCTCGGAGTTTCACTACATGATAAGATCCGAAATGAGGAAATCCGTAGAAGAACGAAGGTCACCGACATAGCTCGTAGAATTAGCAAGTTGAAGTGGCAGTGGGCAGGGCTAATAGCTCGCAGAACCGACAACCGTTGGGGAGTAAAGGTTCTCGAATGGCGACCACGAACCGAGGCGACGCAGTGTTGGAAGGCCCACCACCCGATGGACCGATGACATTGTAAAGGTTACGGGAAGTCGGTGGATGGAAAGGGCTCAAGACCGTTCGTCGTGGAACTCTTTGGGGGAGGCCTATATCCAGCAGTGGACTTCTACATGTTGTTGATGATGATGATGAATTTCAATGAATAAACTGATCAATCGAAGAACGAACATTGAACATCTATTCAACACATTTGTTAAAAGTCTTCTTTTGTTTATTTTGCTGTCTCTGCAGTCATCAATTTACTAGTATTCTTATACAGGTGATTCAAAATATAGCATACATAATAATTCTGAATCACCTTGTTTAAGAATACTGGTTGGAATAGATAAAGTTCTTTGCCTAGATAGCCTCTATAATAATAATAATAATATCCACCTAGCCGTTTTCGGCTACAGTGACTTGAACTTTGGACTCTATAATTATCAAGTTTAGATGGACTCTATATTTATCAGGCTTTGATATTTAGCCCTTATGTGATTGGCGTACCCAATTTTTGCCGTGAACGTGCGATCACAGATAGCGCACGTCAGGGTACCGTTAACTTAATTGTAGTGTATTTCTAAGTTAGTACCAAGCTATATATAGGTCATCTATAAAGGCACTCTTTGAGCTGGTCTTTGTTCATCGTGCATTCAACCACTGCTTACTAACTGATCGGGAAATGTACCTACACGCTTCAACTGCAGATTCCACTACGTCCATATTGGAAAATGATGGATATGCCAAGATTTTTAAAATACCCCAAAAATTATTCGGAAAGATATTCAGACAAATTATAAGAAGGTTAATATTTAGCCCAACGGATTCGAATTGCCATCTGGCGTGGCAATTCCGCTAGCGTCTTGGGGACGCTTCCGGCTGGTAGTGATCTAGATCAATTGAGCTATCTATAGATTGTTGGCAATGGTCTTTAGATATCTCAGCTGTTTCTTGTGTATATTGTGTTTAATTACTGGAAAGGAAATCTTTATTAGTGTAATCTTTTTAGACATTTGTGTGATTAACACAGACGTTTGTTCTGTGTCTGGGCGTTAAATATTTATCTATTATGTATATCAGTCTCTGGTAACCATAGTATAGGCTATGCCTAGTTCGGGATCCGTTGACCGTGTGTGATATGTCCGGAATATTTATTATTATTATTCTACATATTTCGTAGCGAGCTCTACGCTAACTATGCTACGAAGATATATCTCTAGTGGGTAAACTTAGCCTTATTGTTGACAACGGCTAGTACAGCCGACGCTCGCGACGCCTGTTTTCAATACTCGTAGAATATAATTTTGCCTCTACGCACTTTCGTAGCTTCTGCCTACGTCAATAATTTTAGTTCGCGTAGCGGTAGCTATTGTGCTCACTCATTGGAAATAATTACGGACATCAAAGGGTTAAAAGTTCTACAACATGTAGCTTCTGAACACTGATGTTCGGGGTTAAAATTTGAAAACGACCAAAACCTACGAGAAGTTCGACATAAACATTACTACTTTATTTACAGAAATAAAATTAAAATTAATACAAGTTAATATTTACAAAATACACAAGAAAGTTGAGCTATCTAAAGACCGTTAAGAACGATCTATAGATAGCTCAATTGATCCAGATCACTACCAGTCGGAAGCGTCCCCAAAACGCTGGCGGAATTGCCACGCTGGATGGCAATACTAATCCGTTGGGCCAAATAGGAGGCAGCTCTCGGGTCACGCGTCGCTTCGATCAGAAGCCCTGATTTGACAGCTGATTTTTGCATACCTTTTTGTAGAATAAGCACCTTTCAGTATAGTATACATATTATGAATCACCTTGTACAAGTGAAGAATTAAAAAAGTTACACATTAGAACTTGAAATGAAATGAAATAAATTTATTTTGACAAACACAGACAGAATACACAAAAAACAATAGAATAAAGTTTAACGATAGGGAGATAGGTAGACGTAGCACAGATAACATACAGTACAAACAACAACACATAAGTAGGTATCTATGTCATTTACAATATTTAAGTGCTAATTAGTCTCCCGTGTAACTTAGCTTCTAACTTGTCAAACTGGCCGAAATTAGACCTTTTTGATCTACTTACCATAAATTCCACAGTAATCATTGAGGTGTAGCCATAGATTAAGGAGCGGCTACGCTCCAAAGGTGTAACAAAGTCGCCAAAAACACCCACGACATTATCTTCAAAGCGCCCATTAAAGGTGCCTGCCGTATTCATTACGGCAATTTACACATTTCAGTCACAAATACCATAAAAAACCAATTTTGGGGTGGAAAAAAGTGGCGTAAAAAGGCAAAGTGTAACGTACGAGGTTCTGTAATATCAATTTGCCTCTCATACATTTATTCATGGCGCATCCTGGCAGGTCATATAATTTATATGTTATAAGTGGGAACAATGTATTCACGAACGATTTGGCCGAGAATATATTCGCGGTCGGGCACCTACCAGAGTAGGTAGGTGGGTATTATGCATACAAATTGTATGCCACTCCTGGGGGCAGTTACTTATACTATCACTTTTCGAGATAAGTTGGCCAGAAGGGATTGGATTCAAGAAAGCAAGCAAACAGGAGGAGGAGGTAGGGCACAGCGAGATTTTCTCGTTCTGAATTGGAGCAGCCCGCCTAGGGAGGTACCTCCGCCTTACAGAAGAAGCCAAATAACATTATTTGTTTCAAATAGTGTTGTGTTCCTGCGATGAGTAACGTTTCAAAGTGATCCTAGTGATTTTATTGAAATAAATGCCTTTTGACTTTGACTTTGACATGAGTAAGGTTGCCAGAGCTCTGTAGGGGGGGGAGGGGGTTCGGGGTCGGCAACGCGTGCGTGATGCCTCTGGTATTGCAAGCGCTCATAGGCTACGGTAACCGCTTACCAACAGGTGGGCCGTAAGCTTGTTTGCCACCTCAGTTGTATAAAAAAACAATAAAAAAAAAACAATGTTGATTTATTCAGGTTAGTGCCTAAAATAATGACTGCCATGTCACTTATTTTTAAGTATTCTTATCCGATTGTTGTCAATTGTTATTGAATGAAGAAATGAAATGAAATGAAACACTGCTTTCTTGGCCATCTTATAGGTTATATTTAGGTAGTAATCAGGTTGTGGTTGGTGGCCCTGAAAAGGGCCTATGACTGTTGGCGAAAGGATCAGTGCAGTGCGCCTGGTAGAGGCTCCCTTCGTGGTCATTTCACATGTCTTCGTATTTTTAGGTTCTAGGACAGCCGGTTTCTTAACGATGTTTTTCTTCACCGTTTGAGAACTAGCGTAAAGCAAACACAAATTTCCCGAATGGAAAATCCATGGTTCACGACCGGGATTCGAACCCACGATCGGAACCTGATCGTGGGTCATAACCACCTCCACGAGTGCTCTCAAATACCTATTGCTTTATTTTGATGGAGAATCAGATAACCTTTTCAGCCGTAGGAGTTCACTGCCTCCCCCATAGATTTTTAGAGCGACCGTCCTTATACGGCCTGCACCTAAACATACTTGCCACTCTGGGCATGTGGGTTGGCGAGAGATAGATAGATAGCGCAGATAAAGCTATTGTTAATAAAGGAACGGTGCACATCCCCTAGCTTTGTTTCCGTTAGTCACCTCTTGCGACATCCACGGGTAGAAATTGAGGGGCCTATTCTTCAGCCGGTGCCACCACGGCAAGAAGAATCAGACTGAGATGAATCCAATCAAAAAATAATTTTAATTTTCATAAAATCCAGATAAACACTGAAACAGGATCCATTTAAATCATGCCCAAACAGCCTCGAGCATTCTGACCATTCCGTGTAATGAACTGATAAAATTGGGTCAATATTTACCGGTCTGTGTTCATACCGACTACAACTTATTCTGTTACTATCGTACTAACTAGCAGTTATTCTGTGTCTTTGTTTGTTAGTAACTGGTGGTGTATTCTGTGGCACTGGTTCGTTTAATTGAAATGTTTCTATCATTGCGATTTTGCGATTGATCCCGATCGCCTCAGGGCGCTATCTACGGACAAACAGATGACCAGCGCCCTTTCACATGGGTTTGATGTGAATCCTAATTAATTCCACACTGCGGATTATTGAAACTAAATACAGAAATGTAGAAGTGAAAATCAATTTTTTGTACTACTTAGTTGGCAAACAAGCTTCCGGCCCACCATTTGGTAAGTGGTTACCGTAGCCTAAGGAAGCTAGCATACCAGAGGCCTCTTAAAGAGTTCTTAAAAAAGGAAATAAGAACATAAAATATAAAGGTTCTCGAATGGCAACCACGAACCGGGCGACGCAGTGTTGGAAGGCCCCCCACCCGATGGATCGATGACATTGTAAAGGTTGCGGGAAGTCGGTGGATGGAAAGGGCTAAAGATCGTTCGTCGTGTAACTCTTTGGGGGAGGCTTATGTCCAGCAGAGGACTTCTACAGATTGTTGATGATGATGATATTATGTATTTTTAGTAAATAAAACTTTGTTTTTTTTTAGTTTAAATACAAACACAATCACATACATACCTATAGTTGAAAAACGAACTTACACAAGCTTACATAACATACACAGAGTTTCTATATGCAAAGCCTATCAAACTATCAGCCAGCTCATTACCTCGTGAACACATTACATAGGTACAATCACAACAAGTTTTCAGGCTGTTTTAATTAATAAACAATGTTCGCCATGACTGTCTGAAAATTTTACTTGTATGCGCCGAACGTTAAATGAATGTGAGAGAAACCGAAATTCGTATTTTCGAAAACCGTTTTTGACGTATTTTGCAAATTTTTCGCCTTTGTCTTCTACTTGTCGTGTCACTGATTCTTTCTTGGTCATCCTGTAATAGGTCAGTGACCAGGTTGAGGTATGGTGGCCCTGTAAAGAGATAGGCCTACTAGGACAGTCGATAAAAGAATCAGTGTAGTGAAAAGATTAAAGTGCGCCTATTAGCGGCTCCTTTCGTGCACATGTCACTTGTCTTCGAATTTTTAGGTTCTAGGACATGCCTGTTTCCTCATGATGTTTTCCATCACCATTTGAGACGCCTTTGTGAAAATAGGGACCGCTGCTGTCCATCCCGTAGTCACCTGATAAGACATCTACGGGTAGGGATAAATGGAGGTGCCTACTCTTTAGTCGATGCCACCAATGCCAGAGGTTGACGACCATCTTCATAATTATTGTGGCATAATTTTGCAAATTATAAAAGCCTAGCCTCAGCCCGCGGCTTCGCTCGCGTGGTAACTTTATCTATGCCAAGTTTCAACGAAATCGGTTGAGCCGTTACGGCGTGATTGAACAACAAACATCCGAACATCAAGACATCCTCACAAACTTTCGCATTTATTATATTAAGGAAGGATATTTCGGCGCTTTGAGCCGATTGGAAGCCCCAAATATTTTCGCACGGACCTATCCTCCGAAGCCACTTCCTAAAGTGGCTTCGGAGCTTGGTTGGTTAAAGCAACCCCGTATCTAGGGTTAGGTTGCGGGCTAAAATCCTATCTAAGACGAAATTCGTGAGATAGGTATAAAAAAATCATACATAATGAAATGTTTGTGATTGCAGTGAGTTCCTATTAATCGATGCAGTCTGTCGCAACATTTTCAACCGTACGTCCTTCCACGGCACAGCTAAGAGCCAGGGAGTGAATAAAACATGTGATTCATTCCCAAGGGTCTGCGTGCTTAATGTCCAAGGAGTTTTCTTATTAGTGGTAAATAGCCATTCTTACTGGTCCACATTAACTAACGCGTTTAGTGTTCGCGAGACAAGTTCTACTATGGAATTATTTAGTAGTCCTTTGGGTTTAGGTATAAAGTTTCGTAGGACTGAGGAAAAAGGCCGTTTTCTCACAAGTTACCTGAATTATTTACTAATCTTGACATAATTAAAGAAGCGGTAGGGCATGACCTCTCTTTGTCAACCGTAGTCCGCGCTATGGTCGACAGTGACAGGTCATGGAATGCGGTTGTGGTCTTCTGCGAAGCAGTGATGCTTCAGAAGGAGGCAGCAGAGAGAGTCAGGGAGTCCGAGAGCTCCCTCCCAACCTGCCGCAGAAGACCCGGGTGAAGGAGGAGGGCGTATGCTGAACTGGATCCCCCATAACATAGGCTTCGGCGGCAGCACCGGGGGATGACCGCCGCCTACTGACAAGCCTAGAGATGGCGCGCGCGGAGGTCCCGCGTGCCTCTCGCAAGAGATATGCGGAACTAAAAGAAGATGTGGCTCTACTAGCCAACGACGTCGGGGCCATGGATGAATGCGCAAGCGTACCCACAGCTCCGACCAAAGTCGCGAAGATGGACTCCGTTGGGTTTTAGTCAGTAAGAGTCCAACATAATCCTTCCGTTGCTCCCGCAACGGGAGGATATCCATGAGGATTTCCCAACGATAAAAAAAAAAAACAGCAGTTTTATTTAAGGTTTTTAGTACAGTTGCATAAGTAAGTCATGTAATCATCATCATTATCATCATCAGGCTGTAGAAGACCAGTTTTACCTTGTGTAAGAGGCCGGTTAGTTAATAATACTAGGTACTTTTAACTAATTCTCGTCAATTTATCCTTTCCCGATTTCGAACAATCGAAACAGCAGCAATATAAACTAAGCAATGGCAATTCCCGCGGGCCACTAATTCGGCCGGAGGCGGCATCCAGGGGCATAAATAAAGGCAGAGCAGCCGCAGCGACCACAAAACCGATAGTTTAAGAATATTCACAAGAATAAATTAAACAGTATTCGCCGTGCAGATTTCCCAAATGGTTGACCGGTGGGGTAGGTGGTGCGAGGTGTTTTGGTACTTCGCTGAGTTATTTTTTGTCGATGTTTCGTGTATATTACTGTTGATCATACCAAAGCCGTGTTTGTTGCCAGATTCTTCTTGGTCGAGAGGAACGGGGATAGCTTCACCTAGTTTCTAAGACGTTTCGAAGTGATCATTTAATTTTATTGGAATAAACACCATTTGAATTTAAGTGAATTGATAGCTGAAGAAGCAGTAAGTGCCATTTTCCAAAGTGTTTTCTCTGTGAAAAGGTACCTATAGGAAATCAATTGATACCTATAGGAATTCAATTGATTTATTTATAATTTTTAACTGGCCCAACAAATGGCGACCAATCTACAGTTTTACCATTTCTTTGTTGTGAACTATGATGTCAGATCATGGGCCGTACCGGACGTCTTAGAGCCAATCAAACGCGAGCGTGTCAGCATTCTAAATGAATTTGAACCACAAACGTTTGAGACTGTCAACTTAGTCAACGCCTGATAAAAATCGCAAAATTGAAGGTACGGGGCATGTCTCAACTCTCAAAATACATTTGTATTTTGATTTTTGATGTATTTACATCAAGGATCAATACCGCTTGCACCGGGTACAAACGACGTCATGATATCGGGGGTGCGGTAAGACAAGACGCATGGCCGGCGCGCGTCGGGTTTGTGCTCAACTATTGATAGAGGGCGCTTCTGTTACCAAACCTTTCCTTAGTTATGCTTCTACTAAATTTAAACAAAGCATTTTGTCATTATATATACTTATGTAGAATTAATTTTCTTTACGGGAATTGCCCCCTAATGAATTTTCATCTTGCTCGGAAGATTGATCCTTCTGTATTAAAAAGGAGCACCTGAAAAATAAAGACGCCGATTCTGTTGTTGCAAGATTACTTTTTTCTGTTGGTTATTGTTAATCGTATGATCACCATCTCACTTTTGCAAGTAAGATCTGGCCTAAGATGGAGCACGTTTTCCCAGATAGAACTTATTCACTATAGATTTGAGGGCTCCGAGATTGCACTGTTCCGGGAAAACAGACGCAGGTAGATCATTCCACTCTTTGTACATTATAATCAAACTATCTGTTGATAATTATGGTACTCATTATTTCAGCCGTTCGACGTCCACTGCTGAACATGGCTCCCCCACAGACATAGCAAATTCCTTATCACGTGTTGGGATTAGCCCATACTCACCACACTGGGCACGCGGGTTGGCGAGCGCAGTTAGAGCTACCGTTGTTAAAATGAGGGACGCTGCTGCCCATCCCCTAGCTTTTTTCCCTTAGTCGGCTCTTACAACATCCGTGGATAGGTAGATATTTAGGGGCCTATTCTAAATATGGTTAATTATGGTACTAAACTAATCTAATTTGAAGTTTTAAATTATTGTTGTCCTTGTTTTTTGGAAAGAGACTGCAACATTTTAAGCGCTGCTAATTTTAATTAGATTAGTATAACGCAACAGTAAAATCGATACCAATATCTGTAACGAGAAGGCCTAAAAATACATATAATGCCTAAATTTACAGGAAACGAAATGTTGCATGCTAAAATGTAGATAGATAGATAGAAAATGCTTCATTGCACACCATAAAAAGTACAACATTAACAAAAAACAATAAAAACCAAACTATGTGATGAGCAATGGGCGGCCTTATCACTGAAGTAGCGATCTATACCAGACAGCCTTTGGATGGAGTGGACTGGATATGATTAAATAGGGGTATATCAGATGTACTTATCTATAATAAATTTTGATATAATGTTGTGCACACAACCTAAAATTAAATTTTACCTACTAAACATTTAAACTACATAAAATATATTAATAGTATGCCTACCATAAAAACAAATTATATATTTTAATATATAATACCTATATTAAAATTCACATCTATTTATATACGTTATCAAAAAAATAAAGAAATAAGCAAATGTCAGCGACAAGAGGACAAATAGTGATCTTTGACCATCGATTTAAAGATCGCAAGGGATTTAGCACCTAAGTATAAAATGTAGGTACCTAACTCAAAATAAATAATCGACTTTTACTAACTTTACTTAAAACTTTATTGAAACACAGAAACACTATAAATCATATAATAAATGCCACACATTCTAATTAATAAATGCGTTTAATAGCGAAAAAATATTATTAAAACAACCGAACAACCCTCTAATAGGTCTAACACCAGTAGGGTTGGGAAACATAAAGTCTTGTATTACTCCATAATATTATTGAAAATAGTAGTATTAATTCGAATATGGCACGATGAAAAAATAGGTCTTAACACCTTTAACGCCATGTGTAATATTTATGTAAAAAGGTTTCTCAAAAACATCCTTCATATTTCAAAACAATCTTCTTGTAAAACCCATACATGAACTCAAGCGTGTCAGCACTATTTC
Source organism: Anticlea derivata (assembly GCA_947579855.1). Lineage (NCBI taxonomy): Eukaryota > Metazoa > Arthropoda > Insecta > Lepidoptera > Geometridae > Anticlea > Anticlea derivata. Next base: position 8,413,207 of record OX388271.1, on the reverse strand, counting down.
ACACTTTGAACCACACATTTTTGACAATGTCAACTTAAGTCACCGCCTAAACAAATTGCAAAGTTGATAGTACGGGGGCGTGTTGTTATGCAAACTTGAATAAACAAAAGTCGGACTTTTCCGGCCAAAGACCAACCCTAAACACGTCGTCGACCGTCGTTCCATTTACCAAATTGACTGAATTATACGTCCCTAACGACGCCAAAGACATTAAAAAAAACGCCTTCAAAACTTTTAATATCGTAATAAGACTTTGATTTAATTTCCCTTTATCATTATTTATGTAAGGATCCGCGGAAAAATGCGATAAGTCTGTGTTATTATTTTTTCGAGCTTAATACGCTCCCCTTCGTTTATTTCACCGTGCATTTGGAGGGTTGAGTTCGCCATTCGTCGTAAGATAGATAAACTCTTTGTCTACCAATAATAAAAGAAACATTTAAAAAGTAAGAAACTTAAACCTTAAGAACCAAATTGACTTTTATACCCAAGAATGGTAGACATCATCTCAGATCTCCAGCCAATCAGATCCTTGAAAATGTGGGGGATAGTCAGAGCCAAGTCCGTACATGTGGCACATGCCCACATTTTGCAGTAGTTGTTTTGACAGGCTACAAGCACCATAAAAAAAAAGATTTTCTAGATGGATGCGCTCAAGGCTGGTTATCGTTACATTATTTTAGGATGGCTTTAGTTTATCTTCCTATTAATAATAAATAACACCCAATAGTCACACACATGGTCCTGACCCCCACCATTCCCTGTATCGTGGGTATCAGAATATCATGGTATAACACCCAGACCCGGAACAAATATTTGCCGCAGTGGGAATCGAACACCCCTTGCGTCACAGTCGGACACTCGCCCGCTGCGCCACTAAGGTCGTCACATTAACGATGATGATCCTTAATCATGACATTAACCCAGACGAAGTAACGTTTTCTTAAAAAGCCGAGAAAAGTACTTTTCCGGTGTCAAATTGCTCAAGCCAATAACCAACTTGTTGAACATAGCTGTTGACATTGCCCTATTTTTGTGAGCCCGTCACTTACAATGGTTTGCCTAACAAAGCTCATAATGTATGTAATTATGCATCCTTTTTAACGTCACTTTACTTATTTACTCTGTTATTTATAAACAAAGAGTAATCTAGGATTAATTTTACTCCAAGTTTTAAGCCAGTATTACATAAATTCAGTATTAATAAATAAAGAGTAATGAGGAAGTAAGCTAAGTTGACACGGGGCTAGTCTTGGATTAACTAGTCTAAGAGTAGTTTCTTAATAAGCTACGAGTAGAGTTATAAAGGGCCTTATTAATAAAAATATTAATAAGGCCCTTTATGTTTAATATGTATTTGATAATATTTCATAAATGGTTCTTACTTTAAGCTCTACCTACTTATAAAAGTTACGAAAATGGCTATTGAAGAGCGATATCTCCTAATACAAGCAAACATTTGCTTAAAATGATCCAAACCCTGATTGTACCAATTTATAAGTTGCTGAAATAAACATTTTTAATTTTTAATTTAATTTTAATTTAATGTATTCGTAGGGGACGAAGGGTTAGTCCAACTACTACATCTACTACATTCATCCAAATAGTTTGACAACCTTGGTAGCGTAGCGGACTAGATATGAGACGCAAGGGGTGCGGGTTCGATTCGCACTGCGGGACAAATGCTAGCAAGATCTGCAAATATTTGCTCCGGGTCGGGGTGTTGTACTCATGGTATTCGTAGTTTCTGATACCCACGACACAGGGAATCCTATTAGTGAGGTGTCAGGACTATGTATTCTGTATCCAGGATCCACAGGTCGTGGATTTGAATCCCGGTCACGCCAACCAATGGATTTGCTCCATTCCTTACTTTCGGAAAATGTCGTGATGTACGAAGTCGGTCGCACTTGAAATGTATGTACCGTGTAACATCCACTGCTGAACATAGGTTCAGCAGTGGACGTTATACGGCTGAAATTATGATGATGATGATAACTAAACATAATGATGTACACAGCACGGATTCAAAATTATGCACTTAAGCATCAACTTGTGCCAATTTGAACTTCGCTGTGTACCCATCTATGAGCATTGTGGCATCATTTAGATTCTGCAGGCGACTGTACTTCTTCCATGCGAATGAAATTTACTCGCTTACTCTGTACATTTTTGTACCTTTAAAAATCTATGTGACAGTACAACCAATTAATCACAGATAAATTGTCCCCAGGTCCCTATAATCGACATTAGTCACGCTCTGTCTACTCAAAATGGGAAGCGTTTCATAATTTTTGAGTGCCAGAGCATTTGAAGTCAGAAAGCTTTACGAAGATAGTTTTAAAAGATACCGAACGAGAAATGAGCTTACGCGATTCATTTTAAAAACTAAAAACCTTGGGTGGCCGTGATATAATTCGTCAATTAAGTCATTTTGAGTATCATTCAGTCACTGACAGCAATTTCAATGAAAAAAATGTCAGTATGAGGTGTGAAAAAATATAAACGACTCTAAATAATAATAACTCATTCAGTCAAGGAAAAAAAACTAAAAATATTGTTTTTTCCCGCTAATATTTTTTCTTTTTGTTGATAGAGTACGCCCCTTTCTAGATAGTATACTAGTTACGGAACACGCTCTATTGGTACGTTTTAAACCTCTGAGATGCCAGTGAATTCTCAATTCTCACTTTTCGACCGTGAAAAGAATGAAGTTTTTGTAGGGGCCCTTTTTGTGACACCATACATACATAAACGGTAAACTATTTTGAAGAATCAGGTCTCAGAATTGACCCTCTGGAATTGAACAAGACAAAAACTATAAGCGGTTTAAATGAGATAAAGTGACAATACGCTTTCTCGACCATTTTCTTGGTCGTTCGATTTTTGTGTCGCTTAGACCACATCCAAATCCGATCGCAAAGAGGGTGATATCCTTAATGTGTTTGCATAATCTTCGTCATTAAAACATTTATTACGAGCTGTTGGCCACCCTTAAAGACATTCTTTCTGATATTAACCTGGTAATGGATAGGGAAGTAATTTTTGGCTTTTTTGCCAATTTTTTGTCTAGTAAAAAGAGACGTTTCATCAATGGAGCCTGGGCTTGCACTGTGTATACTACTCTAAAATATGGCTAAGCAATAAAGTAAACGTATTTAATTGGTTATTTTATTTAAAATGAATTCGTTCTAAGGTATATCAAGATTTTCTTCGACAAAGAGAGCAACACACAGCGCTACAAAAATATGGCGGATGGACGTGCGTGAAATGTCATTTTGACAACCTACATTTATCTGACAAAACAAAAACATCAAATCAAACAACATGACATGAAAAATATGTCAATGTCATGTCAAACGTCAATTATAAACCAACATGGCGGCCTTCAAATAGTGTTCACATAGTAAAAAACTTACCAGAAGAACTATTCTTGTCGCATTTGTCTTCAAATAAATAAAATTGTATTTTTCTTGTAATCTCCTATTTTTTCCTAATTTTTCTATGTAGTGTAGTTACATGGACCAGGCCCAGAATGAAATGGCTCCTAAGATAAACTTCTTCTTTAGCAGATTCTTACTAATATCCCAATCTTACCTGAACCTTTACGAAATAAGAGCTTTCGTTATAGTGGTTTATAGATGTCACCATATTCGCTGTAGGTATCTTAAAAACCATACGTCAGGAATACAAAATTAAATCGTTTTGGAACGTATGAACATAGTTCTCTCGTTTGACACTCATTCGATGATGATGATGATCGGGCATCGACACAATAGTGTCATCGTCCACAGTCTCAGAGACTCAAAGATTCAACTTTGCGGATACTTTGGTATTTTATTTTACTCTTATAATAAATCTCTAATACGAAATTAGTGCACTTGAATAGATGTGACATCTGACAACTAGGGTTGTGGTATAACCTTAGAGCATAGCGCATAGTGATCATATTCTGCTTTCGCTCCAATGTTCGTAAGAGACAAAAAGCTCAAAAATCCGAGTGAAAAAAAAAAACACTAAATCACAACAAAACACGAAAAATGAGACACATTTTCTAAATGAAACTGCAGACTCCATATCTAAAATGGCTAAAAATTAAGTTCACCATTAATTTTACTACCTACATTTGCATGTACCTATCTGGGTATGACTCCCCGATGATGTAGTCTAATGAGAGTGTCACGGAATGAAAAGTCACTGTGACAGTGCGACTGACAAATGACAGCCGTGACTGGCTCGCTTTTAATTGACTGGAAGGATAGGCTTGTTCTCCAGTTCAAGATTTACAGTCCCAAAAACTTCACCAGCTCTAAACTGGGAGGTGAAACATCTGTTTAGTCTAGAAGCCGTGTTTATAGATTACTTCTGAAGTTTTCAATAATGTTTTATGCTAAAGTGTCACTTAACTTCGCGTTATCGTGTGGATGAACTCTGTGCTTAAGATTGTTTGGGTGCAATTTAAGAGTAAATTTTATTCGTGTCTTTGTACGCTACTTGCCTACTGAGGAAAATCTCAAGCTAAAATCATCTTCCCGAAAGAAGGCTTGGCAACTAGTATAATATACCTACTATGGCAAAATGCCGTCACAAAAAAGTCCCTCAGGATGCAACAGTTTCATGTCAGTAGATATGAGTTGAGGAAAAATCAGTAAAGACTCAGGCACGCTATTAATAGAATAGAGGAATTTTCATTTCTTTATCTTTTTAATTCTATTTTTTTAATCTTTTAAGTACGATTAGAATATCGCAGAGTTATTGTTTGAGAAAAAGAGAAAGTGAAATTTTAAAATATCTTCGCTAGTGGTGGATAAAGTCCTTTCGCTAGATGGCGCTAGCAGTGCTTTTACGACGCAAAGCTCTTAAAAACTATGAGCAGAAACGATAAATTTTCACGGTGGAGTTACTTGACAGTCTTGTACTCATTGGAGGGTGGTACTCGTATTCAAAAGTGCCTACTCCTTAGGTATTAACAATTCCGACTGTTTGTTGTACCTTAAAACTAATAATTTTTAATTTACTCATAAGAATAATGGAAGTCGTTTTGTATGAGCGATTCACTGGTTATTTCTTGGTAATCCTGCTTTAGGCCAGGTGAGCAACTTAAGGTATTGTGGCCCTGAAAAGGGTCAATGACTATGGGTCACAAAACATGGTGTATAAGCACACCATGTTTTGTTATAACTGGGACCGACAGCTCCCGTGCCTATTGCCTATACACACCACTTTAGGCACGCGGGTTGGCGAGCGCAATTAGAGCTTACATTGTGAAAGTACTGCTGATGCCCATCCCCTAGCTTTTTCCCTTAGTCGCCGCTTACAACATCTACGGGAAGTTAGATATGGAAGGGGCTATTCTTCAGCCGGCCAATCCAGTGATACCTAAATGATTAGCAAGATAAAATCCGCTTCTAATAAGCTATGTAGGATTTCGTTTCAATGCTGCGATATTTTATAGTAAGTAAACAACGAAATCGCATCCTCCTCTGGACCTCCAAACATAATGACAGGACACAGTGTAATTGATTTCAAAATTTGCTAATATAAACTTTAGGGTTATTAAGACAAAGTTTAAATTGAAATGTCGGTTAGTTCAATAGAGTACAATAATTTATTAGGTAATTCGCGGGCCGACACGGCATTCGGACTGGTACGCCCCTGCGGATGCTACATGTAAAGGCAATGATACATCGCGGATTTCGTCGCGATTTTGGCGCGTTCCCGTTGTTCCCTTTTGGTGCGGTCTATAACAGTACATAATTATGTAAATTGAAAAAATACCACACTTAGCCACACACACCTTTACTGATTTAGCCTGCCTAGATTTCAACGAAATCGACTATCTCTAATCTAAGCTAATAAAAGAACAAGGCCTCAACGTGCGATCAACGCACAGCCCAAAACGCTAAAGCTATTGAGCTGAAATTAGGACAGTAGCTGCGTTATATGCAAAACACATCCACTAAGGAGGGATTTTCAAAATATCAACTCCTAAGAGGGTGAAAAGGGGTTAAAACGTTTGTATGAAAAATCGTATTCCTTGAACCTACACATTTGAAACTAACCAAAAATAATGAATAATAGAAATAAGGAAAAACTGTATTTTTAGAATTCCAAAACTACCCCTTAAGAGGGTGTTATGAGATGTCAAAGTTTGTATGGGAGAATCTTAACGCATCGAGAGAATTACGAAAGTCAAATAATGAAATACGGACTTAAGGGATTTTCAAAACTGCCCCTTTTTATCAAGAAACCACGCGAGTAAAGCCGCGGGTGTACGCTAGTATTAATATAAAGTTATAAGGATATCAATATACATCAATAAAATAATTGATGCCGTCTATAATGATGTCATGGACGTAAGTCTATTTCCATAAAGAATAACCGTGTCTTGCTGTATTTTTTCTGGCAGACAAAGAGTCTTTCTAAGACTTATGGACAGTAGGTACCTACAAACAGTGTGCCTTGGGGCCATCTACAATTTTATTTCAAAATGATCCTTACATTTTGAGGTTGACTCTAAAGGGTTTGCTATATCGTTGAAATTGGACATAATATTGCACACTAAAATTGTCTTTATTCATGCAACATGCTTACGAAAAGAATTATTCTTAGATAATTAGAAACAGACAGAGGCCGTGGTGGCCCCGGCTGAATAATAGGCCCCTCCATATCTCCTACCCGTGGATGTCGTAAGAGGCGACTAAGGGCAAAAAGCTAAAGGATGGGCAGCAGCGGTTCCTATTTTCACAAAGATGCTCTAACTGCGCTCGCCAACCTGCATGCCCAGCGTGGTAAGTATGGGCAAATTCCCCCCACATGATAGGAAGTCTCCGGAACTCCGGAAACCTGTGGGAGAGGCCGATGTTCAGCAGTGGACTTCAAACGGCTGGAATGGTGATGAATGGTGAATAAACATTAAGTTCCCAGCTATGGACCCAACGGCAACAAACATCTTACAAGGCGAGGACGTGTGTACAGAGGAAGTGATTCAGGCGGCCCGCTTGTGCACTGAAGCGGTGCGCTTGCGCAATAACCCAGTAACGCGCACGCGATCTTCTGCCGAGGTTACCTTATAAATATCTAGATAATTGTACCTGTGTGATTTATGGACATTGACCAGGTTAATACGACCGTGGCATAGTGGGCAAGTGCCAGACTGAGAAGCAGAAGGTGCGGCTTCTATCCGAGAAAATTTGCATTGTCTGGTAATAGTTGTTCGGGGTCCCCACGAAACAATTAGACCACAGTGTGGGCTCAAGCCGTAGTGGCCCCGGCTGAAGAATAGGCCCCTCCATATCTACCTATCCGCGTGTCGTAAGAGGCGACTAAGGGATAAAGCTAGGGGATGGGCAGCAGCGTCCCTCATTTTAACAACGATAGCTCTAACTACACTCGCCAACCCGCATGCCCTGCATGGTGAGAATGGGCAAATCCTCCCACATGATAAGGAATTGGCTCTGTCTGTAGGGGAGGCCATGTTCAGCAGTGGACGTCGTGCGGCTGAAATGATGTGGGCTCAAGCAAGTCTGTCATGTTCGTGAGCTACTCACTTGTCATCGTGAGACGTAAAAAGTGGATAGCTTACTGGTTTTTGTAAAGAAGCTTTTCCTGACACCTTCGAAAAGCTGTAAGCTATTGGCTTTTCACGTCTCACGGTGCGTAACTCACGAACATTAAAGACTCACTAAAACAGCAGAATAATTAAGTTTGAACTGATATGATCCGAAAACAGCAGCAGATTATTTCATAGTGTTTTTTCAATTAAAAATGATTGATTTCCAAAAGTCGTAGAAAAATATTGGCAATTGGGTGTAGAATCCCCCTTTCAGGATAGTATACATATTATGAATCAGCTTGTCGTTAATGTAGCTATCTAGGTAGTTAGGTACAGGATACTTAAAACAAATTCTGTCAAGGATGCGATGGTGCGCGTGTGATATCTTTGCATGATCGTAGCTACCTATACCTACACGATAGATACGCTCTGATTAGCAATATCTTTATTTCGGCTTAACTCATTTTATAAATCCACCATTATCATTATCATCAGCCTAAGGAAGTCCACTGCTGGACATAGAATAAGAATAAGAATAAGTTCATTTATTTCAGACAGGTCCATACAGAAATACAATTTTAAAGAGCCAAAAAACAATAATTACCTAACCTAACGCACATTAAACATAGAGGATCTGGAAGCCATATGTACGGCATTCCATTTCCGCACGACGGGACAGTCAACCCTGTCCAGTATTGTGACGAGGAGGCTATTGGGGCTAACTCGCACGCGGCGCATTAAGGAGGCAACTCGTTTCCGCATAATTGCGTGGAATCCATCTACAATCATGACATCATGGTCATAGGACCCCCCCATACATTTCCAACGCGACCGACCTTGTGCGGCCTGAACCCCAAACAATCATTTGGAGGGATTCGCCCATACTCGCCACGCTGGGCATGCGGGTTGGCGAGTGCAGATAAAGCTATTGTTGATAGGGAACGCTGAGGGAAAAATCTAGGGGATGGGCAGTACCCATCCCCTAGATTTTTCCCTCAGTCGTCTCTTACGTTACCCAGTAATGGAGGGTCTGGAATACCACTTATTATACTTTTTATCCCGGAAAAATGTAAGGTTCCCGTGAGATAGTTTTTTTGTTTCACGTTTATTTGCATAGTGGTAGTTTAGGGGTCAAAGAATGACATAGGCTACTTTTTATCTCGGAAATAGTGATATATTTTCCATCCAACGTGGCAATTCCGCCAGCGTCTTGGGGACGCTTCCGACTGGTAGTGATCTGGATCAGTTGAGCTATCTATAGATCGTTTGTAACGGTCTTTAGATGGCTCAACTGTTTCTTGTGTATTTTGTAAATATTAACTTGTATTATTTTTAAGTTCCTTTCTGTAAATAAAGTTTAGCTTTTTATCTTGATAAAAATATATTTTTTCACAGCTAAATAATTTTAATGATACCTATTTTTGTGATGTTTAAGAATGATTTGATGAGGATTTGTTCATCAAGCGACAGGTTTTTGCTGGAATAAGTGATTCAACTCGATATTACTGTTGAATCCTACAACATAATAACAGAAATAAACCCGCTAATGACATCACACGCGATACCAAACCAAACTGTTTTTCAGTTGTTTTAAAATTGTTTTTCAGTTTCCGTCCGCACCTATCGTCCGGATATGCGCCGCACGCAAGCTTACTCGACCGTGCACGTGAAAGTGTTATGTATTCATCGGATGGAGTACTCGGGACATGATATTTGATACTCATCGATCGGCTGAAGACAGGGTATCGTTCTTAACTGGTCACGAAAATAAGGATACTACGTTCTTTACCGGACTTAGATACCTTACCTAACAAGACTGTACCTAAAAGCTGATGGCAATGATCCCCACAAGAATGGGAAATGTCTGAAAGCTCAAAGTTTGTTGAAAAACTGTTTTATAGAAATTCTAAAAATGCTAATAAGGCATTTCCTTTTGGTCATTTTAAAAATATTTGAGAAAGTATTGCTTTGAGGACGCCATACTTTAGGAATTTGAGTTCATTTTGCTAAAAACTCAGTCAGAAACGAGAGCAACCATATTTCATTTGGTGGTTTATTTTTTAGCTTATTGAATCCCAATTATACCTGTCAATAACTAAAAAAGTCAGTCTTTAAAAAAGCCATTTATTCTCCATTTTCATTTAGTTCTATTTGAACACCTCTTCCTAATTTTGATGGTCACCATCATTAAGTTGCGTACTATGCGACTCCAATCAAATCAGCTGAATCTATTGGTTATATAGGTTTGGTTAGGAGGAGGTAGGGCACAGCGAGATTTTCTCGTTCTGAATTGGAGCAGCCTGCCTGGGGAGGTACCTCCGCATTACAGAAGATCGCAGCCAAATAACATTATTTGTTTCAAATAGTGTTGTGTTCCTGCGGTGAGTAAGGTTGCCAGAGCTCTTTAGGGGGGAAGGGGGTTCGGGGTCGCCAACGCGTGCGTGATGCCTCTGGTATTGCAAGCGCTCATAGGCTACGGTAACCGCTTACCATCAGGTGGGCCGTAAGCTTGTTTGCCACCTCTGTTGTATAAAAAATAAATATATATATTTTAGAGTGTTATCTCACACTCAAGGTTGCGGGAAGTCGGTGGATGGAAAGGGCTCAAGACCGTTCGTCGTGGAACTCTTTGGGGGAGGCCTATGTCCAGCAGTGGACTTCTATAGGTTGTTGATGATGATGATGATGATGATCTCACACTTAGGAATATACTAAGATTTAGCTATCGGCACTTTGAGCCAAAGAAGAACATTCCTGAAGATTTTTGTTGAGATGTAGACTTTATAACTCAGCCGGGTAGAGCATCCCCATATCTAGGGGAGGGTCGCGTGATCAAATCCGAATCGAAAATCCTTTAGGGATATTTAGAAAAACTAGGCAGAACCTATTTTCGTACACTTCCAACGCGTGGCAACACTTTTATTTGGCAGAAGTGTACCGAGGGCTCACTAGTATCTCGTACACTACAGTGTCGTGTGCAAGTGTATCCAAAAATATGTTTAATCCAAACATAATACGGGCTTTTAAAATAAATATGTCGGTCGAGAGTATTAAGGAACTTATACATTAAAGTGGATAGAAGTATAAATTGTAATATTTATGAGTAAATCTGGGCCAGGTTTATTTATTAGCATAGTTTAAAGTGTTCGTTACACTTTATAGCTCTGAAAGCGAAAGAAAGAATGCCTATTTCAATTTATAAAATTAATATGTACCTACCTACATGACTTTAGCTTTCCGCACCATAAAACATGAGTTGTATCAATTTTTACTCACATAGTTAGGTAATTAATTTACCATATTTGATAAGAATATTCGAAATATTATGTTATTAAAAGTCTATCTATTAGAATTATTGAATTTCAATTAGATATTTTATTTATATAAAATCTTATTGGAATCATGTTAAGAAATGATTCCAACATGAAATCACTATTTTTCCAAACATTAATGTCACGCAGCTTTCTACTAGATGGCGCTACTAGTATTAATCTGAGCTATACGTTATTTATCAGTGGATCTTAGCCTTGGGTGTACGATATGTAATAAGCCGAAAGCACTGGTGGAGTGGTGGTAGTGGCCCTGCCTTTCGATTAGGTGAGGGTTCGAATCCCGGTCGTGCACCAATGGATTTTCCATTCGGAAAAAGTATGTTCGCAATACTAGTGCTCTCAAACGGTGAAGGAAAACATCGCGAAGAAAGTAACATGTCCTAGAACCTTGTGCATGAAAGGAGCCTCTTAAAGGTGCACTTTAATACTTTAACTCTACACTGATTCTTTACGATCTAAGTCCCTTGTCAGGGCCACCATACCGCAACCTGGTCACTCACCTAATCTGATACAGGACGACCAGGGAAGAATCAGTCATATGACAAACAAACAAACCAACCAATTTTGATTATTGATGCATTTTATTCAACGGTCCTTTTGTACTTGCTTTGTTTCTATAACTCTGTGTCTAGTATGAAATCCTCTCAAGTCCGATATAAAAATCAACGTTGACTAGAGCCAGATCGCTTAGGACAAAAAGAGATCGTGTTTATGTTACGCACCGCGAAACTAAGAGTTTAATATGTATATAATATATAACTGGGGCACCGGACACGCTGCAAACTGAAAGCGGACTGAAAAATATACCTTAACTTACCTGCTTTCGAAGTCATTTGGAAGGTCGCAACGTCGCCTTCAAAATGATATCGAAAGCAGGTTAGTAAACAGAGAAGCATGGATGAGAGACGTTTGGAGGGATTTAGGGGAGGCCTATGCCGTGTAGGTGAGTACTATGGAGGAGCTAGATATCAGTGAAAATCGCTTGCTGGGCTTGTTGAGTTCCTTATGAGTCATTATACAGCCATATTGAAGATGGCTTGACGGATGTACAGTTTCCTACATAGTCTAAAAAGCGAAGAATCAGTGTGTAGTCTTTGTAATCGTGGTGTAGGGCATCTCTGAATGTACTTGCCCTGAATTTAAATCAGAAAGACTTTTTTTTAATGTTATACGGAGGCAAACAGGCTTGCGGTCCACCTGATGGTAAGCGGTTACTGTCGCCTATTGACATCTGCAACACCTGGAGCATTTCTAATGCGTTGCCTGCCCTGGATAAATCTTTTTAGACTGTTAGCTTATAATTACCTACATTATCTATTTAATGAGATAAATAGCTAAATTGTCGTTTTTCACTTACACCACACCCTTTGTTTACGTTATGGGTACCGATAGTCTGTAATTGTAACCATTTCCGAGTTGAGAATAATCGCGTACGTGCGATACGACAGGCAACAGGCCAATCCGCTTGACAGATACCGATCGTTGCGTTATTTCTTTACAAGTCTCTCAGTATAAATGATAGGTCAAATTCTTTGGTAAGAAATAGGCATGTTTTAGCCAATGTTGGGTAAGAGTGAATTATTTAATACAACTTTACTATAGTTTAGGAAATTCCTAAATAAACGAAATTCTCTGAAATAGGCTCTAGTTGTTTGACAGGCCTCATAGCTCAGTTGGTAGTAACTCTGCCTTCTGCGCTAGAGGTCGCGGGTTCGATCCCCGCACTGGACAAACATTTGTGTGATGAACACAGATGTTTGTTCTGTGTCTGGGTGTTAAATATATATCTATTATGTATATCAGTCTCTGGTACTCATAGTACAGGCTATGCCTAGTTTGGGATCAGTTGACCGTGTGAATATGTCCGGAATATTTATTATTTATTTATTTAGTTTTAATAAATCAACATTTTTGTCACATGAGCTCTAATTTATTATTAGATTTAAACTCAAGTTTCCTAGTAAAAACATTTTTAAAAACAATAGGCAAGTATGTATACGTACTTGTTTCCTTCACGCCTAGATAATGTGTAGTAGGTAATATGCAGGTACCTACTACTCTACAATATAACAGGTGTCCACAATAATTAGGTAGGTACCTAGTCTATTCTGTACTCAAACATTATTTCTGGGGGAGACGACCTTCGTTTGATAAAGTGGAAACTTGTTTGTTTTCTCAACTACTTCACAAGTATGTTCTCAAAGAGTGGAGGTGTTGTATATAGAACACACCTGACGAAATATATCGCTACCGGCTTCTTGGAATGGCGGTGGTTCTCAGGTTAATCAAGTCCATAATGAGTCGGCGAGAGGAAAACTATTTTAGAACAGTTGATTTGGTTTATTCTTAGAAATGATATCTACTTCGAAGTAGAGTCAGATTTCTTTGATCGTTAATGAAATTGTTTTCAGAGTATCTTTAGTCGCCGCGTCAAGTGGTTGAGGAAATAGAACTAGTTGATAGGAAGTCAGATGTTTAAAATAAGAAACACCGGCGGAAATGAGCTCCTGTCTGGCTTACATCTAACAGAGTCATGTAGGCATCTGCAGAGCGGTATGGCCGTATGTGGCTAGTTACGTAACGGAATGCTTAGCTCTCGAGTGTTTACAGTGGTCGGTGCGAGCGCGAGTGTCGTCTGTCTGTCCCCACCGAGCATCGATCCGCTCCGCCCAGCGCGGGCTCCTCCCACCTGCCCCCTCCCGCCGCGGCCCCTGCGCCCCTTCACCCCCCGCGCCTCGGTGTCGCGCGCCGCCCGCGCGCGGTCACCTGTGTCGCACGTCCTCAGTCGCAAAGCGGCCGCGTCGTACGCCACCCGCTTCGCAATACGCGCTCTACCAATATTATGACAGTGACGTGATGGAAGGCAAAGAGTTCGGTGCGATGCCCGGCCTAGACTATTTTATGATGCCACAAGTGAGCCAACCCGCGCCCCAATTCGACTTCAGAAAACTCGGCGCTAGCTTCAGCGGCCGAGACGATGAAAAGAGCGACGAGCGCCGGTCGCCCGAGTACCACGATAGGCGCGACCCGCCGCAGGCACCCTGGCCCCTCGGACTCGCCGTCCAGTTCATCAACCCCTTGACCGGCAAGAAGAGAGTGCAGTGCAGCGTCTGCCTGAAGACTTTTTGTGATAAGGGTGCACTGAAGATTCACTTTTCGGCGGTTCACCTGCGAGAGATGCACAAGTGTACGGTGGAGGGATGCACTATGATGTTTAGTTCTCGACGTTCGCGCAATCGGCACAGTGCTAACCCTAATCCGAAGCTGCATTCGCCCCATGTGAGACGCAAGATATCTGCGCACGATGGCAGATCTGCACAGCCGTTCCCGCTGCTGCCAGCGCTGGCGCGGCTGCCGCTGCCACCACCTCCGCTGCTGCCTCCTGACCTAGCGGGGCGGTTGCCACCACCGATGTCACACACATCCAGTCTTCCTCCACTGCCACCGCGAGTGCCGCTTGATGACCTCCGCAACTTCAGCGAAATCGAAAAGATGTACAGAAATATGCCACCCCCGCAGGAGCTGTCCCGCAGGGCTCTTGATCTTGTCAAGCCTCCCCCTAACCACGAAGATGGATCAAACCATTTTAGTGATAACAATGATGATATTTCTGACGACGAAATCAAAGAACAAAGTGAAGATAGAAGTGAATCCCCTGTAGCAGAGAGACTAAACTATGTTGATGAACCCGAAGATTTAAGTGTAAATAAAAATAAGGACGATACCAAATCTACTGCTGAGCGATCCGAGACTGCCAGCGCCCGCACTGACCCCACCGCCTCGGAGGACAAAACTTCACAAGTTCCAAATAAACGTAAGCGAAAGAGCGGTAACCCTACACGATGTTCTCAAAACAACGAATATAACGCATCCGATGAGGAATTTCACGGAGATTTATTTAGAAACCTTTCGACTCCGGGTTCCAGCCGCACCGATGAAGAGCCGTTATCTCTAAAAAAACAAAAACCTGAAAAATGGAAGCCCTTTCAGAACGGCGAGGTAGCTATTGTGGACACGGAATCGGTGACGAGAGTTGAGAGTGAATCCGACGACGAATCTAGTGCACCGAGCGTTGTCCGGGAAGGGTTGAGATTGCGTTCGGATCTCTACACGCCGAGCGACAGCGGGAGTGACTTGCACGCCGTCGAAGAGCGATTAGCTCGCGCTCGGTCACCCTCCGCCAGCAGCGACAGGAACGACGACCTTAACGATCTCGAAATACCAATCGACGATGAAAACCCCGATCGGTGTACCGCCT
The DNA here is from genome assembly GCA_947579855.1 of Anticlea derivata. Lineage (NCBI taxonomy): Eukaryota > Metazoa > Arthropoda > Insecta > Lepidoptera > Geometridae > Anticlea > Anticlea derivata. Next base: position 8,398,062 of record OX388271.1, on the reverse strand, counting down.
GCGGGAAAGTATTTCAAAACCACTTTACTTTGCGAATGCACTACAGGAACGATCACTTGAAGCTCCTTCACCCTTGCGATGTGAGCGGCTGCGACGCCGCCTTCCCTTCTCGGCGGAGTCGAGACCGACACAGCTCAAACGTCGATTTACATCGGCGATTATTGTCCACAAACTCGCCCGACAATCGAGACCCGAGGGCCCCTTTTGAAGTGAACGCGGAGCTATTGAACAAGCTGTATTCTGACATCAAAGGACTCGCATCGACGCTTGAAAGCTTGCGATACGGCGGGAACGAAGACCCATCTCAAGTTCCCAGCTACGTTTCGGAGACGATGAAGTTTTATAGCAGAAACTTGACCGCTCTACAGTCGGGTTTGTTCCCACAATTTGGCGAGAGAGGGTTTTTCACGAACCCGTTTCTAATGGGTAATGGAGTGCCGCAGGCAGGCGGACCTTATGGAGCGCCGGCGGGTGCTCAATTGGCTCGGGAATCTTTGTCCCCGATGTCGGCCTCGTCGCCTCCAGTTATATCACCGGGGAGACTAGACGCGGCTCATGCCCGTCCCCGGGACGATGCTAAGCTGCTTTTTCGAGAGACTTCAGAATCGTTCAAGAAAATGACGTCCCTGTGCGAGCGTCAGGAGCAAATGTACCAGCACCACGTCCCGGTGTCATGACGCAGCCGCTACCCGCGCTCGTCTTGGTGAACTCACTCCATTAAACTTTCGAGCGATAGACTCTTGTACATTTAATTGTTAATAATATTAATTGTGTTAATTCTATTTCGTATTTCGTTTTGTATTTTCTTGTGATATTTAGACAAATATTATCGTAATTATCGATCCCACGAACTGTAAGTTATTAGGGATAGTGTACCGCTTTGGTATTGAGTTGGGGTTTGTGAAGCAAGTGCAATACTGACTCGAATATTATAAATATTAATGGACTTGGCGTACGGTATGATATCGTGTAGATTCGTAATCGATGTTGAAAGTAAACGTTATAATGATCAGCTTCATTTATTGTTCTGGCGCAATAAACTCATTGAGGAAAAAATGTACGATTGTTTTTATTTCCGTCTTAGAGTGGTTCGGTGAGTGGTGTGCCGAATTAGCGAGCAGATAATCTGGTTACGGCTTGTAAAGTAACAATGCTGAAGTTAAAGTTACGACGTTTTGTGGCGAGTTATTCGGCTGGAAACATAATAAGCGTCTGCCTACATATTTTTTTGTTATCTGTTATTGCTTACCGTGGTTTTTGGTAATATGTCTTTATTAATATCAACTTACTGTATTTTGTAATTAGTTCCCAAGGTATTTGACATAAATGATTGAGATGTCTAGCGCATCAAAAAGCCCGACAGAATAAATATCCTATTAAATGTAATTTTGGCATTCAATTAAGAACTATGAATAATCAATAAACTAGTTTGAATTACGGGACATTTAAATTTACAAATGCTATTTGGAATCCATTTACAAGAATAAGTGTTCCATTAGCTATAATAACTACTAATATAATATAAAAATTCACATAAAAAAAAGATATATCAAAAAAATATGAATAATGGAACTTGAATTATATTAATTTTAATTCACTATTCAATAAATAAATAAATGAAAAAAATATTCCGGATATATCACACACGGTCAACTGATCCGAAACTAGACATAGCCTGTACTATGGGTACCAGAGATTGATAAACATAATAGATAAATATTTAACACCCAGACACAGAATAAACATCTGTGTTATTCACACAAATGTTTGTCCAGTGCGGGAATCGATCCCGCAGCCTCTAGCACAGAAGGCAGAGTTACTTCCAACTAAGCTATGAGTCCTGTCAATGAATGAGATTCAGTTAAAAAATAAAAATTTAGACATTATACAAAGAGTTTATCAATTTTTTAGTAGTATTTAAATTCTTAAAAAAATATTGTTAATCCTAATGGATTCTAGGTGAGTCAAATCGAAGTACGTTATACACAAAAGGCTGCCCTTGTAGGTGATTTTTCGTAACAAATAATTGCCAGAGAGGAAACGCCAATCATATTGACCCTAATATTAATTTATCAAGTACAAACAATTAAGCAGGTACATATCAATGAAAATTAGTTAGCGCGTATTACTATATAGCTCACAACTGTTGCCCGCGACTTCGTTCGCGTGAAAATTTTGATGAGTGTGTGTGAGAACTGACAGCCTGATTAAAATGTGATCAAGTGGGTGATGACTATATAAAAGGAGTCCTTTTGGGCGCTGTAATTCTGGGCGGCAGACGAAACTCCTTTTAAATACACGGTTCCTCTTCTTGTAGATTACAATACTTATGCTATCCTATAGGAACCGTGAATATGCATTCTTCCGGGAAAAAAGCCTATGTCATTCCATGAACCCTAAAATACCACTATGCAAAAAATCACAATGTTGATCCGTTGCTCTGTGAAAAACAAAAACCATTCTATCACACGGAAACTGTACATTATTCCAAGATAAAAACTAGCCTATGTGCTATTCAAGACTATAATCTATCTCTGTGCCAAATTTAATCTAGATCCGTTCAGCCGTTCTGGCGTGATTGAGTAACAAACATCCACCCATCCATTTATAACAGTAGTCAGATAAGATTGATAACCCCAAGAGTTCATCATCATCATTTCAGCCGTTCGATGTCCACAGCTGAACATGGCCTCCCCCACAGACAGAGCAAATTCCTTAACATGTGGGGGGATTTGCCCATACTCACCACGCTGGGCATGCGGGTTGGCGAGCGCAGTTAGAGCTATCGTTGTTAAAATGAGGGACGCTGCTGCCCATCCCCTAGCTTTTTTCCCTTATTCGCCTCTTACGACATCCGCGGATAAATAGATAAGGAGGGGCCTATTCTTCAGCCGGGGCCACCACCCCAAGAGTTGAATTCATTTTATTTCATTCATTCATTTATTTATTAACAATTTATACAATCGTATCTGAAAATAGGTACCTTAAAAATATTAACATATATACATAACATACATGCACACAAGAAATAAATTGAATAGGTAATTAAAAAGAATATGTCAAAAAAGAAATGTCAGCACATTCCTTATTATTTAAATAATTTCAATATACAGTTCGAATATTGAAATTATTAAAATAAAAATCTATTTGAAACATTTGTGTGAAGAACAAAGAAAACTTCAGTATTCAAAATATTGTGACAGCGGTAAATACAATGATAAAATTACAGCAAGATTTTCAATTCTCAATGTCAAACCGCAAACTTCGAAACTAACTTCAATATTCATTTATTATTTTTACAAAAAACTTTAGTAAAAGTGTGCGAGGAAGGCCGCAGTGAGATTTTCTCACTCTAAATTGGAGCAGCCCGTCTGGAAGGTACCTCCGCCTTACAGAAGATCGCAGAGATTGCAGCCAAACTCAAATAGTATGTTCCTGCGGTGAGTAAGGTTGCCAGAGCTCTTTAAGGGGTTCAGGGTCGGCAACGCGTGTAAGATGCCTTTGGTATTGCAAGCGTTCATAGGCTACGGTAAAGACTTACCAACAGGTGGGCCGAAAGCTTGTTTGCTATCTTAGATGTATAAAAAAAAATATTAGTTTCTATGGTAGTAAAAGAATGCGCTTTAAATCAATTATCAAACATACCCATATCCAACTCGACTTGTAATAGCTACGTTCAAGTTTGCATGACGTCATTATGACCTCCAGCGGTTTAAATGGAAAATCTTCCTAATTCCAAGCTGTTATTAAGTGGCATGTCCATTGCCGTGGGAATGCCAACTAATTGTCGTATAATTCTCTGATTTAATTATAGGGCGACGGTCGAAATGTTAATGAAAAGTGTACAACAGTAAATAAAACCCAGTGCTTACGAGTAGGGGACACGTAGGTACAGTCAACAAGTTTGATTTGTAGGCCACTATAGAACCTTTTCAAACTAAATCGATCATTGACGTCATTCCCTTTTGTTGAGAAAACTATAGTGTCGATCAATCTTTAAACTGTACCATGGCTAAATGAATTTTACTTTGCACCGGCTATTTCATCCAAACTTTCTCAAATTAGCTGTTTTTGGTATTTTTATCATCTTTTTAACTATTTTTTTTTTTGAAGTTCATAAGACATTTTATTTACAGAAAGAAACTTAAAACTAATACAAGTTAATATTTACAAAATACACAAGAAACAGTTGAGCCATCTAAAGACCGTTACAAACGATCTATAGATAGCTCAACTGATCCAGATCACTACCAGTCGGAAGCGTCCCCAAGACGCTGGCGGAATTGCCACACTGGATGGCAATGCTAATTCGCTGGGCCAAATAAGAGCCAGCTCTCAGGTCACGCGTCGCTTTAACTAATTACTAAACGTACTAGAAGTTTGGCATCAATATTGCTACTTAAAACTATTGATTTGATTCCAAAACAGATGATTTTTGCCTACTGTTTTTAATGGTGAATGAAAAATAACAAGTTTACAAAAGTCGTAGAACAATTTTTTTTGTGGGTGTAGAATAGGCCCCTTTCGATATCATACATATTATAAATCACTTTGTATACTCAGTTCAGTGTTATCAATTTTTGAAAGTTTCTGATGATTGTCATAATTTTTAAGTTTTTTTTTTACAAAATAGGCCAACGTTTGACCACAGTCTCACCTGATGTTAAGTGACGATTTGGTTTACGGTGTAGCACGTTTGCCTAGAAGAAACCTATTCACTCTGCTCTTGAAGACACCCGTCTTAAAACGTCGTAGAGTTTAAACTAAGCTACGAAAAATATTAGGATCGTTCGAACTAGAATACTTTAATCAGTATGCGTTCATTCCTTCCTCGTCGACTGTAAAAAATTGACGCCATTACAAACCCATCAAGGTATTGTATATACGATGCCATTTTTTCTCTTCCAGTGCTTAATAACAGGCTGTTAAAATTTGACAAAACGCTTTGTGGAACTTAACATGTCATTTGTTTCAGATATTTTTAATTGCTTGCTGTGATTGATCGAGTTTGTTGAGGTTTTTTTGATTGAGGTATTAAGTTTTTACATCGTTTGTAGCTGATCAACATTCAGAGTCTTCCAGATCAAAACACTGCAAATTAGTGAATAATGACTTTAATTTTAATCTGCGTCTAGTTATCCTTTTAATAAAATGAAAGAAAATTTAAGTTCAATTCAAGTTCTGGTATTGCCAAAATGGTTGTTGCTTACTCGCTCGTCGTGTCACTGATTATTTCTTTGTCATCCTGTATTAGGTCAGTGACCAGGATGAGGTACGGTGTCACTGAAAAGGGCCTATGACTGTCGGTGAATGAATCAGTGAAAGGATTAAAGTGCGCCTCTTACTCGTTGAGGCTCCTGTCTCCTTTAATGTCTTCGATTTTTAGGTTCTAGGACATGCCGGTTTTCTCTTCGAATCGAAAATCAGTTAGTGCACGATCTGGATTCGAACCAACAGTCGTGAGGATCCGAAGGTGGGGCTTACCACCATTACACCAATCGTTGTTGGTTCATTAAGTTTAATTAAATAGAAATAGTTTGATTCAATTTACAACTTTATTGTCGTCAATTTCTGAAAACACTAACCCTGTTATTACCTACGAAATTGGGTTTAGACTAAGTCTAACTAAACCCCGGTTTTGTGACGTGTCATCTCATACATTTGACATGGTTAGTTAGACCTAGTCTAAGCCCAGTTTCGTAATTACAGGCTGAGCTTTTACAACTTACCAAAGTTGCTACGAACTAAATTGCAAAGACATGGCCCCGGGGAGAGGAACGTTAGTTTATTAATTAGGGCTTGACAAACTATGCGGTTACATCCCTCTGTTTGGTTATGAGATTTGCGTTGCACGGAATTAGAATAATAATTTAGTAGACTGCCTTCGTGAGAGCTTTTGAGGTTTGCGGAGGCAGGGGGCCAATTCACGTGGATAAACTTCAATCTAATCGCACTTGCTTGCTTGTCGTATCACTGATTCTTTCTTGGTCATCCTGTATTAGGTCAGTGTGGTGACCCTGAAAAGGGCCTATGACCATCGGTGAAAGAATCATTCTTCTTCTTCTTTTCGTGTCGATGCTTCACACATTTTAAATTAATTTAGAGTAGTAGGCGGCCACCTCAATCGCCCTATCCGTGGCCGCGTTGAGGTACAGGTATTCGGGCACAGGGGATACTCCAGCAAGTGTGGCATGGACTGAACTGGAGCACCACAGTCACACTGGGCTAGGCTTGAGTCCCTAAACCCCCATTGACACATACTGTATCTGCAGCGGCCTACCTGCGTGCGAAGTCTGTTCAACGACTTCCAGATAGGCCACATAAGTCGTGTCCAAGGGGCAGTTCCTCCTGTGGGGTGACAAAATCAGGAGGCGGGGGTTTTTTTAAAGAATCATTGTAGTAAAAGGATTAAAGTGCGCCTCTTATTTTCGTGCAAATCGCACTTGTCTCGTGTCACTGACGTTATTATACCTAAAATGCAATAGTTGATATCTCAAATCTACTTTGACAATTGAGTTTGAACCGAGGCTTTATTAACATAAGATTGAATTAATTTGCTTACGGGTAATATATGGAGCCACGTGTAGAGAGAGAGTTTACATACAAAACTCATAGCTAGTGAGTATGTGTGTTACTCAATAACGTCCTGTGACGATAGAACTGATTTATCTTGGATTTACTTACTTAAACTTTGTAGTTGCAACTATAAATAGAGGAATTTTAACAACTACTGGCTCGCCCCGAACTGAGATCTTGCGATGTCCGGTTTAAGTTAGTCCTTCGATGATCGTTGAGGCATAACTAAAATTTACTTTAAACTCGCACATTTAGCATGGTCTTGCTTGCTTGTCACTGATTCTTTCTTGGTCAGTGACAAGCAAGGCCTGAAAAGGGCCTATGACAGTCGGTCATAATAAGTCGGTTAGCATGGTCTAACTAATTTACAATCCTGTCTGAACTACGAAGTCATTGAAACTTTACTAAATGGGAGCTCATGTTATATTGGTTTAAATGTTACTATTTTTGTTGTATCTCAAGAACCATAACTAAAACCGTGTTCACACGGCGTGAAAAAATCAAAAATGCGGTCTAAAATGTATTTCAAAATGTTTTTTCTTTATCTCTACTATACTGGATAAAGTCAATTTTAAATTTGACATTTAAGAACATGGTATAAGGCCTAGAAAAAAAATCGTTTTGGATTATATAAATAAGTAAATTCATTAGTTTAGATTTTCGATGTCTGTCCAAACTCTACTTTTTAACTGATTTAAAACTCCAGTTAACAAAAAGCTCTACCATGATGATCACCACAGTAAAGAGCCACTCAAATTACGTATTCATTTAACTTGTAGCTTGTTTTAATAATTACTCGCTTATCTCATCAAAAAGGCTAAAGATTTGCACAGCGTCTTCAAAGATAATCCGCGTCTTGAGATTACAGAAGACGTGCAGACAGACACACACAAAGTGTTCTTAATTAACATTTGACAAAATACAAAGGAAAGCCCCGGGGCTCGCTTAGCTTGGGGAGAGCAAAAATTATATTATCTTGTGAATGTAGCGAGGTAATTTAGCTTAATTATGTTAAGGAATATTACTCAGAAATCTTGAGAAATAGTAATTATGGGTATGGTTTGTGTGCATTCATCATTATCATCTTCATCTGCCTGATGAAGTCCACTGCTGAACATAGACCTCCCCAAAGGATTCTACGACAAACGGTACTGGGGGGATGGACCATAAACCCACCTCGCTGGTCCAGTGCGGGTTGGCGAATGGAGCGCCATAGCCTCGTTCGTTGATAGGCAAGGTGTACCACCGGCCGGTGAGGTTGGCTTGGGTTCCGATCGATGTTGTTTGGAACCCCGTACACCCCATGTATGCATTAGATTAGAGTAAATAAACAAAGTTTTTTTTTAAAGCACGCTTATTGTTAGTTGCCTGATTCTTCCAAGCCTAGATGTTTTTTTTTTCCCACCACAAATCCCACCACCTTAGATAATAACATTGTGAAGTTTGCAGGAAGTTGGTGGATGGAGAAAGCACAATACCGTCGTGACACTCTTTGGGGGAAAAAGCTCACGACTTTTATCCCCAAGAATGGTAGCCATTCACAGATTTCCAGACGATCTAATCCTTGAAGATGTCTAAGGTCCAAATATTTGGCACATGCCCACATATGACTGGCCTCATAGCTCAGTTGGTAGTAACTCTGCCTTCTGCGCTAGAGGTCGCGGGTTCGATTCCCGCACTGGACAAACATTTGTGACTAACACAGATGTTTGTTCTGTATCCGGGTGTTAAATATATATCTATTATGTATATCAGTCTCTGGTACCCATAGTACAGGCTATGCCTAGTTTGGGATCAGTTGACCGTGTGTGATATGTCCGGAATATTTATTATTATTATTATTTTGATGATGATGAACGTTCAAATCCACCGCTATTACGGCCGTCATAAGCCTTACGCCGTTTCGTAGGAATCAAATTATCACAGGCGGAAAATCCGAACATTAGATTTTCTCGAGTCAACGGAACGCCAAAGGGCCCACTTTAATCTCCTGTCCCTTGCAAACGTACAAACGTTCAAGTGAGAATTCTTAATGATTCTTTTAATCTCTATAAGAATTCTGAAAGGAGTTCAAAAGCCGAAGAAATTACTAGCCCAAAGCGAGCGTTACAAGTTTCATTGAAATCTTCCGTAAATAACTGTTCATAATTATATTTTGTTCAAATTGCTATGTCTTACTAGACCCGGTAGGTAAATGTTTTTTTCTAGTAGTTTAGAGTAGCCACAATTATTTTGATGAAATCGTCTTAAGTATTTTATGTAAATGCATGCAGAAGTATCTACTTGCTTTTTTAGATGTTTATCACCTTAATGAGCTACTCAGCTAATCTGGGACAACTACTACAGAATATTTGTAATATAATTATAACTATGAATGAAAATTGGAGGAGGCCTTTACCCAAAGATAGGTGCCCAAACTTTGAAATGTTTAAAACTTACTTTATAATTTTGTATATATATATGTTCAAATTTGGGAATAAATGGCTTTAATAAATAAATAATATGAATGAAAATAAAGAGTGTCACGCCTGACCTTACGCCGTGTTCATACGACGTGCGATGCCATTTTAAATGTATTTCTAAATGATCCTTATATCTAGGTACTGGATAAAGTCAATATAATACTTTGCAAATAAAACATTTGATTTGATTTAATACTTGACAGGTTTTTTATTTTGTTTTACGTATTTCCTACATACCGGAAAAAAAAATTGCCTACATTTAACGCCGCACCTTCTGAAAACTTGATCTATGTCATACCCGCACCCGTCTCGCGTCGCCATGCAATGAATAATTCACGTATTTGTGATCAAAGACAATTGAGACGTCAAGTGTCTGGGGATGCCAACCGTTACGGTTTTTACAGCCCTGTCTATTCTGTTTATTCTGTTAGGGATTTATACTCTTTGGTGTTGGTTGATCAAGGTTCAATTTGAAAATTCTTATGGAATGTTAATATTTTTTTAAGTGTCTGTGTTTTAAGGCCGCCCAAAGGCCGCCGTCACAGTGGCTTGCCATTGTATCAGACATTAAATTGTCACATAAAGGATAAAGCGTTCAGTGAAATTAGGTTCGTAGTTAGAAAGTGGTTGTTGTCTCTGTCATATAAGGAAACTGAGGACATTCTTACTCGCATTTCATAACAGTAGCTCTACCTTTTAAATATTTAATTCGTGTTTTAAATTAATTTCTTAGTGTTATATTGTATTACTCGTTTTCTTACTACTGTTTCACAAATATTTAGCAACAGACTTGAATTTTATGTTATAATTAGGAAATGCAGACGATGATAACGATTGTAACCCGTATAAAGGTCTCCACGATACAGGCGTGCCTAGTGTGGAGATCATTAGATAAACAGTTTCGGTAACTAAGTCTCTGTATAACGCATTAATTGGCTATTTGGTAATTTTATTTGTCACTCACATATATAACATATTATTATTTCGTATGTATACTTATTATTATTAATTTTTTTATACCACTGAGGTGGCAAATTAGCATACGGCCCACCTGTTGGAAAGCGGTTACCGTAGCCTATGAGCGCTTGCAATACCAGAGGCATCACGCACGCGTTGCCGACCCCGAACCCCCCTCCCCCTAAAGAGCTCTGGCAACCTTACTCACCACAGGAACACAACACTATTTGAAACAAATAATGTTATTTGGCTGCGATCTTCTGTAAGGCGGAGGTACCTCCCCAGGCGGGCTGCTCCAATTTAGAACGAGAAAATCTCGCTATGCCCTACCTCCTCCTAAAAGTTCCTACTTAGTTAAGATTGTACATCATACAGCACTGGCTAGAGATGCACTCAGTGGTAGCTACTTACACCTGTCTGCATCTCGGTTTCAAGTGCGGATAATTTCTTTATTTCCGATTATGTATTGTAATAACATAGCAAATAAGTATTTAATAAAAAAATATGGATCTCTGAAGTCTGAAATTAAGTTTTTTTTTATTATTTAACAAGCGCAGACCGTCATAAAAGGTTCGTTTTTTTTTTGGACATATCACACATAGTCAACTGATCCCAAACTGGGCATAGCCTGTACTATGGGTACCAGAGACTGATATACATAATAGATAAATATTTAACACCCAGACACAGAACAAACATCTGTGTTCATCACAAAAATGTTTGTCCAGTGCGGGAATCGAACCCGCGAACTCTAGCGCAGAAGGCAGAGCTACTACCAACTGAGCTGTGAGGCCAGTCAAGGTAAAAAGGTAAAAATTTAAAAGATAACACTGCAAAAGGTCAAATTAAAAATATTTGTAAAACCAGGCAGGCTTCATTTCGCTTTTTCTTTCAGTGGATTTTCCAAAATCATTTACTGACTGCTGCAAAATGTGAGTATACGGCTGAACCTATTATGAAATTTAGTACGGAGATAACTTACATCCTGAAATACAGTTACATCTCATCTGTGTAACTGTGCTCAAGTATATTTTGTGGTAGTATTTGCACCCCAAAACTCCTGAATATCATTGCAGTAAATGATCTCAATACGACCTATTGCCATCTGGTAGAACAGCTAATTCGCACATAAACCCCATCCGAGTTCCACCAAAAAGCCATCAGACAAGGAGACAGCCGCATTTCCCCTTACGTTAGCGATAACCATAACATTATTGTCGCTTTGACTTACACACTTGTATGGATTCTTCTCCCCATGCCGGTTCCTTTATGGTTATCTGTATTTTATTGAGCAATTTTTTTGTCCGATTGTTTTAGATTACAGCAGATGTTTTATCTCAAAAGTGTATGTACCTACGGGAAAAGTATTGAAATATAAAAGGGAAAATTTTTAGCAATCAAACCTGGGTGGCTGGTACCTGTTAACCTGTAAATATGGAAAGACCTCGGTGACGTGGCGGGCAGTCTGCCCGGCTGAGATGCAAAAGGCGCGGGTTGGATTCTCGCTTCGAGAAAAATGTTTACATGATCGGCAAATTATTTGTTCCGGGTGTTGTGGTACCATGGAACTCGTAGTTTCTGATACTCGCTTTACAGGGATTCCTATGTATGTGGCTGGTGGGTGTTATTCATTTATTTATGTACCTAAGCCTGTTAATAGGAAACCTGTGTGATTTAATTCGTCAAACAAGCAACTTTGAAGATGATTGAGTGGATTCAGTGTGAGTTGAGGTATATACAATATTATTAACGACTAAGGTAATAAATTAAACATGGAATTGAATAGAAATGCTATGGAATCGCTAGCGCAGTATTAGATTCTTCTACAAGCTTAGGGTAAAAAGGCAAATGTCCATGTAATCTTCACGGTACCATTGTTCGTCGATGCCTAAATTGCTAGAAAGTGCGAACTCAAGTCGCGGGCAACAGTAGATAATGTAATTGACGGTCTCACTCAGCAACTGGACGATTTGCGAGCACCGATAGTAGGGCTCCGCTCTCACGGTAGGAACCGCATTCTTTAAAGTAATATCCGACGATGCGTAGATGGAAGGTACCGATAACTATAAGATAGGTATTCGGTTAGTAGATATCTACTTAGTAAATCATTAGTTTTCGGGTTTGATTTGGATTTGCATAAAAATGGTGGTCAAGTGCGAGTAGACGCGATCGGTAAAGAGGGAAACGCGTTATTTTGCGCTCGCTCGTCTTTAGTTTTTAGTGTTTAGTCGTCTTTAGTGTCTTACTGTCAATGCTTAATATTTTTTCGTTATAATTCACTTTTCCTTACCTACTTAATTAAGTAATTTAATACTTTTATAATTCAATTCGATAGAATTGCAAGCACGTGCTGCACGTTTTCAATTCGAAATATTAATTGCGCATTAATACGTGTTAATACTATTCTAGGTAATGAACTCAATCAATTCCACATTAAATCGAAATCGGCTGAGCCGTTACGGCGTGATTGAACCACAAACATCCAAAAATCCTCACAAACTTACGCATTTATAATATTAGTAGGAAAGAACCCGAAATATACTTAAATAGTAGCATATCAATAATTTTCCAGAACAATGAGAAGCGATATTTTATAAAAAATCTAGTTTTATTTTCCTATGCATTCTACTTTAAACTACAGAGTGGCCTAAATATTCAAACCCATTTTGTAAACACTAGGGTTGTCGCTTGTCACATTACTTCCTGTGAAGCATTCGCATGCAAAATTCAGCGAGCATTAGACACGGCCCTAACATGCGGAAGTGATATTTTTGACGTTTGTACTGTATCTATTGCCGTTTGAATGGCGTGAAATTTATGCTTTTTAGGGGTTCGGAAAACGGGTGACATTTAAAATAGGTTTTGGTTAGATAGATAGAAAATGCTTTATTGCACACCATAAAAGTACAAACATTAACAAAAAAACAATAAAAACTAAACTATGTGATGAACAATGGGCGGCCTTATCGCTGAAGTAGCGATCTCTACCAGACAACCTTTGGATGGAGTGGACCTTTGGTTGTATTACAACAAGGCCAGCAAGTCCAGGGTCAGGGTTATTTTTAAAATGCGCTATCCCTGGAAACTGTTTTTTTCGAATCGATAGAAGAATCGATTAAAATTTAAAAAAAACTGCCTCTCGTTAGTCCAAAAAACGCGCGATGGAAACTATTGCACTATTAATGTTCCGTCCTATGCTGCGCTTTCCGGTGCGATTTGTTTGTCCGTTCTATTCAATACCTACTTTTCAATCGATTTAAACAGAACAGACAGAATTCTATTTCAAATAGGCAATCAGTTTAAAATAGTTATTCTATTTCCTTTTATTTTCTGGATAATCAAGACAAGTTTTGAAGGAACCCTCTTTGAACGAGGAATAAACAGTGTGTATGTCTACAGCTTACACATAACGAATTTCTGAATTCTGAGTATGCAAATATTTAGTGCATAATTGGTGCAATCTGAAAATCCAATTCAAAATTTAGGTGCCAAAGAGGTTTCTGAGATATGAGCCAAAAACTATGTGTCAGCTGGAGACCCGGGTCTACAGCTTGCACATCCAGTACTGCCAAACGGCTGACGCGAGAGCTTTGAAAACTAGCCAGATATTTAGTGCCAAATTAGTGCCAAAGGTACTAAAAATTTCAGGCCTGTAGTTTAAAAGGTTTCAGAGATATGAGCCAAAAACTATGTGTCAGCTGGAGACCCGGGTCTACAGCTTGCACATCCAGTACTGCCAAACGGCTGACGCGAGAGCTATGAAAACTAGCCAGATATTTAGTGCCAAATTAGTGACTAAGGTACCAAAACTTTCAGGCCTGTAGCTAAAAAGGTTTCAGAGATATAAGCAAAAAACTATGTGTAAGCTGTAGACCCGGGTCTACAGCTTACACATTTCGTTACGCCAAACCGCTGATCAGAGGGCAATAAACTTTAGGCAGGATTTTAGCTCATAATTAGTGCCTAAGGTACCAAAAATTTCAGGCCTGTAGCTGAAAAGGTTTCAGAGATATAAGCAAAAACAGTTTTCCCGCCAAAAAATTCAAATAAAGTTATTGAAAATCGGCTCATTGCGGCGTTGCCACTTCGCTTCAAACGACTTTAAACTTTATTTACATGTCACGAAGATTGATTTTGGTATTTGATCATTAAAAAAGTTAATTTGGTTTGTTGAGTTTAGTCTAGGAGCTCGGAGGATAAAATAGTTTTCAACCAAAACATACCCAGTGCTGCCATCGATGTACCTTGTGTGTCGTACCTCGAAAAAGAGAGATTTATCTTTTACTTCAGTGAACTAGTGTATGCATACAAAATGTTCCGGAATTAGTATATACACATCAACGATAAGTTGAATGACCTCCCTTTTGGATACTTACCTATTAGAGGACATGTATCACAAAAATATTTTATCATTTTGCAGAAGTCCACTGCTGAACATAGGCCTCTCATAAAGAGTGCCACGACGAACGGTCTTGAGCCATTTCCATTCAGTGAATTACAGTAACCTTCGCAATGTCGTCGGTCCATAGGGTGCGGGGCCTTTCAACACTGCGTCATTCGGTGTGTGGTCGCCGTTCGTAACTTTTTGGTGCTGGCAACGCGCACTGACTGTAGGCTTTCGTCTTGAGGCTCTCTGTGGTAGGTATATTATATGCGACGAAGATGAAGTTTTCCAAACGCTGGCTATGGATAGAATTGGCTGGATATAGATAAAACAGAATCGAAACTATTATGTAGGAGGTATCTTTAACCTATTGAAGTCCACTGGACATACTGTACCTACCTCTAATGTAGGTAAGTTACTAACATTTGTTAGTTACTAGCATAATTTTTGTGATACCTACACATCTTCTTATTAGGTAGTATCTTCATCTTCTGAATTTGTTGTACTTCTAACCTAGCCGTTATCTCATATGTAAGATAGGTGTCGATCGATCTAGATAAAATAAAAATATATTGTAAGTAATTGGTTAGTACCTACCTACATAATTTGTTACTTCGGTTGAAGTTCCATAGATTTTCAATTTCGAAACTGACGTATGAAATTGGCCTCCATTGTAGCCATCATCATCATCAGCCCACACTAGTCCACTGCTGGACATAGGTCAACCCTAATACGCGCCACTGAGCCCTATGTCCGGCCATTCTCATACACTTTCTGCCCGCGCCACCGCCCCGCATTTCATAGATCATTGCTCCGCCTAGCCACACACTAAAACAGAAATAAAAGTCTGTCAGAAGAAGTCAGGTAAGGTATTTAGGTTAATCAAGATACCTTGGTAGGTAGGTAGGTAGCACATATGAAAGTTGGATATGCAGGTATCTATTAGGTACTACCGTGACGTATTTGCTCATTTTGTTCATATCTAAGTTGGCTAGTAAATTATAGATGGTAGTTACGTAGTAGTAGTAGTACTAGTTATTTACCTATCTATAGTTTTTTGACGTGTTTTATTACGCATTTAGGCTATTTAGTTCTACCTAAGTTTGGTTAGCTCTAGGTACTAGGAAGCCATCTATTACTTTCGTGACGTGTTTGCATAATATTATACAATCCTACGTACTTTATGTAAGGTACTTACTTATGTAGGTCTAGCTAGGTATAGGTACCAAGTATTTATTATACCTAGGTACTACGTACCTACACTTTGTACCTAGACCTACCAAACATAGGGAAGTAGGTAGGTACCTCACATAAGGTAGGTAGATATGAACCATTTATAAACCACGTCACGAAAGTAATAGATGAGTAGGTTCCTATGTGACATGATGAGTAGGTTCCTATGTGACATGATGAGATATGTGACTCCGCCGTCTAAAGCTAGGTGGCGTCGTATTATTGGAAAAATTATTGCAATAAAATGCTGTGAATGCGCACCCCAACGCGGGACGTCAGTGCAGATCTTATTCCCCCATTTAGAATTAGATGCTGTGAATATGGCTGGCTGTACATTATCAGAGTGTCCACGTCCTTACAGGCTGCCTGATATTGTACAGGCGCGTAACATTATCGTGTCATTCTTTCGTTCTTGAAGTTTGCATTTTTTTATGCTTTTCCCTTTCGGGCTGGCTGTGGCATCTTATTCCTGCCGCCAAGTCTTTTGCTCTCAAATCGAGAGGCTTATGTATGTTTAAAGTATATATCATGTAGGTTAAATAATTCAGAAGCTTAGATAGGATAAGATGATGAAGTATCACTAAAATTATGCTGGTAACTAAAAAAGAAAAGGCGTCAAAATCTAAAAATAAACAAACATTTTGTAGTTATAATATTATAATAATACCTACTTTAGTTTTTATTTGGTACATCAAAGTTTCTAAGTGGTAGCGGTGGGTAACTCACTCAAAATACCTGAGCTGCAAATCAGCTCGCAGCTCGCGCTCTTGAACCGCGCAAGTAGATCTATGAATGATTTCAGATGAATCAGATAAAGTGAAGCAAACAATGCAATAAGGTACTAGCAATCAGTTCATCAAACGGGTCAGCTTTTCTAATATGGGCTTAATAGTGTTGAAAATAATACAAATTGTTGTCGTATGAAATCGTTTCTAATCAGGGTCAGGGTCGCATGAATCGCAGATGAAGTAAAACTACTTTGAGCCGTTGAGCTGCTTCAGCTGCTTGGGAGCGGCGTGATCCATTTACCTGCGGCTCAGTACCCTGTGATTCGATCTGGATGCGTGTTCTGACTCGAGTTCATCATCATCATTCCAGCCGTTTGAAGTCCACTGCTGAACAGCGGCCTCCCCCACAGATTTCCAGAGTGACTTCCTGTCATGGGGGTGGGGGGAATTTGAAAATCTTTAGAAAATAGGAGAAGCTGCTGCCCATCCCTTACTCGCCTGCCTAGTACGACATCCACGGGTAGGAGGTTAGGAGGGGCCTATTCTTCAGCCGAGGCCGCCACGGTCACTGACTCGAGTTATCCTCCTCTAATTAGTGGTAGGTACACTATGTACAGCAGTGGACTCAAATAGGTGATGATGATGATACTTACACAATGGTTTCGATTCTGTTTTATCTAATGGCCAGCGTTTGGAAAACTTCATCTTCATCCCTTAAAATATACCGCAGAGCGCCACAAGCAAAAATTTAGCGCGATCGGGGCCTAGATTTGTGGCATTGTATTGTTTCCTATTAACACGTAAGTACTCGTAGTGTGCGAGCTGACTAAACCTCTGGTTTCTTCATGATCTTTACCTTAAACCATTTTGGCGATCTACTCTCAAAAATTATAACAACCAAAATAACGAACGCGTCACAATATTATACGTAAGTGCCTCGTTATAATGACTAAATAAAAGTTTTTTATCAATACAGTCATATTGAACTAAAAAGCTAATGAGGGTGTGCAAAAAAGTGTAATGACGGTCGATTTTTTTATTACAACGATCTGCGACTCTAAGAAATAGTTCTTTCAAACTCTACACTTATTTCGTCGCTGTACGTAAAGTACCGCTGGCGTGGCGGTTGAGGCGGTTGACTCAATAATCGTCAGTAACGACGTGCCCTGGATCGAATCTCTTCATCCGAATCGACTTTTTGCGTTTTCTGATCGTTCCAGTGACTGTACCAGAATGCCCCAAACAAGAAACCAGGTTGCCGTAGAATTAGAAAATTGACCGCTGAAATACAAAAAGCACGAAACTTTAATTTGAAGCTTCTAAAGGAACAAGACGACTGCGCGAAGGATTATAAAAATCTCTTGGCGCAAAATGGGTCACTCAAAGTAGCATTTGCAGAACAAGTAATAAAATTACAAGAGACTGAAACGGAAAGAAATAAGCTAAAAGAGATGATTGAGCGACGAACTGCAGATCTCAATGAATATGAAGAAGCATTAAACGTAATACGTTTGCACGAAAATAATGCAGCGCTGTTCGAACAACTACAAAAAACGCTCCAGTTGGAAACCAATGAGAACACCCAAATACTTAATGAAGAATTGGACAATTTAATAAGCCAAATAATTGAGCTCCAAAGTGAAAACATAAAATTAAAAAGTTCTAGACACACCGTAGATATTAAAACTGCAGCAAAGACCAAGAACTTAAGTAAAAATAGAATAACATTGAATAAACAAGTGAAACATGATAAAGACTCACAGAATAGAAAGAAAAATACAAAAAAAATTAGTAGCGAAAAAAGGGAAGACAAAAACAAGACGGACTAAAACGAGTGAATCAATAGCAACAAAACAGGTCGTGACAATAAAGAATAAAGAAGACAACGGGATTACTACGAGAATAGGACTTCGATCCGTAGAGAAGCTAACGACAGAGGAGAACACTGGAAACCAAACAAATAACAGTACCCAAAACCATGAACCCAGACTTATAGCTGAGGATACCGCCGTAATTTCACAAAATAGACCTAAGAAAATGCTAATATTGTGCGATACATACGGAAAATCTCTTGGAGAATTTATACACTTACATAATAATGACTACCAATCTGTTCTATCCATTTGTAAGCCAGGTGCTCCTATCAGAGAGATTATAAATAACTTGCCGACACTGACAAAGAATTTGACTCAGGGCGATGATGTCGTCGTGATTGCCTCTGACTTCCATCATCAATCAAGACGTAAGTCTACGAGATACGATTACATCGATGGCAATACGGTATGTTTTGGCTGAAAACTATTTTATCCTCCGAGCTCCTAGACTAAACTCAACAAACCAAATTAACTTTTTTAATGATCAAATACCAAAATCAATCTTCGTGACATGTAAATAAAGTTTAAAGTCGTTTGAAGCAAAGTGGCAACGCCGCAATGAGCCGATTTTCAATAACTTTATTTGAATTTTTTGGCGGGAAAACTGTTTTTGCTTATATCTCTGAAACCTTTTCAGCTACAGGCCTGAAATTTTTGGTACCTTAGGCACTAATTATGAGCTAAAATCCTGCCTAAAGTTTATTGCCCTCTGATCAGCGGTTTGGCGTAACGAAATGTGTAAGCTGTAGACCCGGGTCTACAGCTTACACATAGTTTTTTGCTTATATCTCTGAAACCTTTTTAGCTACAGGCCTGAAAGTTTTGGTACCTTAGTCACTAATTTGGCACTAAATATCTGGCTAGTTTTCATAGCTCTCGCGTCAGCCGTTTGGCAGTACTGGATGTGCAAGCTGTAGACCCGGGTCTCCAGCTGACACATAGTTTTTGGCTCATATCTCTGAAACCTTTTAAGCTACAGGCCTGAAATTTTTAGTACCTTTGGCACTAATTTGGCACTAAATATCTGGCTAGTTTTCAAAGCTCTCGCGTCAGCCGTTTGGCAGTACTGGATGTGCAAGCTGTAGACCCGGGTCTCCAGCTGACACATAGTTTTTGGCTCATATCTCAGAAACCTCTTTGGCACCTAAATTTTGAATTGGATTTTCAGATTGCACCAATTATGCACTAAATATTTGCATACTCAGAATTCAGAAATTCGTTATGTGTAAGCTGTAGACATACACACGAATAAACACCCTTCGCCATTCAAAGCTTGGTTTGGCGTCATATCTAAATGCAAAAGAATGACGCGTGACAGCCACAACTCGTCTGTAAATTGCATTTCGTTTGAATGATCTGTGTTTTATTTCGGGAAAATGTATTGAAAAGTCACTTTCAAATATTTATACTTTAGCGGATAACAAACGCTTCTATTAATAGAAAAATAAATATGCTCACTATATTTATCCCCAAGAATGGCGACATCTTTTCAGATCTCCAGATGATGTCTTGAAGATGTCTAAGGGGGGCAGTCAGAGGCACATGCCCACATTTTGCAGTAGTGCGTATTCCATACATTGCAGGTTGCAAGCCCATCGTCGCTCTGGTTTCCTCACGATGTTTTCCTTCACTGTTTAAAGCACCGTGTTAATGTGCACATACATTTTTAGAATAGAAAAACCTCATTGTGCGCGACCGGGGTGGAACCCACGAACTAAATATAGAAAGTTGGGAACCTCTCACTGGGCCAACACGGCTTTTGAAGAATGCATTGAGCTTTAAATAGCTCTTTCGAAGAATTAAGTTGATGGAAAATCTGAATATTTTTATTATTCGCTAATATTGATTCTTTTGCTTTATAAAATAGTCCCTTTCGGGGTAGCGTACTAGTTGCGGAACACGTTGTTAATCTGATTTATCGGTATGATTATAATGAGCTTTTCTAGTAAAGTCCCGGATAAATCTCACGAACTGTCACTCTCTGGCGACGAAGCGACACGATCACGACACTGAAGCGACAAATGTTGATACAATCTTTGAGTCGGCTGGACATTTTAATATAAATCGACTTGTAAATTGGATGCTCAAGATCATTCGATTTTGATTGGTCTTTTTAAATAATTACTAATTATGAAAGAATTTCGCCATGCAGATTGCTACCTAAAACAGCTGATTCATTGAGTTTTAACTGATTTTACCCCAAAACAGTTGAATTTCGCATAGAATTTTTTTAATGAAAAATAGAAAAAACGTAGTAGAACAAACTTTATTACCAACTGGGTGTAGAATGAGCCCCTTTCAGAATAGCATACATATTGTGAATCACCGTGTATTAAGTCAGTACGGTACTGACTTCGTAGATAGGATTAACCCAAATCTAAAATAGATTTTTAAAATCTGTACAAACACCAGCGTACTTGTTTACAGGACAATCTCTGTGGCTAAGAGGTGGGGCTAGGGTGACCATCTTAACTGACCAATATTATAAAAGTAATGAGCGAGTGAAAAGCGGCTGGATGGATATGGATGAAACTTGGAATAGATAATACCTACCTAGTAACCTAGCTTATGCTATACATGGTCACTAGACCGTATAGCATAAGCTACTTTTTATCCTTGTACCACGCAAGCGAAGCAGATGGAGAGTATCTAGTAATTTTGCGGTAGAAGTGGGTATTTTGAAAGAAATTTTATTTTCTTTCTTTTATTAAAGAAAAACTGTTTGTTTTGGACAAGACAGCACAAACGATACTCAGCAATTCTAGACAAACCATAAAAAATACCTCAAAAACCAAGTTTTGTCTTTAAAACTTTCTTAACATTTAACTGCAAAATGTGGGCAGGTGCCAAATGCTTGACATGCCTCTGACTACCCTCCTTAGACATTAAGGATCTGATCGCTTGGAGATCTGAGAGGATGTCTACAATTCTTGGGGATAAAAGTTGTGAGTCTACTTTTTTTTTATTTAAAAATAAATGCATGGTCACCGCAACTTGCTTGAGGAGATGGTGCGCGGTGTATCGGCGCGCCGCACTCGCAACAGAAATAGCGCTTGACGTTTGTATCCGCGGTGGCGCCTGTTCATTGTCAACTGCACAGAGTACTGACAACACAGAGACCCACTGTCCTACTAATATTATAAATGTGGAAGTTTGTAAAGACGCGAGTATTTGAAGATGGAAAGATATGGAAATGTGAGGACATGAAGATGTGGAGATGTGTTTCTCTTTCACGCCGCAACCACTGAAACATTTGTAATGCAATTTGACGTAGCAAATACCATGGAATAACTTTAAAGGCTATTTTTTATTTTTTTTTGTACGAGAGAAAAGCGCCGGTTGAAAGCTAGTATAAAATAAATATCACACTTAATCACACACTTAACATCAAATGCACAATTACTTCCTCCTGCTGCTTCCTTCTACTATCATTTATATCTACTCTACTAATAAGTATTATAAATTAAAGAGTAATGTAAAGATATGATGATGTGACGATATTTTCTATGACGATACATATCATATTTACATATTTACTACTTTTTATTTGGTTACCACGCGAGCGAAAACGCGGGTGGAAGCTAGTTTTCTAATAAACATAAAAATGTATTCATCCGAAATCGACAGTTATCTCTATATCCCAAGCCTACTCTGCCCAACTAAGGAGGGCGCGTTAAAATTGAAAATAAATTCAATATCAATTTGAGCACGAGCCAAGTGCTGTATCGCGGCCGTGTCGATACGGGACGTTTATGTGCCACTCGACATCAGACGTCCAATGTATGTCTATGGGTATTAAGATAAGGATGGATGTAAACCAAATTCAAGCTTACATCTTTATCTTTGCTTTTAGTTCGTTTTGGCATCGAAAATATCTCAAGAATATTTCCTTCTTAAAGAAAGAAAAGAAAGAAAGACAATAAATTCATACAACACAGACTAAAGATTTTAAAATAGGTACACAGGTTCATAGAAAATAATAAAAATAAAAAAGCAAAATTAACAAATAGGTACCTACTACCAAATAAAATAAAAAGGACAAAGATAATTTGTCTGCTTGTTGAAAAGGCAACAACTCAGCTTAAGAGGTGGCTTTCTCTGACTAGCCACCTGAGACATATGATCTGAGTACCTGGCAATCTTTGAGCACGTCTGCCATGCACGGGCATTTGTGAGTCTATCTAAAAAATAAATGGGCCAAGGTCGTGTCGGAACACGCTCAGTGCAGGCTTCCGTAGTCAGTGTACCTACTGCTTAGCTAGGTATAAATATCACTTTTATTACGATAGGTCATCAACACGTTATATAGTTACGATTGCAAGTACCTACAAATATGGAGCTCTTATGAATCGAATACAAAACTGAATACCTTGAAAAACTGGAAACTTGACTCAAAAAAACCCTACCACTTTAAAGCTTTATATTTAATAAACGAAATTCTTCGTATCGAAAAAGTGTCAATGGAACCTCATAATATTTTTGAAACCTATCCAACGATACCCCAACCGATGGAGTATGCAAATAAATAATGTAGGGAAAGTACCCCTAAAAACCTTTTTCTTTGAGTTTTTATTTCAACTAGACGTTACTATTATTGAATACCGTGCAAATTCAGCTCTACTAATAGTCTGCAAGAAGAACGGCTGATAAAGTCGGACAGACGCACAGACATAGCTAAACAATAAGGGTTCCTAGTCTGAATTCGGAACCCTAAAAACTGTTTACTCGCGCTCGATTCATCATTCAGCACAAATATTTTTGTAGGTATCATAATATTTCATGCGTAGGAGTTTGATAAGTAGGCGAAAAGTTTCCAATCTTCCAAGTTAGCAGACCGGTAGGAACGCGCCAATAACGTATTTATAAAATATTTTAAGCCATGAAAACAAGGGTTTCTCAGAACATCGCAGTGTTTCAGAAATGTCCGCCTGCCTTGTTGTTCCAATGTTTGATTGACGATAATCGCCATCGAGTCTGGTTTCTTGAAAAGCGGTAGCCGTATGACGGCCGTTAGATACCGGTGATACGACTGACATCAGCCCCGTTATTGTGTCAAACGGTGTGCGTTATGCAATTAATTCGTTTCGAAATAATCCTTACCTGTACTGGATAAAGTCGAATTTAGTTTAACTTTTAGGGCTTTGCGATATCGTTGAGCTATATCGCATGCCTAGTTTTGAAATAAATTTAATTTGAAACGTATTTTAGATAACATATCGCAAACCGTTTGTACACGGCTCTATGAAACTATCGGAAAACAAGCTTTGGAATCCATTAGTGATTGACCGTACTGAAAGTTTACGACAGTGACGTCACCTCATCAAAACATCGTGTATAACTTTACGACTCTCGATTCAATATCGATATAGAATACATGCAGCGGTCAAATAAATTACTAAGTGTTCCGTACCAAAATGTGTTTTCTATTTGCGTCACATAAGTCACGGCTTCGGTATCCTCGTATTTTTTATATTTCTATCGATCATCGGATCATCGATAAATCTGTTGACAACACTCACGCGCTTGACGGTTTTAGAAACGTTTAATAACGCGTCGGTCACACATAACGGCTTAAAAAGCGCTGGTAAAAAAAGCTGCATGTGACAAACTTCGGCACGCGGCGAACATAAACGGCAAACATTGTTCGGCGCTAAGTACTTAGTTCTTTTCAAGCACCCAGATTTGCAGCATGTGACCGATGTCTTAACACTTAACATTAACACCTACCTATAATAAGTTTTGTCTATAAATGAAGTTTTTCTTTAGTTTTGTATCCTATGTGATCTTTTGACCATTTTTGGATTATCCGTTTAAACATTTTCCGCAGATCTTATTTAAATTTGAGTATTGAATTTTGCCATTTGTGCGACGCTGACGCGCGACATTGCAAAATTGGCGCATTGACATCCAATGGCAATGGCGTGGTAATGTTTTTTGACGCGTTTATGACTTTTAGTAATCTGAATCAGCTTATTATTGTTAAATATTCGTTATAAATTGTATTAGCTATTATATATATATATATATTTCTGTAGGTAATTATAGATATTTTATTTTGAGAACAAAAGACTTCACTTACGGTCAATGAAATAACAAAACAAGCTTATTTAAAATTCCAGAACCCATTTCGTTACGTATAAGAATAACGCATAATCTAAAAGGCTTTTAAAAAATCTACTAACAACGAGCCCACTGGCACACAAACACACAGTACGTCACAAACTATAACCCCTTCTGTTTTTTATATGTTATACGGAGGCAAACCGGCTTACGGCCCTCCTGATGGTAAGTAGTGGTTACCGTCGCCTATTGACATTAGCAACACCTGGAGCATTGCTAATGCGTTGCCTGCCGAACCCCTCTCCCCCCTAAAGAGCACTGGCAACCTTACTCACCGGAGGAACACAACACTATTTGAAACAAATAATGTTATTTGGCTGCGATCTTCTGTAAGGCGGAGGTACCTCACCAGGCGGGCTGCTCCAATTTAGAGCGAGAAAATCTCGCTGTGCCCTACCTCCTCCGAATAGGAGGGTTTTTTAGTCGGGAGTTAGTAAAAATATGGTAAGCGTAACGCTATCGCGAATTGTGTCGTGCTTGGGCCACTGGTATCTTCAAAACTGAAATCCCACAAGACCTGACAAGAGCAATAAATACATCACCTCTACTCTCGCCTACATTACAACTGCTGAATAAAACACTTGTCTTTGATATATTCGCGTATTATCGCAATGCATTGCGCGTCCCCTTTCCGGGGTGGCTACCCTAATACAGGCTGTTCAAATACTCAACTTTTGGTCAAAGGAAATCCTAACTAATACTGAATATGAGAATTTGTGTTTGTTTGATAGGTATGATAGGTTTGTCCAATGGAGCCAAGGATCTACATGATTTTTTGCTTGGTTATGACAGTCAAAGCCGACTACTTAGAGAGGATAGGCTACTTTAACTGAATACCGTACGAGCAAAGCTTCGGACTTCATCATCATCATTATCAGCCTGATGAAGTCCACTGCTGAACATAGGCCTCCCCCAAAGAGTGCCACGACGAGCGGTTTTGAGCCTTCTTTTATTTTATTAATGAAACAAAATCCACAGCTCTTAGGTATATGCTTATTATATATATATATATATTAATTATATTCTCTATCCACCGACTTCCCGCAACCTTAACAATGTCATCGGTGCATTGGGTGGGGGGCCTTCCAACACTGCGTCGTCTGGTTCGAGACTTAAACTAATATAATTATATTCATTAAAATATTTTGAATTGTCTTCAACATTCAGAGAAATAAAATAGAAAAATAATGAAAAAGAAATCTCTAACATTCCAGATTCGTACAAAAAACGGTCAAAACTCCTTAAGTGCAGAGCAAATCTTTGTGCAGATAACATGGAACATCTTGTATATATTTCGGACACACCGGTCAACAAAAAGCGCTAAATCTCCAGAGTCTAGAGAAGATTACCATACGGCAGACAACCACATTATTTATGTATAGTGACCGACCGGACCGTCTTCGCCGTATTTATCAGCGACAATCTATGCAACTTTTTACATTTCTTAGGGTTTCCGCAGTGCTATTGCGTAAGCGAAATGGGAATAAAATTCGCAATTTTGAGAAAGATTTTCTCAATCTTCAATATTCGAAATGTTTAAAACATGAGACCCTGGGTCCGTGGGGAAGCGGGGCCTCCAGGTTTTGAAAACAATATCAGGGCGTCTGATCGAAGCGGCGCGTGACCCGAGAGCTGGCTCCTATTTGGCCCAACGGATTGCCATCCAGCGTGGCAGTTCCGTCAGCGTTTTGGGGACGCTTTCAATTGATGGATTTTGGATCAATTGAGCTATCTATAGAGCGTTTGAAAGAGCGGTTTTTAGATAGCGCCACTATGTATTTTATAAAATAGTTGTAATATTTACTTGTATTCGTTACAATTAATTTTAAGTTTTAATTTAAAAAAATCCTATGTAAGCGATGTTAATAAATAGAGGTCTATTTTGAAATTGATTTAAAACATGTTTTAGATGTCATCGCACGCCGTTTAAACACAGGTCAACGCTATCGTGAACTATTCAAGCATCTTCCTCAAAACTGGCCAGTTCATTTGTCTCACAAAAACACTCCCCAATATTCAATAACATCAAAGCGGCAGTCTTTTATAAATCTTCTATCATTAAATAATGCAATTACAATCAAGTGCTCTGTCACTAGTCAATTAAACCAGAGCGCAGCAGTGTAACAGCTAGCTCAGTCAACGAAATGTTACAGTAACTTATCGTCGAGCCCGGCCTAGTTCGGGTAACTTAATTTTGTCATGGTTGAAGCTAGTTAATGCTCTTTTCCGACGCAAACATATTTTCATCCAAATATTGTTCTGATAAGCCCATTATCACCATAATAACCAAATGCCTTGCGTAAGATGTTTGTGCACATGGTTATTAGATAGCTATTAATGTGCTGCATCTTCAGTTAGAAGTTGCTTATTTTAGGTCAAAGCCTTCAAGGTCCTTTAAGCACGCCATCCAAAAAGCTGCGACAACCTACTTACCTATTTTGTGACAAGAACTTCTTCTAGCTGCTTGTTTACGCTGCTTCAAAATATGTAGCTTCTTAAATGTCGGACTCACGACATTAAAGTAATTCCAAAAAGTTGACGTGGGTGGTGAAAGGTCTTCTGGATCAACTATTGTCATGGGTGTGCCACAGGGTTCGATTCTAGGCCCTTTCTTGTTCCTAGTTTACGTTAATGACCTCCCTTCTTATGTTAAAGAAATGTGTGACATAGTTCTATTTGCTGACGACACCTCGCTAGTGTTCAAAGTCGACAGATCCAAAACAAATTACGATGACGTAAACGCATCCTTGTCGCTAGTCCTTAATTGGTTTTCTGTAAACAATCTCTTGCTAAATTCAAAGAAAACGAAATGTATCAAATTCTCTTTGCCTAATGTAGTACACAATAGCCCCACTAACATTGTATTAAATGGAGAGTCACTAACCCTTGTTGATTCTACAAATTTCCTAGGACTCAATATTGATTCAAAATTGCAGTGGGGACCCCACATTGAAACTCTTGCCGGTAGACTTAGTTCCGCGGCATATGCCGTTCGTACGATAAGGTGGCTCACAGATGAAGCCACAGCTAGGTTAGTTTATTTTAGCTACTTCCATAGTGTAATGTCCTATGGTATCTTTCTCTGGGGGAATGCAGCAGATATCCAAGTCATATTTGTTTTACAAAAACGAGCAATACGTGCCATTTATAAAATGAAGTCAAGGGACTCCTTGAGGGAACTTTTTAAAGAAATTAACATTTTAACTGTAACTTCACAATATATTTACGAAAACTTATTGTACACACATAAGCACATGGCTAGCTTTAAGAAAAAAAGTGATGTGCATAGTATTAACACAAGAAACAAAAATAAATTGTGCATTCCAAAATTTAGATTACAAAAAGTAAATGGGTCTTTTATGGGGAATATGGTAAGATTTTATAATAAACTTCCGGTAAACGCGACGCAACTTCCTATTAGAAGATTTAAAGTGTACATAAAGAATAATCTTATTAAGAAAGCGTACTATAAACTAAATGATTATTTAAATGATAAAACCGCATGGCCTGAAGTCGCTCTGCCCCTCGACAGCTAAAATGCCATTTTGCAGTGTCTTTACAGTTTTTGCTTGCATCATATTTTAAGTATTATTTAATTATATAAGCATTAGGTACATATTTCATCAAGTGTAGCGTGTGCTGCCCTTAGATCATTTGTTGAAGCTCACATTTGTCTTCATTTTTTTCACATTTTTATAAGCCTTATTTATTAAGGATTATAATTAGATTACTTTTCTCTTGAGCCTCACCTAGTTCGATCGGCACCACACTGAAGCTTTAAATTCCATTTTGTGAAAAAGGATCATCGAAAAAAATGATAGGCACCAAGCCGTGTTTGTTGCCTGATTCTTCTAGGCTTGGTCGCGAGGAACAGGCATAGCTTCACCTAGTTTCTAAGACGTTTCAAAGTGATCCTAGTGATTTTATTGAAATAAATGCCTTTTGACTTTGACTTTGACTTTGAGTACCTAGACTACCTAGCTGGCAATAGTCAGCTAGAATCACTTGACTATCCCATAACCGGTACTTTGCAATTCGTTTGATTGTCAGATAGTGAAGTGGGCTATTTCTCTTAAATTTTCATCACCCCATTCTCAAGTTCACGGTTATCAACGAAATCGGTCAATCGAGTCTAATTAAAATATATCAGTAACAGGAAACAATTAGTAAGTCGGCAGGTATATGTGTAATAAAACGTAATGGTACAAATCGTAGGTACGATTCGAGAAACGTGACGATTATCACAAGTTGTTCAGAAGTACGCGAGTCACTGAATCTTATTTTTCGTATTTGTCATAGGCGGAAATAAAATGTACGGTTATTTCTTTATTAGCCGTTTTAAAGTGAGTTGGTATAATCAATTAAATTAGCCGAAATATTAAATTAACATATAAAACTTTTGTTAATTAGATTAAGGTTTAACTTTGTTAAATAAAAAACACCTAGTTTTAAATCGGTAGAAAATTTGAAAAAAAAATAATGACTCTAATATTCTTTTCGTCGATCACCTCTGGTAAATCATGACGTTCACCGTTTCTCAGAAAACGGTTACGGCTACGGTTGCAGAACCGTAGTAAACATTGCCTACAAGTTAAATTAGCATACCTGTTTATGCCTACACCCTAACCGCTAACCTTTCATTCAGAGATCTCACGATTATTAGTTTTTGTAATCACGGCTACTACGCGATTTCTATTTATAGAAGATTACAATAAAACTTATTATAGTGTAGGAGACTGAAGGGAACTTTCAACCGTTTTTCGTCTTCTTATCAACAGTTTGACTACTTGTTAAACATGGCCGTGATGGCCCCGGCTGAAGAATAGGCCCCTCTGTATATCATACCCGTAGATGTTTTAAGAGGCAACTTAGGGAAAAGAAGCTAGGAGATGAGCAGCAGCGTCCCCTATTTTAACAACGATAGCTCTAACTGCGCTGGCCAACCCGCGTGCCCAGCGTAGTGAGTTTGGCCAATTTCCTCCCACCATATAGGAAATCCGTGGGGGAGGCCGATGCTGCCGTTCCACTGTCGGAAGCCGTCGTTCAACAGTGGAACGATGCCTTCCGACGGCTGGAATGATGATGATGACGATGATGATAAAACATACGTAGGAGTTATTAAACCGCCGTTTATTATGAACCCTAGACTTCAACGTATATTTTTGATCTCCATATATTGAATATCTTTAATCAAGGAATCTCTCTTAGTTCTGCTAAGCTATTCTGTAAAAAATCGAACTTTAACTCGAATTAACTCAAGTGACAGAAATCACATCGAAAGAATATATAGAATACGAAATTTAAAAGTCACCGCGGATTCAGCTCTTCGAGGTTCGAAATTTCTTTACATAATGAGCCTGCAGAGCTCCTGCTCTATTCCATTGGATAAAATTAGTCATATACATCGTGATTCAGTTGTTTCAGTGACGTCGTTCACGAATCATCCTGTATAAAAGCTGTGTCCGGTAAGATAGATAATTACTACGAGTCGTGAACTTCAAATAGCATGAGTTTTGCAAATACTTGATTGTATTTGTGACTAATCGGTTGTGTTTCCATTGATAGACGATTGATCATCATCATCATCAGCCTGATGAAGTCCACTGCTGAACATAGGCCTCCCCCAAAGAGTGCCACGACGAACGGTCTTGAGCCTTCTCCATCCACCGACTTCCCGCAACCCTCACAATGTCGTCGGTCCATCGGATGGGGGGCCTTCCAACACTGCGTCGTCCGGTTCGTGGTCGCCACTCGAGAACCTTTGTTGGATGTTGTTGAGACGATTGATGGTTGCTGTTATTTACAATTATCAGCTGGCATTTGTAAATTATGATCATGTTATAATTGTTGTTATAGAAGATTTAAAGAATAATATTATTAAGAATTATTGAGCCGTGGTGGTCCCGGCTGAAGAATAGGCCCCTCCATATCTACCCAGCAGCGTCCCTCATTTTAACAACGATAGCTCTAACTGCGCTCGCCAACCCGCATGCCCAGCGTGGTGAGTATGGGCAAATCCCCCCACATGATAAGGAATTTGCTCTGTCTGTGGGGGAGGCCATGTTCAGCAGTGGACGTCGAACGGCTGAAATGATGATGATGATGATGATTATTAAGAAAGCGTACTATACCATAGATGGTATATTAATAATTGAACCACAAGGCCTAATGTCGCTCTGCAACTCGACAGTTAAGTTGTCATTTTGAAATGTCTGTAATGTTTTTGCTTGCCTCACATTTTGAGTACATTTTGAGTATTTAGCGTGTGCTGCTCTTAGAGCTTTTGCTGAAGCTGATCATTTGTTATTTGATATTTATATAAGCTTTTATTTTATACCCGATTATTTTTAAATTTCTAGCCTCATCTAGTTGGACTGGTACCACACTAAAGCTCTAAGATAGGGACGGGACGTGTCATCTTCGACCCCACCGGTGACTAGGTTGCCTCGGTTTGGTTTATGGAGTTTATATGTCGGGGTTTGTTGTTGTTGATCATCACGTCACGTCAACCGGATCTTCATGGTCTACGGAAGGGTGAGGATGCCGTTTGAACGCTACTTCACGGCTGTAGGTTCTGTTAACAGTGCCAGGACTGTACGAATTTTATCTCGTCCGGCAATGGAAACAATTAAAAACTGCCGTGCACGTCCTATGCACAAACGAGGACGTTCGCACGTCGAACAAATGTTTATAACTAAACAGTAATTTGCATGGCGAATACATTATTACATGTCATGTATGCATTGAAGTACCGACTGATGGCATTTAGATAAGCTTGTACGGTGTTAATTTGTTAAGGACCTCTAGGTAGGAAACTTGGAACGTAAAAATATTTAGATTTAATTATTTTTTGTACATCTAAGGTAGCAAGCGTACGGCCCACCTGTTGGTAAGTGGTTACCGTAGCCTAAACGCTCGCAAGTCAAAGTTGCACAACGGGCTATGGAGAGAGCTATGCTAGGAGTTTCACTACGTGATAAGATCCGAAATGAGGAAATTCGTAGAAGAACCCATGTCACCGACATAGCTCTAAGAATTAGCAAGTTGAAGTGGCAGTGGGCAGGCCATATAGCTCGCAGAACCGATAACCGTTGGGGAGTAAAGGTTCTTGAACTGGGCGACGCAGTGTTGGAAGGCCCCCCACCCGATGGACCGACGACATTGTGAAGGTTGCGGGAGATCGGTGGATGGAGAAGGCTCAGGACCGTTCGTCGTGGAACTCTTTAGGGGAGGCCTATGTCCAGCAGTGGACTTCTACAGGCTGATGATGATGAAACGCTCGCAATACCAGTAGCATCAAGCACCCGTTGCTGGCTCCGAACCCTCCCTTGCGCCTTGAAAGCTCTGGTAACCTTAGCGCAGGAACACAACAATATTTGACACAAATAATGTTATTTGGCTGCGATCTTCTGTAAGACGGAGATACCTCCCAGGCGGGCTGCTCAATTCAGAGCGAGAAAATCTCGCTGTGCTCTAAAACAAACATCTCTTCTCATTGATCTGTGTCGAGAAACTCACAACTTACCGACTGATCAAATTACTGAAATAGTCTGAATCTTTCACCTATTGTATTTGGCTGTGGTGGCCCCAGTTGAAGAACAGGCCCATTACTACCCCTGGATGTCGTAAGAGCTGACTAAGGGAAAAAAAGCTAGAGGATGGGCAGCAGCGTCTCCTATCAACAATAGCTTTATCTGCGCTCGCCAACCCGCATGCCCAGCGTGGCGAGTAAGGCAAATCCCCCAAATGATTGTTTGGGTGCAGGCCGTACAAGGTCGGTCGCGCTGGAAATCTTTGGGAGAGGCATATGTCCAGCAGTGGACATTCTGAAATGAATTATATCTGAATTATACCTACTTGGAATTATAACTCTCATGAATACTACTAACTAATACTAAGAAAACTTTGTGAACAACATAATATGGACCTAAATTTTTTTTTTTTGCTGTCTGAAATAAATGAATTTTATTTATTTTAGTTTATTTATTTAAATGATGATCATTGTTTTTATGTGTCACTTATGAATGACTCAAAATTAAGTAGGTCTTAAGTTGAAGTTCTTTGATAACACCAAGAAGCCAAGATGACGTCTTATGCCGTCCAAATGCGAGCTTGTCTGCAATTTTTACTCGAATTGGAACCATACATCTTTATACCTACCAACTTACGTCGCTGCATAAAAAAACCTCGAACTTGATGGTATGGAACCAAAACGTAACAGACTTATTCGTTACCATCGATCAGACGTACTTAGCCAGGTGGGTATTTTGGTACGACACAGGTCAAAAAACTCCGAAGAAAGACATTCAACTCGATTCTCATATCACAATTGATCATCTTGTCCGTCCGTCCGTTGATTAACTGACGAATAGCACCCTCTGACCCAATATATGACAAATGACCAACAAATTGTATATATTCAACTATTGCCAGACAATAAACTGCTTTACGACACGGTAATAATAGCCAAAAGTGTGTAATCGCAGCTAGGTAGCAAGCTTTGTTTTATTTTTCGAGAATCGGGAGGATAATTTTATGGTGCGGTCTCGTAAAAGATCTAATTCTGATGCTAGCAATAAATCGATAATCCGAAATATTGTTTCGTATATTTAAGTGGTCGTGTTTCCTACTAAAATAATTATGTGTTTTCTGTATATTACCGTCAATGAATATCAAACTGTGCTATAATAACATTATTAAAGTATGTAATACAAACATTCTGATGCCAAGCAGCAATGCTTACAATGCTGTTTTCCAGTCCTAGGGTGAGGTAGCTGGTGAAACCACATGCACATAAGACTTATGAACGCAGTTCTCAGGGGTCGGCAACGATGATTCTGGTATTGCAAGCGTCTATAGACTACAGTAACCACTTATCAACGTGATCAGTATGATTGTAAACTATGAGGATATATAAGGAGTGATTTGCCCATAGGTACTCGCCACGCTGGGCATGCGGGTTTGCGAGCGCAGATAAGGCTTTTGTTGATAGGGAACGCTGCTGCCCATCCCCTAGCTTTTTTCCCTAATTCACCTCTTACGACATCCGCAGGTGGTAATGGAGGGGCCTATTCATCAGCCGGTATAATAAAAGTCATATATATAGCCAGTGATAGCGTGCTTGAAATCTTTTAAATTTTTCGGGTAATGCTATTGAGAATTAATCGTACTCATACTAGACCTAACATTGTATAAAGTACTTTAATAAATTTTTTTCAACCAATCAAAAACGCGCGTCTAAAAATCAAGTCACTCCATGTTTCAATCTCCTCTAGATAAAAATCCAATTATATACAAAAGACAATTCTCACTTAAGGTCCCATGGTAAAAAAGCTCGTCATCTGCGCGAGAGATAAGGTCGGCTGTATCATCTATCAATCTAACATGGCCGCCCAGCGGGGATCCGCTATTAAATTCGTTTATTTCCCACTTGGACACGATGAGACACGGCGTTTTGCTTTGACGTTTTTTGAACATATTTTTTTAGTCTAAACTAGGGTATGAGCACTTATCACGCAGAAGCGGTGAGTTTTATCTTCTCGCCCTTGTTATGTCATATAGCTGAAAACTTGACCCTGGCATTACTAATTACCTACATGTACTTAAGGGCCAGTAGAAAACAACAGTAAGAATATATTATGTATAATATTTTCTATCAGTCTTGTGTTTGTGTGTTGTTTGCGTCATGTAGGTATATGTGTTACATCAGACTAATAGTTAATTGATTCAGGCGTGATTTTGCGATAATTTTACTTACTACTACACTACACTACGATTAAGAATAAGAGCTCGAAGTTTCTCTCTCTCGACACAGAAAAATATAAAGGAAGAAATAAAGAAAATAAGTTATTTCAACAAAAATACAGACAACAATGATAAGAAGAAGGTACCTAATATAAGATCTTAAACAAAAATACAATATAACAGCAATATTACAGGTAGGTACCAACCAACAATATAACAGAAGAACTCAACTCAACCGCTTACCAACAGGTGGACTGTATGCTTGTTTGCCACCTTAGTAGTATAAAAAAAAAAAAAAAACTCAACAAAGTGTATGATTTGTCTGCATGTTGAATTGAAAAGGAAACAACTCAGTTTTATGCCTAATCTGAAAACCAGACGCTGCTTTTCAGTCTTTTTCAGGGAGGGGTGGAGTAGATGCGAAAGTTTTTAAAGATGTGAAGATGCATGTTTGTTATTGAGCCACGCGCCGCCGCAACCACTGAATGGATTTGAATCTAACTTGATATGTGTGTAGTAAATAGCCTAGAATAACATTTAGGCCACTTTTATGCGGGTACCACGAGGTACAACGAGCGAAGACGCAGGCGGAAGCTGGTACCACATACGTTATCGATAGCGTCTATCGAATCGTCAAGTCATTAAACAATTTCAATCGAGATCGAGTCACGTATCGAATTTGGATTGGAACTTCTTTCTAATAAACTATTTATTGTCAAACCTCCTTAAATGGTACGTTACAGAGGCGTAGAGCGTTTTCAAAAAGTTAATTATGTACATTTATATCATTAAAAAAATAAGTAATAGTATCAGGCACATCAGTCTGACATTACTTCTTTGGTACATAGTTTATTGATAACAACGGGAATTCATTTTAAAGTTTTAAAATTGCTTGCTCATTAAAAAAATATGTTTTTTGACGAAGGTCAATCATAATAAAATACTTTTATTTTGCAACAATACATATAATAAGAAAAAATTAAGACTCTATGTACCAATATCTATATAATCTACATAACTAAGTATAGTGAAAAATGATGCTTTGATGATCGTTAGGGCATAATTGAGATAAACTTTAAAAATCGTTTTTATACTACCTGCTCGTCAATGGCATATTATGTGTTATGCAAACCTTTCCTAAAGTATACTAATGTTGTTCCATAATGTTGTACTGAATTTCATTATTTCCCATGGGACATAATGTGATTTGAATTTGGATTTCAACGTCGTGCTTGATCGAGGTTGGTTTCAAATATGTTTGGGTGCAATGAGATTTTATTCTTATTAGGCTGTATGTTATCATTTTCTTTGCACTGCCTACAAATTAAAAAAAGAAAAACATGAAAACTTTTTACGAAATTCATTTTCATCCGCACACGAAGAAGGATTTATTCGAATATCGAACTGACCACTACAGAATAGACTACAAAAAAATAAAAAAAGGCGCCAAGTGCTCAAACTGCTGTGGTGTTATTTACACTGAGATTCAGTTTCGATTCAAATAAACTTCTAAAAAATGTCAAGTGACGACGACAGTGATTTTGATTCGACTCCAGAATGCATACAATCTGAAGCCTCTGGTATAGTTGGAAACTTACTTCCAGAAAAATCATTTCTTTCTACTTAACAGTCATTGTTTTCAATTGCCTCGCAGAAAGTATAAAAAGTAGAGTATGCATCGCGGGCCTAAATGTGTATTTGTCTTGGGCGATCTTAAACCCCTCGTACTCAGGATTCTTGCCTTCTTCTTGCCTCGCTCCGCTCGGGAGTTAACCATAGAAACCCTCGTTCTCGGGGTCCAATATAGCGCCCTTGACATAATACACTACTTTAAGCCCTTGTTGCATAATCTACTATTTCCTCAACTAAGAAGTCATTAGAACTCCGCTCGCGTAGCACCGCTCGCGCGCGGTTACTGCAACAACACGCGAGTCTCTTTACGAATAGATTGCATTACAAAACGCGCGTGCACCTGCGTGCGAGCAGCGCATTTGCCAATGTGGACGACCCCTTACAAATAAAAGATAACGATAAATTGAATTTACTAAATTTTATGACTTAAACCAAACCTGACACATAATTTTACTGTCGTCTGCCGGCGCCTGTCTCTATGTCACAAAAAGCCCAGTTCCCACAGTAGGTGTATATTGGATCTCGTATCGTAAACGATTTTCTTTTTAATAAGCCGATGTAAACATGGATATGACATGTGTATCCACAGAAAAAGCTGATACTTTGTACAAAAAACACTTTTGTTGTTTACATCAATAATTCCACTGAATTAGAACTATCTTTCTCTCTCCTTCATTTTCTATGCTTCTCTCTCGAGAGAGAAAAAGTCAAAAATAGTCAAAGTCGAGTCTTTTGACTATTTTATAGATAGATACCACTTTATTGATCACCACACAGAAATAATACAGGGAGAATATTACAATTACAAAGCATTGCAATGGGCGGCCTTATCGCTAAAAGCGATCTCTACCAAGCAACCTTTAGATTTAACACATTAACCAGCCATTCGGCGGCTTTATCATCATCTGCCAAACAGACCTTATTCACAGATTCTTTCATACATTGGTTGATAATGTTATTGAATACGGTATACGGTAATTTACGGTAACCGCCGTTCATTTATTATGTTGGTGAACTTAAGTTAAATATCGACTCCCGGTCTTTGTAGGTATTTTAGGAGGAGGTAGGGCACAGCGAGATTTTCTCGTTCTGAATTGAAGTAGCCCGCCTGGGGAGGTACCTCCGCCTTACAGAAAATCGCAGCCAAATAACACTATTTGTTTCAAATAGTGTTGTGTTCCTGCTATGAGTAAGGTTGCCAGAGCTCTTTAGGGGAGGGGGGAGGGGTCGGCAACGCGTGCGTGATGCCTCTGGTATTGCAATAGGCTACGGTAACCGCTTACCAACAGGTGGGCCGTATGCTTGTTTGCCACCTCAGTTGTATAAAAAAAAAAAAAAAAAAAAAATTAGTAGTTAGAGATGTCGGAAATCTTTGATGGTAATTATGAGATCACTGAACTTAACAATGAGCTTCTACATTACACTGATTAGGGCCTGATTATGACGATAAAATACATAAAACATCATTTCCAAATCAGTTACATTATTAAATCAAGAAGCAACATGATTTGATGAAGTCACAGAAGGGCATTGATTTTAAAACGACTAATCTTCTAAATAAATCGTCTGTTTCCTGAATAGCGGTGACTGACAAATGACGGCCATAATGTAGCGGTAAACTTCAAGAGGTGATTCATAAATATGTATGCTATAGGGCCTTGGTGGCCCCGGCTGAAGTATGGGCCCTCCATTTCTACCCGTGGATGTCGTAAGAGGCGAATAAGGGAAACAAAGCAAGGAAATGGGTAGCAGTGATCTCTATAAACAACAAGAGCTTTATCTGCGGTCGCCAACCCGCATGCCCAGCGCGCGAGTATGGGCAAATCCCCAATAATTATTGTTTCTGGTAATCTATGGGGGAGGCTTATGTTCAGCAGTGGACGTCCTACGGCTGAAATAATGATGATGATGATGATCAATTAGGGCTAATTCAATACCTAATAGGGAAAAAGTTTATCCCGGGTTTGTGTGTTGCGGTACCATGGGTACTCGTAGTTTCTGATACCGGTTGAGGGTCAGGGACAGGGAATCCTCGAATCCTAGTCTTTTCCCCTTTCGATAGTAAAATTGCCTTTTTATTTCAAATTTATGTGTCTGGTGATTGATAAATAAATGAAATTATTATGAACCATTTTCTTCAATTTTTTTCGTCCATGATCTCTACTTGCCCAGACCTGTTAATCTGACTGGCCTCATAGCTCAGTCAGTAGTAACTCTGCCTTCTGCGCTAAAGGTCGCGGGTTCGATCCCCGCACTGGAAACATTTGTGTGATAAACACAGATGTTTGTTCTGTGTCTGGGTGTTAAATATTTATCTATTATATATATATCAATCTCTGGTACCCATAGTACAGGCTATGCCTAGTTTGAGATCAGTTGACTGTGTCCGGTATATTTTTATTTATTTATTTAATCTCCGCCATAATAACGGAAACCGTTTCTTATGAATCCCTAATCAATAAATGCTATATTTTATAGCTTGTAAATGAATATCATTATGTTAATCCAGTAGTAAAACTCACACAGAAATCCACGAAATTGTATTTATGTAGACACAATCAAGATATTTCATTTTCACACAAAAATGTCGTATCTTATGATAACAATATCAACGCGACTGTTTTTAATTAGAATAAAGTTAATGAGCTTTTCATAACATGAGATTGTTATTAATTAAATTATAATTAATATAACGGATACGGCAATCGGTGTCTCTGATACGGCAATGAGACTGAGCTGGAAATTATCAAGTGAAAGTCACCTTTATTATCTGAGTGTGTTTATTATCTGTAATGTGTGCAAAGGCACAGAGTCCGTCCTAAGAGGCACGGCTTCCTAGCTGAAACGAAAATTCTTCAAGCACTTTGCTGCTTGAAGAAGCAATTAAGCAAGGTTGAGGTATGGTGACCATATATGACCCTAAAACCAAAAAAACAGTATTGTGAAAGTATTAAAGTGCGTCTCTTAGAGGCTCCTTTCGTGCACACTTATGTGATGTGTGTTCTCACTTCTGAAGTGTGCACGAAAGGAGCCTCTAAGAGACTGAATGACTTCGAATTTTTAGAACATGCTGGTTTCTATCAAGGACATGCTGGTTTCCCCTAGATATTTTCCTTCACCCTTTGAGGGCTCTAGTAGCGCACATAGCATTTTCCGAACGGAAAATGCTTTGATACAAGACCAGGATTCGAACCCACGACCTGTGGATTGGAAGGTGGGACCACTACCACACTCCACCAGTACTCTTTCATATTCCCCTGAATAGACCAGTTTCAAGCGCACAAAGCAGGCACGAGGCCTCTGTACCAAAGTACTAATGTAAGTCTAGGCACTTAGTAGTAACTTGTACCAGACGTGTAGTGGTTAATCCAATGGTTGATTAAAGTGATCACGACACGGCGGTTTTCCACTAAAACTAAACAAACCCGTGATGGCTTTGTCAACGTCGTGACTGTGCCCAAGGTCGCCATCTTGCGGTAGGGCTGTCATGGGCTGGTAGGTAAATAATGATGTTTGTCACTTGTTCTTAATTATGTATGTCTCTTGTTCTTTCTCGGTCATCCTGCATCTGGTCATTAACCAGGTTGAGGTTTGGTAGCCCCCTTGCTTGCTTGTCGTGTCACTGAGCCTTTTTTGGTCTTCGTGTATTAGGTCAGTATCAGTTTTCTGAATAAAGTGAGTCTGACTTTTAGGACCTTGCGATATCATTGAGCTGTATTGCACACCCCTAAATGTCAAATCCAAAACTGACTTTGTTCATTGGAATTAAGGACTATTTGAAACAAATTTATATTACATAATTATTTCGGAAATATCGGATGCCGTTTCATCACGGCTTTAAGGTTGCTGGGTGCAGGCTGCAGGCCGTACTACATCGCTCTGGAAATCTATGGAGGATGTCTATAGTCGGCAGTGGATGTACCTACTACAGCTTAAATGGTGATGATGACGATGATGATTTTTATAATATCCCAAAATTTCGACTCCGATGGAATTTAAACTCGCAACCTTCCCATAAATACGGGGATGCTCTAACCAACTAAGCTACGGCGACACTTCTCGTGGGAGCGAATATCTTTAGGACATCCAATCGGCTCAAAGCGCCGTAGGAGTCGAAATTTTTGGGATATTATAAAAATCATAGTATTCCCTTAGTGGGACTTCATCATCATCATCATCAAAGTCAAAGTCAAAGTCAAAAGGCATTTATTTCAATAAAATCACTAGGATCACTTTGAAACGTCTTAGAAACTAGGTGAAGCTATGCCTGTTCCTCGCGACCAAGCCTAGAAGAATCAGGCAACAAACACGGCTTGGTGCCTATCGTTTTTTTAGATGATCCTTTTTCACAAAATGGAATTTAAAGCTTCAGTGTGGTGCCGATCGAACTAGGTGAGGCTCAAAAGAAAAGTTATCTAATTATAATCCCTAATAAATAAGAGCTTATAAAAATGTGAAAAAAAAGAAGACAAAAGTGAGCTTCAACAAATGATCTAAGGGCAGCACACGCTACACTTGAGGAAATATGTACCTAATGCTTCTATAAAATTGAATAATACTTAAAATATGATGCAAGGAAAAACTGTAAAGACACAACAAAATGGCATTTTAGCTGTCGAGGGGCAGAGCGACTTCAGTCCATGCGGTTTTATCATTTATATAATCATTTAATTTATAGTACGCTTTCTTAATAAGATTATTCTTTATGTACACTTTAAATCTTCTAATAGGAAGTTGCGTCGCGTTTACCGGAAGTTTATTATAAAATCTTACCATATTCCCCATAAATGACCCATTTACTCAACCTGTAGAAGTCCACTGCTGGAGATAGGCCTCCCCCAAAGAGTTCCATGACGAACGGTCTTGAGCCTTCTCCATCCACAGACTTCCCGCAACCTTCACAATGTCGTCGGTCCATCGGGTGGGGGGCCTTCCAACACTGCGTCGCCCGGTTCGTGGTCGCCATTTGAGAACCTTTACTCCCCAACGGTTGTCGGTTCTGCGAGCTATATGGCCTGCCCACTGCCACTTCAACTTGCTAATTCTTAGAGCTATGTCGGTGACCTTGGATCCTCTACGGATTTCCTCATTTCGGCACTTATCACGTAGTGAAACTCCGAGCATAGCTCTCTCCATAGCCCGTTGCGCGACTTTGAGCTTGTATATGAGGCCTATAGTTAGTGGGAGTTATCACTA
This sequence comes from Anticlea derivata, assembly GCA_947579855.1. Lineage (NCBI taxonomy): Eukaryota > Metazoa > Arthropoda > Insecta > Lepidoptera > Geometridae > Anticlea > Anticlea derivata. The sequence goes on along the minus strand of OX388271.1, from coordinate 8,357,156 downwards.
TAAAATTAAAATATAAGATGACGATGATGTTTTCAAATTGGTCAACCCTATCACCAGCGGACAGTCCGGTAATCAAGGTGTGACGTCACATGCAGCGGTGCAGCCTTCATGCTCGTCTGCGACATCCAAATCGCGACATTGCGGTCACATTAGTGTTCTTATTATGTTTTACCATTACTGTGAAGGCCAATACACTAATTTGGCCCCGTACCATCAACTTTGCGATTTTGTTTCGGTGACGTAAGTTGATAGTCTCAAAGATTTATGGTTCAAATTCTACTTCATTAGTTTTCATAGTAGGGCCCTTGGACATTATAATGTTAAGATCGCGAGTTGATTTTGCTAATGTTGTAAATTCGGAATTAAGTGTAAGAAAACTCATTATTTTATTTTCAAACAAAAAAAAATGGAAACAATGTGGTAATTTAAGGTGAGGGTTTAATTGTTTTATGATTTTTGAATAGTTTTTTCTCAATAACCGCAAAACGCACAGTTTTGATTTTTATGACAAAGATCACTTGAGCATTTTATTTACGTAAATCCAAGACAGAAACGCGATTGGTAAAACTTTTCTCGATAGATTTATTTTTTAAAGTTGGGTCCTCTGCAACAGTTTTTTCGAAAATACTCTGAGACTTTCTAACAAAAATAACTTTTTTTTAAATACTGTGTTAGAAAATAGCATTGGGTACGTAAATCCAAGACACTTTAAAAAAAAATTTGGTATTTTTTAAGATAATCGATATTTTCTTATATTATGTCGCTTACGTCGATTACTTTCGAGCGCCTTCTAACGCTTGCTATCTCTTTCCGCATTCAATTATAGTACATAGCGCTGTCACTTTCTTTACTCCGCTCACTCGACTTTTGTATCCTCTTAATGGTGATTTAGAATGGTAATTTTTTAGACTGATAATCGAAAGTTGTAGTATTAAAATTTATATATTTTAAATGTACACGTCAAGGATAGGCCGCATAGGCTGCAGGTGTAGAATAATCCCCTTTCGGATTAGTAAGTATACATAAAATGAAACATTTTTATATTCTATGACACCTATACCTTGAAAAAGTTTCATTTCATACCTCACTCGTCAAAGTACTATCATGACCGGTAGTTGAGGAAATTAAATGAAAATTATACATACATAGACTTTTCAAAACATCACCTTCTGTAGTCGGGTACTAAAAAGAGTCTTATTTATACCCAGCAACGGGCGTTGACGTTCTGAAATGATGATGATCTAAAAATATGAGTAATTTTTAACCTGGCTTATATTATTATTTACCTATTTTTTACCTAGACCATAGTCTATACAGGACAATATTCTATTTTATCGCTCGTGAGAATAAAACTGCGAAATGGCATTTCCATATACCTACCTAAACTTCTATGAAATAAGATTGTCTCATATAAATCTCGCAGAAGAATAACAGAACAAAGGGTATAATTTATACGAAGAACAAACAAACACGATTTACTCTGAGGAAAATAAAATGAATGATTTCCATAAACGCATGTGACAGTGTCACGACAATCTTACCAGGACAAGTTATTTGTTTCTGGTTTTAAATAGTCATTCTTCTTAGGTTTGATACTTTATTTATTTATTTATTCACAACATACACCTACCATTACAGGCGCACCCAATGCGATAGTGTACTTAATTTATCTATTCACTACCTTAATAAGTAGAGTCAAGGTTTCTATACTAATATAATACTAGGAAATTGTCAGCAGTGGTCGGATATATAAAATACCAAAATCAATTAAATTTAAAACTATAACATAAAATAATCAAAATCAATTGTGGCAAATTCAAGAAACTAATAATAATACGACAATAACAATTAATTAAATTATAAATAGAAAAAAAAAAGAAAAAAATATATATTATAAATATACTTATGTGTGATCTCAGTTAAAAAAACTATGTTTGTTGTGCGCAAGCCAGTCACGATTATTATAAAGATAGGTACTCGCAGTGCAATTTCTATGCAAAAATACAATGCGAAAATCTGCTGTTTTTAGGTCAAATCAATTTAAACTCAATATTTATCTGTTTTAGGTAGCAATCTTGATGTCAAACTTGTCGTGCGTTTAATAATCCTACTACCTAGACATCCTACTAATTTGTAAATGTTTGGATGTTCGTTAGGTACTTAATCATGCCAGAGCGTAAAAAAAATAGAAAGTGGCTCACTGACTTAGTGTTATATAAATATAATAATATAAATATAAATATTCCGGACATATTCACACGCTCAACTGATCCCAAACTAGGCATAGCCTGTACTATGGGTACCAGAGACTGATATATATAATAGATAAATATTTAACACCCAGACACAGAACAAACATCTGTGTTTATCACACAAATGTTTGTCCAGTGCGGGGATCGAACCCGCGACTTCTAGCGCAGAAGGCAGAGTTACTACTAACTGAGCTATGAGGCCAGTCGAATATAATATATGATGTGAATGAATATTTAAATTTACCAATGTTATAATTTTCATTTTTTTATTTCTAATTTAATTAATGACATGACATGTAATAATGGTATTACTAATAAATTCTGTATTCTGTATTCTGAGCTGCTGAACGGATACGGAAAAAATTCGGCTCAGTGGCTATTTTATACCCCTGTAGGTACCACGCGAGCGAAGCTGTGGACGGAAGCTAGTTAGTTATAGAGATGATAAAAATACCAAAGGCTGCTGATTATATAGGTATATATTTTTTTAATGTCTTTTTAAAGTTAAATAATTATTTTATCTTTTTGTTGATTGATTAGGCTCCTCTTGGGATAGATTACTTCGGAACCCGTTATATAACAGAGCACAATAGTCAGAAGGAGCCTCATCTACGTCAAATTGAAAAGGTAAATCGCGTACCTAAAGCAATAAATAGGTACCTACCCACAATCACGTGATATCAACAAATTTTTGGTTAGCGTTTAAATGATGATGATGTTGTGATATCGCAGCAGCAATTTTTCACACCCTCGATCTAGTTCAGTTACGATCAATCAGCACCAAGGCCTCTAATCATAAGGTACACAACGTTACGAAAAATGTAAACCTTTTAGTGAGGTCCTTTCACTGTATATAGTTTAATCCTGAAAAAAAAACGGAATATTTTTTTTTTTTTTTAAACCGGACATATTCACACGGTCAACTGATCCCAAACTAGGCATAGCCTGTACTATGGGTACCAGAGACTGATATATATAATAGATAAATATTTGAACACCCAGACACAGAACAAACATCTGTGTTTATCACACAAATGTTTGTCCAGCGCGGGGATCGAACCCGCGACCTCTAGCGCTGAAGGCAGAGTTACTACTAACTGAGCTATGAGGCCAGTCGACTAATAAAGACCTAAAAGATGAGCTTAACAATAAAAAAAAATAAAAGATTTTTCCAGGGCAGGCAACGCATTAGCAATGCTCCAGGTGTTGCAGATGTCAATAGGCGACGGTAACCGTTTACCATCAGGTGGGCCGTAAGCCTGTTTGCCTACGTATAACATAAAATAATAATAATTAGGGAATCAATAAGTATACGCAGATCTAGGGGGACCGGTAATTTTACAGCGGCCAGCGATGACCTCACCAAGATATAAGTCTACCAAAGAGACTATGCTTTAATAAATCGAGCATCAACACGCCTATATCGATAGATTCGGATACCGTTTCGGTATCGATACATGCCCCATCACTATGAAAACCAACAGTGACACAACGAGCGCAATGATTCATAGCTTGGTAACATCCACTAATGACAGCAGAGTTCTGATTTTGCAACTCTAAAAATGGATGCTATCGATCAAAAGTGGAATTACGTAAAGTATGTCTCCGATTGTCTATTGTTTTTTAAGTGAGAGTCTTCAAGGTTTGTACCCATAGCATCAGCTTTTATCATAATCTATTAATTTTATCAAAACCTTTACAGTTCAAAAACAACGATCACGTCAGATTGTTGCAACACAGTCGAAACGTCGGGAAAATATAAAATAAGGTACCTAAGGTACGCGATAAACACCCGTTTGTTTTCAATAAGTCTTTACAGTTCAAGTTTGAAAGAGAACGCTAGCGACTGTATATATATTAGGTATTATAATCAGTAGGAATGTACCTTACATTTTTGCAAAGTGTATCCTACCCCATCCAAAGTTTGACTGGTAGAGGTCGCTTTTAGCGTTAAGACCTACCATTATCCCACTGATTTTTTTAGTAGTTATTTTTAGTGTTATGTGTCTTAGTTTTATTGCGGTGTACTACAATAAAGCTATACCTATTCTATTCGATTCTAATATACCTCTAAACTCCCCTTAGAGTTCTTTAAGACTTTCTTTTTATGACCTTAGGGCTCGTATTCAGAGACAAGACTCGAGCATTGATCTGTACTTAAATCTCGATATGAGGCGAGATTCTAATTCTTGAACAGTGCTTAAGTATAGATTCAATGATCACAGTTCACCTGAGTAAATGCTATTCTGAAACGTCAATCAGACGAAATCGGTGCTTGAGTTTAGATTTGATTTGACATTAATCAAATGACATTTTCATTCCGTTACACGTACTTTGATGCATATTTATACTTCACTTTATTGTTCTATTCTATTTCCACCCTGGCTGTTTGAATTTCTGCGTAAAACGGATCGAAAATTATAAATAAATTAAAATGTAAACGATAACATTTGAGTACAGATTTGAGACTCGATTCAGCTGCGAATAGTTTAAGTACCGTTCTTGAATAAAAGCTATGTTTGAGAAGAGATTCAATACTTAAGTAGAGTTCAGCTGATCTGTGATTTAATCTATGCTTGAGTCGTGTCTCTGAATATGAGCCTAAAAATGCCTCAGATTTTTGAGGATCTGAGCGCCTACATATGTGAGGATGTCTACGATGATTATCATCCTGCGTAAGTTATGTGGTTAAGGTATGATGGCTTTGAAAAGGGCCTAGACATTTCTGTGGGAGAACTTTTTTCGCTAATGATTCAATACTGCAGAAACTGGTGCTACGGGTATTTATAGATGGTGATTTGTATGAAGATCAAGAGATAAGGCCATGATTAAGTGAATTGCATTTCTAATAAGTCGTAGAGAACCCAAAGATTATAATCGATCGCTCTCGCTTTGCGAGACCAAACCTCAGTACCAATTGGACACTTAGTTAAAGCTCCTAATTAGATCAAAGTATTTTTTATCACGAACCTGGCTACCACGTACCAGACGACGCAGTGTTGGAAGGCCCCTTTTCCGGTCGTGTCACTGATCCTGTATTAGGTCAGTGACCATGTTGAGGTATGTTGACCTTGATAAGGGCCTATGACCGTTGATGAAAGAATCAGTGTAGTGAAAGTATTAAAGTGCGCCACTTAGAGGCTATGAACTATGAATTTTTAGGTTCTAGGACATGCCGGTTTCCTCACGATGTTTTCCTTCATCGTTTGAGAGCACTAGCATAGCGCACATGTATTTTCCGAATGGAAAATCTATTGGTGCACGACAGGTTTCGAACTCACGATCCTTGGATCGGAAGGCGGGGCTACTGCCACCCTTCCAACAGTGATCTCTAAGGACCAGTGTTCCAGGGGAGGCCCCTGAACCGACGACACTGTGAAAATAGTAGGAAGGTGGATGGAGAAGGCTCAGGAACGTTCGTCGGGGGAGGCTATTGTGGATTTCTACAGGCTAATAATCATCTTTATTATAACCGACTTTCGATCCGAAGGTCGTCGGTTCGATCCCGGTTGTGCATTAATGAGGTTTTTCAATTCAAAACATTTCAGTGCGCATTAAGATGTGCTCAGAACGGTGAAGGAAAACATCGTGACGAAAGCGGTAATAAATAAATAAATAAATATTCTGGACATATTCACACGGTCAACTGATCCCTAACTAGGCATAGCCTGTACTATGGGTACCAGAGACTGATATATATAATAGATAAATATTTAACACCCAGACACAGAACAAACATCTGTGTTCATCACACAAATGTTTGTCCAGTGCGGGGATCGAATCCGAGACCTCTAGCGCTTATTATTCTTAAAACGGCTATGGGCTTGGGACATGGGACATGAAATAACATCTATTTTTTTTTGTGTATACCTTTCCATAGTTATAAAAATTCGTAAAATGTTAAATTATGTATGTTATGATGTGATGTGTTATGTAATTAATTTATGCCTACTAGCTCTTAAACGTCTTGGCCTCGGCTGTTAGTTTTTGAGTGGTTTATACAAATAAACAAATTTCACTATTTTTTTTGTATATTTCTTCTATTCCGGGTGTAGAGTGGTACCATTTTGAAACTAGTGTCTCATTATTTTGTATCCCAAGCGATCTCGATTTCAATTTACTGCTAAGTTGAAGTGTAATGAGATGCAGCGACAGGCTATTATCGCAATGACTCACCACCTACACTACACCATCCAGTATTAATCTAAATACTTATAAAACAATTGCATTACTGACTGAGTGATAATAAAAAATAAGTTTAAAACTATTCTTACAGACAATACAGCGTCATTGTGTCAGCACATCTAACCATTTACGGGAAACATATAGTGCTTGAATCTTAGATGTTTTTATCTTATAATCAAAGCCCAAGCAAAGCGTGTTCAAACGGCTTGCGATATGTCATTTAAAATTTAATTCAAAATGATCCTTACATCTGAATAAAGTCAATTTTGAGTTTGACATTTGGGGGCGTGCGTATGTTCAAAGATATCGCAACTCAAATTTGTCTGTATTCAGTAGAACGTAAGGATCATTTTGAAATAGATTAAAACATATTTTAGATGACATATCACGCCGTTTGAACACGGCTTAGGCCGTATGATATTTGAAAACTATGCTTGTTTCGCGGCCTTGCTTAGAGGTTTACTACACTGATTCTTTCACCGAAGATCATAGGCCCTTTTCAGGGTCACCATACATCAACCTGGTCACTGACCTACTACAGGATGACCAAGAGACAATCAGATACACGACAAGCAAGCAAGCATAGTGGTTCAAGTTAGTAAGGAATTAACGCGAGCCAAGTCACGAGCCTAGCTTCTACTAGTAAACCAACTTTGTTTGCACCGCCGTACAAGGAGCCCGCCATTATCATTGCAATGAACTATCAGATAATCCTGGATTTAGAGGATGGTGCAGTGTGGCCATCCATTCAGATAAAATTATCAGGTGAAATAAAGTTCCGGATTGCTGTATGTATCTTTTTTCACCTCTGTAATAAGGCTAGAGTCGCTTTGGTAATATTGTTAATAATGATGATTTTATTATTTGTTTTAATTTTTCTCAAATGGCCACAGTTTAGTTCGTACACTACTACTGAAGTTATGAAATATGTTTTTTTTAAACTATAATGGTATGTTAAAGAATACTTTCTCATAAATAGTTGAAAGTCCAAAACTACCTACACAAGGACGTTAACACAGTCAAGTTTATTAATCATTATTTTTCAATGCACGTTCACATATCCATAAAATGATTGGAAGATTATTTTATCACAGTTAGTAGTAAGAGAGTAGCGTAGAGCTCTAAAATTGTTTCGTATTAAAAGTTAATACCTTTCCTCCAGTCCAATTTTGACACCATATTACAAAGAAAATAAATAAATAAATAAACACAAAACAAGGCCTGTGCCTTGTTCTTAAAAGTAAAACTAACGCCTTCGATTTTTTTTTATATATAAATATTCTTCAAGATTCCGTTTGTAGGCTCTCCCTGAAAATCAAATAAGGTGGATCACCCTGTGAATGGTAGGCTATGGCGACAATATCGGGTGTAAGGCGTGTGGGTGCGTTGACACGGCAGAGTCAAGTGGCGTTGAGCCCACATTCGCTGACTCAAAAGGTATTGCCAACGAGACATGGTGATTGTCATTGCAAGACCTCTCGTTTACTTGAAGAGTGACTTGTGACGAGCTATTCTTAGGCTTTGTCATCAGACAGAAGTATTTTCATAAAAAACTGGTTATCATTTTTAAATTTCATCCCACAAACATCCATCACGACGATGAAGGATAAGGCTTGTAGGTACTTGCCTATTCATAACTTGAGGCAAATATTGTTTTACTAAATTATTTTTTTCTAGAGGAACCAAAATATGATCATATGATATGAGCCAATTTAGATAGAACTACAATTTCTACAATATGATCGTTTTCTCATACAACCACGATAATTTAACATCTGACAAATATTATATAGTTCATCTCACAAGCTCTAAATTATCTACACAATTTTCGTTATCGCAACACGCGAAACGGAGCAATTTGGGCATAAATCACAGAACAACAAAAAAACCCAGCGTCCATCCGTAAGTCACACAATCGCGACCGAGAGGCACCATCTCATGTGATTGTCTCAATCTGCCCCCAGGACATTATTAATGCAATGCTTATTAAGGCATGTGCACAATGGGAATTGGTCGCTGATATATGCCTGTTGAGTTTTACAATAAATGTTTTACTGGTACAAATTGGCTTACAATCTACCTAAGTCATAACTGCATTCATTATGTACTTGCTGCTGCAAAATTGCTGCTGACTGGCCTCATAGCTCAGTTGGTAGGAACTCTACCTTCTGCGCTAGAGGTCGCGGGTTCGATTCACGCACTGGACAACCATTTGTGACTAACACAGATGTTTGTTCTGTTTCTGGGTGTTAAATATATATCTATTATGTATATTAGTCTCTGGTGCCAAGTTTGGGATCAGTTGACCGTGTGTGATATGTCCAAAAAAAAGAGCTGAATAATTGAGCTTGAACTGATTAGGCCCAAAAACAGCTTATATTTTCTTAGTGTTTTTTCAATGAACCATCGTATTATAAATCACATTACATGGCTTCTTATAAATTCAAAGCTCAGAAATTAAGTTCTAATAGCAAGAAGTTCTAAGACTTTTACGTAGTTTCTTCATTCATAAAATCGCATAAGGCCAGCGCAGTCGCAGCGACTCTATACAAATTGTGCACGGTCTCTTAAACCTTGAACTATGACAGCCAAATAAGTCGTGGTCACGCCATTAAACGCTAATGTGGGCCCGGCATGACATACTGCTATTGTTGCCCAAAGATCAGACGTTATGGACTAGGAAGCGTTTTTGTTATAAAATTTGATTTGGGATATCAAGGACTTTTAGGTTATACAATGCAGGAGGTTCACTTCCGCTTACAAGGGCTAGCGTGAAATATCTTCGGTTAAGTTGTCATTTACCTATATACAAATGACTTTACCTTGAGTAAGCTTTGCTAACCATGACTGACGTAATTGGGGGTCATAAAAGTATTTTATTGTGTTGATAGATATTTGAAGACCTGAGATTTGATTCCAGATTGTGAAGGTTGCGGGAAGTTGGTGGATGGAGAAGGCTTAAGACTGTTTGCTGTGGTACACTTTGGGGGAGGCCTGTGTCCAGCAGTGGACTTTCACAGGCTGATGATGAAAGGTGAATAGGTGTGATAGAAGACCAGCTGTTGGTAGTCTTTCCTCTTCTTGCATATCCATACTCGCATTTGAGAATATCACCAATAGGGAACGAAGTCGTGAGATCGTGACGTAGGTACTAATTTTGCCAGAGTATTTCGTAAGTAGATAACTAATTGACCTATTTCCCAATAGTAATCAATGTAGAGCTGAATGAATATTTATTGTTATCTGACATCAACTCGCCAATAAATCGAAATGTTTGGTTCTACAGCGACTGGTGGGTGGTGCTTAAACTTAACGAGTTAACTCGATACCATCTGATTAAGTGCTATGTTGTAATAGGCAAGTTGAATATAATTATTAATATAACTTAACATTATGACCAAAATCATTGGCCGTGGTGGTCCCGGCTGAAGAATAGCCTCCATATCTATCTACCCGTGGATGTCATAAGAGGCGACTAAGGGATAAAAGCGAGGCTAGGATGGGCGTTCCCTATTTTCACAAAGATCAAAAGCTCTAACTGCGCTCGTTAACCCATCCGGCGGCGTGGTGTGTATGGGCATTTCCCCCTACGCGATAGGAATTCGCTCTGGAAATCTGTACGGGAGGCCATGTTTACGGATGAAATGACGATCAAAATAATTATGCAGTGGCACAGCTTTTAGCTGTTCAAATTTTGTAGTAAATGTAAAGTAAATGTTTGCGTTTGATTGAATAATAAATAAATAAATAAATAAATATTCCGGACATATTCACACGGTCAACTGATCCCAAACTAGTCATAGCCTGTACTATGGGTACCAGAGACTGATATACATAATAGATATATATTTAACACCCAGACACAGAACAAACATCTGTGTTAGTCACAAATGTTTGTCCAGTGCGGGATATCGAACCCGCGACCTCTAGCGCAGAAGGCAGAGTTACTACCAACTGAGCTATGAGGCCAGTCAATAATGACAGATTGATATCAGTGAGTTGAGAAAAAATATTTTACGCGACGAATGCAATGTTTCGTTTGGGTAAATGAGCATCAGTTGTTGTAGTTAGAATTATAGATTAGCTATAATTTGTGTAAATATTACATGTAACACTTTAAGATGTGTCCGTATATTTGACGCTTCGGTAAAAACCGAAGACGAAAACATGCCAATTAAATACCCACTTATCACTCAACGTAGGTAATTGTTCAATCTCAGTGCCAGTACAAAGATTTTCCCATAGCGAAGTCATCAAGCCATCCATAAATAATCGTATTTGCAACAACTAATATACAATCAGACTTCACAATCAAGTCAACGTAGACTTTTGGGTATGATTTGACTATGCCACAGTGTGTAGGTAAAGGCACGTAAAGGAAACACCTAGATTTATACAAAGGCTGTGCATAACTTTCTATTGAAATCTGGACTAGTAATTTTTTTTTAATTATTTTGAGAACGCTTATTTTTATTACTTTCTATATTTTTATTTTATTTTTTGATGTCCTATCCATTATATGTAATTATTCTGTAATTTTCTATCTCACACAACGTTCTGGCCCATAGCTGTAAGTTTTATGAGCATGTTTTGTAATAATTAAATAAATATAAAAACCCCGCTACATGTACCTATACTCTAAAAAATCCCTTTTGGAGGCAAATATCTTAACAATTCCTTGACAGATTTAACTCATTCTTTCTTACCAGCAAATCTTGACATTACAACCTTTGACCTACTTATTTTACGAAATAGACAGTCAAGTTTGACCACTGATTTTCTAACAGTATTTTAATCAAATTGTTCCTATCATTTTTTTATACATCTAAACGTGGCAAACGAGGTTAGGGACCGCCTGTTGATAAGTGGCTACCGTAGCCTATGAACGCCTTAAATACCAGATGTATCACGCACGCGTTGCCAACCCCTGAAAAAGCTCTGGCAACATTACTCACCGCAGGAACACAATATTTAACAGGCCTCATAGATCAGTTGGTAGTAACTCTGCCTTCTGCGCTAGAGGTCGCGGGTTCGATTCCCGCACTGGACAAAAAATTGTGATTAACACAGATGTTTGTTCTGTGGCTGGGTGTTTAATATTTATCTAATATCAGTCTCTGGTACCCATAGTACAGGCTATGCCTAGTTTGGGATCAGTCTCAGTGTGATATGTCCGGAATATTTATTTATTTATTTTTAATACTATTTGTTTCAAATAGTGTTATTTGGCTACGATCTTCCTTAAGGCAGAGGTACTCTCCAATTTATAGCGAGGCAATCCCACTGTACCCTACCTTGCATAAATTTATAGGACCTATATAGAGTCCTAACTTCTAAAACGGTATCCGCATCAATATATGACCAGTGGCGTGTCAATAACATATCGATATAAAAGACAGATGAAAATTTATTGTTAATGAATATTAATCGTTTTATAATTGTTTAGTAGTGATTGTTCATGTGCAAATTTATGGTTGCCGACAGACAGATGTTGTGATGTATTAAATAAAATAAATAATAAAATATTACGGCTAGATAATTGACCTCTAACAGTGTCTGCAATAACAAATAGTTTATGTTGAGAATTTGATTGAAAGAAAATAAAACTTCAAATCTGTGTTAACTAGAATTTATGGATGTACATATAATACCTACTATTTCCTAGTAGACTACTGACAGTGACATATGACACCTACAATTTTGACAAATTGATACAAACATAATCTGTGGTCAGTCACTCAAGCCGGCTCACTCAAGTCAGGCGGGCGGAAAGTCACTGAGACGTATTGTTTTGTGTGTAACATCGAGGGTTTGTCTTTAGATGAAACCAGTTGAGCCCATATATAATAATGTGCCTACTATAGCACAAGGTGGGATAACACCTTAGACTGTCAATTAGGGGTGGATAACGGTTTTTTTTTTAAATTTCTGAAAAATGAGAGTATTGTCGATATCTATGTTTCAAATCTATGTATATCTATGTATGTATGTATCTATGTATGTTTTCGAGTGGCGACCACGAACCGGACGACCGACGCAGTGTTGAAAGGTTCCCCACCCGATGGACCGACGACATTGTGAAGGTTGCGGGAAGTCGGTGGATGGAGAAGGCTCAAGACCGTTCGTCATGGCACTCATTGAGGGAGGCTTATGTTCAGCAGTGGACTTCATCAGGCTGATGATGATGATATTTCAAAGTGTCTAACACCAATAGGTACTATGCTTTGTCCCCATCGGCGTGTCCTTATCTCCAATAGACTTAATGTGACAAATTTGAAATGCGCAACACGGAATGGCCGCGCCGTGAGAATTCAGTTTCGGCCAACGGTTATTGCTAGCATTAATTTTGTTTTTGACACGAACGCGTTGACTGCCGTCTGACGATTATCGCTTGTTATTATAGATTGCTCGATGCAATCAGCCGGTTTGAGTCATAAGATTTTAAATATTCTACTGTGTTTGCTTACAGGTAAATGTATTTGTAGGTGCTGCCTAAGAAAATCTGACCTTGAACTTTAGATGAAGTGCAAAAAATCATCGATATCGATGTTTCAAACTGTACCAACCTTTTTCTTGACACATCATCAAACGTCCCCCCGGCCAAATCATTCTATCATCGGATTCTTAAATGATTACACCATTGACTTTAAAGCTTCTGCAGGTACTGCCTCTACTGCCGCTACGACCTTCAGTTCGCAAAGTTATTCAAATGCTAAGAACAACCGTGGGGGAGTAAAGGTTCTCGAATGGCGACCACGAACCGGGCGACGCAGTGAAAAGCCCCCCACCCGATGGACCGACGACATTTTGAAGGTTGCAGGAAGTCATGGAATGGAGAAGGCTCAAGACAGTTCGTCATGGAACTCTTTGGGGGAGGCCTATGTCCAGCAGTGGACTTCTACAGGCTGATGATGAAGAACAACCAGTAAAACGACAACTTATTAAATAATTGCGTTTTATTTAACGAAAATCTCCATATTACAGCCGCAAAATATGATTTAGTTGTGGAAGTGTAGAAAATATGTAGGTACCCTAAATACCTACTTGTTTTATTTTATTTTTATTTATTTTACAAATTTTAGGAAAACTTACAGCTAAGAATGTACAATTAGGTATATGCTTATGATAACATGCACGATATACATGATATGCTATTGAGGGCTAATTAAAAGTTTCCACATATTAATAACTAAACAACTTAGGTATAAAAAAAAATCAATAGACGACGATACAAAGAGATACACACAAACCGATAAATACACAAAAGATTAAATTAAATTTAGAAAAAGAAGAATCTACATACATACCTATCTAATACATAACAAATAAGCTTATTTGAAAATATAATCCTAAGTTTAATATTCGTTTAGTCACTGTCCGAAAAGAATTTATCATTAAGGATACGCTCTAATTTGTGCACTGGTGTATTAAAAATATCAATGTCGCCATTTTCTTTTGTTAATGTTGAAAGAATTACTTGCTCTAATAATAAATGCGTTCTTGTGCACGAGAGGATCCTTTCACTACACTGATTCTTTCATCGATGGTAATATGCCCTTTTCAGGGCCACCATACCTCAACCCGGTCACTGACCTATTACAGGATGACCATGAAAGAATCAGTGACACGAGAAGAAGAAACCTGGAGGAGGTATGGCACAGCGAAATTTTCTCTTTCTAAATCGGGGCAGTCCGCCTGGGAGCCTTACAGAAGATCGCAGCCAAATAACATTATTTGTTTCAAATAGTGTTGTGTTCCTGCTCTGAGTAAGGTTGCCAGAGCTCTTTTGGGGGAGGGGGGCTCGGGGTTGGCAACGCGTGTGTGATGCCTCTGGTATTGCAAGCGCTCATAGGCCACGGTAACTGCTTTCCAACAGGTGGGCCGTATGCTTGTTTGCCACCTCAGTTGTTTAAAAAAAACCTACTTAATAATCACAAAAAAAGACCGGTTCATAGTAAATCTCTTATAGCTTATACATTAGACCGTCAGGCAAAAAGCGATCTCCCACGGTTATTACGACAAGTGCTTTATCTCACTGCTAATTGTGCACGTTTGAGTTTTTGTCCAATTTGCGACGTTACTTGCGCCTGCGCATACTAGGAAATCGATTTCGCCTAATGGTATCTTACATTCAATGTTACATTAAACGTGGAACCGTGCCCACTGAAGCGACGCTTACGTAGCAAATAATGTTGCCCAATATCGGATTATTTAGTTTTTATTTTCCAAATAAAACAGCGCCCCAAAAATCATGCGTTATGTCAACCAAATTTATTTAAAAATTACGCTTTTTATCCACTACTATGGGTAATTTTGGATAAGGAGTGTACGATCTGTCATAGCCCAACGATATCGCACACTTCTTAAACCGTGTTCAATGGCTTGCGGTATATTATCTGAAAATAGTTTGAAAATTATACTTAGGTACGTCTACTAGGAACATGCAGTTTTTCACCAGCGATTTATAGTCTAGCAGCTTCTGAAAGCTATGAGTGAACTACGCTTTACGTTAGGTTAAGACATCCATTGCCAATTACAACAATAGCTAAGCAACGATTTTGCAAAATGCTTCAGTGGACAGTGGTCTTATCCGCAAAGCGAACTAGGAAACCGATACTAAGGTCAGATACATCATGATTTCCACTAAAATATTGTAATGATAATTTGACAATTTGTGTTGCATTTTTTTTTATTTGCTTGCTTGGCTTGCATCGTGATCGTGATTTTGTACGCGTCATTAACATTGCAAATAATTTTATAGTGCTTGTTCATCAATGCCACTGTGGCTTCTAATGATGCGAAACTGATAAGCTGAACGCAGATGCTGCGAATGTTAGACATAGACATTTATTTATTTGCAACTAAAACACACACATTTGCCAAACATTTTAAAACTAAACAATTACATAACAGAAAACACGAAGAGGTAAAAAAAATGGTGTGATGTGTGCTGCAGCAGCAAAATGGCCTCGGCTCAGCATTATGCCTACTGTGTTAGCAGCAGACGCTGGTATTCTGCCGAAACCATTTCCGAGTCATTAAACCCTGTGAGAACCGTCTTATAATGAAAAAGGTAATAAAAGCAAATGTTAGAATAATCAGGGAAAAATTGATAAATATTGAAATTAATTAATGTTAATCATTTTGTTGACGACTTCGGTGGCGTAGCGGGCTAGTACCCGTCTGAGACGCAAGTGTTGCGTTTCCCACTGCGGGCCGAATGTTTGCATGAACTGCAAATGTTTATTCCGGGTCTGGGTGTTGTGGTACGATGGTAATCGTAGTTGCTGATACGGACGACATCTATCCTAGTGTGGGTCAGGACTGTTTTTAGACTATGGGTGTTATTTATTATTATTTATTGAGAAAAATAACAAAACAAAATATATAAAAGTATTTGAAAAATATAAAATTGGGCTCACAAATTGTATCCCCATGCGTGGTAGACATCATCTCAGATCTCCAGGCGATCAGATAAGGGGGGGTAATCAGAGACTCGTCCAAACACTTTTGTACCTACATGCCCACATTTTATAGTAGTGAGTATTTTATATGTGCTTATCGATTTTTTGCGCAATATTTTTCAAATTAGCCTTTTTAGGTCTTTTCATCGTCTTTAATTTATGAAGTTTGAACTGATTTGACAAATGACGAATTTCCAAAAGTCGTAGAACAAACATTATTGCCAAGTGTATAACCCTTTTCGGGATAGTAAACACTTATAGTATATACTATACTTCATGCAAATAAAAGCCATTCATTCATTCATTCATTCATTCAACATATTTTGAGTCACCTTTTTGATACTTTTCATAAAACAAAGCAACTGCACGTCAATTCATATTTTATTAGCAAAACCCTTTCACTTTCCAACCTTCTGATCCCGAACAAATATTTCAACAAAAGATGCTACAGCTTTTTCCCTTTTTGTTGTGTCAAAGCATACTTGATCCGTGGTTAAATAAATTGTACCGTTAGATTTTCTTTGCTTATAGAAGCGGTCACTGTCTTTTAGCGGCCGTATCATCAGCCAGTAGAATTCCACTGCTGGGCCCGAAGAGTGCAACGACGAACGTACTTGAGCTTTCTCCATCCACCGTCTTCCCGCAAACTTTACAAACAAGCTAACAAGCCTACGGCCACCTGTTGGTAAGTGGTTACCGTAGCCTATGAACACTTGCAATACCAGAGGTATCAAGCACGCGGTGCCGACCCCAAACCTCCCTCCCCTTAAGAGCCATGACAACCTTACTGAGCGCAGGAATACAACACTATTTGAAACAAATAATGTTATTTGGCTACGATCTTCTGGAAGACGGAGGTACCTTCCAGGCGGGCTGCGCCAATTTAGAGGGAGAAAATCTCGCTGTGCCTACCTCGTATACTTCTTTACAAATTTACTTTATGGTCGTAATTTAACGGTCAAAGTTTTTTTTGACAATCATAGCTTTGTAGTTTAGGGCGGGAAACGGACGGACAAATCCACGGGAAAGCCGCTAAAGCAAATATTTGAAAAGTTCGCGGAAGTTCCGAGCACCTGCGGTCACCCTATTGTCCACGTCTTGTGAATGTGAGTTACATAGAGCTGTTGAAACAGAAAAATACTAACCGTCATAATTTTATAAGAGCTCAAGGCTTATTATATGTAGATAAAATACTAGTGAAAAACCCGTGATCTCATTCACGTGATGTTTTTTTCACACATAAGTTAGTTTCGGGAATTACTTTCTTAGTGCAACCATGTATTCGGAGGTGCAACCCTACACTTACAACATAGTCACCTGTTGAGCCTGAGAATTGCATAGATACTCTGACTGAGAATTCTGGCCATTTATGGCTTAGAGTGTGCATTGATTGTCAGTCAGTCAGTAACGTGAGGTGAGTTGTATATACAAGGTTCATTTATGTATAATATCCCGAAATTAGCTTGTTTTACACACAATTAGCAGCAAAGTTTATGCTACAACGTTTGGAAATTCGTAATTTTTCATTGAAAAACTCAAACTCTTTGTTAGTCCTACCCTGATATTCTAAGTCGTTGCTCATTCTATCTCAACTCATAATAAACTCAAGCTCAATTCATGTAAAAATAAATTGAGTAAAAATGTTCATGATCGCAGATTATTATGTGTAAGACTCAGATGCACAAATAGTCAAAACTGTCACACCAATATGATTTGATAACACAGTTTCCTAACTTTTACCTGTATCTTAGTTTTTCCACACTCTACCCTTATTTTATTTCGCGACTCAATACGTTCTCTATTTTGGGTCCTCAAGTGTTTGCCTTCCCTTTGAGGCAAGGGTGAGTGAGAAGAATACTGAGCGACCCTTTAGGGCTCAAGTGTCGAATGACCTTTTCTTTTGCTATTTTATTAGTTGTCGTACGTGATCTGTAATTGCATTAGGTTTCGGGCGAAATATCAAAGGGTAGAAATACGATTGTGTGGAATAAGACAAGTCGATTTTGTACTAAGTAAAGATATTTCTTGAAGAAATCGAACCTGATTATAGACATCTATTGGCTTGTAAAAGCTAAATCGTCTATTTACTTTTTGTGGCTATGGTGTCACTGCGGCCACAACTGGCCTATTGTCTAAGGACCTATTTAGTTTGAAACTCACTCATAGGTAAAGTTACCATAATAGTAAAGAGAGGAGTAAGCATGTTTTTTGTAGTTGTGGTGGTAGGTACTTACTATCATATTGTTATCTCGACAAACTGATCGTACTAGGAGACTGTTTTGACCCGCCCTAGGCGGCGTTTCCGCCCTACGAGTATAAGTGTGACTAGGTTGGCTACAAAGATGAGTTGTATACAGATGTGTACCTAGTTTTTATTAGCATAAGTTTTGTAAGCGCCCGTATGTCGCTCCTGATAGACTGGGTTAACGTTGCACAGGATCGTGAGGTGTGGAGGGAATGGGGGTGGCCTTTGCCCAGCAGTGGGATAAAAACGGCTGAAAATAGAATAGTATGTGGCTACGGTAATAGAGGTATTTTTTTTTCTTGGGTTTGTTTCGATAAATTTTTTTTCTTTAGTTTCGTAAATGATAGAACTTTATTATGACCTATCTCTTAACTCAACCTTTCGTTCATCACCGTAGACGTCTACTTCTAGATATAGTGAGTGATTTGCAAAAGTTATTAATTAGCAAGTAAAAAAACAAAATTCTGTATAAAATCTTATAACAAAATGTCCGGCTATTTAGATGACAAAAAAGCTTGAGACTGAATATGCTCCAACTCTATTAAGTTTAAAAAGGATGGATTAAAAAAAACCGTGTCTTGGTTTCTTGCCAGTATCTACAGGCAATAAACCAAGACACGGTTTTTTTTATTTACGACTAAACCTAGAAGATTCTAGGCTTAGTCGTAAATTCAACTAGATTTAAGACATTTCAAAATGAACCATGCGGTTTCGAAAAATCGCGCAGTCTCTTATTGGTTCTCGACATCTCCTCTCCTCCATATTTCCTTATTTGTGTGTTTGTTGTTGGGGAACAAAGGGTCTTGAGTGGCGACCATGAACCGGACGACGCAGTGTTGGAAGGCCCCCCACCCGATGGACCGACGACATTGTTAAGGTTGCGGGAAGTCGGTGGATGGAAAAGGCTCAAGACCGTTCGTCATGGAACTCTTTGAGGGAGGCCTATGTTCAGCAGTGGACTTCATCAGGCTGATGAACTTGATGATGTTTACTAACAAGCCAAAACAGGCATAGTCTCAGCTTAATGCCGCTACACATTACAGTAATATGTAGCAGTGCTGGTTTTCAAGCCAAACCTGGGGTAACGAAATCAGTCTAACAAGACTGTTCAAAGAACTGAAGACTGAAAAGACTGAAGAATTAGTACTTAC
This sequence comes from Anticlea derivata, assembly GCA_947579855.1. Taxonomy (NCBI): domain Eukaryota; kingdom Metazoa; phylum Arthropoda; class Insecta; order Lepidoptera; family Geometridae; genus Anticlea; species Anticlea derivata. The sequence continues at coordinate 8,337,859 of OX388271.1, read as the reverse complement.
CTACTCTAAGTACTAATTCTTCAGTCTTTTCATCCACTGAACATGTAAAATACATAACATATATTTTTCCTTGTTTGTCTACTATCAGCCAGTCAGCTATAAGCAGGTAACGGGTGACCTCACCAACCAACTAATACTTATTAACAATCTAGCTCGTAGGCATAAACGATACTCTAGTATAACTCTGTGTCCCACCTACGCGTTCAAACCTTAAGGCCTGATCCCGTGTCTAATCCCGAAGACAATGCCAGCATTTAGATATTGTTAAATACAATAATGTGAGGTACTTGGTAATGCCATGCTTATACGTGCTAATGTTGCTAGAAATATAACTAAGGTTCAGGTTTGCCCGCGGCTTTACTTGCGTAGGTTCCTGAATGATAGTAAAGTGTGAGTTAGACTCACGCGCCAAGGGCTCCGTATCTAATTAGCTACGTCATCATCATCATCATCATTTCAGCCGTACGACGTCCACTGCTGAACATGGCCTCCCCAACAGACAGAGCAAATTCATTATCGTGTGGGCGGATTTGCCCATCCTCACCACACTGGGCATGCGGGTTGGCGAGTGCAGTTAGAGCTATCGTTGTTAAAATGAGGGACGCTGCTGCCCATCCCCTAGCTTGTTACCCTTAGTCGCCTCTTACGACATCCGCGGATAGGTAGATATGGAGGGGCCTATTCTTAGCCGGGGCCACCACGGCTATTAGCTACGTAATTCAGTTTAATTTTCCAGTGGAAGTATGTTGTGAAATTGGAAAAATTATAGGCAGGGTAACTAAAAGCGGAATTGAGGTATTGTAAATCTCGAAAATCAAAAGTGGTCAAGAAATCAGCAGTGCTACTCCAAACCAATAATTTACAAACGCTAGTCTGCAAAAAGCATCTCGGTTCTAGATCTCTCGGTTTCTCCACAATGATGTTTGCGTCTTGGACGAAATTACTTCTATTTGTCAAACCGATTACAGTTAGCTTCTAACTACATTGCAAAACTTGACAAACCAGCATCCTCTGCTCCCTGATTCGACACTTTATGATTCGGCTGAATTAACAATATCTAACGTAAAAATATAAATACAAAGGAAACTCTTATTGTGTCCGTATTGTAACGAAGATAGAAAATTATAGGCTAACGTTTGCATTACACAGCATACAGCCTGTTTCATAACTAGGTATACTGATTTTGATTAGTTCATTGAAAAAACAAACGAAAGATGTCGAATTTGCAAAAGTCGTAGAACAAACGTAAATGTCGATTGGGTGTCGCAGCTCCTTTCGGGATCTATCCGACTTCCTACGAATGCTTCAATGTCGTCAATCCATCGAATAGGGGGCCGTCTTACGCTCTTCCAGTTAAGTTATCAGCTGAGTCACCAGCCGAACCGTTTGGCCCGGAATCAGGTGGCTGACCCGTTTACGTGACAACACAGCGAGCACCCTGCACTATCACGTCTTGCCGAATGATGTGCACTTCAGAATCATAATAGGAGCTATTTGCCACCTCTAGCAGCCGGCTGAGTAATTATATTCGTGATTGTTAGCCCGATGAATGATGCTGAGGTTTAGGCTAGCGACGAATCTGATTGAACTTTTCTAGACTTGTGAATAATTTGCGCTCCTAAGTCCTCTTTATAGCACACGTATAGTTTAGGTTGTTATGAACAAACACCTGGTCCTGGAAGTAAATCAGATTACAGGTTACATGTAAAATGTAAGGTTTTTTTGTCGGATTTTGATATACCTCTAATATAAATGCTTCTAAATTTCTTATTATAAATGCGAAAGTTTGTGAGGATGGATGTTTGTTTCATGCAGTTGCGGCATGATTGAAACACAGCTCAACCGATTTCGATGAAATATGGAATAGATATAATTCTATACCTAGAATAGCATAAAGTCCACTATTTAGATAGGTACCTACCACGAGTGTGTATACCAAGTTTGTTTTTGGCAGACATTATTTTCATCAAATCTGCTGTCATATTTGATATAGTATTTGAAAATGCCATTAATTGCTTGTTTAAAGCCGTGTTCAAATGGCGTGCTATACCTATGTTATTTAAAAAGTATTTCAAGATTATTATTTTTTACTATTTTTTTTATAATCCGGACACTTTGCAACTTAGTAGACGTAAAGGTCATTTAAAAACAAATTTCAAAAGTATTTTAGATGACATATCGAACGCCGTTTATACACGGCTTGACGACTAAAAGTTCTCTCATATTGCCCCGGCACCAGATAAGCATCGCCTGCTCGAGTCGTTTAGAATTCTTTGTATGAATCTCCATACTGCACCGAACACTAATCAGCATCGTATCGGCATCCGTTCGCCTCCGGGACATGTTATAAGATGGCATTATGGGCTTCAACCTTATGCAATGAGCCCATCCACAAATTGATGGTTTATCTAATTTAAAATATCGAAATAGTAGATAGTAGAGGTCGCGGGTTCGATTCCCGCACTGGAAAAACATTTGTGACTAACACAGATGTTTGTTCTGTGTCTGGGTGTTAAATATATATCTATTATATCGCTGGTACCCATAGTACAGGCTATGCCTAGTTTGGGATCAGTTGACCGTGTGAATATGTCCGGAATATGTATTTATTTATTTATCAATACGCGTAAATAAAAATACGTGATATGAGCTGAGTTCTGAGCCTATAAATTGAAAGTAGGTCGATGTGGCCTAGCTGTAGTGACCCAGTTCGGCACAATTGAATGCAATATGTCAGTAAGTACCCCTGCCTAATCTGCACTTTGATCGCGGTATTATTGTTATAGAAAACAATAATTCCCTGCGCAGCGCATGACATTAGGAAATTATTAGGTTGGGTTGCATCCGCGTAAGTTCCGCTTGCGGGCTTTAGGCTTTATTACACGGAGCGGTACTTAGCAGATACTCGGTTACTAATTTCCTCGTAGAGCAATGCCTGGCTTCCAAAATTGAAAATGACAAAATCCACGTAAATGGTAGTGCGCCGTCTGAGGGCAGCTTTTCACCAGACTTTTAAAAGGACACACGAACGAATAACCTTTTATTTAACAGAATAAAGCCATATGTCTATCTAATTGTCCTATGGTAAAATGCCTTCAGATCCTCAGGTCGTGGCTTCAAATCCCGGTCGTACATGGGTTTTCCATTTGTAAAATTTACGTGCGCTATCCTAGTGCTCTGAAAACTTCGTGATGAGTCATGTCCTAGAAACATGTTTTTTTTTTATACTACTGAAGTGGCAAACAAGCATACGGCCCACCTGTTGGTAAGCGGTTACCGTAACCTCTAAAATGAGCACTTTGATCCTTTCACCGCGTCATATAACACCGTTCATAACCATGAAAAAAATCAGTGACCCGAAAAAAGAAGATAGTAAAATGGTGCGTTTTATAGGTATTTAAAACTGAAAACAGTCTTATTTCTATGGGTGCCTTATCATATCGCATTCACCGCAGACAGGAGATGTATAAGCTCATCTCGGCGTGGGCGCGACAGCCGCGGGCCGCTATTCTCTACATTTCACTCGGCTGCCCTTTTAGTGCTCGAAAGGTGATTAAAATCATTCGATGCATGTGGAAAATGGAATACTGATTTCCTTTGGATGTACGATCACTTCATCATCATCATCATTTCAGCTGTACGACGTCCACTGCTGAACATGGCCTCCCCCACAGACAGAGCGAATTCCTTATCATGTGGGGGGATTTGCCCATACTCACCACGCTGGGCATGCGGGTTGGCGAGCGCAGTTAGAGCTATCGTTGTTAAAAACGATCACTTATGAAGGATTATATGTTTCACTTTTGAAATTTAATGATAAATATGTACCTTCAAGACGATGCATAATAAGTATACCAACCATAATCTATCAACAAAAAGAAAAAAAGCGAAAATATATATTTTTTTGATTGATTTCCCGTTTTTTTTTCAAATCAACAGTTTTTATTATCTTTATAACTAATTATTGAATGGAAGAGATTTCCAACATCAAATTTGCTACATAGAACAGCTAAAAAGTGGGTTGAAACTGATTTGACTCAAAGCAGACACTTTTCGGATAGTGTTTTTCAATGTTGTATGACGTATTTCCATTCCAAAAGTCGTGGAACAAACTCTATTACCAATTGGGTGTAGAATAAGCCCCTTTTGGGATAGAATACATATAATCACCCTGTAGTTTAAGTAACTAATAATAAAACAATTCAATAAATATGTTTTATTTATATGCAAATACAATAGCAGGAATCGAATCACATCTCCCATCTCAGCCGGCCCGTCGAGCTACTCATGTAATGTCGTCCACCAATTTTGTAAAGCGAGATTTTCTCGTTCTAAATTGGAGCAGCCCGCCTGGGAGGTACCTCCGCCTTACAGAAGATCGCAGCCAAATAACATTACTTGTTTCAAATAGTGTTGTGTTCCTGCGGTGAGTAAGGTTGCCAGAGCTCTTTAGGGGGAAGGGGGTTCGGGGTTGGCAACGCGTGCGTGATGCCTCTGGTATTGCAAGCGCTCATAGGCTATGCTTGTTTGCCACCTCAGTTGTATATAAAAAAAAAAAAAGTCACGTCCAATAACAGCGAATAGAACCAAATAGCTTCAAAAGTTCTTGAAAGTCAGTACCATGACTCATTACATCTCGATTAAGCACAGCCTTGAAAGGACGTATTCCATGCTAAACCCATCCCTGAGAAAGATCCCGCGATTAGCGTTAATAGCAGTAGGCGTGTATATTATTGTTATTTAAAAGCTGCTTGCTATTAACTCGTTGAATCGACTGCGAATCGTCACGAATATTGCTAAATGTTGCCGCACTAGTCAAGTTGTACTTATAGCTTTTGTACTTTATTTTGACGGCTGACATGTCACCTTTTTTATGAATATAAATATAAATATTCCGGACATATTCACACGGTCTACTGATCCCAAACTGGGCATAGCCTGTACTATGGGTACCAGAGACTGATATACATAATAGATATATATTTAACACCCAGACACAGAACAAACATCTGTGTTCATCACACAAATGTTTGTCCAGTGCGGGGATCGAACCCGCGACCTCTAGTGCAGAAGGCAGAGTTACTACCAACTGAGATATGAGGTCAGTTATCTTGTCTTGTTTTTTCTCACTATGCCTTAGTGCCTTGGACATATTTTTAGATCAAACCTATACAATATCTATAAATCATCCTCTCATTCTTATTGGCCTTATCCACAGGAAAGATCTTAAAGTGGGTAACTGACTAATGCATGTTTCCTGACGATGTTTTCCTTCACCAATTGAGCACGTTTGACTAGGATTCGAACTCACGAAATAATAAGATAAAAAGTCGAAATGCCTCCCACTACAGATACACAGCTCTTGGGCCCACAATTCACGTAAAATCCAACATCTCAAGATGCAACCAAAATAACAAACGGAACTGAGAGCACTTCCACACAATTGACCACAACACGACATGGACCAAGCTGTTAGCGAAAATCACGAAAATACGTTTCCACACTTGATATAAGGAATCACACACAAGTAGTTGCTGAAGCGACTTTCAAAGCGTTTTAATTTGTCTGAAAGCTAAATAAAAGCTACCACCAAGAGGAACCATTTAATCTAAAACGCTGAAAGACATGAGCACAAGATAGTTATCATATTATTATCTCAAAAATCTAAAATATGAGGAAATGTATTGTAGCTTGAACAAAAATAGGGCCTTTAATTGTATCCCTAAGCTAATAGTCATCATTTAAGCTTGCCATGGTGGCCCCGGCTGAAGAAAATGCACCTCCATTTGTATCCGTGGATGTTGTAACAGGTGATTAAGGGAAAAATGCAAGGGGATGGACAGCATCGTTCCCTATTTACAACAATAGTTTTATCTGCGCACACCAACCCGCATGCCCAGCGTGGTGAGTATGTGCAAATCCTCCCAAATGATTGTTTCTGGAAATATATGGGAAAAGCCTCGGAAAAGCAGTGGTTGCCCTACGGCTGAAATGATGATAAAGCTTAATAAACTGAATTGTTTTTTTTTCTTACAGCTCCTTTTTTGCAAGAATCCATTTACATTGTGTCTATTCAGATTTTTGCTATACAGGTCATCGATGTGACTGTTTTAGAAAAAAAGCAAATAACGTCAAAAACTTTCGCAAATCCCTTCTTGTGTGAGTGTGAGTTCTCACTTTTCCACCGTAAAAAGTGCATAGAATACTGGTTTTTGTAGGCGCCCCTTTTTGTTGCTCCATACAAAAACAGTAATATAGGTATATACACTTTTCATGGTTGAAAAGTGAATAGTGAGAACTCTTACTAGGGCCTTTGACACTCTGTATGAACTATCTTGAAATGAAATTAAATGAAATAAATTTATTTTGACAAACACAGATAGAAGACACAAAAAACAATAGAATAAAGGTTAACGATAGGGAGATAGGTAGATATAACACAGATAACATACAGATGTTGGTCTTGGATGTTGTTCTGTTTTTTTTTTAATTTTACGACAAACACTTGTTCCTCTCCAACATTTTCCCACTACACCCACACCATTAAGAAAAACGAGAAGAGTGTCCATAAGGCACTGGGGTACGACACAGGGTTGGATTACGGATGACATATCACTGTACAAATTACCCAGTTATTTGCTACGTGACTTTTATGACAGAAATCTTGCTGTTTTTCCCAGGTGGTTGATGACCTCATTTGTGAGGTTGTTACTGAGAAAAATGGTGAATGATGCTTGTTAAAAGATTAGAGTGAGAAAGTTTTATCGTTTTATTGTCAAACTTTATTAAGTTCGACAACACAATTAACATAAATAATTAATAAACGACTGACGACATCATAAATAGATACCTAGCTTAACCTGAATTGTTTTTATCCAATGCTATTTTTGACTGTTTATACTACACTGTTATTTGAAATTTAATGAATAAGTTACCAATTATTATTATTATTTAAATGTATGTAAAACAAGACATTTGCAGCGCCCTACAGGGTACAAGTACTTACTAAAGCTACCCTTACACCCAAGCTGTCCTGATCCATGTACATGTTGGCAATAAATGAATATGAATAAGAATATGACAATTAGTAGGTCCACCAAGTCCATCATTAACAAGAGGTGGCGTTCTTGCTATATTGTTATAAATATTTTTTCGAAAATTTTGTGAATTATTTAAATTTAATCTTAACCATGCCCTCTGCTTTTCTCGCTGCCTATGCTTTAATCATCATCTATTCTTCTTATGCTAATAAAATTTAAGCTTATTCATCATCATCATAATTTCAGCCGTACGACGTCCACTGCTGAACATGGCCTCCCCCAGACAGAGCAAATTCCTTATCATAAATTCCTTATAATTGGGAGTTTGCCCATACTCACCACGCTGGGCATGCGGGTTGGCGAGCGCAGTTAGAGCTATCGTTGTGAAAATGAAAGACGCTGCTGCCCATCCCCTAGCTTTTTTCCCTTAGTCGCCTCTAACGACATCCGCGGATAGGTAGATCTAGATATGGAGGGGCCTATTCTTCAGCCGGGGCCACCACAGCTTAAGTTTATTAGTAAGAAACATTGATAAATTTTAGCTCGCGTCTCAATCCGACCCCACTTCAGGGACATATGGCGTGACACAGAGAATTCGCCGGCTGCACCGAGAAAGGTAATTACAAGCTGTGATAGACAGACCGACCCTTTCTGTTGCACGTATTTATACGTGTGCAATTATCTACGTTTTCCTTCTGCTTGATTGAGATTTAATTTTGCCTTGTCATTTGTAGACTTGAACTGACACTTGTGACAGAAATCATAGGAACAAAAATCAAAGAAGAAATCTTAGACATCCGCTTTGATCTCCAGGGGAACATATTCTTAGATACGTCTAAGGGGTAGTCAGAGGCATGTCCGAACATTTACTGGCTTCCTCACGATGTCTCCCTTTGCCGTTTTAAGCACATGCACTTGCACAGACCGCAATGTTCGTGAGTTACGCACTTGTGAATAGTTTAGTCACTAGTGAGTAAGTAGCTTGACGGTTTATGTAAGGGCGCTTTTCGTAATACCATACAAAACGGAAATGTATTCACGTCTCAAGGTGAAAACTGAGTACTCACCAAACATTACTGGCACGGGCTTTAGATGTGCTCGAAATCACTGGTATTCGGAAATGTGTCAGGGGTGCATAGCTAGCATTCTGCAAAGTGTCCGGAATTTCGTGGGAATCTCACTGCAATCTTGACATCAGGTGGTTGGTTGCATCGATCGTGGCTAGTCGGTATTCAACATGATGCCCCATGCACATCTAAAGGTGTTGTTGTTCAAGAACTTGTAGCTCAAAAAATTACAGGGAAAATGACTTAAGTTTTGATTGCAAGTTAAGGTAATTAAGATAAGATAAGATAATTTATTCATAAGATTGACAAGGTACATAAAAATTTACAAGTTAATGGTCTTTTTTACATATAGGTAGATATTACATTGTTAATATTATACTTTGTAGTGTGTTTTGTTTCAATTCCTGCTAGTTTATCCACAACTCAAATTCTATCGGTAAATAAGTAATTAATCTAATCTAATCTACCCGATACCGGATATACCCACCCGATGGACCGACGACATTGTGATGGTTGCGGGAAGTCGGTGGATGGAGAAGGCTCAAGACCGTTCGTCATGGAACTCTTTGGGGGAGGCCTATGTCCAGCTGTGGACTTTTACAGGCTGATGATGATGATGAATCTAATCTAAGACCCGATTAAAATTAAGATTTTTTTGAGTAAGTAGTACAATCCGTAGAAGAACTAACGTCAGCGATATAGAAAGAAAGAAAGAAAGAAATCCGTCCAATGGACCGATGACATTGATAAAGCTGCGGGAAGTCGGTGGATGGAAAAGGCTCAAGACCTGGAGCTCTGTGGGAGGCTTATGTCCTGCAGTGGACTTCTACAGGCTGATGATAATGAAGTACATCACTGACAAAATTTTAAAAACTTCCTCTTCTACATAAATAACTACATAAGTGCGTACGCCAGATTGCCAGCATCTGAAAACACAAGCTCACATTGATAACATCATCCAGCTGTTAGTTAAAGGGGCAAAGTAATCTTTGACTGTGACAATTTTATCACAAAGAGACCGCACGTAAAGCTAACTGTGACAAGTTTATCAGCGCTTAACCTTTGCAACTATACATGGTGTTAAATAATGATGTATACTTAGCCGAAAGGGGCTTATTCTACACCCAATAGGCAATATATTTGTTCTACTTCTTTTGGTAGAACAAACGTTATTGTTAATTACAAACGAACAAACGTTATTGTTGTTAATTATAGAATTTGAACCAGGGACTATACGATACTGGTACCGTTAAAACATTTCGGTACCATTATGCTATACCGGTAGGGCATTATGGTACCGTTATTTCATACCGGTAGATTTCGGTACCGAAATTTTAAGCTAGTTCGCTAGGACAGTCGCGCCGCGGTGGCGGGGTGGCGGCGTTTCATCAAAGAAAACCTTTATAAACCTTTATTTATTTCGGTTATAGGTACCGGTAGCGAAATAAACCAAAATGAACTAAGAAGCCAGATTTTCCGGTACCGTTATATTTATAGGTAGAGAAATATTCGGGTAGTAACCGGAATTTATCGGTATGACGTCATATCGTTATTTAAAGTTACCCTTATATTCTGGTTATTCAGTCCCTGATTTGAACGGATTTGGCCGCGAAACAACTTTTTATAATGAAAATTGACGAATTATATTTAGTATACAATTTCTATTATTCATTTTAGATAGCAATCTTGATGTTGAACTTTTCGTATGGCATTAATAATTATAAACTTGGTAACAAAAGCAAAAACAGCTGATTCCAAAAAGTTTAAATAAAAATATTCCAAACATAATTTTTTTCACTATTATTGATTCTTTTTGTTTGTAAAATAGGTCTCTTTCAGGATAGTATACTAGTTACGAAACAGGTTGTATAAGGCTGATGCAGAATAAACCCGAATTACCTATGGACACACGGTGAAAGTATACTTGCATATTGGCTATGGAGCCTAAAGGCCTACGCTGTCTAGGCTTATACCGAGGGGCGATTTGGAAACGTTTTCAATGAGCTACTAACTAAACTTACCATGATATTTTAAGTTTCTACTCATCTTTTCCTCAACTCATTATGACATTCTAATATTAAAATGATAACACTGAAGCATCTTGTTTTTTTAGAGGTAGCGTCGTCGTCGTGGCGATTTGTGCATGAAAACTACAATTATAGTCAAAGAAACATTTAATACTGTATGGAAACATTATAATATGTATTACCGTAGTTTCTGAGTACTACTTACTAATTGGGAGCTAAGAATAATAGTAAAATAACGTATATACACTTTTACACTCTATAATCACGTCAGAATACCGTTGACAGTCTGACATTTCTGACAAGCAAAAGTCATCCCTAAAACATAGTATTTGGGTTCATTCGGAAACTAAACTTGTTGACAAAAAACACAGTAAGGCATAGCTTCAGTGCTAAAATGCTGTAGCCTGTGGCATGGTGTTACGTGGTCCCCGGGAACCATAATCCGCTTAAAGGGTGGTTTAATTGTGCCCTTATACCTACAACCAATAACGCTTTAGAAAAAAACCAATAAAAATTATAATAAATAAAAACAAGGATCATCGAAAAAATGATAGGCCCCAAGCCGTGTAACCTAATACTTCTAGGTAACAAACGCGGTCGCGAGGAACAGGCATAGCTTCACCTAGTTTCTAAGACGTTTCAAAGTGATCCTAGTGATTTTATTGAAATAAAAACCTTTAACTTTGACTTAGAGAAGCATGACACTTTATTGAATTAGGACTAAGAATACAGTGTAAGACGTAAATAAAAAAATAGGTATGCGTAATTTGACGTATTTACCTAAGGTCATTTGTAATCTATATTATGCATGGTGGGCACCTTTAGTTATTTGAGGACGTTTAGGTAGGATTGAAGGTATTGGGTAGATAATAAGTAAAGGAAAAGAAGTAAAAAAAAAACTACGTTATTTTTTTGCTTAATGCAATAGAAAAAAAACAATGTTTGATTTTTTTTCATCTTAAACTTTGTTAAAGTTACAAAAAATATGCACTAATGCCACTTTATCTCCTTTCTTTTCGGATTTATTTCTGCTTATTTCAATGTAATGCCTCCAAAATATTCTGATTTAGTTTTTATTTTGCGTAATTGGTGTGTTTTTTTCATCCTTTTCTCGATCGCCAACATAACCGCCGGAGTACTGTATCACCCACAAGTGCGGTGGACAAGCGATAGGCTATTAAGGATTTATTGCTCGCAGATTGCTATCATTACGCCTTCTCCGCAAGATTATGTTGTTTGAATACGTTATTAGGTATATGGGAAATTGTAGCACTGTCGCATGCTTTGAGGTGGTAGAACAATTTTTTTTATTTTTAAATTTAGTCCGGTATAGTTTTATCGGAAATCAACAGGTCAACCGACATCGATTCATTCGTTAATTGCGTCATAACGCAGAGACTATTTTGACATTATTAGCCTATAGGTACAGGGTGACTTACCCGGGTGTTCTAAGTCGATATTCATACATTTCTTAGTTTGATGTCGTTTGACAAATACTACGTCTTTTTTTTTAATTATAATTATTATTTTATACAACTGAGGTAGCAAACAAGCATACGGCCCACCTGTTGGTAAGCGGTTACCGTAGCTATGAGCGCTTGCAATACCAGAGGCATCACGCACGTATTGCCGACCCCGAACCCCCTCACCCCAACCTTACTCATCGCAGGAACACAACACTATTTGAAACAAATAATGTTATTTGGCTGCGATCTTCTGTAAGGCGGAGGTACCTCCCCAAGCGGGCTGCTCCAATTCAGAACGATAAAATCTCGCTGTGCCCTACCTCCTCCTGTCTGTCGTCTGTCGATATCAAACTTACATATTTTTAGCACATTTGCTTTATTTTTTCTTTATATAATACACAAACGGTGTACAGAGGATAGTTAATAATGTTTTAAAACATAATGTTAGGTTTGTCTAGCTAGACAAAGCCTTTCATGTTGTAAGTCAGCGGGAAAACCTCGGAATTGATTGAGTATAACTAAAAGTTTGTTGAGTGAGGTCTTAGAATATCAGGGTAAGAAGATAAAGTGTAACCGAGAGAGGGAATTGCTTATTCAGTGACAAAAAACTCAAACTTGCTCTTCCTTTGAGCGATATATTTTCCTCAATTTTCCTCCTAATGACCGAGTGTAATGAACCAAACACAACTGTCCCTACTAAAAGTCCGCTAAGTCCCCAAACTCCGTATCACTTCCTCCAAGTCCAGCTTTTAATTGCGTTCCAATGAAGCGCCACTAATTCCCTCCCTCCCCCTATGCCTTGTCCTTCAAGAAGTTTTCGTCCCTTCTCAGATAACACACTTAGTAGGGTAAAGGTACTTCCATCATTTAGAAAAATAAACGTATTTTTGTCTATAGCATAAACAACAGTATTGAGTTTATCATTATTTTTTAGTAATATTCAAAAATAAAATACTACATAATCGACAAGTAAGGTAGTTCTTTGCTACTGCCAGGATGGTCTAAATTCTAGATGAAAAATTAACTGAAGCTTCTAGACTCTAAAAGCTTCAGTTGATTTTTTAATATTTCTAATTCTACCGCATTATACCAGTTTAAACTTAATATGTATACTATTCCAAAAGGAGCTTTTTACATCTAATTGGCAATAAAGTTTGTTTTACAACTATCATAGAAACACTACCTATTCAAAATCTTGTAAATCTTCTGAAAATGTTCAATGGGCCCACACCCTTACTGAAAGTTCAATCGAAGGACAGAACGGAACCGCCAAAGGCCAAACGATGTTTGCTAGTACGTGAGACGTTTCACTTTTGCTCATTTATTGTTTTTGTTATTCCCCAACAGGCTGGTCGGTAATAAGTTGTGATATTATGTTGTGTTTGATTTTGGAAGGTCAGTATGTATGTACTTATAGACGACCACGAGACGTTCTGCGGCAAAAAGTTTAGCGAGATTCTGGTATATTTTTTTATTCCGCTAGAAATTACTCTTATGATGATCGAATATGCGGGTTTGTTCCAAATAGAGGTCGCTACACTAGCCAACAGGTCAACTAGTTTCAATATGATTCAAAATAATGGCTGCCATAAATATTCGACCATCGAATTACATTTCGGTTGGCGTTAACGTTCGCAAAGCCTTAATTTAGAGCTGAAAACATCCGTTGTGTCTACTATACCTAGTTGATTTAAATCTATAATGGTATCCGCTGAAAATTAGCGCTGGGTGCACGCATCAGTGTGTATACAGCACAATGCTGAGCGAAGGCCATGTTTTCCACGAGCTCTGCTGCGCACAACATTTTTATTATGTAACATTTAACTTTTTTACTTAGTTCAATTTATTGTTTAGTAAGGAACTATCTTAGGGAATTAAAATCTTTCATTCATTCATTCATTCATATGAGTAAAATGGAAAGGAAAATCATATGTGCTGATGAGTCCTGCGTCGTTTCAGTGTATTGAAACATAACATTTCCTAGCCACTGTCGCAATTCAATTCTGGCAGTACTGGCAATTCAAGAATTGCCTTCCAGTACTTGTGACAGTTTCGCCGCTGGCTCTTCACCACAATAGCGATTGTTCGCCGGCGATTACTCCTCCTCGCGGCTTGCGTTAATACAATTGACTATTGATGTGGAATGTGGACTTAAGTTGTGAATAGAATTTCAATACAGTACGTTCTGCAGCTGGTTTTAATCAATAATCTGTTGTAAAGGTCGCACGAAACACCTTGGTCATCTAGGATCTTCTTAGACTTTACCACTATTTCTATGGAAACAGGTATTCACGATTCACCTACCCTGTGGAGTTTCATACAAACATTATTTTTTTGTTAAACTGAGGCAAACAGACTTACCCACACCACCTGATGGTAAGCGGTTACCGTCGCCTATTGACATCTGCAACACCTGGAGCATTGCTAATGCGTTGCCTGCCCTGGAGAAATCTTTTTGTATTTTTCTTAAAGCTCTTCATGTTGTAGGTTAGCGGGAAAACCTCGGAAGGAAGCTCATTCCACAATTTACACGTATGGGGGAGAAAGGATCTCGTAAAGCGAGTGGTTCGAGATACCCACGTGTCGATGAGATGTGGATGAGCCTTATTCCGGTGACGCGAGGTCCGATGGTAGAACCTCGATGCGGGTATGAGGTCAAATAGTTCCTCAGAACACTCACCATTGTAAAGCCGATAGAGCACACAGAGCGAGCCAATATCACGGCGCTGGCTCAAGGGCTCCAGCTTACTAGTGAGCTTAGGTTCGTCGACAATTCTGACACATACATCAAGTCACGCCTATTTCCCAGAGTGGTAGACAGAGACCACGGATTTACACATGCTACGATCCTGACATACCTCTTTTGCTACGTTTACTCTCATCACATTCCTCATACATGTTATCATTCCGTAAAATCATTCCGTTTTGAGCAATATCTACTTACGACATTTTGACGTTAAGACTATTGAAAGTTAAAATTGAAAACAATTTCTAAAGTCAATGCATTTGCTATTGGTAACTTCAGCGGCGTGGTGGATAAATAAATAAATAAATATTCCGGGCATATCACACCCGATCAACTGATCCTAAACTAGGCAGAGCCTGTCCTGTTGGTACCAGAGACTGATAGACATACCTAATAGATAAATATTTAACACCGAGACACAGAATAAACATCTGTGTTAATCACACAAATGTTTGTTCAGTGCGGGAATCGAACCCGCGACCTCTAGTGCAGAAGGCAGAGTTACTACCAACTGAGCTATGAGGCCAGTCAAATATAACTTTGTATTGAGATTTAGTAAATAATTAACACAACAGTTAACATTACTAACCCCACACTTTCTCTTTTTGGGAGGAGGTAGGGCACAGCGAGATTTTCTCGCTCTAAATTGGAGCAGCCCGTCTGGGGAGGTACCTCCCCAGACGGGCTGCTCCAATTTAGTGTTTAATCGTGTTATGTGTTTAGTCTGTGTTAAATATATATCTATTATGTATATCAGTCTCTGGTACCCATAGTACAGGCTATGCCTAGTTTGGGATCACTTGACAATGTGTGATATGTCCGGAATTTTTTTTTTTTTTTTTTTAATATTTATATAAGAGCGTCTTTGAACTAAGCTAGTCTTTCGATTTGAATTTGAATCTACAGCCCTATAAATCCAAACATCACGTAGGTACATGTATGAGCATTACAATAACATTCTCCCTTGAATATTTGATAATCATAGCTAATTATGGCGCAAGTACAAATAGGCATGGACTATTGGACCAGGATGCCGCCATCACTCGGGCCTTTTTATCTCGTTACCTATACGTGTTTTATTACAGCCAGCCATAATCACATATAATTTGATGTCAATCGAACGTACGACGATCTCTGACATTGAATCAGAAATCCATTGATAAAAAGAACAAAAAAACTATTACAAAATAATTCGACAAAAAACGCGTCACGACGAAAAACCATTCGATGTATGATTACGACTGATTACTGGTCTTCGATAATGGTGGTCTACGTCTGGTCTAGATGGGAATA
This sequence comes from Anticlea derivata, assembly GCA_947579855.1. Classification (NCBI taxonomy): domain Eukaryota; kingdom Metazoa; phylum Arthropoda; class Insecta; order Lepidoptera; family Geometridae; genus Anticlea; species Anticlea derivata. The sequence goes on along the minus strand of OX388271.1, from coordinate 8,322,220 downwards.
CTCCTCCCCCCGCAGCCGGTGGCCGAAGAGATAGGTGAGGGGTATATGATTGATCTATCGGAGTTTCGTTTACAATGATGTATGGAAAGGTTATTGAGAAAAACACACGTCTGACAGTATGACGATGGTACAAAAGACTACCTTGTAAGCTAGAGGCGTCGCGAGAAATCACGTTCAATGTTGATAGTGTATAATTAGAGACGCAAATTAAATAAATTAGAAGTTTTTTTGGTAGCGTCGATGTTTTGAGGTTGGAATGTCAATTTCGTAACTTGCTTTTTGGCTTGACAGTCGGCGTTGTTGTTTACTTTTTATGTACCTATATGACTAACCGGTACACGAACCGGGTGACGCAGTGTTGGAAGCCAGAAGGAATCAAGTAGGTAATGTGAGACAGGAAGATGAAGATGTTGATGAACTTCAAATGTTTTTAATATAATTACAACGTATAAACTAGTAAATTAAAATAACATAAACAAAAGGAAATCAGGCGGCTTCAAGTAATCGATATAAAGAAATTGACATAACCGATCAAAGTCGGCTTCAATAAACCAGATTGACTTATAATGAACACGATTCGATAATCGGCCCGATCTGTCGTGAGAACTTCTAACGTTAACAGTTTATAGCTCGTGGTAGGGGCAGCGAAATACGCGATGGATGGATTTTCCATCAATGGATTTTTCATTCGGAATATGTATATGTGCTATACTAGTGGTCTCAAACGATAAAGGAAGAAACCAGCATGTCCTAGAACCTTAAAATTCGAAGTTATGTGGCATGTGCACGAAAGGAGCCCTTTAATCTTTTCGCTACACTGATTCTTCCACCGACGGGCATGGACCCTTTTAAGGGCTACCATACCTCAACCTGGTCACTGACCTTATACAGGATGACCAAGCAAGAATCAGTGACACGACAAGCAAGCAATACTGGATCGATACATCGTATAGAAAACTATAACGTTTTGCCGTACACGGTATAATTCAACGGCGTAGTTGGAAACAATATGATAATCGCAGCGATGTGTGTAACTGCGAAGCCAAAAGAGTCAGATCAACATCTGACAAGACATTTCATTCCACGGTTTCAATAGAAGTAGGTGAAAATACAAAACATAGTTGGGTGTGTGAAAGAAGAATACAAATCAAATTCATATTTTGCCAAAATAACTACAAAAAGTTAATACTTTTTGTAGTTATTTGATCGGTTATGTCAATTTCTTTATATCGATTACTTGAAGCCGCCTGATTTCCTTTTGTTTATGTTATTTTAATTTACTAGTTTATACATTGTGATTATATTAAAAACTTTTGAAGTTCATCAACATCTTCATCTTCCTGTCTTGTCTCACATGAATTGATTCCTTCTGGCTTCGAACACTGCGCCACCCGGTTCGTGTACCGGTAAGTTATATTGGAACATAGTAAACAACAACGCTGACTGTCAATTCAAAAAGCAAGTTACGAAATTGACATTCCATTCAGTTTTCACAATTTATCAAATCAGTAAAATTATTATAGACAAAATGCACTAAGTTACTGAACCAAGATCTCAAAAAGCATATGGTTTCGTGGCCCCACGAGCAGACTACACCAAACGCACAACACTCAAAAGAAATCCACCTATTCCAAATTAGTCACGCAATTTGTCAATCAATTCTCCGTCACCGCTCGAAGAGCGCCGGACTCCATTTTATGTCAATTTATTTGGAAAATACGTCAATTGCTGAAGCGAACACCTCTACTGAGGGTCCCGTAGCATTATATAAAATAACTTGACATTAATTGGACTGTAGAATAAGTTAAATAAGACCTGTAACTTTACTATAGTCTGAAATAAATGAATTATTATTTTTATTAATAAACTACAATTTTTGATAAAAAATAAAATCATTTTGGTGATTCAAGAATATCCCTTAAAATTAAGGTAAAAATTAGCAAAATGATCATAAGACCTGTACTGTATGGATCTGAGTGTTGGGCAACTAAAGGGAAAGAAGAGCTTCATGCTGTCGTGTTCGTGTACTAGTTCTTTCTTGGTAACCAAGCTTATTTAAATAAGTAATTTAATATGTTTTGTATTACACTTGACTAGGTGCACATTGCCTAACTATAAACAATGTAAATCTCTTCCAACGGAACCCTAAAAAGTGCCTTTGCGTTCGCCGCTCGCATATTAATTCCCATAAAATTAATTGCGATGACAAATCCATTAATTGAAATAGCTCTCAGCTGGTTCCGTCATCAGACATGTTTAATGTATGTATGTATGTATGCTTTTATATGAGGCTTTTAACATTTGAACTTTAATTACATCATACAAATTGGTTTATGTGCTTACAGGTGGAATGGAGGTTTATCTGGTCGAGAAAAACATGGGCATAGTATTTATGACTTGTAAGCGAACCGATACGAATTTATATCTTAGATCAATTGAAGACGAGTGCATTGACTATACACATTTTAATTTTACATTAGTGTGAAAGTGTTAAATAAATAAACTAAAAAAATAGTTATTGACTTATTTCCTTATCATTTTATATCTTCAGGCGATAAGATCCTTAAAGATGTCTAAAGGGGATAGCGAAAAAAAAACAACATTAGAAATATTTTTTTTACTGACTAATTTGAATGATCTTTATCAAATTAGCTGTTTTGTCTTTTTTATCATCTTAATAACTATTAATCAAACGTACAAGAAGTTTGACATTATGATTGCTACCTGAACTACTTAATAACTGAGTTTGAATTTCCAAAAGTCTTACTTAGAACAAACTTTATTGTCAATTGGATTTAGAATAAGATCTCTTATCGCGTTAGCAAACATATTATGAGTCACCTTGTATTCTTTGACCTCAATAAAAGTATGTTAGGTCACCAACATAGTTTATTTGAAGAAATCCCATAAAATGTAATATCTTCGTTTACTTTAACGGCCCACTGAATTGCCGATCAGTGATTAGAATAGCCAAAATGTGAATCAAAATAATCTGAACGGCCAAAAAGTAACTAGATAGGTACGACAAAAAAATTGGATTGGAATCGAAGCGGGCTCAATTAGGTAGCATTTGATCGATAACTATCGATTACTACTCGGTGTAGGTAATAGTGCGTATCTAAAACGTTTTATTAGTTAGCTGTCTTCTATTAAAAAACTTTTTATTTGGAGTAATAGAAATAAATGAAAAGGCACCATCTTGTAATTATTTTTAGTTGCTCTTGAAAGTAAACGATATGCCATAGTATGTAAACTAAGGAATCATCATCATTTGAGCCGTAGCAAGGCCTATGACTACATAGGCCTTCCTACGGCTGCGGCTACGGCCTATGTAGACAAAGGCCTTCGCCATAGATTTCCGGAGCGCCCGATGTACGCAATGGCTTCCAAACCTATAGTAAGTAAGGCCTTATCACATCTATTGTAGACGATTTATATTGTTAGCGTTTGAAGTTTGAAAAAAGTTTGAAGTTTGGTTAGTAACTACAGTTGCGCTTAGCTTGGTAGAGCTTTTTAATGGGGCGGCGCTGCAGGGTCGGCAACGCGTGCGTATTGCAAGTGTTCATAGGCTACGGTAAACACATACAAACAAGTGGGCCATATGCCTGTTTTCCAGCTTAGTTGTATAAAAAAACGGTGTTAAAAACAGCTGTAAGAATCAGCCTTCACAGAAATACCAAACATTTTTCAAAGCCACGGTTTTCAGCATTTTTGGCAAATTTTTAGAAATCGCGTTGTGCAATCCACATGTCAAGTAACGCCAATTAGCTCAAGATCTGCCTATTACTAGAAAGTAAAACTTGACAGACCAGTCAATTGCGTTTTGTCCAGTTAATCTGTTGATTCGTTGTAGTCAAAAAATACCTATTCCTCTCACTGGCCTGGGAATTTTAATTGTTATATGTTATGTCTAATGAATGACGTTGAGTTATAAAACCATACTGTCACTTTTTGTTATGGAACTTAGAAACCCCACTTTTGAAAAATAGGTATCTTGTCAATAGTAAGTTATCAACGTCACTCTGTTTGTATCTTATACCTATATTTATTTTCTTCCTTCATATCAGTTTTCATAGGTATATAAACTAAGTACAAAATAAATAAAAAAACCACCTTGATTTTAAGATTGCGCTGACGTCACCTTCTTGCGCATGATACATTAATCATGGGCAAGTGACACGGTTTACGGAAAACCATTTTTAAGTATTTTATAATTAGTTAGTTTCATGGAACAATGTAAATATAAAGACGGTTTACGGCGTCTAAAGCCGTGTTCAAACGGCATGCGATATGTCCTTCATAAGTCATCTAAAATTCGTTCCAAGTTGTGCAATATAGCTCAACGATATCGCAAGTTCCTAAAAGTCAACTCAAAATAAACTTTATTCAGAAGCATTAGGAATCATTTAAAAAAATATTTGAGAAGACATATCGCGCGGCGTTTGAACACGGCTTAGAACGCTAATTATTTGGGGACACCAAACCACAGACAAGAAAAATTTAGTTACGTCGTAGAAGTAGGTTGTATTCTGTTTACAAATCGCGAAATAGAAATCAGTACATAGTCTACAAAATGCGACATTGTCAGTCACACTTTATGAGTTCGTCAACTACCCAATAGGCTCACTGCAATCTCCGACGGGCTACACGATAGGCAAACCCGTAGTAACACTACAACGTATGTAGGTAGGTATGTAGTAAATAACGTATCTCTGTAATTTTCCGGTAAGTGACTGCAACAATAGGCGTCTTCGGGCAAACAAAAGACGAGTTGAGCATTGTTTCCAATTTAAATAAATAAAAGACAAAAGAACGATAGCATCAGACGACGAAACCATTTCTGTTGTTCATGGGTTGGTAAGTACTTTAGGTTCGATGATATAGACGGACATGGATGATGTTTTTTAAAAATGTTTTTTTTAATCAAAGACTTTACATAGACAAGGTGCTTTGTATGTATATTACCCCGAAAGGGGAATATTCAAAAAACAAAAAGAAGGAATATTAGCGGAAAATAATCTATATTTTTCCCGTACTTTTTTAAATTAGCTGTTTTTGGTATTTTTATCATGTTATAATCAATCATTAATCGTGTACGTCACGTTTTCCAAATTAACTGTTTTTTGTATGTTTGTCATGTAGACATGACTATGTACCATGTAATTAAAAATTATCGTACGAGAAGTTCGATATCAATCTAAAATAGCTGAATAATTGGGTTTAAACTTATTTGACCCCGAAATATCTGTCATATCGTTTTTTTAATGAAAAATATCGAATTCCCAAAAGTTTTATCATACATTGAACAAACTTCATTGCCAATTGGGTGTAGAATTAACCCCTTACGGGATAGTATACATAGTAAAAAACACCTTGTTTAAGATTAAAAATAGCGATCAAATAATAACTTAAGTACAGTTTCTATAAATAGGTGTCTACGACTTACTACTGACCATCGAAATTGCTGGTAGAGCAGAGTAATTTAGAGTCTCAGTAATTTCTTATCACTGTTGCGATTAAGTTTTAATAGATGAGTTTATTTTTTAAATACCAAATCACTGCTCTTGTTGTAAACAGTGCAGTTATATTTTGATGTTTTGTCGTCCCACATAATATTACAAAAGCGAAATTTATGAGTATGTAAGTAAAGGTGTTTATTACTCTTTCACACTGCCATCACATTTGGACTGAAATTTGGCATGTACCTATATAGTCCCTAAATAGCTTGGAATAACATCTAAGGTACTTTTTATTTAGGTGTCATGCATGTGAACCCGAGCTGTAGCCAGTAATAAATAAAAAAGCTTAACTACTGTTCTATAGCGCTTATCAAAAGTACCCCTACTTACCGCTTCGTAAATTGCATCTGCGTGATTATGTATGTATTTTCGTCTAGTTTTTCTTCAGCAGTCTGTGGTGCGGACAATACTGGCCACACATACACTAGCTGCAGAATTAAAACTCAACTCTATTGTAATCGAAATTAGAACGAAATTGAATTTGGAATAGGGTAAATGTAACGTTGTCGGACAGATTGTCAGTCGTCACGGTTGCTAGCAGTTGCCTCACAAGTTTGCAAAAGCTGTCGCTGGTCGATGACTACACTGATACTGAGTATCTTCTTTTTTTATTACTTCACAGTGCTCGCACCGACAATTTACTTGAACGCGTAAATTAATACACCTAATTGGACCGTCTTCCTGTTGTGACGTAAGAGTGATTACTGGAAATTGTGTATTCATTTTTCCGTTATCAAAATAATGGCCAGCAAAAAGGTGTATGGTCAAATACTATTCGTATTTACAATATATGCCTAGTACCTCCATTATGGTTTTTAAAATAATGTAAGAGAGTTGAAGGTCCCTAAGGATGATTCCTAAACTCAAATAATCCGATGCGACGCCACAAAGGAAAATAATTTATACCGAAAATGGTCAGTTCGCCCTAAGGCAAGCACTAAAAAGTGTGTGGTGTTATTATGCAAATGTATGGTCATAGCCGAGGGGACATGGACTTAGAATGAAATAGAGCTACACAGAGAAAGGTGACAAAGAAATTCATTTTTAAATGTAAGTATGAAAAAACTATAAACGGTGTATAAACGTTATCTACCTATAAAATATTATTTCTAATACTTTTCCGATGTTAATACTTGTGAGCTTATTACTATGAAAAACTGAAGTGAAATCTTTGTTGCCTGAAGCTTCGCCTGTTTAAGAGTATTCGCATATAGCAAAATGTATTTGTAGACAGGAAGTCTGCAAAAATCCTACTCGTCTAGCAAGGGCCTAGTTTCTTAAATGTTTTAAAGTCATCCTCGTGGTTTTATGAAAACAAAAATCCTTAAAAACAAAAAAACAAGACATAGGTACATTATTTGTATCCATGTAAACCAACCACAACGATCGCCTTTGAGGGCGGTGACGGAATGTCAAAAATTTTGCCTTACAAATGCGACTGCGTCAACTCGTGGGATGCCCTTGGGACAAAACTTCGAAAATACTTTTTTAAAATCATAAATTTCATTTTATTATGAATCAACTTTGCTATGACCAGCATCTTCTGATAAGTTGGTTGTCAAGATAGATAACATTTAACAATTTCAACTTAATTAAATGGATCTTGTCTATACATCAAAATCAAATATTGCTGCAGAACTGCTATTCCTGTCAAAAAATACGTAATTTGACGCATTAGGTTCATACGATATTTTCATTGCAGGTCATAAAAATACTTTTCTTTTCCTCTGAAAAATACGAAATTTGAGAACAAAGACAGATTTGTGAAGACAAATAATGATACAGGTGTCTTCAGGTAAATTCGAGATATCTAATTTTTTTTGTCAACATCGGTCACCGTCAAAACAATGTAATTTTCTACAGCACAACGTCTTATCTCCAATCTCAATTATGATCATGTAGGCAGGTAGGTAGTAATAAAAGTATAATTTGAAATCTCAAGCGACTGTGGTGACCGCAAGTGGCAGCGTTCTGTGACCGTTCTGCAACACGACCATCTGAATTATTCATAGCTGTTGTAATTAAGTGTCTTGGCGGAGGTAAAAACTGACACCAACCTGTAGGATTTAGAACGGAATTGAAAAAGTTTAATGGATTGTTGGAAGAGAAAGAAAGGGGAGCAATTGTATATGTTTATTCAAATGAAGGACGATGACAGAGAATTACCTACACGAGAGACTAAAGCTGTTTCTCCATCAGAGATATGCGATGCATCTATGATGTGAGGATGTGAAAGCTAAGCTACGAAACTATGTAACCGTCCACTGATGCTTAGTAAGCTGTGCTATGAAGATACATATCGCACGCCCTTTGAACACGGCTTAATAAATTACAAAATTGTGTAATATACTTTACTTTCATAATAATATTCATAATATGAAAATATTATAAAATTAAATAAAAACAAATCAACACAAACAAATTTTAATTATTTCTACCAACCTTTTGTTTGTGTTACTAGAATTGTGGCAGACTCTGTTTATGACAGGAACAAAAATCGCGGCCTGTCTGAATAAAATAGTTTCAAAATAACTTTCGCTTGCATGTAAATTGTGCAACTTAAAGACATTAATCTTCAAACCTTGATCTGCTTTAGTTTCTTTGCCCCATTTAATTCTAATACCTCTAAAATTATTTTACATTTCGAGAAATTCACCAAATTGTTCACCTAAATCACTGCTTTAATTAATACCTACATTTAAACTTACAATTATAATTACTTCTGATCCGTGGATTACGACGAGCCTGTAATCTTTTGCAATTTTCTCTTAATCGTCCAACTTCTACCCCACCAGTTAACAAAGACCTCTTCAATTCAACCCTATCATCTTCATAAAAGGTAGAGACGTGGTTTATGGAGCTCGTTGGACGCTGGTTGATGGTAAACGGTACCTCAAGACATTTGGACTTATGTGATAATACTAGGGCAAAGAAATTTGATAATTCGCGGTTAGAGAAACGATCGTTTTAATCATAAGGGTCGTATGGTTAGTGGACCGTTTATGGAATAGGAAGTGGCGGAGAGTGGACAAAAATTGTATACGCGACAAAAGAAAAAGGTCTTCAGAGAAACGACACGCATGAGCTGTAAATAGGTACAAAAGGACGTATTAACAGCTCATGGGTGTCGTTAAAAAAAAAAAAAGACAAGAAACAAAGAAATAAAGAAAGAAAACTCATTTATTTAGGTCACTCAAAAACAGCACAATTTATTCAGAGAAATACACGTACATTATAGAAAAGAAAGTACTCACTAGAATCAAAGACTGTAGAGTACATTAGTTTGATATTTTACCTAACATATTCTATTTTGATATCCCCATTATATTTTGAGTCAATTTTAATAATGACTCGCCAAATTTTCGTCAAGCTCCACTCCAGCCAAAATTTTCTACAACCACCATGGAGACAGCTACTCCACTGATTCTTCACGGACAAGCACACCATTTATTAGGGACCTGTCAAAATCTAATTGTCCCGCCTCGCTAACCGCTTGTGACCGTAATTATGCCCTTATTTTTTACGTGAAATCGATTATAAAAAGTTTTTGTTCCATAGACAATCGAGCAATTTCGGATGTTTCGAATATTTTTGCGATAATTGTTCAAATCTTGGATCGATTTGTAAAAAAGACGAAACAAGAAAATAAAATAAAAATTCGTAGTTCGCGACTATAATTATTATCAACCAAATTAAATCGTTAACACTTTAAAGCAGATTTCAAAGGAATAAACGCTTGTACTTTTTGCAAATTTATTATAAAATTCTTTTTACTTCTTAAGTACTTTATTTAGTCATGAAATGGGGCACAAACCCTTTCTTGAGGAGTATTTTATAGTATCTAAGTCCGGAGTTCAAAGTTACCTTTATAATATGATAAGATAATTAGACCAATACGATATGATATTTAAGATGGTGATCACTATAAGAGTTGATAGTCAAAGAGCCATTGCCGTCGTCTGTGTTTCCGAATACTTATAACTTGGCAGATTTAATAGTTAACGCAGAAACCTATTACTTCACCGTCGATCAACTCGTCGCTTAACATGAGGTGAGATTGTGGTCAAACCTTAGCCAAAATATGAAAAAAACAACTATATATAAATATGTTTTTTTTTACACAATAGGCATATTATGTTATAGGAGGGTTCAGAAAGTTGCAGTAGGCCCGACCAATACCTTTCGTAAATAAATTGATAGCAATTTTATAAAATTACATGGCTTTAATAGCATCCTAAGCAACAATAGGCGTTCCTAATCGTCTGTAGTCTTATTTAGGGGCTGGACCCGCAACCGAACTCAGGGGTAGCTATTAGTGAACGGTAGAAAAATGAGTTTAATGGAGAAAAAAAAAACATTAGTGACTTTTGTTCGAAAGTTCGTTGGTAACCACGCAAGCGAAGCCACGCGCGCTAGCTAGTGAGTAATATTATTACTAAATACTACGCAAGGTAATTCATAATATGTATGCTATCCCGAAATAATCTTATTCTACACCCAATTGGCAATAATGTTTGTTATACCTACGACTTTTTGAAATTCGACATTTTTCATTGAATAAACTCTATGCAAAAATCAGCTGTTTTGTGGTAAAATCAGTTCAAACTCTTTGAATCAGTTGTGTTCGGTACTAGTAGTAGTAATCTAAAGTTCTAGTAGTCGTAATCTTCACGTGGAAGTAGTAGTGATCTTGTACGTAAAGTAATTAGTTAAAAAGATAATGAAAATACCAAACACAACGAAATTGACACAACTGAATGTTGTGTCAATTTCGAATTTGTGTCAAAAAACGAAAACGATGTTTTCTTTCACCGCTTTGAGCACGTGTTCATGAAATGAGCACATCAATTTTACTAATTTAACTGTATACGTCACACATAATAATGCAATAATAGCTAAAATAAACCGTTATATAAATTATTTAAATCAAATTAATAAAACATTTGTTGTTATTATAATGATTGAGACCACAAAATTATTTCATCAACATTAGAATTGTTATTAGTTTTGGTATAATAACCACGAATTTTCATACAAAACAAAGTCGTTATTAGTAGTATGCTTTGGTTTTGTTATGTGAACAATTTCCTTCGTGAGACAAAACAAAATAGTCACGTTTTTAGCGCCTATCCTTATATATTGTCTTATATAAGGTTATTCGCTAAAAACGTGAATATTTTGTATGTATGTTCGTAAGTGGCAAACAAATCTTTATTACCGTGTTGCAGCTAAACTGCCGGATGGATTTTGATGTTTTAGGTCTCATTAGATTATAATTTATTAATATCAAAAATATTTTAATATCCTCGGCATTGATATCAAAATCAAGAGATGGATTTGGTGATTGCAACCAAGTGTACGATTTTTGGGTAAAGTCAATATTTTAAGAGACCTCTTTGAAATTAGTGAGAGGAGGAACCTCTTTTACCTACTTGCCTAAGGCACCTCTTACTTACCTATAAATAATAATAATAATAATTTATTCATAAGATTGATAAGGTACACAAAAATTTACAAGTTAATGGTCATTTTTACATATAGGTAGATATTACATAGGAGTCTGAACTAGGTAACTAGGTGTCAGGCGAGAGAAATATAACACAAACTCACACAAACTATTGAAAATAGACAAACAAAAACCAGCCTTCATGTATTTACAACCACGTTCATACAATGAAATCTCACAACACTATAAAACCTATAAAACATGATTAGATTCTCATTTGACGGTACAGAATCCCCGACTATCAATCACCACACGGATAATTATAGGGATTAAGGGTGGGTCCCAGTCGTCTCAGTCCAGGTAATGTCGGCCCCTTAATAGGACCAAAAACGGTATGTTGCCCCACGCTTTGAAATTAAAGAGTTTTTAATCAAAAGCGTTGGATGTACAGGCAAGTAGTCATTATCGTGATTAAAATAGAGAAAAAAGATTGTGATGGGGTTACACTGGCGCAGTGTTGGTCAGTCATGTTTTAAAAGTCCATTTCTTGTGATATTTGGTTGAAAGAATCAGTGCCGTGAACGGATTTTGGCTTGTATTCTTAGTCGCATTCTTAGGCCTAAAAATTACACACGACTTTACTATACGGGATATGGGTCCTTTGATACCTATAGTAATCATATTTTTTATTAATAATTATCTAGTTACAATATGTCATACGTCAAAATAATCTAGACTTTAGCACTTTCGAAATAAAACGATTAATCAATTGTACTCAAGTCCTCAAAAACCGCAATTCAAATAGTTACGAAGCCGCAACAAACGTATCATCTGCGGTCGGTACAATAGAGAAGGCACTCGTAATTTGTGTGATAAAAATAAAGGCTTTGATAATCTAAGCGGTGACTATCTTAAGGCGACCGTAAGATAGCGTAATCGAGTTTTTTTTTTCTAGGATTGATTTGCCCTTCTGCCCCTTACTCTATGTTAACACTAACACTTACTTTATGTTCTCTAGGATGCATTTAGTAATGTCATTTTGAACAGAAATGTCATCGCTGTCCTAAAAAAATTCATGAACTAAATGCTTAGTGCAGAAGGACATAGACACTTTAAAGTTAGGGCTCGCTAGTGATTTGACAGCGGCAAAAACCCGTGCTAAGGGCTAAGTTGAATCTGTAGCAGAAGGCCGACCCCAATCTCAGGGGTTTACGCCCAATTAATAATCTCGTAATGGCACCTTCTGAGAAGATTTGTGGTCACGCCACGAGTAAGCAAGTCTCCAAAACATTAGATTGTTCGTTGAAATATCTTTATTTTGTTAAAACTTGTTTTTTTAAACAGTGCCTACCCACTGAAATTAAGGATATGTTGCTCTTCTGTCGCCAACATGTTGTATGAATAAACCAATCTAACCCCAAAAAATCACCGTAAAAATTAAATAATCAAAAGTCTGTCGGATGCTCCCTAAAATATCAACCTAAAACCAACAGGATACTAAACTATAAAACAACACATTGATGCTGTCAATACTCATTATTAAAAGCCAAAAATAATGATGACAAAACACTAGCGACACGCGCAGTTAAAACACAGGGTCGATGAAAACAGCTAGTTTGGTCCATCGTATAGATTCGCATTAGCAGTGCGTGCATTGTTTAGCAATGCCATGATACGTCACCGACATCTTCGACCTGATGAAGTCCACTGCTGAACATAGGCCTTCCCCAAAAAGTGCCACGAAGAACGGTCTTAAGCCTTCTACATCCACCAACTTCCCGCAACTTTTCGTCATCGGGTAGAGGAACTTCCTTCCCTCCGGTTCGTGGTCACCGTTCGAGACCACCAGCAATCAAAGTACCTCAGCTGAAGTACAAGGTACAGCGGTTATAATTTCTAAACATGTTGACAATTTCAGTAACGGAAGACAAATTTTTTTAGAATTTTAAAATAACTTTTTCAAAAAAACTTCTTTTTGCTTGCTTGTCTTTTATAAGCCCCTCTTTGTTTGTCTTGAATACACTTTAAGCTGGAAAAGAGCAATTTGCTGGATAGCTTGGACTGGACTGAATTACTACAGTACAGTACTAAAAGTAGCTACAAAGGAAAAGAGTAGAGTTTAGCTGAGAAGTTAGGAAAGACCCAGCTATTTAGATATCCCGCGGTTAAAACGAAAGCTTTCATACACCCCACCAAAATAGAAGGCAAATTGACAGATGACAAATAAGAACGTTAACACTACGGTCACGGCAAACTCACCAGTCTAACCAGGCACCCCAGCAATAACTGAAACCTTTAATTTACCAGAAGCGGAATCACCCAAAGAGCTCTCGCTAAATTGGTCGCCGCACCAAATACTTCTACGGGGCTAAATGTGATAAAATACATCAAGACATTGTCGTTATAACAAGATGAATGGCCCCGAGATGTTGGTAACATACAGAGAGATTAGTTTGGCCGTATGTTTTGTAAACACGTGTTTTGAATGTTCTTTGTAAATGAATTGAATGGGTTGGAATTAGTTTGGAAGCTGATTAAGTTTTGTATTGATCTTGAATGACTGACTGACTTGATGTACAAATATGTCTGTTCTCAATGGTTTTATGCTAATACAATCAAGATACGAGTATTGCTGGCCTTATGGTGTATATGGGAGTAGACGATGCAGCTATTTAAAAAAAAACAGTTGAAGACCTGTTTTTCTTTTAGATACGCCAAAATCACTGACGTCACTGAAATTAACGTCATTTCGACGTAAGTAGGCATGAGTTAGGTAATATTAAGTAAAAACTTAATTTAACGTAATAAGATAAATATATCACACACACTAGACACTGAACTTAGTGCCTATTTCTATAGAAGCGATAATCACAGATGGAGAATAGGCAATTAAGGATTATTTTGAAAACATATTTTAGATAAAATATTGTACACCGTTAGAACACGGCTTTACTCTATCGTCAATTACTCGTTCTCGAGCCACTGGAGTGACTTAGGGTCGAATATCAAAAACCGTTTGCTGGAGGAATATTGTGCTTGCATATACCTTTTGTCCAAAAGCAGAAACAGCTAGCTTCTAATCTCAATCAAAGCTACCTTCCAAAACTTGTGGAAAAAAGCCTCTCACAAAAGGCATAAAGGTCGACCCTCAGAGTGCATGGGTGTGGCGAGCTTAAATTTTCGCATTGACAGCTGAAACTGCCCCGAGGGACCAAACGTGCTTTTAAGCATGGGGTTCATAAAAAACGATGACTGTTATAAAGACGTCCGTAAAATAGGGACTTAAGTAGCGAGTCCGCATTTCAATGCACCGATAAGAGATAACTTGCCGGTTTTTGTAGGGTCACTTTATGGCACACCCTTAGATAATATACTAAGATAGTAAATTATCTAAGGGCACACCATAGGAACAGGCGTAGTATCCAAAATGATCATTATGATGCGTTATAATGAATAAAGACAGTATAACCTTAATACTATGTATAACATTTGATAAACATTTGGTTGATCCTTTATAAAAGGACTACCTTTTATAGAGCATCAACGCAATTTTTTACAAACACTCGTTTTCTAGTTGACATTGGTAGGTACAGGTAACTCTCAAAATTAGAAAGTTGAAGGGGCAGCACAACCGACAATTTCTCAAATTGCGACCACGAACCAGACCACGCTTTGTTGGAAGGCCATCCACCCGACGACATTGTGAAGGTTGCGGGAAGTCGGTGTATGGAGAAGGCCCAAGACCGTTCGTCGTGGCACTCTTCGGGCAAGGTTCATGACTTCACCAGGCTAATGATGATGAAACCTACCTTTAAACTCAAATCACTTTAAACTCATTCAATTTCAAGGCTATGCTTGCCATACTATCATTTACGGAAAACGTTGTATACGGCCGTTTATTAGCGGTAACTGCTGGTTTGGAGACGGTAGGTTAAGGGACCAGACGTGCTTTTAGTGCCTTTATTCGTTATGGTTAATGCGGCATCTAGTTTACGAGCTGTACTGTTATTTGTGACCTTAGGATGGAGAACGTACAATTGTTCTTTTCGGCCCAGAGAGTGTTCAGTCGCTCAGAGTTGTTTTTATTTTTGCTTGTAAGATTGAAATTATTCCACTAATTTATTAATTATTTGAAAATTTACTTTTACACGCACATACATATACATATTTCGAATAGGAAAACTCATTGGTATACGATAGGATTCAAACCCAGCACCTTCGAATCAAAAGTTGCAGTACCTCCTACGATCACATTTCTGTATAGGCAGTAGACTGAAGTGGTTACCTTTTCGTCTTCACCGGAATGCTCACATCCTTTCCCTCCTTTTACATTACATACATTTACATTACATTACATTACATTACATTTACATTACATTACATTACATTACATTTACATTACATTACATTACATTTTAACATTATTTTTTTACAGTTTGCCTGGAAGATATCTCTTTTAGCGATAAGTCCGCCCATTGTAAAGCTTATTTGAAATTGAACTGAAATTTAATGTTTTTTTTGTTTTTGTTTATAATTGTGTACAATAAAGATATTATACCTAATCTAATATGGCTTAAGGCCAACCAGTTGTAATAATAAATTAAAAATGATTGATCTTAATGTTGTGTTTGTCATTTAAAAACGAGGAGGTCACGAGTAGGTATAAAACATGATGTAAATCATCTTGTTTATAAATTTGCATAACAATAGAACATCCAATATGTGGCCATCTTATTACATTAATTCTCATCAATTTAAATAAGAAACACAATTTATCTAAATAACGCCATTATTTACACTTTCAAATGGTTTCATTCGTGATCCGTATATGATTTATTTCATCAATTCACTGTTGTAGATTAATGTTTGTCGATTTAAAGCATCAAAGTGCATTTTGATAAATACAATGAATGAGAAAAAAATTAAACAAGATTGAAATGTTCATAGCACAAAATTTTATTGTGGTAGTATGGTATGTTTAAAATAATTTCGAAAAAGTATATAGACATAACAACATCAATGATCAGCTAACATTAGCATAAAGTTTCAATGACTTAGTAGCTCAGGTAATATTGGATATTTGTTAGAACATGCTAAAGGTGTGATTTGCAAAGTTCATCTTAATTGTGCCTCAACATCATCGTAGCTTCAACTTTACTAGACATCGCGAGATGTCAGTTCAGAGCGAACCACTAGTTATTTCGTTTTGTCCCGCACTTATTAAGTGCATAGACTCATTTGATCCAAACAAGACTCAACTGACCCGTAAACTGTCCGTCAAATATACATCGAAAGTAGTCAAAGGGATTTCATTTGGGGAGCGGTGAAAGGAACAATACACTTAATTTTCGTACAACATTGATTGATAGCCAATCCCAGTTGAAATGTCAAACATTTTGTCAGTGGAAATGGATCGGCACGCAATGGAATAGAATTGCCGGTGCCTGCATTCGTATCATATTTTTTTTCGAGAGTTGACGTTTCTGCATCGAACCTACTAATCCGAGTAGCATCATCGGCACGCATCGCATTTCTTGTTTATAAATGCGGTAAAGCTACAGGCTCGCTCGGTGTAGCGCGGTGTCCATAAAGGACGCAGTGCTAGTAAAAAACAAAACTAAATATGTTGCGTGTCGCGCAAATGTTGCGGCCGCTACGTACAAAGATTACCACTTTCGTATTACAATTTTTTATAAATAATGTGCTACTTTATTACCTTTTCAGATCTTGAACATATTGATACTTATATTAGGCAGTTATAGGCTATCTCGCCATGTGGAGATTGTATAATACCACAAACAAAAGCCTCTCAGATAAATATCAATTAATTACCTTATTGATGGACAAAGGACTCTGCCACTAACACCCGACACCGCGATGTCGTGCGCTAAGCAATATTGACAGGCTCATTACTCGCATTGTCTAGGGCGAGGGTGGTGTTATTTCTACCTATGAATTGGTATTAATGGTAACAAATTCTCTTTATCGATTAAGGTGTTCAGTCCCCTGAGTCATACCACACTATTCCGCTGATTAACCGACTGTGACATTTAAAACTTTTCTTGAATAATTCAAAAATCCCCACTGGCTACATCGTAGTCTGCTACGACACTCTAAAGCTCAATTAAGTGTTCATTACTTTTTAAGATAATGTTCTCCATTTTGTGAACCTATCTTTGGTGTAGGTATATTCGTAACCAGTAACTAGCTATTATCACTCATACTTCATACACATATGTTTGTTCTGTGTCTGGGTGTTAAATATATATCTATTATGTTTATCAGTCTCTGGTACTCATAGTACAGGCTATGCCTAGTTTGGGATCAGTTGACCGTGTGAATATGTCCGGAATATTTATATTTATATATTTATATTATCAGCCTGAAGAAGTCCACTGGTAAGCATTGGCTTCCCCAAAGAGTGCCTCGACGAACGGTCTTGAGCCTTTTCCGTCCACCGACTTTCCTTAACCTTCAAAATGACATGAGTGCTTCTGATGGGGTCCTTCTTATGTAGTACTTTCTACGAGGTAATGCCATTTGCTTTGAGA
The DNA here is from genome assembly GCA_947579855.1 of Anticlea derivata. Classification (NCBI taxonomy): domain Eukaryota; kingdom Metazoa; phylum Arthropoda; class Insecta; order Lepidoptera; family Geometridae; genus Anticlea; species Anticlea derivata. The sequence continues at coordinate 8,304,704 of OX388271.1, read as the reverse complement.
AAATAAACCCAAAATTATTATCAACAAGAAAAACATACAAAATATTATAACCCATTAAGGCGTCTGAGATTTCCCCATGATTTACTGGTCCAATTTGGGCCCGAACGGTCCGAAAACAAGTGGACAGTCGCCTCTATCTGATCAAACATGTCATAAATAATACTTGGCCTGTATTTATCATGGCACCGCGAAATATAAGTAATAGGACGATTTATGGCCAAGAAAAATATCGCCCGGAGCCGTTCTGGTTAATTTTGTTTGGTTTTGGTTCTAAGAAGGCTTAAAGATGTGGTATTCATCACCATCATCATTTCAGCCGTAGGATGTCTACTGCTGAACATAGTCTCCCCCACAGATTTACTCATCATGTGAGGGGAATTTGCCCATCGCTGGCATGCGTTGTCTTTCATATAAAAAACGTTTCAAAATGATCCTTCCCTTTTCTAAAAAAAAGTCAATTTTAAGTTCGACATTTGGGGGTGTGCGATATAGCTCAACGATATCGCTCCTAAAAGTCAAACTCAGAATTAACGATAAAGATTTGCGATAAAGTTAATTCTGAGTTTTTTCAGAAAAGGGAAGGATCATTTTGAAACGATCGTAGGGATCATTGTCCGCGCACAGCACTAGGACGAGAGAGGGGTACACGCGGGGAAGCGGGGGCGGAGGAGACGGCCGGCGCTTGACCCACGCGCTAAGCAGACCACCATTGTTCGGCACGCACGGAAGATGTACAGTGTTCGATTTTCGTATAATGTAAACCTTTAAAATACCATCCAACTGTAAAATTTGCATTAAAAGTGATACCAGACTATTTTCGTTTTGTTTATTGAACAAAAAGTGGCGACCGTGACAGGACACTGCTCTAAAAATCGATATTGATTTCCTAACCGGTGCGCGTCGACGTGTTCAAATTGGCTGTGAACAAAGGACTTGGACTTTGAACTTGCGTGATTGCGTTGGAGTTGGAGCCAAGGAGACAAATATCGCTGCTTCTGGAGCCTTTGGGACATCGTCGTGATCCAGAGGTCTAGTCCAGGGAAGTAAGCCCCATTCCTAATTAATCTAATTTCTCCTAAGCCTAAAATTCCTGCAATCGCTTCATGTTTTTGCGCAGCGGCCGCTTTGCCACTCAAAGTTGCAGTTAGGTATATCCACCTCGTTATTCAAGGATTACCTAGGCTTTTGGCACGGCATGCTTAAAGCAATAAAATCCATAAACTTCAATAAAATCTCCTACGTTCATATTTAATAAGTAAAATAATACCGTTAAATCGGTACTTTGTATTTACCGGTCTCATCTAAAATAAACTTATCCCGCTATTTCATTTACTATCGCATTACAAGCAACTCAAGATATTGTTTTCAAAGCCTAGCTTTAGCTATTGCACAATCTAGATCTTTCTATGCCCTAATACCTATTTGGAAGCTTCGGCATCATAAAAACATTTGAGTCGATACATATTCTAAAGTATTTGGCCGACTAATTCCAGCTCACGGAGCGCGCTTGGTCAAAGCGTGGTTCCCACTTCGCGGCGCCCGCGCATGCTGTCTCGCGCGGCCCCCCAAGCTATGGCAGCCGGCTGGCCTATGCTGTGTGCTCGACGGGAGCAAACTTTTCTGCCCTGAACGTCGGGTTGTTTCGACTGCAACTGGATCTGGAGCTACTCCTTACACAGGTTTGAGTGCACATTTTATTTATTTTGTTGTAAGTTTGCCCAAGTGACTATTACCTAACATTAGCTGACAAAATGAGTGTTTCGGAACCCAAACTCGCAGTTCCTGCCCAAGAAAAGGTTGAGTTGCCTAATCTAATTAAGCAACGAGGTATTATTAAGGGGCGTTTAACTAAGTTTTCTGAGTATGTTAGTACTACACAAAGTTTAAAGGAAATTTCTTCCGTAAAGTATAAGGAATTAGAGTTAAAGTTAAATAAATGTGAACAATTAATGAATGATTACGATACTCTTCAAGATAAAATCGATCTTTTGCATACGGATTCTAATGAACAGATCAAAGAGAGAGATGGGTTGGAAAATCAGTTTTTGAGTTTAATATCCAATTGTCAAGAGCTTTTGGATAATCGCCCAAATAAAAGTCAAGGGGAAAGGAACCCCGGGGAGGATTTTAGCAGCTGCCATTCCCATCCCTCTAATCCAATCAAGCTGCCAACCATTAAATTACCTACTTTTGATGGCAGCTACTTACACTGGTTGGAGTTCAAAGATACATTTGAATCGGTAATAAATAGCAATGAAGGGATTCCTCAAATAAATAAATTTCATTATTTGCGTTCCTCTCTAGAAGGAAGTGCATCTGTTGTAATAAAATCAATAGAATTCAGTGCCAAAAATTATAAAATAGCATGGGATCTGTTATGCGAAAGATTTGATAATAAAAACATATTAATTAACAATCATTTGAAAGCGTTATTTGGTATTGAACCTCTGCGTACTGAATCCTTCAAAGCATTGCGCTTTATTGTTGATCATGTTTCAAAACATCTTCGTGCTCTTGATTCTCTTGGCCAGCCTACTGATAGGTGGGATGCTTTAATAATATTCCTGGTTTCGACAAAGTTAGACATGACAACGAGTAGAAAGTGGGAAGAATACAAATGCAACTTAAGCGATTTGCCGCTGTTGAGCGAGTTTCATTCATTCTTGCGTAGTCGTGCTGACGTGCTAGAAACTGCCTATTGTAATAATAGTAACCGGTCTGATAAATCAGCTGATAGCAAACCAAAGCCTACCGCTCAATTGAAGAGTTTTGTTATGTCCTATGAGAAGAAAGAGAAAAAATGTGTTTTGTGTAACGACGGTCATTATTTGTATGAATGTCCCAAGTTTAAAACGATGGAAGTGGATGACCGAGTTAAGGAGGCTTCTAAATTAAAATTGTGTAAAAATTGCTTGCGCTGCGGTCATAATGCGTTTCAGTGCAAACTTAAAGGTTTATGTCTAACCTGCAAAAAGAAACATAACACGCTTCTTCACAAAACTTGCTCCTCATCTGATGAAACACAACCATCAACTTCATCTTCACTGCCTATTGCTTTAACGTCAGCCACGCTTAGCGGTCAAGTGTTGTTGTGCACGGCTCTAGTAAAAATTGTGGTAGATAATAAAACATACCCAGCTCGTGCACTGCTAGATACGGGAAGTCAGTCCTCATTTGTTACCGAAAGGTTGAAAGAAAGAGTAGGGTTGTCGATTGATAGCTCCCAGTCGGTGAAAGTGTTTGGAATTAATGATGTGGTATGTAACGTTTCTCAAAAATGTGATATTAAAGTAAAATCAAGAGTAATGCCTTTTGAAATAGATGTTAGATGCCTAGTAGTACCGCGCATCACAGGCATTTTACCAAATACTGCTATTGATACTGAATATTTGAAATTACCCAATAACATTGAACTTGCTGACCCTAGATATTTTTCCCCTGCTGAAGTAGACATCCTCTTAGGGGCAGATGTATTTTGGGATATAGTTGGCACAAATTTAATAAGACTCGGTTCTAATAAACCGGTTCTTCAAGAGTCTAAGCTCGGATGGCTTGTAGGTGGTCCATTGATAATGAGTCAGTCAATCCCAGAGGTCCGTTGTAACTTCTCTCAAGAAATAAAAGATTCCTTAGAAAAATTTTGGAAAATTGATGACTTACCACAGACAAAGACATTTTCCGTAGAAGAGCAACTCTGTGAAAATCATTTTGTAAAAAATGTTTCGCGCTTACCTAGTGGAAGATTCTCAGTTCAAATGCCTATGAAGGAAGTACCTGAGAAAGCACTCGGTGATTCTTACTTTATAGCCAAAAAATGCTTGGAAAGCCTTGAAAGGAAATTTATAAAACATCCAGCATTGAAAGAAAATTATAAAGATTTCATTAATGAATATGCGCAGCTAGGGCACTTATCTAAAATAAATCGACCAGAATTCGGCTACTACATGCCGCATCATGCAGTGATCCGCGAGAAGAGTGAAACCACCAAGCTTAGGGTGGTTTTCAACGCGTCGTCTAAAACTCACTCGGGCAAGTCACTCAATGATATCCAACTGGTCGGCCCAGTAGTGCAAAGTGATTTAATATCAATATTATTTCGCTTTCGTTTGCATAAATATATTCTAACTGGGGATATTGAGAAAATGTATCGCCAGACCGAAATTTCGCCGTGTCAGCGCCACCTGCAGCTCATTTTGTGGCGTGAAGAAAAACATCAAAAAATCGATATACTGCAACTTAATACAGTTACGTACGGCACGGCGTCAGCGCCGTTTCTAAGTACTCGTTGTCTTCTTCAACTGGCCAATGACTGTGAGGACAAGTCTATCTCTCGCATTATTCAAAGCGATTTTTACGCTGATGACCTAAATACAGGTTCTGACACGATTAATGGCCTTAAATACATTTATAAAAATGTTGTAGATGTACTAAACTCTGCATGCCTACCACTCAGAAAGTTTCGGACTAACTGTCCTCAATTATTTCACGAAGAAACCGATTCGTCGATACCAATGGATTTCAATAAAGAATCCACAGTTCTAGGGCTGAACTGGTCACCAAAAGCTGATTCCTTACAATTTTCCACAGATTTGGAGCCTTCAGCTCAAACTACCAAAAGATCAGTGATCTCCACTACCTCTAAAGTTTTTGACCCATTAGGATTGCTGTGTCCTTGCATAATAGTAGCGAAAATGTTGCTTCAAGAGTTGTGGTCTTCTAAGCTTGACTGGGATGATCCTGTTCCTGTAGAGTTTTGTAAAAACTGGTCAAGCCTACTAAAAGAATTTTCTTGTTTGTCTCATATACAAATCCCTCGTCGAGTATTATGTGAAACCCCAATGAACATAGAACTACATTGTTTCGTAGACGCCTCCCAACAAGCCTACGCGGCTTGCGTGTATCTGCGTTCTGAGAATCAGGACCAAAGTATCACTGTAAGGTTGTTGTGCGCTAAAGCACGTGTAGCGCCGCTGAGCCCAACCACTATACCTCGGTTGGAATTATGTGGTGCTCTGTTAGGTGCTCGTCTATGCTCGAAGGTTTTGCAGTCGTTGCGGTGTGGTATCGGTCGAAAATACCTATGGACTGATTCAACAGTTGTGTTAGGGTGGTTGAAGACTCCGCCAAAGGATCTTAAAGTGTTTGTATGTAATCGTGTGAATGAGATTAATGAACTTACCAGTGGGTTTACATATCGTCATGTTCCCACAGATCAAAATCCCGCAGATATGGCATCTCGAGGTGTAAGTCCTAAACAGCTTCAATCTTCTCTCCTTTGGTGGGAAGGGCCTTCGTTCCTCGTGAGTGATCCATCTGACTGGCCTAAACAAGCACACATTCATACCTCTAACCTACCTGAAGCTAAAGTCTCGATCGAGTGTCACCTCGCTGCTACAAATACCATTCCTAAGTTTGACAACTGTTCTAACCTAAATAAATTGAAAAGAGTTTATGGCTACGTGTTACGCTTTATAAGCAATTGCAAAAATAAAAGTTCAAAGGTCATCGGACCTTTAGGGGCTGATGAATTAAATCAGTCTTTATTGATTTTAGTCAAACAAAGTCAATCACTAAGTTTCAGTGAAGAGATTAAATCATTAAAAAATAGTAAGCCTCTCAATCGCAAGTCTAAATTATTGTCATTGAATTGTTTCATAGATGCAAATGGTTTATTGAGGGCTGGGGGTCGAATTCAAAATTCTGATTTCGAATATGACAAAAAACACCCTATGATTTTAGATGCAAAGCATCACTTAACTAAACTGTTATTTAAACATGAACACGAGCGTTTGTTTCATGCAGGTCCACAGCATCTCCTTGCCTCTATAAGAGAGAAATTCTGGCCGATAGGTGGCAGGCATTTGGCACGCAGCACGGCTAAGCAGTGCATGATTTGTTTTCGTCTACGCGGACAAACATTGCAGCCCTTAATGGGCAACCTACCTGCCGAGAGGAGCTACTCATCGTACCCTTTCTATTCGTGTGGTGTCGATTTTGCCGGACCTTTTATGATTTCTAGCCGAAAAGGAAAAGGCAACCGCATCTCAAAATGTTACTTGTGTTTATTTGTATGCCTCGCGTCTAAAGCAATCCACTTAGAATTAGTCAGCGATTTGAGTACGGAAGCATTCATTTTGTCTCTGCGAAGATTTGTCTCTAGGAGAGGCAAGCCTCACTCAATATTTTGCGACAATGGTTCCAATTTTAAGGGCGCTTACAATGAAATAAGTAGAATACTCAGATCCAGTCGTGAGTCTGTTTCCAATTTTGCCTCTAATGAAGGCTTTAGATTTGTATTTAGCCCCGCATATTCACCTCATTTTGGAGGTATATGGGAGGCTGGGGTAAAGTCGGCAAAACATCATTTACGTCGTGTAGCTGGAAATGCTTCCCTAACCTTTGAGGAGCTGGCTACGCTGTTCGTGCAAATTGAAGCGATTTTAAATTCACGTCCGCTAACACCTCTTTCTTCCGACCCTACTGATCCTTCTCCTTTGACTCCGGGGCACTTTCTGATTGGGCGACCTCTCACCTCGGTGCCGTCGCTACCCATAACTGCGAAGCACCCCAACCGATACCAGCTCATAGAGCAACTAAGGCAACACTTCTGGGAGAGGTGGCGCCGGGAGTTCGTCGCGGAGCTTCAGCAGCGGACCAAATGGAGAACAAAGCAGCGAGAACTTCGGGTCGGAGATCTAGTAATACTTAAAGAAGGAAATCTTCCTCCACTACAGTGGAGACTAGCCCGTATCAGCCGTTTATATCCTGGAACGGATGGAATCAGTCGAGTCGCAGATATCCTCACTACAAAGGGCATAATAAGAAGAGGAATCCATAAATTTTGCGTAATTCCTACCGATGAAGACGCAAAGATGGCAGCTACTGAAGAGGAGTTAACTAATGTTATCGATACACCTGAGGAAGTTCCAGATCAGCCTAACAATTTGGAACTGCATCTGAGGACTTAGATGCCACTGATTCCTTGAAAGCAGAACAAGCTTTCAAGGCCCCGGAGGATGTCCGCGCACAGCACTAGGACGAGAGAGGGGTACACGCGGGGAAGCGGGGGCGGAGGAGACGGCCGGCGCTTGACCCACGCGCTAAGCAGACCACCATTGTTCGGCACGCACGGAAGATGTACAGTGTTCGTAAAATTTGCATTAAAAGTGATACCAGACTATTTTCGTTTTGTTTATTGAACAATCATTTTAAATTAACTTTAAATAACATATCGCATGCCGTTTGAACACGGCTTAACACGTGAAAAATGTATAATGAACTAGCTTTCGGCCGCGGCTTCGCTCGTGTTGTACCTATTAGGTGGTAAATATTAGCCTTTATGCTATTCTAGGTAAATAACTTTATTTATTCTAAGTTAATAATCGGACATCATAAAAACTTAATTGTCATTTGAAATGGAATTCTCACAATACAAAAAGCGAGACTTTACCGAGGGCAGGAAGACGATACATCCAGTGAGTACATTAGCATTAAAACGGTCACACAATTACATCGTGATTAGTGTGTCGCAGAGAACTGAATTCATTAGTTCAGCTCACCTGATTTTATTTAATTAAAATGTATGGGCGACCGGTTGCATTGCTGCTTAGCAAAAGGTTAAATACACGGTGCATGATTTTGAGTTTTTAGGTTAATGTTCAGTCCTCAAACAAACAATTACGAGGAGTGTTTAAAAAAATAATCAAATTGAACTGTTGTTGCATTGAAAATCATGAGGTAACAATGCGAGGTTTGACGCTTTTAGAATATGCACCCACAGAACACACGTGCGCAACGCGTGAATGACGGTCAGCATATTCACACGATACACGTGAATGCAAATTCCACTACAGGCATGGAATAAGTGATAGCTACTTGTTATTATCATCCTCGTTTTATTCCTTTAAAAGTTTTGACAGACTTCAAACAAGTATTGCTCCAATCTGACTTCTCAGCCGCAGCGCCTTTTGCGCTCGTCATAGTCTAAAAAGAGACCAACAGCCTAAAAATTCGTCGGAAAAAAAATATTAAACCATAACGCCTGTTTATCTATGATACAGCCGGCTCGTCCTAGTTTACAAAGCAAGTGAAATGTCTCGCAGACCAGCGGAGCGTTGCATTCCCATCCGTTGTCACTGGTCACCGTCACCAGTCTTATGCTAATACAATAATTATACGTTTTAACATAAAACAACCGAGATCGCCACAGGTGGAACGAAGTTGAGTGAAGGTTTTTCTACAAGAATTTTCATTTTTCTCGGTTGTTATAATGATCTACAGTATTACATACATATTCATAAAAACATACGTTCGAAAAACATTACCCTTCTTCCTTCTCGGCAGTCGAGTATAACAAAATCCATCTTATTATTATGGGATCAGTCCGACCGTGTGTGATATGTCCGGAATATTTATTTATTTATTTATTTGACGACCTTATTTGACGAAGTGGCAGAGCGGGCGTGTGCCCTTCTGAGACGCAAGGGGTGCGGGTTCGATTCCAGCTGCGGGACAAATATTTGCATGATCTGCAAATATTTGTTCGGGTCTGGGTATTGTGATACCAGGGTTCTCGTAGTTTCTGATACCCACGACACGGGGAATCCTAGTGTGGGGTTACACCCAACAGTCACGCACATAGTCCTGACTCCACACTACGATTCCCTGTGGCATGGGTATCAGAAACTACGAGTACCATGCACCAAGACCCGGAACAAATATTTGCAGATCATGCAAACATTTGTCCCGCCCATTTTCTTTCGATTCCCGCTCCGGGACACGCGGGCCACAGAATGGTAAAAAACTAACCGTGTCCCAAAAGATGAAAAACCTATGTGTTTTCGGTGTTTATTTTATAGGCTATCGACGCACTGTATGGTCAAACATGAGTATGTTTTTCTCTACAAGGTGATTCATAATATGTATACTATCCCGAAAGGGGGTTATTCTATCAACAAAAATAAATAATATTAGCGAAAAAAACATCAATATTATGTTTTTTTTTTCATAAACTTTCTCAAGTTAGCTGTTTTTGGTATTTTTATCATCTTTAAAACTAATAACTAAACGTACAAGAAGTCCGGAATCCAAATTGTCAATTGATTCATTGAGTTTGACCTGATTTGACCCCAAAACAGCTGAGAGATTTTCGCATATAGTTTTTTCAATGAAAAATGTCGAATTTCCAAAAGTCGTAAAACAAACTTTATCGCCAATTGGGTGTAGAATAAGCCCCTTTCGGGATGGAATACATATTATGAATCACCCTGTATAGTAAAATAATAAAAAAACTAAACGTAGTCAAGCAAGGTGGCTCACAAAGTATCTACCAATGACAGGTCAGAGATAGAACGAAACCAAGACAATGTTTATTTTTCAGATGATTGGACGGCGCCACGGGCGGGGCCGTATTATTAAAGCCTAGTTTACAATAGCCTCATTGAGTCGTAAAATAAGCTCATGATCGTCATAAACCGATGACAGTCGCTAACGACACGCCAACGAGTACCTGATAAAACCTCCTTGAAAGCCTATAAAATAAGGCAGTGTGTGCACGGAATGCAGCAAAAATTATATGATTTTCTCGGTTTACGAAAAGAATGAAAGCACATGCTTTCAAAAAGCGTCATTATCATTCGTAAACAATAATCATAATCCAAATGTAAACATAATCTGTCGCACGCCAACCTCCTATTTCTACCCAATCAGGCTGGTTGGTAGATAATGCCTTGGCATTGAGCCCACCTTGTGTAAATTGTTTTTTGTGTGCAATAAAAATTAAATAAGTAAATAATCCAAAAATATATAGAAATCCAAAAGGGGCCTATTTTACACACAATAAGTAATAACTTCTGTACAACGACTACTGTACTAAAACAGACTTACAATGTGTATGAGGAAATTTTGTGAAGATGGTTTGATGTTTGTGGTTCAATCATGCCGTAACGGCTCAACCGATTTCGATGAAACTTAGAACAGATAACAATACCTATAATACCATAGGTATAGGCTACTTTTTATATAAGTACCAAAGGAGCAAAGCCCCCGCGGCATTGCTCCTTTGGTACCACAATTTAGTTATAATGAAATAAAAAATGGTTCAAGATCTAACTCTAAGACATGTTGATCGTGCTTGTTGTACACAAACACCCCTTTATAGACAAACATACAAATTATCTTGAAAGTCATTACATTTCATCAGCCTGCACCATACTTGCCATCATAAACCCCAGACCTTCAAAGGAATGTATACTGTATATCCTACCATCATCCTAGGTGACCATGACCACTAAAGTCGAATTTCGCGTGTCGTGTCTACAAACCACAAGCGTCCAACGAAAAAGGCATGCATACAGCTCGGCTATTATAAGTTTGCACCTCACTAAAATGCAATGCATCTCAGCGAAGACGGGTAATTAATCCATAATATGTATGTATAAGCTCAGAGGGGCTTCAGCTCGTATTCTAAGTCATGACATCAAGTTCCACTGAGGGAAAATTATAACATAAGAATCTAGTTTGATGAAAATAATGTCAATCTGATAGACAATCAAAGGGGAGTTATTTTACTAAACTACAACTATCACTTACTACATTAAAAAAAAAAAAGAATTGGTTATTTTACAAAAATCTGCTGTTTAGGGTCAAATCAGCGTAGCGGCTACACCTATGTTTACACCTACAAGAGGTTTATTCTTCAACCAATTGGCTTAAATTTAGTCTACGACTTTTGGAAATTCTTTTTTTTGATAAACACTGCAAAATTCTTCTGTTTGGGGTCAAATCAGTTCAAACTCAATTATTCAGGTGTTTTAGGTTGAAATCTTGATGTCGCAATTCTCGTTTGTTCAATTAGTTATAAAGATTTAAAAAGAGTTAAATTATATAAAAAACAGCAGATTTCAAAACCTTTGGGATAAAACCTATTGTATATTGTTGGTATTTTTTGTTCATGGATATTGTTCATTTATTAGGCCCCGTTCGGAATATTATACCTACTCGTTACGAAACACGTTGTAACTATAGTTTTTTTTCTATTACAGATTTGAGCTGCAAACTTCTATTAACCGAGAACTAAGTTACCAACATTGTATCGTCTTTGCGATACCGCTTTAATACTAGAGCAATAATGGACCAGCGAAGTAATTATCAAGATGCCATTAAATAACTTTTTAGCTCTTTTGTACGATAATGAAGCATGTACGATGAAAGATGATTTTTTTTTCAACCTCTGGGTAGAGGTCATGCATTTATTCGTCATAAATACTGGTTATGTAGAGTAGAGACAGGACAGCTGAAATGTCGATGTCGATGATCGATACAATTCCCTAGTAAATTTTACGTAGATCGGATTGACAGTTTGAAAGTTATGCTCTAACAAATTAACATACAAAAAAAACATAAATCGCCGATCCATCAAAAGAGACGTTTCATCAATATATGGAGCCTGGGCCTGCACTGTGTACAATACTCTAAAATATGGCTAAGCAATAAAGTAAACGTATTTAATTGGTTATTTTATTTAAATTGACTTCGTTCTAAGGTACATTAAGATTTTCTTCGATAAAGAGAGCAACACACAGCGCTACAAAAATATGGCGGATGAACGTGCGTGAAATGTTATTTTGACAACCTACATTTATCTGACAAAACAAAAACATCAGATCCAAACAACATGACATGAAAAATATGTCAATGTCATGTCAAACGCCAATTATATACCAACATGGCGGCTTTCAAATAGTGTTCACATAGTAAAAAACTTACCAGGAGAACAATTCTTGTACCATCGCATTTGTCTTCAAATTAATGAAATTGTATTTTTCTTGTAATCTCCTATTTTTTTCTAATTTTTCTATGTAGTGTACATACAGGACCAGGCCCAGAATGAAACGGCTCCTTTGTTTGTGGAATCTTCGCTCGCTTTGCTCGTTCAATCAGTAAGTACGAGCCCGCGGATTCACTCGCTTAGTACTCGAATATCAAGATCTTATAACATCTATTCTTCATCTATTCATGCGTCAGGTGGAATTTTTACTCATTTACTCCTGTTTCCTCGCTGTAGTACCTGTGACATGTTTTTAGATGGAGTAGGCTTGCCAAGCACCTATACCATCCTTTCTAGCCTAGTCGGCCTTATCCACAGAAAAGACAGAGCAAAACGGAGCTGAGTAAGCCGTGGGTTTCCTCACGATGTATTCCTTCACCGTTATGAGCATGTGTTAATGCGCACATAATTTTTTGAAATAGAAAAATCCATTGATTCACTACCCGGATTTGAACCTACGATAAATCGAGAGATCTAAAGATCGAGAGACGAGATATTTCCCTCTTGGTTAACACGGCTTAAGGACCTGAATAGTACTAGCCTATTTAACAGTCCTGCTCTTTAACAGTAGTTATCATATCCATTGCTGCTCCAAAACAATCATCCTACATGTAAACCGAACTTTACTTTTCAGGTTACCACCATCCTGCAAACCATCTATTCGGTTGCACCAACTGTCGGGAAACGAAATCAGCTCGTAACCCTAAAATGGCGTGACGTGGGTTAGGTAACTTCCTCGGTTTCCTTCCGCGGATCCGCGGGCCTATCGGCGATCTGCGCCCTTGTTGCAAAACGACCTTACTGTGCCGGCTTAAGTTGGACTTCCGACCGAATCGGCTACGGCGACATGTCCCAGCGATATTTATGCGGCGATAGAGTGATAAATTTACGCACTATGAACAAGTTTTGTATAGATTGGACGCCAAGCGCGACGTTTCCGACGCGGCCGTATTGACGCTACAGCTATTAGCGATAGAGCCGCTTAGATAGATAGATAGATAGATAACTCTTTATTGTAAGCCACATAAAAATTTAACACATCACAATTAAATTGACAAAATATAAGTAATAATAGTGGAATACAATGGGCGGTCTTATCACTAATAGTCGGTCTTATCGCTTAGCTGGGATGTCCTTCTGCAGTTCGCATCTGAAGCTACAGCAACGAAGGCGACTGGCCGCCGAAGACGACGGCTGACGCGACAGTTAGTGTAAAGTATGGCGCATCTGCCCGAGATGTTAGTACTGACTAATACCCGTTCCAGTGAACGTCATGGATTTTTATAGTGATTAGTAATTGTCGCGTTAGTCGCAGCGCGTCTGTCGCATCCGACGCGAGTCTTGAACGAGCACCTTAAGGCACTGGTGGTATTGTTACTGAATAATTTGAACGTGCTTTGCAAGTAAATTGCAGTACGTGTAAAATATAGGCAGGTAGGTACCGCAAAAGCGTCAGACATTCTATAAAACGCCGGGATCGTTATCTATTATTGTAATCCCTACCTTACATTTATAAAATATGCAATGTTATAAAATCTATGTTGGCATGGTCTAAATATGTACAACACTCCCTGATTTTTCGATAGTCAATTGATGTACCTACGTCTGTATTGCCTTTGATCTTGTTGGACAAGAGGATTTTTCGTTAGTTTAAAATAAACCTTATGATTTAAATTTTTTTTAGTTTGTGGACAGAGAATTTGTTTTGTAAAATCTGAAGAAATTAGGATAAACAAGTATCATTTCTGAAAATAGACCTAAAGACAAAGGTAAAGCCACACACATACTAGTAGGTACAATCGCTTTATCCCGGTGCCGCCGATGTGTTTGAGCAGTGTGCGGTGAGCCGCGTATCACTTTTTCTATTACCTATGGTCTGTGTAGTGTGTGGTGCCATCAGATGAAACGGACAAAGGAGAGAGTAGGGATTCCATAAACGAATAAGTGTCTTAGTATCCGTATATGGAATTTGTACCTTAGGTTTTACGGACATAGACATAGACATAGACATTTATTTAATTGCCACTAAAACACACACATTTGCACAACATTTTACAATAAACATTAGGTACTTATAAAAAAAGAAACAAGAGAAAAGTAATGAAAGTAAAAATGGTGTGATGTGTGCTGCAGCAGCAAAATGGCTTCGGCTCATCATTATGCCTACTGTTTTGCAGCAGACGCTGGTATTCTGCCGCAACTTCACAACTTTTTACTGCTTTGCCGTAGTTTTCCGTCTGTAGGGACTTTGGACAGTGGTGACTTTGGCTCACCTTTAAGGATGCATGCGAGAGATGATCGATGAAGCCTATTTTGGTCTGGCATCGCATCTTTTCTTCTCCGTGATATCTTCTTCCCCCCACCCGATGGACCGACGATATTGTGAAGGTTGCGGGAAGTCGGTGGATGGAAAAGGCTCAAGACCGTTCGTCTTGGAACTCTTTGGGGGAGGCCTATGTCCAGCAGTGGACTTCTACACGCTGATGATGGCATACTCGCAATGGCCCAAGCTTAGGTCTGTTCTTAAGTGGAAGCTGCAGCGGCTTCTGTTGTCGTCCAGCTACGATGAATTGCTGTTAGAGAAAAAACAGTGAATCCGAACGATTTAAAACATAAGAGATCCTAGTTTTTAAGTTTAGCTAATCAGCATAACAGAAATAGAAAACAGGTAAGCTTGCTTTCTTGGTCATCCTGTTAATACAGGATGACGGAGGAAGAGAGATATTTAGTTATAATGATATTATATTTATGAAATGGCATGTGACATGTCCATGTGAAAGGAGCCTCTGGTGGAGGTCACTGACCTAATGGTCAGTGACCAGGTTGAGTTATGGGGGCCTGAAAAGGGCCTATGACCGTCGGTGAAAGAATCAGTGTAGTGAAAGTGCGCCTATGAGAAGCTCCTTTCACATGGACATGTCACATGCCATCTCATAAATATAATCTCATTATAACTAAATATCTCTATTTATGTATGCGACCTATGATTATGGATTGAAGTTTGGCAAATGCAGTTAGTAGTTAAGTTCGTTTTTTTTAATATCATTATCTTGTAATTGAGCCAACGTCCTTAACGTTGCGTTTCGAGTTACTTCAAGGTAGCTCCACACCTTTCTATGTTATAAGGCCCATCCGCACCAAAGATTGTGCAAGAATGTACTATCAAACTGTCTGTGTCCGTGGTCACAGACCGAGACATATCCATATTTATGAGGTGACTTTAATACACAATTTCTATGTATTATCTCTGCTTGTAATGCAGGAAGTCGGAGCACCTGATGATTGTCTTAACGGTCACCTCACTTGGCCGCTGATTTGGTGATACCGTCGTAATTGGTGTGCCGCGTTATACTTACCTAGTTGTACAACGTTTCCTGAATTATAGTCGCCATGAAGCCTGTTTTCATAAACACGTGCTGCTACTCTCGTGGTACCCTGATAAAAAAGCCAAGTCCTTTCTCGGGGTTTCGACTATCATCATATAAAATGTCATCGGATTAGCTGCTATGATGAACACGTTACAGACATAATACTTGTTGAGTTGTGGTAATAAAGTACTCTTACTTGTACCACGACTCAGGGAATCCCAGTGTGGGGTCAGGACTATGTAAGTGACTGGGCATTATTTATTATTTTTATTTGTTTTATTATTGTAAAATTCTGAGTCAATTTCCTCACTTATTAATTGGGGCATTTGTACAATCTTTTTGTTATATTTATATTATTATGTGTACTTTTTATACTCTACCCTTCTCGTTAAATCCAGCACATCCATAGATTTCCGGAAGAGGTGGCTCTAAGCGATAAGACTACTTAAAGTCTACTTATGTGCAATGGGCACAACCACAATCCACACATGCAAACGTAATAAGAACTCGAAGACCCTCTTCTTCTTTGAATATGCTTAGGTATACTAGTTATAATACCGCATTTTCGCAAATAAAGAATAATAAACGCGCAATGTTTCTCTTCTCTAATATTTTCAGTGCAGTCCATCCAAAGGTTGCCTGGCAGAGATCGCTTTTAGTGATAGGGCCACCCGTTGTATTGCCTTGTAAATGTGAATAAATATCAGATAGCTTTTTTATTTATCTCATTTTGAATTAAATAAAAATTATAGAATTAATTACTTCAATGTATTTTCAATAATTAATGTTACACAAATAAGTGCATCCTACTGTTATAACATGAAATAATTGTTATTTAGGTATACTCAGTAACTACAGAAAAAACTTATAACTATGGTAATAAAGCAATACATAATTGACATACAAAATACCGGGACAAACATTTCACACCATAATCTGACTAATTATGGTTTTACGACATAATAAAGTCGGTGCCCTTAACCTTTAGCACTATAAAAATACGTCAAACTTAACCCGTTCATACCAAATGACACTGTCTAAAACTAGTGGCTCTCCCCGAACTGAGATCTTGCGATGTCTGATAAAGCTTGGTACCTTGATGATCGTTGAGGCAGAATTAAGATAAAGATTGCAAATTGCACCTTTAGCATGTTCTAACAAATATCTAATCTTAACTGAACTACGAAGTCATTGTGGCACTACTAAATGGGACCTTACGTTATTTTGGTTTTCATAAATTACTATTTTCTTTGTATAACAAAAACCATATGGTCTAGAATAAAAGTAAAAATTGTTTGGAATGTACGAACAAAGCTCTTAAATGTTAAGACATTCAACTACATGTATTGGTATAACTTTTCTTATAAAATCCCCCGGGGTCTTATTAGCAACCGATCGTATTCTTTACGAGTAAATGTTATTAGTACAACCTGTTGACCTCTTAAATTCCATGCTGATCAGATTAGCGGTTCGAAAGTTTTGCTCTAACAAATAAACATAAAACGCAGGATCGCCCAAGTTGTTTGAAAGATCTTCGCTCGCTCGATCAATAATTTAGTTCAAACTGTGTAGGTATCTCATTTAAAAAAAGCCTAGCCTTTATATTTTATCCCAAACACATCACATTGACAATACCATTAAAATCTATTGAAGTTTTAAAGAATCATCGTCTATTACCGCTTCAAGACTCAGAAGATCACCAAACACCGACAAAGTGTTTGATTTGACAGCTATATGTGTACCCTCTAAAGCTAATTAATAAGCAGATACAACCACTTAAGATAAGAAAAATATTTTCATCCCGAAACTGCACCGGATATAGATTGTATCAGCATGACAAAGCGTGGCGCCAGGAAAATTATATCAACCCCCGTTACAAAATTAACTCTATCTACACCAACGTAGAGATTATTTTTGAAATCTCTTTCAATAACATGTCTCATATCGTCATCCTCAGTTCGATACTCAGCCTTGTCTTCAGTATCTTAAGGTTTATTTTGCTCTTGTTAGGTCTTGTTTTCATTAACATTGCAAGATATGTCAGCAACAATGCCTTCGCATTCAACAGTAGCTTTTACTCCATTGATATAAGGTTGGTTAGTAAATGGAGGAAATCTGAAGTGGCATTTATTGATGCTTTTCTAAAAGCTCCATCCACAATCTCGAGTGCAGGTGGTATGACTCCTGTGTCTCCTAAAATAAATGAAATGGTCATTGTGAGATAAGCTTCTCGGTACTTTGAAGGAACTTTGTAATGGACCGGCTTCTAAGTGGAAATTATAGCACGTGGTTATGGCATCTTTGGAGAGTAACTTTTTATCTTACTAGGGAATTATACCGAGGTTATCCCATATAAACTTTATAAATGTGAAATTAGTAGTTTTTCCTTAAACTTAATAAAACTATAATCATCACTTGTCTTCATGATATTGAAACATTGTTTGATTTTATTTAAATTCTTTTATTGACATGAATATTATGTACCTAGTGGAAGTCCCATTTTGGTGAAGATCTGTTCTTTCGGAATACCTATTTGTTTAGTTTTTAAAACGTAATAATTTACTTAAAGGGTAATATTCTTAACTTTTACGGATTACAAAATTTTTGCTGATGGAGAGGGAAGTAATATTAATTTAGCGTGACAATCAGTCAACACGATCTAATATTTTGTTTGGTTCAAGTTCAAAGACAAATACGAATGCGACAGGCGGACGGTAATAATAATATAATGTCCAATGTAGCTGATTGAACTAAGATAAATAGAAATCTATATATATAAAGGAGTAGTCCACTCACTCGCGTACTCACCACTCACTGACAGACTCATCACAAAAGCTCGGAAACTACTAGGCTGAGGAGTCTGAAATTTGACACAGACATTCTTTAAAAGATGTTACCGTGCAATAAGAACAGATTTTGGAAAATTCAGCTCCTAAAGGGGTGAAATTGGGGTTGAACGTTTGTATGAAAGTCCTATGTTTTTGAAGTTGGAGACATCAAAATCGGGTTTTAGGTAAATTAACAATAATAAAAAATACGTTTATCAGCATTTTTTGAAAAACAGCCCCTTAGCGTGTGGTAACGGTGATGGTGACGGTGACGATGGTGGTGACGGGACGGTGACGGTAACGAGACGGTGACAGTGACGGTGACGGTTACGGGACGGGGACGGTTACGGTTAACGTAACGGTTACGGTGAAGGTGACGGTAGGTAGAAGTAGGTAAATAGTAGCATTATAAGTCTTAGTACCTACTTTGGTAAGGATAATGGAAAATAGTATAAACAAACGCGAACGTGTTCGCCACCACTCCAAACTCGCACCATACTTTTTGATTAAAGTGAGGGGGTGTGATTATTAACTGTCGTCTACCACTGCGAACAGCTTATCAATCATTCTTTCTTAGGATATTAGCAAAAACCTTTTGTTTTCCTTCGTAAGAACTAGCTGATTATAAAAATTAGAGGTGGATAACAGAACTCCTCCGCAGGTAAGCAGATTCATTATCATCTACATCAGCCAGATGAAGCTCGCTGCTGAACATAGGCAACCCCAAAGAGTACCACGATGAACGGTCTTCAGCTTTTTACATCCACCAGCACCGACACCTTTACAATGTCATCGGTCCATCGGGTGGGGGGCCTTCCAACACTGCGTCTACCGGTTCGTGGTCGCCATATTTTTTTTTTTTTTTTTTATACAACTGAGGTGGAAAACAAGCATACGGCCCACCTGTTCGTAAGCGGTTACCGTAGCCAATGAGCGATTGCAATACCAGAGGCATCACGCACGCGTTGCCGACCCCGAACCCCCCCCACCCCTAAAGAGCTCTGGTAACCTTACTCATCGCAGGAACACAACACTATTTGAAACAAATAATGTTATTTGGCTGCGATCTTCTGTAAGGCGGAGGTACCTCCCCAGGCGGGCTGCACAGCGCACAGCGAGAAAATATCGCTGTGCCCTACCTCCTCCTCCGCCATTCGAGAAACTTTATTCCCCGGTCGGTTCTGCGAGCTATATGTCCACCATACATCCACCTGGTCAATGAACGAATACAGGGTAACCAAGAAAGAATCACACGATAAGAAAGCAAGAAAGCAAAATTCACATTGAGCTTATTTTGAAAAGCAAGTTCTGAAAAATATGTTTCTGCTTACACTGTGCTACTGAAAAGGTTAAATAATGGTAGGCACATAATGCTTATCGTGGGAAAATTTCACCTGTTAGAATGTCCACTCATCAACACTGATTGCAGTGATGTCACGATAATACGACACTTGTCCAATATTAAACATACTCAATGACAACAATAATCTCGACCACTCGAGTTTATGAGAGTGATAAGCGCTTTATGAGCTTTCGCGACATTAAAAGGATTTCTGCTGTGTGATGTTTCCGATCAAACCGTGATAGTGCAAAACTTGCGAAGATTTGCATTTGCTTTACAACTAATTAGGCTAAGTTGACAGAGGAAGTAACGAGTCTTGGCCGTCGGGGCCACGGAAGAATGCGAAAGCGTACCCGACGCAAGGCGTTCAGAAGGACCCCGATGGTTTTTAGTCGGTATGCCGTCGGCTGCTATTGTCTCATTAGCAATAGTAACCGACGCAGAGCCCGACATACACCTCTGGCTTTCCCCAGGCTGGGGGGGATGCGTAACGCATTTCTCCATCGTCAAAAAAAAAAAAAAGGAAGTTACGAGTCATAAAATGACATAAATGTTTCTGTTTTATCTTATTAGTTTGTGCTGTTCTTGTGTGAGACCAAAATAAATGTATTTCATTTCTTTCTTTCTTTCAAATATAAAAAAATAAATTTCAGCCCCATCCACATACCGCGCATGACACAGGCATTGTTTTTAATAAAGCTTTGTATGTATCGTTTGCCTAAGTTTTATGTTTTTCCTCTTAATTATATTTTTATTCGAAGTCTGATTAGTAATTACCTACTGACATCTACTACAGTAATGTAAAATGCTTGTTCCTTAACTCTCTGTGAAGAACTATCCCTTTGCCTGAAGAGACAATGCATTGTATTTTTATTTTATTTTCCTTATTTTATAATCGGCTAGAAAAATTGATCTGAAAACCGGTTGGTCTTTTTTTTGTTTTTTTTTTTATACAACAGAGGTGGCAAACAAGCTTACGGCCCACCTGATGGTAAGCGGTTACCGTAGCCTATGAGCGCTTGCAATACCAGAGGCATCACGCACGCGTTGCCGACCCCGAACCCCCTTCCACCCTAAAGAGCTCTGGCAACCCTACTCACCACAGGAACACAACACTATTTGAAACAAATTATGTTATTTGGCTGCGATCTTCTGTAAGGCGGAGGTACCTCCCCAGGCGGGCTGCTCCAATTCAGAACGACAAAATCTCGCTGTGCCCTACCGCCTCTCTTACAGTATGCTAGACACAATCGAGGTGGCACAATCTAGGAGAAGAATCCACCATCGCGTTTTGATATCGATTATCTCCCCAAGCAAGAATATTTCACGATAATACGCATAAGATGCTTGAAATATTTTACTATTGATTAGCAACTTTTGACATTTGCTATTGTATCGTAAGCGTATCCGAATCATTCGTGCTTAGGCTACGGATTTTAGTTATTGCGCTAGTCCGTGAAGAGATGATGTTTCAGATGTCGCTATTGTTGATGAAATCGTCCTTAAGGTTGCGTCCCCATTTCGCTCACGGAATAGCGCCCCTGGTATTCCCTAGTCCTACATTATACTCACTTCTATGTATATATGATGTCTATTATGATGTGATATGATAGTATTATGATGTATATATGATGTCTATTATGTATATCAGTCTCTGGTACCCATAGTACAGGCTATGTCTAGTTTGGGATCAGTTGACCGTGTGTGATATGTCCGGAATATTTATTTATATACTCACTGTCTCATAGCTCAGTTAGTAGTAACTCTGCCTTCTGCGCTAGAGGTCGCGGGTTCGATCCCCGCATTGGACAAACATTTGCGTGATAAACACAGATGTTTGTTCTGTGTCTGGGTGTTAAATATTTATCTATTATATATCTATATATATCAGTCTCTGGTACCCATAGTACAGGCTATGTCTAGTTTGGGATCAGTTGACCGTGTGAATTTGTCCGGAATATTTATTTATTTATTTTATATGTTTTACTGTTCATCCGACTAGCACTGTTGACACCAATTTAATTGAAAACGCTGTATTGTATCATTTAAAAAGAAGACAGTTCCACTGAAGTAAATGTATCTTACTATGGTTTAATAGTAATAAGGTAGGTAGGCATGTGATTACTAGTAGGTACTAGTTAAGCTATAAGTAGTTTGTTCTTAACATTTTTTTTTTATATTATATTCCAATGTAGAAACCTCTTATTAGCCTTAAAGTTATGTAGAGCCGTTGGTTTCTCAAAATAAATAATAGTCGGATTGTCAATTTACTGGGGAGCAACCGTTAGCGAGTTTCTCAATACCATTTCAGAAAGAACCCGCATTTGTCTTTGGACTCTCCAAGAAACTAACATTCTTATCCGACCCCACTGTCACACCGTCACCGTATATCGGCGTAATTAGTTGGGTATAAGGGAGCGTGTCACGTGCCACTCAAGTGGACATTGATTGCGGTACTTTCGTGCGGTCTTATACTGATGTTATGATTCGGTAATTCTAGTATTGTTCATGTTATTCTCGATATAATACTATTTTCTACATTACCTATAAAAGGCATGTTTCCTACCAATCATATTTAACACAGTTTTTTTTCAGTGTTTATCGACTCGTTTTTCCTGGTTCATCCGCGTCCTCAACACGCGTCATGACGCCGACTATAACTAAGCCTGCAAGCAAGAACGAGCTTGCATAGACAAGCATTCGTATATTTTTACGTCACTGAAGATGAGGATTAATAGCTTAGCGTGGTATTAGCATATCATCAGGAAGAATGTCATGTGGTGGGTAGTGTGTTAGATACGAAAGAGGGTATAATTATGTGTAGAGGGTTAAGAAAAGGAAAGTTTCATCATCATCAGCCTGTAAAGTCCACTGCTGAACATAGCCCTCTCCCAAAGAGTGCCATGACAAACGGTCTTGAGTTTTCTCCATCCACCGACTTCCCGCAACCTTTACAATGTTGCCTACGGTCCTTCCAACACTGCGTTGCCATTCGAGAACCTTACATGGCCGGCCGACTGCCTCTTCAACTTAATTAATAATTGTTAGTTTAACTCAATGAAATCTTCAATTGTCGATCAGTTTGAAAACTCTTTGTTAATGTGATCGAATTTATACATCGCAATCCACAAAAGGTCACAAACAGTAATTAACGTCGATCCCTGACCCCCGATAGGTGCCGTAATCCCAGCTCATGCGGGAGAGCTTATACGTGTAATGCAAGATAATGGCAATGCCAATCATTACTGGCTCAATAATGCTTTGTTTTTCTTTTATTTGATGGCCAGTGGGGATTGATTATTTGGTTAGCCATTGTGGGATTATTATAGAAAAGCTGCCACAAAGAAAAGCTGGCTTCACTAGCAGATAAATAGTAGCATATACATCTTTGTAATGACACCCTAGAACCTAGAACACCAGTGTCTATCTAACGTGTTTTTTTTTCTAAACTCATTTATATAAGGTGTGAAAATAGTAAGCTGAAAGAGAGAAGCTCAGACCATCACTTGTTATTATTCCCCAATACTGGTTAGTAACAAGACTTGCATCTAATCTTATATGAACTTCCTGTAACCCGAGCATGGCCGGCCACACTAACCTTGCGAAATTGAAAAGCAATTTCCTCTTATACTTCTTTATTTTGTACATGGAATTTAAATTTCGTCGAGTTATTGCAATGATTGGCAGTCGCGTGTTTAAAAAGCGTTAGAAGAGACAAAATATCTGACAAAGATCTTGATTTTATTGATTCCTGAAAAACATTATTACTACAATTACTGAATACAAATTGTTTATTTCAGTCAAACAGTCACAAAAAAATCATGGGCTCTTAGCATTCAAGCTAAGCGCAAGCTTGTATTTTGAGTGCTAAGACAAATTAAAGTAACAGTTTTGTTGGTAATTATGTAACGAACTTTTGTAAACCAATTTAGCGGATAAACAAAACGACTCGTCTTTGTTTTTTTCTTTAAAATATTCTGTTACGCCAAAGGAGTTGATTCCCTAACAGAGGGGTATTATAGTATGACATGTCGACCCTTGTATTCGGACACATGCCAATCAAGATATTCGTCACACTATTTCTACAAAACTCTTCTCATGCAGTATTCTAAGCAACAAAAATTCATCGTTGGAATTTTGAGGAGAAATGCCATTTAAAAAAGTAAATGGCAAATATTTCTATGAAAATAATACGGTCTAATGTAAGTCACATCTAAGAATGCCAGGATCTATAACAGCATCCGAGTCAAAACTAATTGTTTTATTTTTATCGATGTTCGTTTCGTCACGTGTCGTCGCGTCGACAACGCTAATTTGCTGACGGGGCCTAGACGATGGCGTCGTCTAGGCCCCGTCAGCAAAAAACCAGCGCCCTACCGTACCTAGGTTCGGGGCATTTTATGCTGAGTTTATTATTTTAGGGACCCATTTGCCCCACACCTACCGTCTACGTACATGTTTTTTGTTTTTTTGTGTTTTCTTCCTACCTACCTACGTACTAAATTGACATGTTTTCTTTCTTTCTTTCTTATATCAGAATACTTTTGTCAGTGATTCTGTCTTTTCTAGTATTCTCACTTCTAAGACCTACGGTCGGTCTTAGAAAATTACTTACATGCCGGAGCAATTCCCCAACCGCAAGTGAGGTATGACCGGCGAATAAACAGCACTTTGTCGTGCCGCCACCGCAAGATTGCCTGAGACATTGTCTTATGCGATACATTGAATATTTCCCTCGGCATGACATGTGTAGATGATTTGAAAAGTTTCTGTACCTGCCGAAAGTCCTCGCCATGAAGGGTCGCGTGGTAATTTCTGAACCTTACCTCTAACATAAATTTATATAGATACCTACAACTAGCTTGCGCCGGGCGGGTTCGCTTCGTAACCCGTCTTAGTCCAAATTTTTGGGATATTACAAAAAATCAAGCAACTTGGTATTAAAAAGCATTGGTTGGTATCAAAAAGTTTTTTTTTAATACCTAATCTAATTTAATTGAAATTTGCTCTAAAATTCAAAAAACATGAGAGGAGCTTACTGAAATTGTTGGGCAAATTAAAGCAAAATTTGATTTAATTTAGTAAGGGCTCTGTTGAAATGCCAGACGGGGTATATCATTTGTTCCCCACAAAGTGGCACCTGAGGCGCAACACTATCACAGTTAGAGTGCCATATGATGATGTCAAGTGTGTACTCCTACAGTTGCCGGCTAGTACCGAAGCACATGCCGTGGTGGCCCGGCTGAAGAATAGGTTCCTCAATTTCTACCCGTGGATGTCGTTAGACTTACGGAAAAAAGCTAGGGGCTTGGCAGCAGCGTTCCTTATTAACAATACCTCATAGCTAACTAACTAAACATGCCCAGGGTGGCGTTGAAGTAAAGTCTTAGTCAATTCTTTTCAATACAAGTAACATTGGAAAGCAGAAGTAGCTCGATCTTTTTCAAGGTTTGTTTTCTTGTTTCCAGTCGTGTTTGCATAATTTTTCAAGAAATAAAAATGATGGTGAGTATTTTTAAATGGATTTCTCGCATTAAAGAAGGAAGTGGACAATTCTGAAGGCGAAGGTCTTGGACTATCTGCTTTGTCATGGACTGTTTCAACGAGCGTAGTGCCACCCAAATTTATGTTTTTAACCGGGACTGACAGTATAACAGCCGGTAACTGTGACTTTGAGAGGTCGCGTGAGTGATGCTCATAGTAAAAGTAATTCGGCTTGCGCAATCCGTTTCATAACTGTCCAACGATTGCCCAAAGCAAGACAATTTTACAAATTGATCCGTCTCTTAATAAGAGCATAGTGAATTATTGGTCATTTTTAGGGTTCAGCAAATATAGAGTTATGAAATACCTAAACTATAGTGGAGCACCCGGCTGATAAATAGGCCCCTCTACCTACCCGTGGATGTCGTAGGAAGCGACTAATGGAAATAACTAGGGGATGGGCAGCAGCGTCCCCTATTTTAACAACGATAGCTCTAACTTCGCTCACAAGCCGGCGTGCCCAGCGTGGTGAATATGGACACGTTCCTCTAACATGATAGGAATTCGCTCTGGAAATCCGTGAGGGAAGTCTATGTTCAGCAGTGTACATCCTACGGCTGAAGGGAAAAAAGGGGCGTATTTAATAAATATAAAAGATAGCAAAATAAAAGCGATCAGTTTTCTGTACCGACCTTTTTGAAATCATCTTTTTTGTTTTTTATCATCATCTATTTCATTGATGTTAATTGATGGCTGAAATGATGATGTTGAATATTCGTTGTCAATAGATAAAGCGGTACAGAACCCAGTTTTCAAATTGTGATTTGTCACAGTATTTTTTCTTAGGCAACGGCAACGCGGATTCACACGGCCTCTTGCGACATTCCAGATTTCGTTGATGTCGACAATGAAGACAGATGGAGATAAGAAAGGGATTTTGTATTTTTAAATGTAGCATTGTTTTAAGTTGAGAATGTTGCTGTTATGCAGATTTTGTAATGGAGCCATTTGTATTGTACATTTGATAGGTTAGGTATTTCCTATACAAATAGGAAGTTACTATTTTGTAAACAAACTGGTAAACAAGCTTGCTGGTCGTGTCTTCTTGGTGGTCCTGTATTAGGTCAGTGACTAGGGTTGAGGTATGGTGGCCTGAAAAGAGCCTATGACCCTCGGTGAAAGAATCAGTGTAGTGAAAGTATTAAAGTGCGCCCCTTAAAGGCTCCTTTCATGTACAGTAATGGGTAATTGGGTAAATGTTTAGTTATACATATAATATATGTAGAAAATTTTGTGAGTCACTTGAAAGCTTTGAACGTTTTCCGTACCCCTGGTATTTTTGATTGTATCTGTGTTACACTGGTATTCTTATCTCCTTACTCATTATCACTCACTAACTTATTTACCTAGAATAGCATATAGGCTACTTTTTATGTAATACCGCGCGAGCAAAGCCGTGAGCGTAAGCTAGTTACATTTATGAAAAATATAGCTAAGATCATAAAAGTGATACAGCTGGGTACAAATACGAACAAAACACGTAGGTAATTGATGCCATAGATAGGTACAAGTGCGAACAAAAAGCGTATAATGAATAACGTTTAATAAGAAATCAATTGATGGCTTCTCACGGCGGATTGGCAGGGACACACACGCCTTCACAGAGCTAGGTATGTATAGACAAGACAATGGTTCAAGTTCAAATTATTTGATAGCCAACAGATATTTCTCCGATTTCTGAAGTATTTGTAAGTTTAGTTGATAACACCATCTATATTTTCAATATTTTCTATACCTAACAACTAAGTTGTGTAAGTAGAAAAAAACTTTTAAATGGAGCATGTTCTTCATTTTTTAAAGAAGTTTAAATCAAAAATACTATCATTCTAACTAATCTCATTCATAGTGAAAGTGTGTTTGTTTGTGGTTGGTTAGTGTTTCTTTCACGCAGCAATGGAACACCAGAGCCGGAGTGTGATATCGGCTACTAATATCCAGGCAAGCGAAGCCGCGGGCGGATGCAAGTGGTATCATAATTATCACGTCTCATATTTTGCGTGACTCTAAAATTTGAATACACATAGCTCCGCAATTCTGTTAGGTTGATCAGCTTATACATTTAACCCATCCCGTTCCACTCTAGCACTTCCTACATCTACGCCCAAATATCACGACACCCGAAGGTCGACACATGAGACTGATGAATTGAAACAATGATGTCACAATTAGAAGTTAAGTTTTGTACCCACAGTGATAAGCAGCGTCAGATGCTTATCTTTAAAACGGATGGATTGAACTGCGGGGTCATGTGTGGTGCATCGATCTTGTGTGATGCTTCAAGATTAAGTCAAGACTATGAGAGATGAAAAAATGTATGACTCTTCACTGGTCCTTAACATGAAATGGCGTTAGCAAATCAACCAAGGAATTGAGTAAAAAAGATGAAAAAGGTGATGCTAAAACAGCGAGCTATGGGCATACTTACCAGCACATAAAAGAACTGCTATTGTCTATTCTAAAAGCTTTAGAGATGAGTCCTTTGTAAAACTCTACCAAACGCAAAACTATAATCATTGCCAAGAATATTTAATTTTAGTCTGTCTGTTGACAATTCTACTTATTCGGTTATCGTATATTTCTCTGAGACTCTTGTCTTTAATCGTCGTGAGTGGGATTTTGATGGGAAATTTCATAAAAATAATAAAATTTGAAAGCGCGCGTAAATGAATAAGAGTACCGAGTGAGTCATAAAAGAAAACTAGCTTCTGCACGCGGTGACTGAGTCATAAACATCCAAACAGACTCACAAGCTAGCATTTATAATACTAACTTCCACCCGCGGCTTCGCTCGGGTGATACAAACGAGGATAAAAAGTAGCCTAAGTGTTATTCCAGACTACATAATTATGATCTTTCTTAAATTTGATCCGGATCCGTTCAGCCGTTCTGGCGTGACTGAGTAACAAATATCCATCTATCCAAATTCTCGCATTATAATATTAGTAGGATAACAATCATTTGATTTATTTTGTAATGTCATCAATACCACCTACAATCCGCCTCGGGTGTTAAAACTGTCATAACAAAAGTATGTCAAGAGCGCCTTCCATATTCTCAGAAACTTGTGCGACCAGATTCGATTTAGAAGAATTTCAGCTTTATTCCGAAGCTTTACGGTCTATGAAATTGTCGCCAGGCGCATCGAATTGTCACCTTAGCAGATGCGTAAGCTTTTAATCGTGCGTCTATTAAGGAGTTGTCACGAACGGATTTTTATGGCTCACAAGAAGCCAATATCGTTTTTAATGAGTCATAATAGTTATCTAATGAAGTGTTTGTCTTTCGATAACGATGACGGAACTGTTTTACTTACTATTTTTATGGTTTTTGAGATGTTATCGATTGATAATTTTGATATTGATATTGATTAGCTTTGTAAGTAAATTGTTTGAGTAGGTACGGCTCTTTCGACATTGTTTTGCCTGTTGATTTACTAACGGTTCGCCCCGAACTAAGATCTTGCGATGTCTGCTAAAAGTTGGTGCTTCGAAAATCGCACTTTTAACATGCTCTGCCTATTAGCCAATCTTACCTAAACTACGAAGTCATTAAAACTATACCAAATGGGAGCTCAAAGTGAGCTCCCATATTGGTTTTTTAATATAACAATTTTCGTTGTATCTTAGAAACCATATGTCCTAGAATAAAAATAAAAATACCTCCAATTTTGTTTGCATAACTTGTTTTTGAAAACCCCCTTTTGGACCACTATATCTTAGCACCCCCTTGACAGATTTAACTCATATTCTTACCAGTAAATATTAATAGTATAACCTGTTGACCTAATAAATTCCTAAATTCCGTGCACATCGGATTATCGGTTCGAAAGTTATGCTCTAACAAACAAACATACACGTTTCTAAGTGATCCTAGTGATTTTATTGAAATAAACGCCTTTTGACTTTGACATACAAACTTACAACGCCGAGTCGCCCAAATTGTTTGAGAGATCTTCGCTCGCTTGAATTACCTACTTCTTATTTTTCTAGCTTAAGGATATTACTTTAAGAATGTAAAAGTGCTCTTTGATATCAAATAATATCAACATTACAAAACATTTCGAAAGCCGAAGACGATCGAAAAGATAGATGATCTAAATATCCAAACAAATTGAAACTCGAATCGGCACATCTATGTCAAATGCAATTGAAGAACATGGTACAATGTGACCCCATCAGAGAAAATACGTCAAGATACTATCTGTAAACATGACATCTCAAATCAAACGACAAGTATTGTCTAAAAGAAATAACCGCTTGCTCAAACAATATAGACGTTGATTTTGAACTCTATTGCATTGCAATAAGCGGTGAAACTAAAGATAGATTTGTAATTTGTGAAATCGGCGTCAGAATAGTAGCCATTATCCGAGAGAACATACGTTTGAAAATGGTAAAAAAACGATCGAAATAATATGATTAATAGGCCGCCGGTATGAGAGTTGGACTCTTGACTAGTGTGTGATTCTTTCGCCTGACAGATTGTCTCGACTCTCTGACCCGAGCACCCTGTGGCGACTCTAATGATGTTGTCACCGCACTTGGTTTTATCGATATCGATGAATCTCGATAAACATGATCGTCTTCGTTACCTGTCGCAAGAATACAGACAAATTTGATGTAGAGCTGTGTTGTTTTTTAGCAATGTTTTATTTAAATTTTGAGCGGTCTAAACTTCATCAACCATAATTGTACAGTAAGACCGTATCGTGCCACATTTGGTTCTTCAAACGATAACATTTTCACCAAAACTATATTGATTTAAGCTGCTGTTGCTGATAAGATAGGTTTTAAAATTAGATTCCTTATTTTATTTTGATAGTGGGTCATTTCATCGACAATTCAAAATATCGATAGCACCCACCTGTTCAAACACATCATTACTGCGGGGACGGCTAAGATTACTCTCAGCACGATACTGTCCCGCGTCGGCGCTCGTTCGCGACGCTTTGACATCCCGACATACCATCAGCATTCTAATCCAATCCACATAAGCCTTTTTCAATACATATAGAGTCCAAAATCCAAATACAGAAAAGCAAAACGCATTTCCCAGTACGTCATACGTTGATAGACGGCCAAAGCGGTCCGGTGTGAGAGCACACCATTTTTTTACTTCAATTTTGAATATGCAATATAAAGATATTGAACGATTATTACTCACGATTCTGAATATATTTTTAGTGTTTGACGTTTGGTCATCGGGTCACAGTAGGTAAGTGTTATAGAAAGTTAAACTGTCGAAAGATAAATTAAGTATCTATAAAAAAATTTAAATAGTTACATACAGAAGTCAACATAAATATTCGTTGGAATAGCATTAATGAATATTGAATTAAGTGACGTTTTTATATAGTTACACTGGTTATTTTTCTTTTGAGCCTCACCATTTTCGATTGGCACCGCAAAATTACATCCATCATCATTTTGTGAAAAAGGATTATCGAAAAGTGTTAGGCACCAATCCGTGTGTGTTGTCTGATTCTTCTAGGCTTTGCTGAGACATGCCTAGCTTTATCTTGTTTTCATGACGTTTCAATGTGATCCTAGTCATTTTAATGAAATAAACAAACTTGGCTTTGAGATTTTTAATTATCAATATAATCATTTCGCTACACTATTAAATTAAAAGGAAAGGTAGACCCGTAATCTACAAGCACACAATACATTTACAAAAAATTTTTTAAAAGGCCGTTGATAAACTGCCTTATTTTTTTCACGGTAAACGACAAATTAAAAGAATCTTGCCATTTCAGTGACATCAACATACAAAATAATATAAATATGTTTTTATGTATCGTAAAACGAGTCGTAAAGCGATAAACTAGTGTTTATAATCTGTACGTATGGAACAAATGTTAGATGACAAATCTAGTTAATAAATTTTTTTTACATCATACGAATGCGTCTTTCGTTGGTAAAAATAGCTACCGTCATCACTACAGTCTATCATGTTGACCAAATAAAGATACGCTTGAACCTTAATTCGTCGGGTGTGGAATTAAAAAGTACCAAATTCACAGTATTTTCTATGAAATAAATAAATGTTCATCTTTAATAAATAAAAATGTTTGCCACAAATGTATGACGGAGCATCACTTAGAAGCATATCGATTTGGTTCATTTATTTTTTCACAAGGTACGGTAGGTCACGTAATATTTTTTTGAATATTTTTTTGGAAAACAAATGTTGTTTATGATATGAAAAAAATCCTTAAGCTAAATCCCTTAAGTAGGGCTTAGGCATCTTAATCCTGGTAGCATGCAAGCAAAGACGCAGGCAGCCACTAGTTAAACATAATAACGACTAACTTACGTATTCTAAGTCGTTAATAATTATGTTTCTATTCACACACTATAGAAAATTCATTCAAAATTTATTCTTTTTTGAAGTTTCCCCTGAAAATTCCCCTGTCGACGATAAGCATACGAGCCGGTGCCGATAATATGCGATAAGTCGCTATAATTACCTGCACATTTGACACAATCCGTCTTCTTCCCCGAACACCGCGAATAAAGCTTAATTCCCACCATTATACATCAATCTCGCATCCAGTTAAGGGGACGAAACGCGGAACATCAGAATGTGTCTCACGTAAGTTCGGTCACAGTGCTTTTGAGCATAGTTGGGTCGATTTTCAACTTACATTGTAAGAACCACTAAGTAAGGAATTATGACGCAGGTTTTTTATTATAAGTCGGCTATCCATATCATTTACCTCCACTTTTTACCTATTGAACTTCAAAATTTATAACCTAAATCACTCGCTCATTTTTGGTTAGATACATTATTATTCATTTTATTATAACAGTTTAAATATGTTTCCAGATGTATAGAATTTTTTGAAGAATTTGTATCAAATTTGACACAAAATCAAATTAAGGGTCAAGTCACTCAACCAATTTCCACTTTCACACCATCAAAAATAAACGCAAGTGCGCTAAAAGTTTAGTTTAATGTCGACATACATACATACGTAGTGGTCAGTCATGTATCGTCACATCAATTGATCGATGATTAACTCAACTGCCATACGTTAAAAATTAGTATGTTTTATATTTTAGCTAAATAAATTAGGTATAATAGATTAGGTTTGGCATTAGTTGTAATTTAATTATATCTTTATTATAGTTATATACATTTAATTTTGAATAAAGTTCTTAAGATAAATTGGAAACAATATTTTTTTCTTTATTTGGATGAATATAGCACATTGATTCAGAGAGCTGTTTTCTGTAGTCTGTGTCAGGCCCACCAAGTGGCTAATGAAGTGTATTGGTTGATATGCGACCCGCGGCTGGCTTCGCCTTAATGATACGATTGACAGTACAGTGGAGTGCCGGGGAATTGTTTCTTGGTTCAAATGTTTGGGGCCGTAGAATAAGCGAACGAAGATATACCTACAGGGATATTTATACAAGCTTATCCTTCCTACTAATATTATAAATGCGAAAGTTTGTTGTTAGGATGTTTGTTGTTCAATCATGCCGTAACGGCTCTACCGATTTCGTTGAAACTTAGAATAGATAAAGTTCTATACCTTGAATAGCATATAGGCTACTTTTTGTGGTACCACGCGATTGTAGCCGCGGGTGGAAGCTAGTATTACATATGTTTGTACGTTCGGGTGGCAATTTGCATGTGGATTTTGACAGTTCCCATTGATTGATAGATTCAGTTGAAAATTTTCATGCATGTCAATTTATGAAAACAATATAGAATTTATTATGGTGACAATAAAATTATCTGATGATGAAAGAAGCTGTTCTATGGAAATACTCAGCAAATGAGAATAATCTATCGGGTATGCTTGGGCTCACCATAATGAGCTTGATGTTCCTATTCGTAATCCAGTAAAAGGCATTTGATTTAATAAAAGCTTGTTATAACAAATATCTAATTCAAACGATTATTCTAGTTTAAAGTTATATTTTAAAAACCCGTTACTTCATAGCCACGGCATAAAATGGATGCCACGAAGACGTATTTAAATCTCATTGATGTCTTGTTCTGAACACTTCGCTTATAATGGCGCCTCCGAGACGTGTCTCCCTTAAATAAAATATATTTTACTCCCGCCAACGTTCTTCAAGTTGACAGACACTTTTACTCTTCTTCAATCTAGACTTCATTGTTGGAGACAGGACGGATTGAAAGAACAAGGTGATTCATAATAAGTTATCTACGCCGAAAAGAGTATATTCTACATCCAATTGGCAATCAAGTTTGTTCTATGACTTTTGGGAATTTGATATTTAATATTGAAAAAAAAATCAATATGCAAAAGTTTAAGTTTTGTCTTGGGGTCAATTTGTTAAAAAAATTGGAAAAAATATTAAAGAAAAAAAAGTTTTGTTCTCGACCTGTTTTAAATCAGCTGTTTTTCGGTCTTTTTATCTTCTTTATATCATTCGTTTAACGTACGAGAAGTTTGACTTTAATAATAGATACTACCTAAAACTGAGTTTTAACTGATTTTACCACAAAACAGTTGATATAGGTATTGATAGTTTTTTTAATGAAAACTGTTGAATTCCCAATAGTCGTAGAACAAAATATACAGCCAATTGGGTGTAGAATAAGCCACTTTCGGGATAGCATACATATTATAAATCATCTTGAATACAAATTTACCTTTCCTCTCCGCGGTGATTTGTCAAATCCAATCACGAAAATTCCAAACAAAAATTTTGATAGAACATAATCACTGATGTTCGCGATGCTTTGAGCTTTTTTGTCCATAGCCAACATCCAATTTCAAAACTAATTATGGGTCGTAGCGATGGTGACTCTACTTCGGCCACGTCACATAAAACCGGCCCTTAGTGTCAAATAGGCTTTATTGTGGTGGTTTACGGTTTAATTTAATAAACAGAGAGTTATCAAAAAATGGGTGTTTGCATTATAGAGTTTTGTCTATTTTTAATACTAAGATGGTATATCTATCTAGGACCATAGAGGGAGGACAGAGACAAAAATAATGTCCGTCCTAAATTCCATTTTACAAAGATACAGGCATCAGTACCTATTACTTCCAAAATTTAGCATTAAGGCTAGTTTTCACCTGCGCACTTATTTTTGATAGACTAATGTATCTCTGAAGCCGTGTTCAAACGGCATGCGATATGTCCTTGATATGTCATGTCATATCAAATTAGCTTCAAATGGCCCTTACGTCTACTGAACAAAGTCAATTTCGAGTTTGTCATTTGAGGATGTGCGACAGGTCGTAGTATAGCCCAACGATATCGTAAGCTATTAAACGTTAACTCAAAATTAACTTTATCAGAACTCGAAAGGATCATTATAAATAAATGTAGGATCAGATGTCATATCGCACGTCATTTGAACCCGGCTTTAACCAGTTACCGCCGTGTAAAGATTTGATGAAAAGTGAGTGAAACTTCTGTTTGCAAGTAGTCTTATTGTGTCTGTGGTCGTATGCTGGCACCCAGCAAAGGTAACTTCGCCATGTTAGTGTGACAAAAAAGTATGATTAATGGTCACTATGGTCATCACAAAAGAACTGTCAGTCAGTGAGCACTCGTCTTTATTCCGCTATTTTTACCGCTTTGTAGACTTATTACGAATGTGTCAGTCAAGCCAATAATATCTTGTTTTTTATGAATAAAACTGTTATTGGATGATCAAGTTCTATTAGGGAGAGGAAGTAAAAATATAATGCCAGTGCGGTATGTAAGGGAAAATATGTGATTCAAGTCATTTATACCTACTAGTAATTCTATTCGTAAGATAAACTGTGAAAATCGTCTATTTAGCATGTTCTAACTAATATCCATTCTTACCTGGAAGACGAAGGTGTTGAAACTTCACCAAATGGATTTTGATGTTTTCAACTATGCTATGGGAAATCACTCCGAAGTGGTCACTTATTAAATTTATGGATAAAGGATTGCTTCTTGTCCCATAAAACTTATAAAAAAGAACATCATCACAATTTACCTAAACATTTATTTGTGGATAATATTAACTTTTGCGCTGAAACGCCAACTCTCTGTTAAGTGTTTGTAGGATAGGAAGTAAGTTTTTAAAACGTAATTTTATTTTACTGACTCAACGACAACGTCATATTTATATAATATAATAAAACCATATAGCCGCGCGTACATATCAATTAAATACCTCAATAAAGACACTTGGACACCCAAAGCTCTATTACGAACGGCCATGACCTTTACAGTCGTGATTCCACCGGATCGTGACATCTAAGTAATCGATGGTGAGGTCGCCAATCAATGACGGAAGTGTACCTGTTTAACACGGTACAGTCGCATTCAGAACTGTACTTCATGTATGTACCAACCAAATCAAGCTACAGTAACAGCTAAGTAATCGATGGTGAGGTCGCCAATCAATGACGGAAGTGTACCTGTTTAACACGGTACAGTCGCATTCAGAACTGTACTTCATGTATGTACCAACCAAATCAAGCTACATCAATCATCATTAGCTGGAGGAAGTCCACTGCTGGACATAGGCCTCCTCCAAAAAGTGCCACGACGAACGATCTTGAGTCTTCTCCATCCCGCAACTTCCAGTACTGCGTCGTCCGGTTTGAGGTTGCTATTCAAGAACCTTTACACCCCAACGTTTGTCGGTTCCGAGGGAACTACATAGCCTGCCCACTGCCACTTCAACTTTCTACTTTTCTGAGCTATGTCGCTGACGTTGGTTCTTCTACGGATTTCCTCATTTCGGATTTGATCAAGTAGCGTAACTCCGAGCATACCTCTCTCCATTGCCCATATTGGAATGGCGACCACGAACTGTGCGACACAGTGTTAGAAGGCCCCGATGGACCGATGACATTGTGAAAGTTGCGGTAAGTCGGTGGATGAAAAAGGCTCAAGACTGTTCGTCGTGTCACTCTCTGGCAGTGGCACTTATATACCTATTGATATTATGACGGAAGGCAACACACGCATCAAATTTTGATGATGTGTTGATAAGGTTATTGAAGGTTGTATCGATGTAATTGATCCGTGAGATATGAATGCAATTAATTAAACGTCAGTTGTAAACGAGCCAGCCTTGAGATTCAAATTCCCACCTGTTTATAGAATTAATGGATGAACACCCAACAGCCACAACTTAGATTATTTTTAGGAAACTTTTGGGTAAATCTCCTCACGATGAGTAAAGAATACGAGAATAACTGGTATTTTGAGGTTGAAGAGGTTGAGAGCTATAACGGGTCTATTTTAGTCGTAATCAAAGTCACCCACAATGCCTAGGCGAAGGCCTGGCCTAATCAATTTTCTATTTCCACGATCGATTTGTGTTGTGCCAGACGAAAAAATGCCATTACTTCAGTGGAGGTACTGAAGGATTTCCATTTATTCGTATGGTCACCCTGATAAGCAAGTTGACAGATATTCAAAGACAATTCATCAAAATGTCCACGAATGGGGGAATTAAAAAAAAACCCAAAGTCCCTCATGAGGCGGCACCAGCCTTGAGTCTCCAGTCATGGTTTGTCAATTACCGCGCCATTGTGCTCTGCGCCTGCGCAACGATGTTATCTGGAAACAAAAATATTGTGGCTTGGATTAAGTTTATTCTTTGGATTTTTGAAAAGTAAAAGATGCAGGAGTTAGAAAAGCACATTTTAGAGCAGTAGAGATAAGGATCATTTTGAAATATATTTTAGATGACATATCGCACGTGGTTTGAACACGGCTTTACACTTCTTCATAAGGAAGAGCATTGGTACTCTAGCCTAATGCCTCATCGTAGACTATATCAAAAAGAAAATAATTATGTCAAGCAATCAGACGATGATGATGCTAAATATGGTCAACCAAGATGACAGTCCCTGCATTTCGCTGTCCGACCATCCGAGATCTATCTATGTGTTCCGTAACTAGTTTATCATCCCAAAGGGGTTCTATCGAAAATGAGAACAAATATATCAAAAAAAATCTTTCAACGTTTTCTGACTGTCTTGAGCCAGTTGTTACTAGCGATGTTTTACATTATTGTCTATAGTCTTAACCGGAACTTGTCAAATCAACAGTTTTTTAGTCTTTTTAACTAATTACTAAATGACGTGAAGTACGATATCAAGAGTGCTACTTAAAACAGCTGATTTTTGCAAAGAAAAATGTCGAATTTAATCACTTGAGATGTGATTAAATTCGACATTTTTCTTTGCAAAAATCAGCTGTTTTCGGTAGCCTCAAAGGTTTGCTGGAAGAAAATTCTTTTTAGGGTTAAGCTCGCACTTTATTTCAAATTTCTGCTATCTGTTTCTTGTGTAGTACAACAAAGAATAAAGAAGTTATAAAAGTGGCAGAACAAACTTGATTGCCAATGTTGGGGTGTAGAATAAGCCCCTTTCGGGATTGTATAGGTACATAATATTATGAATCACCTTGTATAGATTATAGTTTTAATTACTCGAACAAAAACTCCGAAACTGGTTTAAATAAATGGCAAATTGAATGTCACAGATGACGGCAATTTATATAAATATTGCAATTATATCGAAAAATTACTTTTGATAAAATAAACGGTTTCATTAGCACTTTCCACCAGGATATGATGGATGATGGGGGACAGTTGTAATTTGATAATATAACTAGCTTGCGACCGCGGCTTCGCTCATGTGGTACCTAGATAAATTTAGCCTATAAGTTATTTTAGGTAAAGAACTCCATGTATTGCAAGTTTCATCAAAATAAATAAATATTCCGGACATATCACACACGGTCAACTGATCCCAAACTAGGCATAGCCTGTACTATGGGTACCAGAGACTGATATACATAATATAGATAGATATTTAAAACCAAGACACAGAACAAACATCTGTGTTCATCACACAAATGTTTGTCCAGCGCGGGAATCGAACCCGCGACCTCTAGCGCTCGTGAAAATCGTTCGTGATTGAACCAGAAACATCCAAACATCCTCGCAAACTGTCTTATATATAATATTAGTAGGATAGTAGGATGTTAGAACGGTGTGCGATAAGAATATATGTCACTTAAGATGTGTTTAAAATTCAATTAAAATGATCTTTAGGTCCACTAATTATAGTTAATTTTTAGTTTGAAATTTGAGGGCGTACGATTGACT
This sequence comes from Anticlea derivata, assembly GCA_947579855.1. Taxonomy (NCBI): domain Eukaryota; kingdom Metazoa; phylum Arthropoda; class Insecta; order Lepidoptera; family Geometridae; genus Anticlea; species Anticlea derivata. The sequence continues at coordinate 8,266,694 of OX388271.1, read as the reverse complement.
CAGCGATATTGCAAGCTCAAACTCGAATTTTCCTTTATGCAGTAGGCGTAAGGATAATTTTAAATGACATATCATACGCCTTTTGAATTATCTACCGGGATTCAAACCCACGAAAGTGGAGGTACCACCCACTAAGACAACACGGCTAGATTCAATCTAACCTTTCGAATATTCCAAGGTGAATGAGGACCGTAAATGTAATAACGATGAACATAAAAACATACAACGCAATAGAAAATATCAAAGCTGCTATAATAATACAGGAAAACGAAACAATGCGTCCAATTGACCTCTATCGGAGTACAAATCTATGTAACGTCTAATGTTTCGGGTGAACGTTTTAAAGGGAAACTTGGCTCAGAATTGGATATTCAAGGTTATGGTGCAAGATATGGACGTAAGCGATAAATAGCGACAAAAGTGTACTACCAAACGAGTACTGCGTACCATGTTATTTTTTTGTTGTATATATTTTACTTACTTAATTCTAGTTAGGTAGGTAGGTTGTGTTTCTTGTGTCATTGGTATTTTTTGTGTGTATTAAATTGATAATATTCTATTCTATTCAGAAGAGAGCGAAACAATTTTCCTAAGCTTTTGCATTATTACAATATTTTATACTTACATGTTTTTAATCATATTTTGTTTTAATTGATTTGATTACACTCACATTATAAATGCGGAAGTTGTCTCTCTGACTGTTTCACGAGAAAACGGCTGAACCTATATTGATTAAATTATGTAAGTAGACTTAGGTACTCTTCGGGAGATGCTAGTAACTGAATAAATAAACAATAATGGATTTAAATGTCTTATGAAACAAACGAAAGGTCACAGAAGAAAATGCGGAAAGGGGAGGTAGGTTGCTAAATGAGAATCGTCTTAAAAAAGGGAAAAAAATAAGATAATATTTTTACAGATTTCGCAACCCAAGTGCTATTTACAGATCACAGAAAAGAGGGGACTCTTCTAACACAGGTTATTACAACTTAACAGAAGAGTTCCCACCCCAATTTATTTGTTTATCTTGTAATGACAATAAAAAGGTTTTTGATTTATTTTTTTTAACCCAATTATAAAGAGCACGTATGGAAAAAGGTACTTATGCATTCAATACACATGACTTACGCCTAAATATGTAATTTCATGGATTGCGATAGCTTGTTACTTGGTCCACCACATACGGAGCACAAGGTGTTATTATGTAAATGATGAGAGCTTAGTTTCGGCTGAGTCAATACTCCGTGGAAGGTAATTGGCGACACGTTCATACGCGCCGGCAGGACCGCCTCCTTAGTGCTGGGAGTTTGTCGATGAACTGACCCGTGTCGACGAAATATAAATGACAGAGTAGACATCAAATGTTGACCAGCCGAGGTTGGTTTTCATTGGCTTTTTCGGCGTTAGGTATTTTGTAGAATTGTACAGAAAATCGCAGCCAAATAACATTATTGGTTTCAAATAGTAATGTGTTCTGCGGTGAGTAAGGTTGCCAGAGCCTCGGGGTCGGCAATGGGTGCGTGATGGTTCTGGTATTGCAAGCGTTCATAGGGTACGGGAACCACTTACCAACAGGTGGGCCGAAAGTTTTTTTTGCCACCTAAGATAAAAAAAAGCCTTAAAAAAATCCTTGTCGGTGTACTGATGCAATTTCCTCTATTCTGATCTTACCAGTACGAGCTCCTTCACCTCCTTTTATGATGGCAATTTTCTCTTCAATCTGGCTCATGAATGAGTCGCTAATTTAGTGAAGACAGTTCATTTCCCAGCAATGACGTTTTGATGCTGGGATCTATCGATAAAACCCTCTGTACTTATTAAATTGATTGATAGTGTTACGTCGCAATCATTACATCCCATCAGGTCAGTTTTCCGAATCCAAAATCGACAAACTTTATTCAAACTTATGCTCAATCGTACAACAACCCATGATTTCTATAGCTGACAGTTGAAAACCCAGGAAGCCTATCGATAGCGCCTGCATTCCTCTGTGACGTCACGTCACGATTGTACAGCATTATAATCAGGTCTGCGCAGTGACAGTCACCTGAATTATAGCCTGCGATGCGATCGTGTGGCTGATAGTGACGCGACTGTACTTATCGATAGATTGATGTGGAAGCATTGAACAGCTTTGATGGGTTTGTCTTCTGTTGCACTTTAGAAGAAGCTTTAGTAGAGACTTTGGAAAATTTGGTATTTTAAATTATGTAGTCAGTGTATGCAGATATCGTTTTGGTTTCGAAGTGGTACATAACATTAAATCATCATCATTTCAGCCGTAGGATGTCAATGCTGAACATAAGCCCCCCCATTAGATTTCCACAGGGACTTCCTATCAAGTGGGAGGAAATTTCCCATACTCAGCGTTGGCGAGCGCAGTTAGAGCTGTTCTTAAAATAGGGGATGCTGCTGTCCATCCCCTAGCTTTTTTCTACATCCACGGGTAGGTAGATATGGGGGGGTCTAGTTTTCACCACGGACTACCAAATAACATTACATAACAATGACATTCTTCATTCTTCTTCTAATTACATTCTACTATTCTTCTAGGCTTGGTCGCGAGGAACAGGCATAGCTTCACCTAGTTTCTAAGACGTTTCAAAGTGATCCTAGTGATTTTATTGAAATAAATGCCTTTTGACTTTGACTTCGATTTATACACATGATAACGTTATTGATTCTTCCATTTGTACCTATTATTGGGTAGGTACTCATATTTATATCTATGTCACGTCTCTTGCGAGGTGTCTACACAAACTACTTACCGTGCATAATAACATAACTTGCCTATCACGAAGTCGGTTAATATGTGTCGCGATGACATTTTCTTGGAGGACATCATGACCTCATACTTTAATGGGTGAGTCGAGTGCATCGCATTTAAATATTGAAATTAATTATTTTTATCTCCTTCATTGATCAATAAAACAATTTCTATAAATTATACGATAAGTGACAGGCCCGCGAAGTTTAGTGCTTTTTGATATTGATTAAAATTACTGTTAATTCTTATCGCAATCGTTCATACATCATAAATATGTGTCATTTCATCAACTTAGTAGCACTTTATGTTACGGAGCTCAAATTAAGCAGGTTATGGGCCCAGGTTACTCTAAATAGTGTTCGAATACATCGTAAATATAATAAATAAATAAATAAATATTCCGCACATATTCACACGGTCAACTGATCCCAAACTAGGCATAGCCTGTACTATGGGTACCAGAGACTGATATACATAATAGATACATATTTAACACCCAGACACAGAACAAACATCTGTGTTAGTCACAAATGTTTGTCCAGTGCGGTAATGGAACCCGCGATCTCTAGCGTAGAAGGCAGAGTTACTACCAACTGAGCTATGAGGCCAGTCATAATATGTATAATGTGTCATATAATCACCTTATTAGCACTGTGTATAACGGAGCTCAAAATAAGCAGGTTATGGGCCCATGTTAATCTAAATAGCTGATATCGCGACTTTCACCAGCATTTTTTCAGGCAGATGCGTACTTTCCAAGTAACTTTATTGCCAGTTCGTCACAAAATTTCACAAGGCGTTACTGGAGCAGCCAGTGTCGGGCAATGTCGAAACACGCCTCATGTGTAACGCCGGACAGTTGCGGTCATTAAATCTTGCCGCTCTGTTACCCGATGTCCAATGGACACCGTATTGTGTAGCGGTCTATAACTGGACTGTGAATGTACATTCGTATCTGTCTCTCGGAAGATGATACATTTGTACGTGACGATACGACAATAGCTGCGCCACGACCTTTTCGTCCGGGATGAAGTCGTGGGGCCTTTGCGCAAACATAATTACACTCATAATAAACATAATTTTTCTCGCTCTAAATTGGTTCCTGCGGTGAGTAAGGTTGCCAGAGCTCTTTAGGGGGGGAGGGGTTCGGCAGGCAACGCATTAGCAATGCTCCAGGTGTTATTGATGTCAATAGGCGACGGCCACCACTTAACATTAGGAGGGCCGTATGCCTGTTTGCCTCCGTATAACATAAAAAAAACATATTAGAAGATTAAAGTCATGTGGAATGGCAGAAAAGAACTCGTAAATATAAAATATCATGTGAAAACCTATACTTTTAAACAAATAAGGTACTTATCATTCCAATGATTCACACTACTGTAGTAATCAAGTTAAGTAACTTAGACTCTAAGTAATATTAACGTGAGGATGTTGTTGGTGACGATGATGCAAATAAAGACACCTTGAGATTCGTAAAATGACCATATTTTTCATGATGATAAAAGAAAGCTCTGCAAATATGTTGAAAGCAAGATTCAGAACAAATAAGTCGTATCGTATAAAGACATCGCTGTAATTAAACTGGTAAAGATAAGTTCGTCCCGCGCATGACTCCCGTAATCTCTGACGCCATCAATAACGAATTAGATTTGATGTTGCTGTTTCTATACCAATACATTATTATCTACATTCTATACACAACACATTACACTAGTAACACAATGCATACAATCATGGTTTCATTGATTAATAATGTGCGCTTGGAATTCTACGCAAAGCTTTTGAGAAAAACAGAAACCGGTGTATGCGATAATATACTGGCCTCATAGCTCAGTTGGTAGTAACTCTGCCTTCTGCGCTAGAGGTCGCGGATTCGATCCCCGCACTGGACCAGCATTTGTGTGATAAACACAGATGTTTGTAATGTGTCTGGGTGTTAAATATTTATCTATTATACAGAGTGACTGTTTTTTCAGGGCCACTTAGGCGAAATCGGAAACTGTGAGAGTAATCAAAAAGTGATTTTAGGAGTTACAAGCTCGATTTTGAAAAAAATATGATCAGCATTAAAAAAAGTTGAAATTTATTTAGTTTTTCAGAAAATTAGGGTGTTTTTTTTCATTTTTGGGTTAATATTGATTATTGTTGTTGAATGATGTTGTATTGCACATAATTTTTACAAATGGAAAATCCATTGAAGCAAGACCGGAATTTGAACCTACGACCTGTGGATCGGAAGGCGGGGCCACTACCACCACTCCTCCAGTGCTCTCTAATAATGAGAGTGAGGAAATATAACTTACCTAATCCTAAAAAATATATAAAAATTAGTTCCAACAAATTGGTAAGTCAATTACTCAAAATAAAGCCAAAAATTAATCAAAAGCCGCACCAATGTAGATGTTTCAAAACAAGCAATAAAAATAATAGTTCTGTTCATCACGACAACTCAAAAATATATCTGTAACAATTTGTTAAGGCTATTAATGTTTAAATCGGACCCCGATCAAGCCTAGTTTCCTAGAGACAGCTATTTTTGGATATGGCCTATGACACAAGAGGATAGAGAAATAGACTTAACCTTTGTGGAATATGCCACAAAGTATGCCACAAATCCTTGTCTTTGGTCGCAAATCAATCGCAAAACGCGTCTATTGTGAAATGTCTACATCACTACCAGCTGTCTATACCAGCGTCCTTAAAACTGCTTCCGTTATCTCTCAAGTATGTTACAAGCACATTTTTCTATGATGGTTGATTGGTGTCTATTGTTAATTTGCGTTATGAATCTCTCAAGGCTATCTACTAGGTCCGTTTTCGTTCTGTTTTTATATTATGGAAATTCATGTTCGGGACTCATACAAATCATACCAGCTCATGCAATGTAATCGAAATACTTTACCCATTGTTCTCACACGCTGCAAGTTTACACTCCAACCAAACAAAAAATCGAATAAGCTACGGTCATTCCGTCTTGTCCGTCTGTGTTGTTCCGATATCAATAACGAATTAAAGACTGGATAACCGTTAATTGATCGACCGTGGTGACATTTCACCGCGGACGCCTCACACACGCGGTGCCTTTGATCCCCGCCCGCCATGTTGGATAACGCAACCACAAAGGGAGCCGCCGCGATTAAATTCGTACGTACAGATATGTGACAGTTGTCTAGTTTTAGATGTGACCGTTGTTAACTATTCGTTTAATCTTTTTACCAGAGTCGGTACTACTTAGTGTTAATTGGTGAATTTCTTAAACGGTGGACAACGTGATGTTTCATCTTTAATTGCAATTGACAGACGTGTTATTTTACTAGCTTATTAGGTAATAGTCAGAATGTTTTGGTAGGTATTTTGATGAAGTTAATTCAAACTGTAATGAGTGTAACAAGGCGGCATTTTAAAAGGAATGATCGGCTTCTTTGTACGCTTCATCTATCAAAATAGTTCAGGGAACTACATTGTCATGTTAACTAAAATTTCAAAGTATAACAATTATCCTTTCTACCGTAGCTCGATCAACGAATGTCCTTAAACTATAAACAAATTAGGCTATCTTACCAAACATATTACGTAATTTCCAGACTAATTGCGCTTAAATATCATTCCCATCGTTTAACAAATTATTCCGCAAAACAGATCACGACTCGAAACTTACGCAAAATGAACTCCCAAAAATCACGACAAGACAGCGAAGTTAGAACACCCGATAAATCATTAGACCATTAACAAAAGACCTCTCAATTATAATGACAATGAAGAGATTGAAGAAACCGAAGACATTACAATAGGTCTTCGTGAAGTGGTTGGCAATAAAGGAGATGGGGCCGTACCATGTCTTTTTGCTATTAAAATGCAAGCTTATTAGCACTGTTTTACACGAATTTGAACCATACATCTTTGAGATCGTCAACTTACGACACCGCCTAAACAAAATCGCAATGCTGATGGTACAGTGCCTCGTCCACGAAAATAAAGTGACGTCGACCACGACTCGGTGACGAAATGTCAGTAACAGTTTTAGATGGGCCATAATTACAACGATTCTGCAATCTTATTGTAAGAAGTCCATTATCACAAAAGAATGGCATCGACAAGATCGTTATCTAAACACTTCAGAAGATGTAGAACAGATTTCTTTAAGTGATCGGGTGATTATTTTAACAAAGTTGCATCTTTCGACACTGCCTTTTTCATAAAGATTGATGAGTTCAAGTTGTATTGCAATCATAACATTTTTGTTGGTGGTATTTTTTTGTCTGATGTTCAGATAAACAAGACAAAAGAGTCGCCCGAAGAATGTGATGTCATACAAATTGTGAGAAAATAATTAAAGACGAAAAATGACAGAGTGTTGACCTCTAGCCGGCAATTTCGGTATGAAGTCTGTAATTAAATGATAATTTGTGTAATTAAATGTGTCACTCAAATCACTGAAGCGGTTTTGGTAGATTTTGGACAGACAACAATGTTGGTGCTGGTGACGTCATCGTGACCAATTAAAGATTAATGGTGGGAGTCTAAATTGCAAGTAATCTGGTGGATTGAAAGGAATTGGGGTTTTTACGATTTTAGATTAATCAAAGTTATGGATTTGGATGAGGTTCATAAGTTCATGGCTGCCACTTAAAAATTTTTGGTCATTATTTAATTTTATTGGGTCGTAAGACCACACTGTGGAAGGAAAACATGAAAGTACTTAGATTTTGTAAAATTTTAGAAGTGTTGTTTTCAAATCCTAGATGAGAGTCCTAGAGAGTCCTAGATGAGAATAGACTCGAGTGATAACTACTTAGGTTTTTTATTTTATCTACAAGGCGATTCACAATATTTATACTATCCTGAAAGGGATTTATTCTATCAAAAAAAGAAAATAAATATTTAATAATAATATAATAATAATAATATTCCGGACATATTCACACGGTCAACTGATCCCAAACTAGGCATAGCCTGTACTATGGGTACCAGAGGCTGATATACTTAATAGATATATATTTAACACCCAGACACAGAATAAACATCTGTGTTAGTCACAAATGTTTGTCCAGTGCGGGAATCGAACCCGCGACCTCTAGCGCAGAAGGCAGAGTTACTACCAACTGAGCTGTGAGGCTAATCTAAAGGCGCTGGCATTGAGGAACGGGCGGAAACTCACAGGGAATGGTCTGAGCTAAGTGGTTTACCTATTACTACTTCACTTGTAATCTATATGTGTGTAATCTATATGTATGTCAAATCATGGAGATTTCTTCACCCTTGCCGTTAAATAGACAAAGACTAATACTCTTAATTACGTAGGTAGTAAGATTGGAAGCATGTCTGATTTAACCGACTTCGGTGGACTTGCCCGAACTGAACCTCGTAAGCCCAATTATGATGATAAAAATCCAGATTCGTTAACCGTGGACATCTTGACGGTTTGTGATGGAAAAACTCAATTACTGCAATTAGGCAGGTGGAGTGACGACAATTGTGAGAAAATTGATAGTGAGTCTTATGTTTTAGAAGTAGGCTTTAGTTTACCTTAATAGGTGATTGTTAGATTTCAGGGATTGTTAGTTTTAACTGAATGGAAGGTACACACAATGCGTTATTTTGTAAATTGTTGAAGCATTACTATATTTTGTGAAACTTGATTTAGGTAAACTTAGTACGGAACAGTCTAATAAATAATGATAACAACCAACAGTCACACACATAGTACAGACGCTACACTCATGATGTGACACTTATGATGACATTATCAGATCATGCAAACATTTGTCCCGCAGCGGGAATCGAACCCGAACGCGTCTCAGACGGATACTTGCATGCTACGCCACGGCAAGGCGTGCGTGATGCCTCTGGTATTGCAAGCGCTCATAGGCTACGGAAACCGCTTACCAACAGGTGGGCCGTATGCTTGTTTGCCACCTCAGTTGTATAAAATATAATAATAATAATAAGAGTTTAAGTCCCACTTTATGCACATTTAGGCTCATATTCAGAGACACGACTTAAACGTAGATTTAATCACAGATCAGCTGAACTCTATTTAAGTATTGAATCTGTTCTCAAACATAGCTTTTATTCAAGAACGGAACTTAAACTACTCTCAGCTGAATCGAGTCTCAAATCTGTACACAAATGATCTCGTTTACATTTTGATTTATTTATAATTTTCGATCCGTTTTACGCAGAAATTAAAACAGCCAGGGTGGAAATAGAACAGAACTATAAAGTGAAGTATAAATATGCATCAAAGTACGTGTAACGGAACGAAAATGTCATTTGATTAATGTCTAATCAAATCTAAACTCAAGCACCGATTTCGTCTGATTAACGTTTCAGAATAAGCATTTACTCAGGTGAACTGTGATCATTGAATCTATACATAAATACTGTTCAAGAATTAGAATCTCGCCTCAAATTGAGATTTAAGTACAGATCAATGCTCGAGTCTTGTCTCTGAATACGAGCCTTAGTAGGTAAAGAATAAAATGAAGACAGAGTAAGGAAAGTCGCAGTTCCGTTTAAATACCCATAATCCATTATATCATCCATTGACAGCGTCCCATTCATGCGCATCCGGCGGCCACACGCGGGACATTTAACGGGACACTTGTCCCGCTTTATGAGGAATGTCCCGTTTTATGTGGAATTCGGGAAATTCGCCAGAACGACGTCCCGCTTTAGCCGGTCGTAACTCGTATGTCGTTTAATGAGATTACCGGGAATGTTGTCAACGGGGCACAGAGAGTTATTTTTTAGGCATACAGTAGTTATAAAAAAAAACGATTGACTCTTAACATTTATCCTCGATAATGGTAGAGACATCTTCTCAGACGATCAGATCCTTGATGGTGTCCAAGGGGGGTAATCAGAGGCACGTTTCAATTGGATTTGGAGATCTGAGAGGATGTGTGATTGCCATTCTTGTGGATAAAAATAGAAAGCCTATTTTTTATAATTGCTTAGGTATTGTAAACAGTCCTAGCGTCAAAATATCATGAACACCTATTGCTCTGACTGTCATCAAGTACATTTTTTCTATAGATACACTTCTGGCAATTAAACTACTCCTGCCCGACGACAGTATTCAGCACCCTGTTTACACTTCAGTGCAAATAAACACGCACTGTGATACAACCACTTTCTTCGACACCCGCCATGCGTGAACTGTTCCTTACGATCCGTTGAATAAATTGTTTCTGCATGGCTTTGTTGAGCAGACTTCCGTTTTTTAACCGACTATGCGAAGACAAATAGGTTTTTTGTGTTGTCTGGTCTTTGAATAAATCGTAAGCATGTATCAGCATATTACTTGAAGCTAAAACAATACATCCATCCATCCATCCATACTCTGTTTGTTTGTTCGTTACCTCATCACGACTAAACGGCTGAACGGATCGTAATTAAATTTGGTAAGGAGATAAACTCTATCGTGGGGACATAGGATATCTTTTGTCTCAAAAAGTAACCTTGAAGGGGGGAAATAGGGGTTGAAAGTTTGTATGGGCAATCCATAATTACTCAGTTAGGGATCCGAAAATCATATTGAATGTGGACGAAGTCGCGAGTTACAGCCAGTTATCTATTAATTTTAGCTGGACAATATTTGGCATTTGGCATTTCGTATCGTAAGCGTAACGCTACGATTTCAAGCATATCATAATAATGTTTAATTTTTCTTTTCATCTTATGTCGCTAAATATACGAATCTTAAGCAAAAACACCGCACGACAAACCACCCAGAAAAAAAAGCATGACTCATAGATCCGAAATTCATGATTCGGGTTAACATAAATGGCCATCTAAAACCGTTCGGGTGTCAGCCCACCCCGGCGTGAGAGCATGTATTTGTTTACATTAATTTTTACAGCGACCACGACACAAACCAGAGCAAGAGCTTACTAATTATAGATTTGTTTTAACCTAACCACGTAGGGTCATTGACGTGAGACGCCCTCTTGAAACAAATGAATGAGTGATTTTTCCTGAGCTGTCAATTGGCTGATTGAGGTGTATCGAATTTGATTCTTGGTATGGAGTGAATGCAATGTATCATCGCTTGTGAAGCTCATGCTCATGTCTCCCGTGTGCAAGAATTAAATAAAAGTTAGTGGTTCTTCTACCTATCAGTGGAGGTGATAACTTTCAATTAAAAAATAATACCTAACAGTCAAATACATAGTCCTGACCCCATACTAGGATTCTCTGTGTAGTTGGTAACAGAAACTACGAGTAACATGGTACCACAACACTCAGACCCGGAAAAAATATTTGCAAATCGTGCAAACATTTGTCCCGCAGCGGGAATCGAACCCGCACCCCTTGCGTCTCAGACGGGCACTCTCCCGCTACGCCACCTGATACAATGATACAAGGTGTAAGGACAGTTATGAAATCATTAAAAAAAACACATCTACCTATTGTAGGTTAAAGGTGATTGGCATAAACAGTTTTCGTTTCAGAAACTTTTTTGAAATGTCACTGGCTATTTCTTAGTCACTGCATTGGACAATAACCAGGTTGAGATCTGCAGCCTTATTATCTAACTCAATTGATAATCGAATCGGCTTAACCAGTTGTCTTACTGTCAAAACACTACGGGTATTTGACTCAGGAAGTCTATTACAATTACCAGTTGAGTTACCATAAGGACGCCACTGACAAGGCCAGTACCTCAATAATATTAACTCAAAACCTAGTTGTGTCACAAATCATTAACCCCGAACAATAACTACAAAATTAAATCAAAACCCAACACCCCATTTAAATCAACTTGTCAACATTTCGTTCAAAACCATTTAACACATCATTACATTTTGTAAAACAAGAACGTTAATTGATATCAATCACTGCTGTGACAAACACGAAACGAGAAGTGAGAAATGGGGACTTCCGTTTGATATACCACTCGGTTTTCAATCTTATTGCTATTACGAACTGAAGTGAAAATAGCTTGGGGTAATTTTATTGGGTTTAGGGAAATGGATTGGTTTTTATGTTTATAAACATTAAAAGCTCCTGTGACACCTTTACACTTGATTGGGAATTTATTGACTGTTAAACTATAGCTATGGTGATCTCGAATGAAGAATAGGCCCCTCCATATATCCGTAAGAGGCGAATAAGGGAAAAAAACTAGGGGATGGGTAGCAGCGCCCTCTGTTTTTACGAAGACAGCTACCTACGCTCCCTAATCCACGTGCCCAGCGTGGTGAGTATGGTCGTATTTCCCCCTGGATAGAAACTCGCTCGGAAAATCTGTGGGGTAGGCAATGTTCAGCAATGGACGTCCTACGGCTAAAATGATGATGATAATGAAACTATATTGACGGACCAACTTCTTATTTCATACTAAAGCTGACTAAAGTTATTCTAAAAGCTATTGATTTTTGAAATTTAATTCTTACCAGTAAGTGAATAATTACATGATCTATTTAGTGCAGCAGTTTTTTAAATCAAGGTGACCGATTTAACCCTATCACTCTTCAGTCTAAACATTGGCGCCAATTGTTTTCGAAACAGAACATTGTCATTACTCCGAAATAGAATGTTGTTAGGGCAGTGATACACATGCATGCAGGTGGCATGCAAAAAACTAGCAATCTGGCATGTCACTGTACTAGCAATCAGTGACAGATATTAGAAACGTTTTTTTTTTTACTACTGAGGTGGCAATCATGCATACGGCCCACCTGTTGGTAAGCGGTTACCGTAGCCTATGAGCGCTTGCAATACCAGAGGCATCACGCACGCGTTGCCGACCCCGAACTCCTTCCCCCCTAAAGAGCTCTGGCAACCTTACTCATCGCAGGAACACAACACTATTTGAAACAAATAATGTTATTTGGCTGCGATCTTCTGTAAGGCGGAGGTACCTCTCCAGGCGGGCTGCTCCGATTCAAAACGAGAAAATCTCGCTGTGCCCTACCTCCTCCTAGTTTCCAGAGTGACAGCCATTTTTACCCATTTCGCTTCCTCGAAAGTGGTAAAAATTGAAAAGCTTGCTAAGCACTAGCATACGAGCTATCAGCAAAGTACATCAGGATTTTTTGCAACCATTTTTCTAGGACATACTTTATGTGGACTACTACTGTTTTACAGCATCAAATTAAAGAATAATCCAAGTTTTAGTCGATGAAAAAGGAGTTAAGCTGGGCAGCGGTTGTTTTAGCTTATTATGTTACGGCTAATGTTTGAGCAACCTTAGACTTATTTTACTTGTTTGCCTTGTTGAGTTTTTTATAAATAATGTGTTTCATACTCTACTCTTTTTGTTCACACTTTTTGTTCCAGAAAAAGTGACTTAATCACTTAATCACGTTGTATCTGATCACGGCATGCTTTTGTGCAACTACAAGCACGTGTATCGCACCCTTAAATATGGATTTATCGTAATGCACCTACACGGTTTGACTTTAACTTCCTAAAAAACGGCCACCGTAATTATGACGACATAATTATTCATATCAATATTTAAAGTGTGCAGTTGTGCTTTTGTATTTGGAACGTGTGTTGGTTGCCTAATGACGCCTGAAAACTGGAATATTTTTGAATGCTAAAAGGAAGGCTGGAAGCACCACTAACAAAAAATGTCTTTCTGAAAAAATCAATCAACCAATCAGAGGACGTATGGTTCTTACTGATTGGTGATTAAGAATGTCGCTGGAACGTAGGTCCTTACTGATTGGTTGAATTCATTTTCAATTTCTGACTGACTTTTTCTTATTGTATGCGGGCAACCTAAGTAAGACTACTTTTTCCGGGAACGTACCGAGGTCAACAACAAATTCTCTTTAGAAAACAATTAACTCGATAAACTGAGTTTTTTACATTCCTTTTGAAAAATGAATGATTGCGGCTTCAAAATAATATTTCCTGAAAAATAATCGAATAATTATTTTCTCTTCCTATAGCCAAACATCCGCACTAACACGAGCAATTTGTCTTTTCCAATGTAAACACGAGCCACATCAAACGGGGAGTGATCCGAATGACAAAATCCATTAAAGCCGGCGATTAGTAAACAAACGAGCGAGTGACAGATCGGTTGGCAACGTGACAACCACCGCCGGTGGCCCGACGCTCCTGAGCGGTGAAGGAAAATGTTGGGAAACCCGAAATCCAGTTCCGAAAATTCCGATTTAAGTTAAGTATCGTGAGAAAACGTAGCTAAGACAGAATGTATTGATATGAGAGGTGCCGGCAAGCCTACAACTTCTAAACATTTCTTAAGCACAATAGGGTTCTGTGAGACAAAAGTTTCACGTAACTGTTTAAAATATCTAGAAAGATTCAATACTCAATCGATTAGTTGCATAATTACAATCGATAAAGCTAATTATTCAAAATAGAACCTAACATTTTTTAATCAGCGGGATGCGACCACGCACGGATTCGTTTGGTTTGAGGCAATAAAATAATGGGAGTGTATATAAAAAAACGGCTCAAGACTTTTATCCCCATGCACAGATGTCCAAGCAAACAAATCCTTGAAAATAGTCATTTTTCAGGGACAGTTATAGGCATGTCAAAGGCAAAGGCCCACACTTTGCAGTAGTAATTATTCCATTCGTGACAGGTACAAGCCCATCGCTGCTTAAGAATACTTACTGGTTTCCACACGATGTTTTCCTTCACCGTTTTAAGCTCGTGTTGAAAGCTCATTGTTTCACGACCGGGTTCGAATTCACGACCTTCGGATTGAAAGTCGGGGAACTTCCTACTAGTTGTGAACGTGTTAGTTAATTTCGCCGTGCTAGTCTTTTTATGCTTTTTCATACCACCTCATCATCATCAGTCTGTAGAAGTCTAGTGCTGGACATAGGCCTTATCCCAAAGAGTTCCATGACAAACGGTCTTAAGCCTTTTCCGTCCACCGACTTCCCGCACTTTCACAATGTCGTCAGTCTACGCCTGCCAACACTGCGTCGCCTGGATCGTGGTCGCTATTCGAGAACCTTTACTCTCCAACGGTTGTCATGCCACCTGAAACATGAATATTCGTCGCCGCTCCCATCCATCTAGCGTGACATCTGCGTTTAACATAAACAGACATGTCCCCAATCTCATTCTGGGAAAGAACAGTTTTAAAACATTTAAACTTTTTTCCCGGAGACACTTCTGCGTAACTGTATCTATTTTAGGTTTTAAAAGCTTTTGCGGTGTGTTACTTGCTTTTGGGCTTGGATAATTGTGTTTAGTTTCATGAAGCAAATCTATTATCTTTGGAAAGTCGAATTTTATGAAGTTCTTCTTAAGGCTGTTTTGTCTATCTATATTGAACTTCATAGATAAATATTTTGGATGAAACAACATTGTAAAAACGCAGACCAAAATGTAAGAAAATCTTTTTCTTAATGCTTCCAAATTAGATAAAATAGTATACGCGTCAATTATCGAAATGCATTGTAATCGAGACAAAAATCGAAGCGAATCGATCTCTACAATGAACGGTCGTGTTTGTTTGCAGAGCGCGTTCCGTGGATATAATTAGAGGTGCAAGTGGTAAGCATCCTTCCTCGATGCGCTTCGATTGTTTGTACGACCAGTGGCGTCCCGACGACATTGGCGGCGCCGCCTGCACGATTTACTTTCACCTCCTATCAAAACAACATAACTACCAAAACAATTCACTCAAAATTAAAGCTTCTGTAGCTAGTGATCGAGTTGAAAGTTCAGTGCAGTGCGAGTGGTAGATGGGATAGCGGGAGGAGGAAACAGAATCAAAGACAAGACCAGGAAATTAGACTTTGTTTATGTTAAACGAGAAGACAAAATCCTTTGTTTCTAGATCGTTTCGCGGATGAGCGACAGCAAATGGACCAGCATTGTTTACTGAACACGTTGACACGAGGAAACTCGTCAGCGGAAGAAACCGCATTTGGGACGGACAGGGCATAAATTCATGATGAGTGACAAGTAGAGTTTATAGGTCTATAAATACAAAAATAGGGAGCCATTAGGTATCTACGTTGTAAAGTGTGAGCTGTCGCACGCGGTATTTTATGATCCAGTGGGAGATATAGCATTGTTGTTTTCTAGTTCACATTTAATTTTAGATCATTTTCGTCACAGAATTCCAATTGATCATCATCTCAATATAATCTAGACTTACTTGATCGTAACGTGCCAATTTCTATTAATGTGGGTGGAGTAGTGATGATAAATGATGCATGTCATACAGTTATGTAAATATACCTGATTGTTTTATTAATAGAAATAGGCTCTCGACTTGAATGCCCAAGAATGTTAGATATCTCAGATTTTCGAGTAATCAGATCCTTGAAGATGCCGAAGGGGGGTAGTCCCAGACATGCCCGATTTGGCACATGCCCATCACATTTTGCAATAGCGATTGAGCTGAAGTTACTAATAATTATAAATAAATGGATTTCATATTGCAATAAAACAAATACAGTATACCTAAGATATTAAGAGCTGGTATCTATTGAAGAATAAAGACGAGATTCCCGTTTAAAATTCTACCCTGCGAATTCCTAATTGTTCGTTGATCAAAGCATGGAAGCTCTGTCGGTTTGGTAGATTGCCAGTTCAATTTAAACTATGTTTATGCTTGAACTGTACCGCCCCAGGACAATTGCATGAAAATTCTAATTTCGTGTTGTTAAAACGGTGTCATCATTTTAAGTTTTAAATAATAGGTCTAACCAAGGTGATTCTTAATAAGTATGTATACTATCCCGAAAGAGGCTTTTTCTACATCCAATTAGCAATAACGCTTGAACTATGACTTTTGGAAATTTCACATTATTTACTGAAAAGCATTATGCAAAAATCGAGCCCAATTTTCAATAAGGGGATTTCTAATCAGTTAAAACTCAACTATTCAGCTGTTTTAGGTAGAGATCTTAATGATAAATTAGTAATAATCATGATAAAAATAACAAAAATGGCAGATTTGAAAAAAAAAACAGACCTATTTTGAAATTTAATTTTATATCCTGGACAAAGTTACTATGAAATATCTAAATTAAAACCCCGAATTTTGGGATACAGACAAAACAGTAGCAAAAAATAATAATGGAAAAGTTACGACGAGTTTTAATATTGTTTAGTTACGCTGTGACATGATGCTCGTTTCATTTTTTTTATTACGTTATTAACTTTTTGTCAAAGCGAACCAGCTTTGTTTGACGTACGGGTAAAGGAGTGAGCACAATTGAAGGGTTAACTATAATGAGAAATAAGATTTCGGCAAATATTTAAACCAACAAAATGTAGAGTCTGTCTTAATCAACTTCAAACTAAATTTAGTTTATTCATTTAAATCGCATGGATCATTTTGAAACGTCGAATTTTGGCCAGTTCTTCGTGACCAAGCTAAGAAGATAAGACAAGAAACCACGGCTCAAATCATCAATATATATAATACTCTAACATTACTGAGTAACCTAAACCGTTGTCCTCGGAGTGTGAAATTTGGAAAGTAGCTTCCTAATGTATTATGTGTCAAATAAGAAAGGAATTCCTGAAACTCAACAACAGTCCATCGCCCAATTTTTGGGTTACATTTATTATATTCTTTCAAACGTATATTCTTGTGACTATAGCTTTATAATAATACTGACGAAAGTCCAGAGTTTTTCATTCGTTCTGATATTAAAAATGATACTACTCGCCTCGAATAATGTCATAACCAGTGTTGCCAACAGTAACACATGTTACTATTAAAAAAAGTGTGAAAAACATATAAAACAGCTCGTAAAATAGTTTGTCTTCTACTAAAAGTCACATTTAATGAAAACAAAGAATATGTTCCTTAGATCTGTTTTTATTTGTATATTACAGTTTTAATGTGACGATAAAATTTATTGTATGTTCTGGTATTTATTGTAAGATTGATAGGCTGTCGTCGGGTGTCTCTGTGAGGTCGTAACGTTTACAGGACGGACGGACGCACAGACTGAAATATCTCAGAGCTGTTTATTGACGCAGAGACGAACGGGACAGTCAAGACATGGTGATTCATAACGTGCATATTATCCTGAAAGGGGCTTATTTAATCAACAAAAAGAAAGAATATTAGTAAAATTTTCATTTTTTTTCCGAAAAAATTCTCTGTTTTATTATTTTTATCATCTATAAAACTTTTAATCATTTTTTTTTTTTAAATCTTTAAATTAAGCTAATTTCGGGATCAAAACTAAAACATTTGTTTGAAATGATTGGACTCCATTACAGAACATTTTTGCATCGTGTTGTATGAGAATAATGTCGAATTTTCGAAATTCATAGAACACACTTTATCGTCAATTGGGTGTAGAATAAGCCCCTTTCGGGATAGCATACACATTATGAGTCACCTTGTACAAGTGACAAAATTAGATTTCTTGTTTTAAGACACGTGTTTTGTGTTTACTTTTCAAATGAGGATGACAACGTGTAACAGATTTTAAACCAAAGTAAAACTTACAAGAATGAAGCCACGGTGTCTTCAGTTTTATGCTTGTCAGTTGTGGATTCCTATCATGTTAGTTTTTCTATAAATAATATGTATGATTATTGCCAATTTGGTGTGTAATAATCCCCTTACGGGATAGTATACTTACCTACATATACATATAATAGCGAGTAAGTAACCAACCGGGCCTAAAATCTGGGCCCGACTGGACCCAAACAATAATTTCAAAAACAACATTATATTTGTATACCACACAGGGCTAACAAAACATTTGTATGCAATTGAATGAAAAGTAAAAATAAATTGGAACGACAAAAAGGTTGTCTACCCAATACTTATCACACCATAGGCATTTGAAAACACAGATGAACCGCATGAAACAGTAAAGTTCTGTTTGCCTTAGAAGTGGTAATCCCGACAGTACATTAAGTTCAGGAACAATACCACTAAACTCGTAAAATAGAGTAAACTTCATCTACGGGTAATATACGTAGGATAGACCACACACGAAGAGTGCGTTTATCAGTAATCGTCAAAGGATTAACGAAAAAAAAAGAAATGGCCAAATCTTTTATCTCCAAGAATGGTCATCCTCTCAGATCGCTAGGCGATCAGATCCTTGAAGATGTCGGTGAAGGGTAGTCAGAGCCATGTACTAACATTTGGCATATATTTTGCAGTAGTGAGCCCATACATGGCCGTGGTGGCCCCGGCTGAAGAATAGGCCCCTTCATATCTACCTAACCGCGGATGTCGTAAGAGGCGACTAAGGGAAAAAAACTAGGGGATGGGCAGCAGCGTCCCTCATTTTGACAACGATAGCTCTAACTGCGCTCGCCAACCCGCATGCCCAGCGTAGTGAGTATGGGCAAATCCCCCCACATGATAATGAATTTGCTCTGTCTGTGGGGGAGGCCATGTTCAGCAGTGGACGTCGTACGGCTGAAATGATGATGATGATGAGCCCATACGTGAGAGGTTGCAAGCCGTTTGCTTCTTTAAAAATACTTACTGGCTTCCGCACGATGTTTTCCTTCACAGTTTTAAGCACTATTAATGGACATTCAAATTTTTCGAATAAAAAAAAAGAAACTAAAACTGCCGGTTTCAATTCCATGGAGATATCTAACAAATATGTACATTCCTCGAATCTTAAATCGACGACATATTCATTCAAAAATATTTCTGTCTGCCACATAGTTTCGACGACTTTGTGAAGATTGCCGGAAGTCATTGAAAAGGCTCCAGCCTATGTCCAGCAGTGGACTTCTACAGGATGATGATGATGACATAGTTTCAGACTTCCCCATATTGACCCTTCTTCATGGATCACAATGTTGGAACTTACCGACACTTACATACTAAGGGAAAAAACTATGTACATAATAAGATATTTTTTATAAAAACTAAAAACCGACTTCAAATTACTGAATATTTACATGATTAATACCAACCTCTTTTTTTTGTTATCAACCTCTTTGCGTTTTGCTTACCAACTGAGGATGACACTGGCCACCAACACCTTCGAACAAAAAACCAAAGTAAGTATGACATTCATTTATCATAAATAATAACTCATATGGTACTGACTGACTGACAGACAATAAAACGTGGTGGTTTTATTCTCTTTCACAATCAACGCAGAGCCTAACCAAAAGTCCTAAGAGTATGAAATTTGCAGGCTAGCTTCCTGTTGTAACGTATGGGTGCACAGAAAGGAACACACAACCCCTAAGGTTAAAGTTTATGTAAAAATAGCAGCAACCGAATGAAGTCGCGGGGATAAGCATACAATACCGCGAGATGATGACGTTTTTTAAGTTTTACACGTAGCAATCCCTCAGGAATTAATATGGGTCCAACCCGGGATCATACTCTATACACCAGCGAAATAATTATCAAAATCGGTTTAGTATTGGCGGAGATATCGAGTAACATACACACAAACTAACAAAAAAAAAACCCAAAAAAATAAAGCCGACTTGAGAACCTCCTTCTTATTGAAGTCGGTTAAAAAAAATACTACTGTCATCAATGTTTAACAGCTCAATTGTGACCATGACTTAAACCGACCTCCAAACAGCAAGTTAAAATAGCTCATAAAACTATATTTACATACACACCACTGTCCCAGACTTCGCTCGCTATCCAGGTTTATGAGTAGACCACCCAAACGTCAATTGGAACGCTCGTTAATATTATAAGATGTTTTGTGAACGGCGGTCTTCGATATCAACAATATTTGATGGGAATTTCAACTACCGCAATGCTTCTGGTAAACTCTTCAGTCTAAATAATTATTAGTGGAAAGCTACTGATAGTTTTGCGTGGAGTTATTTCCTAACAAAATACAACCTTCTACTTTAATAATTTTTTGGAACCCCTAATAAATGAATAACTAACACCCAACAGTCACATACATAGTCCTGACCCCACACTAGGATTCCCTATGTAGTGGGTATCAGAAACTACGAGTAACATGGTACCACAGCACCCAGACCCGGAACAAATATTTTCAGAACATGGAAACATTTGTCCCGTAGCGGGAAACGAAACCCTTGGGTCTCAGACTGCTACTCGCCCGCTACGCCAACATAAAAATATGCCGTGGAAAACGCAAAAAAAAAAACATATAAATAGTAACAGCAGCTTTTTCAGAGATATTTTATTATTTACCGATGAGAAACCGATAAAGCTCTCAGAATTAGCAAGTTGTAGTGGCAGTGCGCAGGCCATCGCCGACAACCGTTGGGGAATAAAGAGTTCTCAAATGGCGACCACGAACCGGGCGACCAACGCAGTGTTTGAAGGCCCCCCACCTGATGGACTGACGATATTGTTGAAGTTGCGGGAAGTCGGTGGATGGAAAAGGCTCAAGACCGTTTGTCATTGAACTCTTTGGGGAGACTTATGTCCATCAGTGGACTAAGGTGTATGAAACCCATCTCCTATTCCCTACTTTTTTATGTAGGGAAAAGTGACCAAAATCTATTTGAAATTACTACCGCGTTCTACAAACTGGTCATCGTCTTCTGCCACCTCTAGTAATGTCTACACGATATCATTAAACCCTTCTTTCGTCTCAGTAATCGCCATCCGAAATAGCTACGTACTTTAGCATTACGCCAAGGAAGTACCCGAATTAGCCCGGTCGTTGAACCGTACACGTGTAAATCGTTTCAACTTTTACAGTTTGTCATCGTTCATTTTTTTAAACATACTGTATTTATTCGTGAAGTAAAAAATAATATGCCTGGCATAATCGAAGAGTGAAAATCATTGTGTGATAATGATAAGCTAGGGGCATAAGGGTTCTCGAATGGCGATCACGAACTAGAAGACACAGTGTTTGAAGGATTGAAGGACACCTCTCACCCCATGGACCGACGACTTTGTGAAGGATGCGGGGATATTTTTTTGCTAATATTCCTTCTTTTAATGTAAAAAGCCCTTGTGGGGTGGAATATGTATAAAATAATTATAAATAAAATAAATATTCCGGACATATCACATACGGTCAACTGATCCCAAACTAGGCATAGCCTGTACTACGGGTACCAGAGACTGATATACATAATAGATTAATATTTAACACCCAGACACAGAACAAACATCTGTGTTCATCACACAAAATGTTTGTCCAGAGCGGGAATCGACCGCTAGCGCAGAAGGCAGAGTTACTACCAACTGAGCTATGAGGCCAGTCAAATCAGTATGTCAGTATGTATGTATATATTATTAATCACTTTGTATTACGGCAGCTTAAAATTGCGTTAAAACTTTCTCACTTGGGTAGAATAACGCGTAACACTTCGTTCTTTAGAGTTCCTCACACAAAAACATTCCAAAACAAAAACGATTCCTGGTAAGTTTAATTTTCTACTTCCACATACGTGACAGAATGTAAACATAATTTTAATTTTACCCTACAAAAAAAACTTCATCGGTATAGGATCAAATTAAAAAACTCCCCTTGTTTACGTAGCGTATCAAAGAGCTTCTTACAATTAACATTCTTTGTCCCTAGCGTTATGTCATACTTTACTTTCTCGTGTGCTTAGAACATAAATGTAGGGTAGATTCTACTGATATTACAAGTATACCTAAATGCGAAAGTTCGTAAGAATGTTTGGTTGTTTGTGGTTCAATCACGCCGTAACTGCTCAACGGATTAAAATAATATTTGAATAGATAGAGTTCTTTACTTAGCATATATAGATACCACGTAATTGAAGCCAAACTGGTTCATTTACCAGCAATGGTCATTGGGCCTTTTTTTTCAACATGTTTATGTAGGATGTCCAAGAAAGAATCAGTTACACAAAAGCAAGTTAAAATGTTTCTCATTTGAGAGGATCTACGCTGCCGTAAATTACGTTGTATGGTGGGGTATCAAGCAGCTACGATTTCGAGCTTATAGGTCCAATGGACCTGTATTTCTTTACCACTTTCTGAAGTGATAGGAATGCTTTGCCTTTCGCGTTCTTATCTAAGTTCATACGTGATAAACACAGTACAAAGGCTTTGAAGTTGCTTTTCTAGCGAATCGCGCAGTAAAAAGTTCAAAAAGTGTTTTATAATTAATGGGGTTGTTGTCCAAAGAACCATACATACTGTACGTTATTCTGTGGCGGTGCTCTGGAACCTGTAAAGAATGTTTATTGGAATTGTTACATGTTTACAAAGATCTTTGGTAGATATTACAAATTACTTTATAAATCGTATTTTTAAGGGTCACCTATTTAAAAATGTTCAAAACCCGCTAACTTGTTTATTCAGAATCGAAAGTAAAAATGAAAACACGGAACGCTTTTGCCCAGTAGTGAAGTATGGGACAGATACTTGAATGATATTGTTTTCAGTATACTGTTGTGACTGCCTCTGACTCTACTCATTTGACGCTATTCGTTTGCATAGCCGCTGCGAATCCATCTAAGCACGTCTTAAGTTTTAAGCACTTGTTAATGCGCACCAAAATTTTTCTAATACCAAAACTCATTATTGCTCGTCCGGGTTCGAACCCACGACCATCGAAAGTCGTTTTGATCGAAAGTAAGTTAAACTCCCAGTTGGCCAACATGTCACCTTCAGTTAGATACAGAGTTTTTGAAACTAAAATAATTTTATACATCGATGCCGTTCATAAAGAATCTCAATATAATATCATTTTGAATTTGTTGTTGTGTGGCATTTTTTGTGTTATAATTAATTCATTTAAAACGCAATAAAAAATCGACAAAAACATAAACGGAGGCGACCACAGAAGTTGACATTTGACAAAAACGATGCAAATTATCTTTTTCTTAATCGAAATTGTTAAGCCTACCATGTTGCCGACCTTACTGCGAACTGTCAAAGCCTTTAGCCGAAAAAGCAATAACAATTTTACCTTCTTACAAGCACTTGCTACGCAAAATTGAACTCTACTGCGATTTAATAAAAGCTAGTTAAAAATACAGGGTGGTTAAAATATATTGTCCAATCTATATCACCAGACTCAGATTTAGTGAGTTATAAAATATTCGCTGCAGTTTTTTGCGAACTGGATGTTATTATTATGGACAGAAGTTTATTTGGTGTAAAGTTTTGGAAATGCAAAACATTACAACGAAGAAGACTCGAAAATTTTGAGACTAATTTGCTCTGGAGACTGTTTTTGGCATTATAAAAGTTGCGGAAAGTCGGTGGATGGAGAAGGCTCTTTTGGGTAGGCTTATGTCTAGCAGTGGACTTCTACAGGCTGATGATGAGATGGTTCCACGGTCGGTACGTCGCAACGCAACGTCGCGCCCGGTGACCGTGCCGCGATCTCATGAATATGCAAAATGCACTTGTAACGGACATGCTGTCTTGCTACGACGAATATTACCTAAACTTGTTTATACAAACCTAACGTACTTCCTTCCTACAAAATGTTAGTAAAAACTAAAAATGTGAATACCGATCAAAGTCAAAGTCAAAAGGCATTTATTTCAATAAAATCACTAGGATCACTTTGAAACGTCTTAGAAACTAGGTGAAGCTATGCCTGTTCCTCGCGACCAAGCCTAGAAGAATCAAGGCAACAAACACGGCTTGGTGCCTATCATTTTTTTCGATGATCCTTTTTCACAAAATGGAATTTAAAGCTTCAGTGTGGTGCCGATCGAACTAGGTCGCAGATCGCAGATCATACAGATCGCATCCTCCATTTTTTTATGTTATACGGAAGCAAACGGCCTTACGGCCCTCCTGATGGTAAGTGGTTACCGTCACCTATTGACATCAGCAACACCTGGAGCATTGCTAATGCGTTGCGTGCCGAACCCCTCCCCCCTAAAAAGCTCTGGCAACCTTACTCACCGCAGGAACACAACACTATTTGAAACAAATAATGTTATTTGGCTGCGATCTTCTGTAAGGCGGAGGTACCTCTCCAGGCGGGCTCGCTGTTCAAATCTCGCTGTGCCCTACCTCCTCCAATCCCTACCTATACCCACAATCTCCACTTGCAATTCATAATGATTGCCTCAAATGATCCCATATTTAAAATTTGTCAAATAGTCAGAAAATATTTTTACAACTTTTGTTTATTTGTTCCAGATTCGTCGTAGCAAGCCGGCAAGTTGGCGACGAATGAAGAATCGTATTTACTATACGCTGAGTGAATCTTTTGCACGCGACGTAACAGGTTCAATCCGAATAGGGTTGAGAAAAAAATAATAAATAAATTCTTAATCTTGTGTAAATTGTTTTTTTATTAGTGTCTTATATTTATATATTTCATTCACAATAGGCCTTTCCTTATCTCCTACCCGTCGATGTCGTAGGAGGCGAGGGAAAAACGCTAGGGGATAGGCAGCAGCGTCCCTTATACGGGAGGCCAATGTTCAGCACTGGACTTCCAACGGCTGGAATGATGATGATGAATCTAATTATTATGACAACGCAGCCCTAATAAGCTTATTGAATTTACTATGGTAGTAGTTGCAGTTATTATGGAGCGTGACAAACTTGTGTTACGTCACGCATCGCCACTCTCCCTTCACAATGCTTGACCTGTCCAATAGAGCACAGGTTGACCTTTTCAATGGCTGTATCATCATTATTACTATTATCATTACATGCTTGACTCTCGCTAACGAGCTAGCAAAAAGTGGCGGTTACAGCTACTGTCACTATCCTATTTTTCTATCTATCTATTTTTTCAGCTATACTGGTCTGCTTTCAAAAAACTTTCTTCAGCGCCGATCTGTTTTTATCATAAAATGACGTGACTCTGGCAGGAGTGTCCAACCTAAGGACGATTGCCATTAAAGACCGAAACACACCGTATCCGTACACGTTTGCACGTGCACTTGGACTTACCATTATGTTGTAATGTCTGGAACTTTATCAGACATGGCACACCGCTTGCGGCTTACGTGCACGCCTAAGTGTAAAGATCCGGTGTGTTTCGGCCTTTAAAATATGGTTGCGTGTGACCAGAAGTTAGCAGCTAACTGCTAACTTCTAGCGGCTATAAAAACTCCCCGTTGGGGAGTTTTTCTGGCCGGCGGGGAGTTTTTCTAGCCGCTAGTTCTCGCTGCTTCAAAAGAAGCCACGCGTGACCGACGCACTAACCCGTCCCCGCTGTCAACATTGTGTACCAGCTTGCGTGCGTACTGTTGACACAAATCTAAATTTTGTCATACAATTTCCACATTATTTCAGTTAGTAGGTAACTGGTGGCATCGCGTGATTGCGTTACGAGTGCCCAATTTGTCGAATGAATGTTTAATTAACTGTTATTTCCTTTACATTATGTGATGGACACGGAAAGTAGGTGAGCGGGAAGTGATGATGTACCGAGTTGGTGTTTGTGTGTTGATGCTTCGGAATTAGCAAGTTGAAGAGGCAGTAGGCCGGCCATTTAAGGTGATTCATAAATGTATACTATCCCAAAAGGGGTTTATTATATCAACAACAAGAAAGAATCTGAGAGAAAAAAGAAAGTATTCAACAAAAATTCAGATTTTTTGGTGATCTATGTCAAATCAGCCAGCTAATTTGAACTGATTTGATGTCAAACAGCTTATTTCTCCATAGTGTTTTTCATTTTTCAATTAAAACTAATCTCCACACTCCACCATTACGCTATTTACTTCTCACCACACACCGGTGACTATATTGGGGCCTCTGGTCGTATTATTAGGCCGTTTGACGGCCTTCTTCATGGCATTCGACTATCAAAGAGGCCACCATCGACACGTGCCCTCCAAAGCGCGGAAGCGTTGCCCATGGTAAAGTTTGCTTATCTCAGCCGATCTAATATATTACAAACGACTAGGCAAGGGCTTCAAAAAACTCAACGGTGCTTCTACATCTGCAAATAAGCGGCGCATTGGCAAACATTTCTTGAAAAACTATGTTTGATAACAAACTGTTTTGAATAGGTACCTGACTTATCAAGTTATCACCCACCAACCCTGGACCAGCGTGGCGGGTTATGGTCCAACGTTTGGACGGGAAGGGATGGTGTTGGACTCAAACCCCGTCCCTCCCTGCCGTTTGTCATGGTAGTTTTTGGGGAAGCTTATGTCTAGCAGTACACTTGTATAGAGTGATGATGATGTGACCTTAATTCTTCAAATATAATTACGGCTTACTTCCATTAGAGTTATTTTTTAAGAGCCGTTTGGTAGCTTCACAAGTAGTTTACAATGTTCCAAGGGTTCGTATCGCGTGTCAGTTTTGCGAAGACGGAAATTGCATACAATGGAGGTACGGAAGTACTATGACAGTGTTGGCTTACTGTCGGCATCCTAACACGCAAGTTTGTAGCACTTGCATGGAAATTGGAGGATTTCAGGATTTAGAGTAGGTAGGCGAAATTTTATCGTTCTAATTGGAGCAGCCCGACTGGGAGGTACCTCCGCCTTACAGAAGATCGCAGCCAAATAACATTAATTGTTTCAAATAGTGTTGTGTTCCCGCGGTGATTAAGGTTGCCAGAGCTCTTTAGGGGAGGGGGGTTCGGGGTCGGCAACGCGTGCTTGATGCCTCTTGGCCTCTTGCCTTGATGGTATTGCAATCGCTCATAGGCTACGGTAACCGCTTACCAACAGGTGGGCCGTTTGATGTTTGCCACCTCAGTTGTATAAATTCATGAAAAACTAAACTTTTGAATAAGTTATTGTAAAGATTATATTGATATTAATTTTAGATGGCATACGCACGCCGTTTGAACTCCACTTTATCATTGCCCTGTAATTTTACTAAAGATCAAAAGCGATGAACGTTATTGAAAAACATCCAAACAGCCCTTCGGACGATTGACCCTTTTGATGATGACCTAAAAGGGCTACTTAGCAGATTAGTCCTTTCATGTCATACTTTCATACGTTTTTAAAAGTGAAATGATATTACCAGTTGCCTTTCATCATCGAGCTGAACTGACTTTATTGAAATCAAAATCAGGACATGCCTTTTACCTTCTCGTGTCGGTAAAAACTTGTGTTGGGATTTTTCTCTTTTGATCCGTCTAAAAACTATTTGAGAATGGACAAAATGAGAGTTGGTTTTGGTTGGGTTAGTTTGTGTGGACAGTACCTACTAAATTAGGACTGTTCACAATGGTACTGACCCACGTAATGGTTTTTCAATATGGCCCATATTGAAAAAACCATTACCATTATTGGCGAGATATTCTCGTTCTAAATTGGAGCAGCCCGCCTGGGGAGGTACCTCCACCTTACAGAAGATCGCAGCCAAATAACATTATTTGTTTCAAATAGTGTTGTGTTCCTGCGGTGAGCTTGCCAGAGCTCTTTAGGGGGAGGGGTTCGGGGTTGGCAACACGTGCGTGATGCCTCTGGTATTGCAATCGCTCATAGGCTACGGTAACCGCTTGCCAACAGGTGGGCCGTATGACTGATTGCCACCTAAGTTGTATAAAAAAAAAACTTTGAGTACAACACCCACAACACCTAGACCGAGAAAAAATATTTGTAGATCATGCATACATTTGTCCCACAGCGGAAATCGTATCCCTTTCGTCTTACACGGCTTTCGCCCACTACGCCACCGAAGTCATAGTGCCGTCAAAATACATTTTAGATGGCATAATACCTACAACCAACCCGCATGCCCAGCGTGGTGAGTATGGGCAAATCCCCCCACATGATGAGGCATTCGCTCTGTCTGTGGGGGAGGCCATGTTCAGCAGTGGACGTCGTACGGCTGAAATGATGATGATGATGAATACTTACAAAAAATCTCGAATTCTGAAGTAAGAATGTATGTAGGTACTCATACTTTCTGAAGCTATGCCGTCTGAAAATTATTAAGACGGATTCTTCCCACAACTTCAGCAACACTCGACAATTAAAAATCATAATTGCCATTGACTTCAACAAAGAAACCTTTTCACGGGGCGCTCATAAAAGTTTGTGGGCTGATTAAAAATTTTTTAACGAGACGGGCCAATTATGACTCCTGCCCACTATAAAATGAACCGTGCCATGCCTTTTTTCAACTTCACGATTTTAGCTGGTGGTATAATTCCCGGGTTCAGGCTACTCGGGTTTGTGAAACCCGCGTCATCAACTCAAAAAGGGGGGCGTGGTTGAGGTGGTACAAAAAGCCAAAGGATCAAAGTTTTCAATTCATTTTGCTTTATTTCTTGACATCCATCATTTTATGGTGTTCACATTTTTTAGTGGCGCAGGGGAGGAATTTATACGTATTTTGGTTTACGACTGATGCAAATATTTATTAATGAGTTAGCCATGTTCAAACAGCGTGCGATATGTTATCTAAAATATACTTTTAAATTATGCGTATATCTTCTGAAAAAAGTAAATTTATGAGTTTGACTTAGGAGCTTGCAATTTCATTGAGCTATACCCCGTGACCTCAAATTTGAAACTGAAAATTGACTTTATTCAGTAGAATATGTAGGTTACAAAATTATTGATAATTTTGTAACGAAATTTATATGACATATCAAGGTCATATCGCTTGCCACTTGAACACGGCTATATGCGAATTTGAACACCATTGGATTGTTTTTAGTCTGATACTTTTCATTCGGTCGGGTACAGCGCGAGCAAAGCTGGGGTTAGCCAATAGTTTACTATGCATGTGAAACTCGGAACTGGTACCAATCACCCCAATCCAGGAAACTTTTACCCGTTCGTCACTCACTGATCTCTTGTTTAATATGAATGCATGCAACCCTATGACCACAACCACTCAAATTTCACACCTCAAAATAAATTCTACTGTACCCCAGTCAAGTATACTTTACGAGCGTATAAGAAATCGCGAGACCCCTTCCCTTATAAATAGTATGCGATTTCTAAAAACGAAATGACCATAAAAATGTAAGAAATTACCCTTAGCCGGTGGCATATAACCGTTTTGTTATTCATAAAGGAAGGATATTTATGTGTTATCGTCAAAATATTTATTATTGTGTCCGAAACAGCCCTTTGTGCGACACGAAATATTCGGGGGTGTGAACACAACGTGTTGTAATAGGGATGGGCTTGAAGAAGAGTATCGATAGAGTTGACAAAACATGGTAGAGGAAATTTTATAGCCAGTTATTGAAATAGTTCTCTATTACCCAGAACCTCATATCTTTTAACACCCATGTGTTTTAAACGAACAGGAAATGTTTTTTTTATTAGGTACCTACTTCTAAAAAACAAGTTTTCTAAAATACAACACAACAAAAATATATTAATTCAATTATAAGTGATACTTTTAGTAGTTTTGGCCAAGTGCAAAAACTCACACCCTGAGGCTTTCATTACAAGAGGTCAGAAAAGGATATCTCCGAGTGTCGATGTGACAATCATATATTTTGCGGTCGCTCTCATAGTTCACAGTATGATATTAACAGCAAATATAAGTGTGTCTCATAATGACACATGACTATTCTTTGAAACAATTTTACTAAATTTGTGTAATAAACTTCTAAAGATACCAATCGGTATAACATAGGAATTTAACCAAAATCAGCTTCATCGCAAAAATTCAAAGTATTTAGTATATAATAGAACATTAAATCAAGTAGGTAGTCGCTACAATCTTCTCCACCATCCATGAATAAGAATATCATAAAAGCTAGACCCTCAATCATCTAAATCGATACCAATGCCCATCTCTACGATATGAAATATGCGATTCCTTATACAAGAGAAGTCTTTTATGCATCCCTAGGGCTGGTCTGGTCAAGTAGGTTATCACAAGTGGCCTCGGGCGAAATGAAAAATTTATGTCTCAATATACGGTCCGCGTAAGGAATCGTGTCTTGCATTACTGGAATCTCAGGGGATGGCTCGATATTGGCATGGATGGATTAAATTTTTCAGAGCAAAGATAACGAGAAATATATAGAGGACTTAAACTATTTTTATAGTCTAGACTCTAGACTATAAAAATAGTTTAAGTGCGATAACGGCGATACTCTAGACTATAGTCCTCTAGACTCTAGAGGACTATAGTCTAGAGTATCGCCGTAGACAAATCCCTTTTCACAATTAATAAAGAATAAAAAAACCACATAAAAATAAATAATGAATGAAAAATAATCAATAAGTGTAATACTCATATCTTCACAACAAAATATGAGTTTTTTTTTGTATTTTTTACCTCATTATCGTCATTATCAGCCTGAAGAAGACCAGTCCCCATCCCCTAGCTTGTCCCTCTTTTCGCCTCTTACGCAGGAGCGTTATCTATCAACAATAAGTATTATTTGCTCTAGCCAACCCGTCTGCCCAGCAGCGTGGCGAGTATGCGCAAATACCCCAAATAATTGTTTTTGTTGCTGGCCGTACAAAGTCGGTCGCGCTGGAAATCTATGGGGGAGGCTACATTTGGTGGACGTCCTGAGATGATGATGATGATAACACTTCCCAATTTCAGTCTTATTGAAATCTTAAAAGGAATCTCCAAGAAAATAATGATCGTGTCATGAGATTGCTTTCTGAGATAACTTTAATGTTATCATTACCAGTGAGTGGACCGGCGACAGAAATATTGCCAGTCATGAAACTAACCAGCTAGTGAGACACCTAAGATCACTAACTTTCAAGAACCATTTGCAAGTAAAGTTTAGCTCTATCATGCTTTCTTGAGGATCAAGATTGATTGGACGATACACTGGGGACTGAGTTGACATTTGACGTTGATTTAGTATTGTCCTTTTAGTTCAATAATAATGATATTTCTTTGAGAACTTGAATTTTCAAAATCCTTCTTTTACTAAATGTGATAAGGTTTGAGTCAGAGTGTTCAATCCATATGTTGTTTATGGACCTATAAATCGAATATCAATTAAACATTGTATTTTGATAACCAAAAATATGAAAAATCCGGAGCAAAAACGAACTGAATACATGTAAAAATAGTGTAAAATGGTTGGACTACATCAGAATCTCAAGAAAGCTTTTGAAACCTGTCATCAGGCAGAAAGTCAAAATAGTGTTATTCGAAATTAAGATACCTTTAATATATTGGGTGGTCCTAATCCAATAAATTGAATATTTAAAAAACATCTCTTTTACTCACACATGCTTCAGTTACCATATCAAGCAAAATTCAACTTTCAAATCTGAGAAATAAAGAATAAACTTGTCTGAATAAAAATAGCTGTATATTTCAAAAGTCATGAAATAAGGTGTCAATAGAAATTGAAGCGTCATCGAAATGAATAGATCTGTTTTATATATGCGTAAAAAAATAAATAGGATGTATGGACGGATGATACTTTTGATCAGATTTTGCACCTATCGTTAAGAAATTAACTCTATTTCTTCTAAGAAATACTACTTCACATCAAAAATGTCAGTATCATGTATAATATTATACATAGGTACATACAATGTAGTACATACATAAAATCACGCCTGTTTCCCAGAGGCAGAGACCACGGCTTTCCACTTGCTATGATCCTGATACCTCTTTTGCTTCATTCACTCTCATCACATACCTCACGTTGCACATGCTCTTCAGTTTACTGGCCTTTTTCCAAAACGTCACCTATTAGCGACTAAAAACCAGTAACACAGATTACTGCACTATAATACCTACTGCTATTGCAGAAGGTATTAGGTAGGTATTAGTACTGCATTTTAAGTTAAAATAAATAAATAAATATTCCGGACATATCACACACGGTCAACTGATCCCAAACTAGGCATAGCCTGTACTATGGGTACCCGAGACTGATATACATAATAGATTAATATTTAACACCCAGACACAGAACAAACATCTGTGTTAATCACACAAATGTTTGTCCAGTGCGGGGATCGAACCCGCAACCGCTAGCGCAGAAGGCAGAGTTACTACCAACTGAGCTATGAGGCCAGTCGCATAACTCTAACTCAGTTCACGCATAACTCTAAAATACACTTAGCATTAAGTAGCATCTTTGGGAGTTAGGAATAAACTTAGGAGCTGTGTAAATTGAGTATAAGGACAAGAGATATACGCCATTCTAACTTGAACACATTACTTGCACTTAAACTATGCAAAATGATTTATGAAGTACCTACTAGCTTGCATCCGCGGCTTTTTTGGCGTGGTACCTAGATAAAAATAGCTTATTTGCCATCCTAGGTAAATAACTCTTAAATTGCGCTCCCGACCCGTGGTACAACTGTGATATCCAACTGGTTGTACTACGGAGAAGTAAAGTTACCCATAGTTCAACTCTTTTTTTTGACATTTATGATTATGACCCGTGGTACAATTGAACGATAAATATCCAAACATCATCACAGACTTCGCATGTATAATAAAAGATAAGAAAATTATGAAAACGTTGAGATTTTAGAAGTAGCCTTTGCCAAAGAATGGGACATATCAAGTTAATACAAAAAAATATACACGAAATATAAAATCGAAATATGAATTTTCCTATAAACCATTTAATCAATTGGGGACGTGTTTAATTCGCAAAACACTATGTTATTTCCAAAAACATAAATCGTACATGTTGATAAAAAAAATATATATGCTATATCCATTACCCATGTTCATACATTTTAAAACACCATTGGTTGCATGTCAAATGGCTACCAAAGATTTAGGTACATTTCCTTCATCCCCTTTATAAACTCCACAGTGAATAAATCACATTTTTCTCATCGTTCAAGGCGTAGGGTTGAGCAGCAGGTGCATCTATCGATCAACGTCAGTCGTGACAATTTGACGTATGAGACACTCCGGCCCATGCAAAACTGTAGTGTTGGCCTACATGGAGGCGGGAGGGTGATAAAATAAGTGTTCCTTTCCAAATATATATTAAGAAAGGAACACTTGTTTTTCCTTAAAAAGTACCTACAAAATACCAAAATAAACATCACATAGGGATGATTTTGCGAAAATGCTGAAACACGTATTCCTTTATTTCTTACCAAAAGCCTAAATATGAATTTCCAGATATAGGAATTATGGATTGCCCATACAAACGTTCAACCAAGGGGTTGAAATTGTCATGCCCCTTCATGATTTTTTTTTTGAGAAAAAAGCCTATGTCCTTCCTGAAGTAATAATCTATCTACTTGCCAAATTTCATTACAATTCGTTCAGTCGTGATGAGACAACAAACCAAAAAACAAACTGTTTATAAACAAACAGAGATACTTTCGTATTTATATTATTAGTATTGATGGATTTTGCCATTAAATGGGTAAGTGAACACCATATAAACTCATCTTAATATCACTTTGACAATTTACATCGTAAAATAGATGTGAGGTGTCATGTCGGGGTCGATGAAAATTCCAAATTGACTCAAAGTGGATTTTTAGGGGTCCGTAACCGACGAGAAAATTGACGCTGTCAAAGAGGCTTCATTCAATTTGCGGCTTATTAATCAACGCAGAGGGGACACAGTACAATTTAAAGTAGGTACTTATCATCATCATCATCATCAGCCTGTAGAAGTCCACTGCTGGACATAGGCCTCCCCCAAAGAGTTCCATGACGAACGGTCTTGAGCCTTCTCCATCCACCGACTTCCCGCAACCTTCACAATGTCGTCGGTCCATCGGGTCTGCGTCGCCCGGTTGCCATTCGAGAACCTTTACTCCCCAACGGTTATCGGTTCTGCGAGCTATATGGCCCGCCCACTGCCACTTGAACTTGCTAATTCTGAGAGCTAAGAAGATGATGATTTTGGTGAAGAGTACCTTAAGTTTATCAGAGCCAACAGTCCACACAGAAACAAGCTATTATTGTTTCTAAGTTTAGTGTTATAAATTAGATTCATTTTACCCTGGCTTGTCTTATTGCGGCTTATTAATCAAAAGAGGGTGCCAATTACTCGCTCAATGAGGACGCGGCTTTATTTACTTAATGGATTGTAGGGCGGTTCAAATTGGTTGTAAAATTGTTTTTATTAAGTAAAGTAGAAGTAAAGATAACTTAATTTAAATGGTGTTGAACAATGAAACGTTAGTCTGAAGATAAAATCATTAGATTGTGGTAAAGTTCAAATTCTTAAAATTGGTACCTAGTTTTAAGCCGTGTTCAAACGGCTAACAATAAGTAAAATTACCCTTATGTAAACTGAATAAAGATAATTTTGAGTAGGTATGACTTCTGAATGCTTTTTTAGCTATATCGCACGCCCTCAAACCTGACATTTAAGGTCGGGTTTAAAATTAACTTTAATCAGTAGTCGTAAGTATAATTTTGGAATACATTTGTGGTTAAACAAAGTTCACTTACAGAGAAAACAATAGCTAGCTATTAGATATAAGTATTTACATAATACACACTATAAGTATTTACATAATTTTTGGAGGAGGTAGGGCATAGCGAGGTACGTCCGCCTTACAGAAGATCGCAGCCAAATAACATTATTTGTTTCAAATAGTGTTGTGTTCCTGCGATGAGTAGGTGGCCAGAGCTCTTTTGGGGTGGGGGGTTCAGGGTCGGCAACGCGTGCGTTGCCTCTGGTATTGCAATCGCTCATAGGCTACGGTAACCGCTTACCAACAGGTGGGCCGTATGCTTGTTTGCCACCTCAGTTGTATAAAAAAACACACAGTTACATTTAAAACGTGTTTTAGATGACATATTGCACGCCGTTCAAACACGGCTTTATTGGTACTTGGTATACCTATACTTCCTAGTCAGAAAGCTCATAGTTCCTTCTTGAACGTACTTAAATCCCGTGTTTTAGTGATGACTCATATGAAGTGTCAATTGTGTCGATGACTCAAAACTATAGAATTTTTATCTATAAAAAATATAAATGTACAAAAATAACAATTGATTCCTATAATCGAAATGTCATCAAGTCGAAACCAATTTGGCATTCGGGCAGCATGATTACGTATAATCATCCAAACATCGGTTGTATTGTCATCGTATCGAATTGTGCAACCGATGATCGAATCGAACCAATTCGATTACTGGCGACAGATGTCTTCGGACGTGACGAATTTTGACTATCCAAACCAAAAATGCCTTAACTACCCACCTCATTTACACTGGAAAATATATCTCTTTTGCTTGGGATAGAGTCGGTATTAGGTGTATGGAAAAAGTAATGTTTTCGTATTAGTAATCAGCCGGTTCGACCGCAAATTGTTGTCCCTCGATCAGACGTTGCCAGGAAATTACAATTTCGATTTTTATTTCACGAGTTTTGTAGTATGTTTTAGAGTGCAGACAACTCACATTTCGCATTTACGCATATTAATCATGAAAAGATTCCCAATATGTAGGAAGATATCTTCTTCTTTAAAAACGTATAAGAGATGATATCCAGCAGTGGACTTCATCAGGCTGACGATGATGATGAGTTATATACTCTTTGCGCTAGTAAAATACCAACGCGACATAATTTTTATGTTTGTTTCAAATCCAATGCATTATTTTAATAATTAATTTATAGGTATTTTATATATTTTAGGATAAGGTATATATTTCTATGGGTCTTACAATTTAGTATTTACCATCTGTACTATTCTTAAGTTACCTGAAATAAATTGTATATCATTATTATTAAATCCTTTATTTCCTCATCTACTACTAAAACTCTGGCCTCTCAAAACAAAGGGATTAATTTGGATGGGTTAAGGCAAGGAGTGAATGCCATTTTTAAAATGATCACATGCGTCATTGAATTGTCTATCATTTCAGCTTTGACTGGCGTTTGTATTGTTTTTGTGAATGTCATCCTGAGCAACGAAGGCCGCGCCGCAAACGATCGCGGTTCCCTTTGTATTTAGCCGTTCTAACTTTGGTACAAGCCATGAGCGTTTGAACGAATGTTATAATATACACGATAATTATAATGTATGTAAAGCTCTTCAAAAAAATTATACCAACTTTGGTCGACGCCGCCGGTGATAAGAGAGCTGGCTCATTCCTTGCACAAAGAATTTCTTTGGCAATTCAACGCGGGAATGCAGCCAGTGCTCTTGGCATCTTGCCGCATGTCCAAAATTATTTGTTTAATTAGTTTCTATTTTATTTTATAATTATTTATTTTATATTTTATGGTATGTATATAGTATGTATAAGTGTATATTTTAAAAATAAATTTTTTTATATAATCAAAAAGATTTAAAAAAAAAATGTATTCCTAATAGAAAGGAGCTTATTTGATACCCAATTTGCAATGAAGTTTATTCTACTACTTTTGTTTATTCCTAAATTTTCATTGTAGAAAAAACTGCCAATTTCTGCTGTTCTGGGGTCAAATCAGTTAGAATTCGGTTAGAAAGTTTAATTATTACTAATAAACATGACAAAAATACCAAAAACTGGTAATTTAATACAGTTCGGGAAAAACAATTAAATTGATTCTAGACCTTTGTCTTTTTAATACCAAGACAGTTTATTTAAGTTTTAAAACGATATTTTGTTTTAAAAATGTATTTTTTCATCGTTCATTTTAAATTGAAACAGACAGAAAGTGTTTCAGTTCCTAAAAAAAATGAAGTATGATATGGTCCACAAATTTCCACTCGCAGCTACGTTAACGGGGTACCGGGATATAAAGTAGCCTATTTCTTTCCGCTGGGTAGCAAAAACAATCTCCATACCGAATTCACGAAAATCCTATCAGTTGTTTCGGAGCTACAAACATAGGTAGGTACCTACATATACACAAACTCTCGCAGTTATAGGTAATACTATGGAATCATACGCAAGTTTGTGTGGTCTTCAAGGTTTCTCAACAAGTATCAAAAGACGTATGAATGTTAATCGCTTTGTAGCAATGACTTGAGCCAGAAATTTTATTATATCGTCAACCCGTGTGATATTGGTTCCATTTGGGATTCGATATTCTATGTATCTCCATGTTACGATTCACTCAGTCAAACATTCCCACATATCACAAATTAATTGCTTCACTTATAAAAATCTGTTATAAGTAAAACAATAGATACTTAAAGTGATGCCATCTCCTACTATTGCATAATGAGAAACAGTGACAGGGATAATTTTAAACAATGCTTAAAATTAACTAGTTTTATAAGGAACATCATGAGGTTCGAACTATTAAGAGCCTATGGTACGGGAAACATCAGGGCTAAAAGTGAATCTAATACGGGCAAATAGGAAATGAGTAAAAAGATGACACATAACTTTTTAAAATAGAAGATGATGACATGCAGTAGCCAGCACTATTGTTAAAAAGTTCCATCAATAAGAATAAGACCGACTTTCGACCACCATCACTCATCGATACATTGTACACCGGATGTCACATCACTATCTGAGGCTTAATACTGGCTGTTGTCGCAACCCTCCGAAAAAAAGAATGGTATTCCAAATTCAAATATCATCGCGAGATATATTTCATCTTGTCATAACACGGTGGGTCAAAGGCAGATCAAAAGTTGATAAATTGCAGTTCAAATTTGGAATAATGTCTTTTTCACTATTCACCGGCTTGGCTTGGAAGTGATGACGTAACAGGATCTCAATTTTGATAGGGGTTGAGTTACGCATCTATTTATCTTGCGTGAAGAAAAGATGAGAAATTGAATAGTATTCAGAGACTCACGGAGTGTTGTGTACGCACTTCTAACGTGCGTGAGACGCAAGTGAAACGTAAGCAAACGCGATACACTCATAACGCACCTTTGGAAACGATAAATGAATCAGCCACGCGTTTGTATCGCTAAAAACCGCAGTTTTGTCGATACAAACGCGCTGTGGCGAATTAATTGGTACCAAAAAACGCAATGTTTTAGCACACTAGTCCGATTCGCTACTCCCATCCGCCCGGTGGTTATGCGTTGCAGTTCTTCTACCCCGGCAGCTCCGGTGTTTGTGTTTAGCAGAAGGGATAGAGCAGAAAAGTTTTATTCTCAGTTGCTCTAAACGAAATAAATCTGCCTTTTGGACGTTTACTGCGAAGAAGAACGCGATTTATCTGCCCAAAAAACATGCGCCGTTAGACCGATTTGCGCAAAAAAAATGCTCAAATGCATTTTCAGCGATACAGATTGTACATTGTACATAAATGTATGCTTTCCCGAAAGAGGCTTATTCTACATCCAATTGGCAAAATAGTTTCATCTACGTTTTTTTTTTATTTCAATTAAATAATTTTGAAATGTCTTAGAAACCAGGTGGAGGTACGCCTGTTCTTCGCGACCGAAATAAAATCAAATCGCGTTCAAAAAAAATTGTTTTCTTCTTGAATAATATTCTTTTTTGTTTGTTAGAATAATCCACTTTCGGGATAGTATACATTTATGAATCACCTTGTATTTAAAAATTTTATTCCATGCCTAAAGTTTCACTTTGTATTTTCTTTAGTTAGAGTGTGGGTTGTGTTTGTTAGCTATCAATTTTATGTTATATAATTAATTGGACATTTTATTGGTTTATTAGCCAGGTGGCTCAGCTCTAGCAAGACGGGTGGGCTTTATGTAAAGTCTATCTGTATATGGGTGTGTGTGTGCCTGTGTGTGTCTGTGTGTGTCTATGTGTGTGTGGGTGTGTGTGTGGGTGTGTGTAGTTGTGTAACTGTTCTATCCTAGTAATAAATATTTGATTATGCAAACATTTGTCCTTCCAAGGGGATGGAGCCCGCATCTTGTGTATTTTCAGTTTGGCAATTACCGATACGCCATCGAGGTCATCAAACAATGGTTTTATAAAACTAAAAAAAGAGATCATCTTGAGAGCTATGGTGAAGAGGTGTTAGTAGCCCTTTCTACCGATTTACTGGTCGTGGGTTCAAATCCCGGTCATGCACCAACGAATTTACCATTCGGAAAATGTATGTGCGCTATACTAGTACTCTCAAACGTCAAATGTCCTAGAAACTAAAAAATTCGACGACATGTGACATAAGCACGAAAGGAGCCTCTAAGAGGCGCATTTCAATCCTTTCACTACACCCATTCTTTCACCGACGCTCATAGGCCTTTTTGAGGGCCGCCATACCTCTACCTGGTCACTGACCAAGATGACCAAGAAAGAATCAGTCACACGACAAGCAAGCAAGCATCGTAAAATGATTATTTTATAAGAAATCTTCATTCGCTTCTAATATGAAGTCGCTTACTAATGGAATCCTTGACAAATGATGCGGCTAATGATGTGAAACAGAATAGTTATCAAACTAAGATTACTTACGTAATGAAATAAGTTTTGGGTGGGCCTGTCGAGGGAGATATTAATTTTACTATAATTTTATCAAACTGTTGGAAATGCGATGTGGTCAACACTCTAATTCAGACTTATATTCAGTCGTCAAGAGGAGACAATTGGCAAATTAAAAAAAAAACTGTTTTCGCAGCATTTAAAGCACCCAACAGTCCCATACATAGTCCTGACCCTAAACTAGGATTCACTGAGTCGTGGGTATCAGAAACTACGAGTACCACCACAACACCCAGACCCGGAACAAATATTTGCAGATCATGCAAACGTTTTATCTCCCAGCGTGAATCGAACTCGCGTCTCAGACGGGCACTCGTCTGCTATGCCACCGAGGTCGGTGAGATGAAAATAGTTCAGTATGTGGCCCAAGCACGAGTAATTAACGGTTACTTTACGTTTACGATACGATAGCAGCTGTCAAATATTATAGGTACATCAAAGTAAAACGATTTCAAGCATCGCCGATATTACATGCATAGTGAATCTTGCATATGCATAGTGAACCCTATACATAAGACTTATTCTATCGAAAAATATAAATAAAATCTTTAATATTTGCATTCAACGGACCATTTTCAAAACAAACAAACCGAACCACTACAATGATTGTCTATTTCCACAGCCACAGATTTTATTTCCCTCCCTGAATGATGATGTAGTTTTTCCCAACCCCCGAATCGAAGAAGTCCTTTTAATTAGGGGGTGGCGATCGGATTCGGGAGAGGACGGTAGTTATGATAATTCTTATAAAAGCCACCGCTTTGATTCCTTTGTCGTTTGCGGCGAAGAAAGTGCGGAGAAGGCTTTACATTTAAAAAATAAACGTAGTACCATTGCTTTAAAAAGTCTTTATTAATAGGCTTTTCATACATGTTTAGTTGAATAATATTTATTAAAAAAGGGATCAGTTTTTTGTTTCTAAGTCCTGAGGAATGTCCTTAACATTCCATCCACCGAGTAAACTGTAGTCAAGTAGAATGTTTATAAAAATTAAATTAAAACACACTTTTTTTATGTAATACATTTAAAAAAAAACACTTATTGAAACTCTGGTTTTCTTTTTTAGCCTCTCATCTTCCAGATCGACCAGCTCTTCAGAAAAATGCACTAAACATGGTAGGTTTATTACCTCCTTCAAACATACTTCAGGTTTTCTCCGTAACATGCAATATTGGAAATAGCTTTGCGCCTTATGTAAAACTATATCAAGAAGCGCTCTCCATACTCAGCCGTCAGCAGCAGACAGGATGACGGAACCGTAGCGATGACTTGCATCCAGTGACTATGATGTATGTTCGCCGCCATAATGAGAGCTGGGATCTGCCGGGATGCCCCAAGCTTTTACGATTGTATATCTTTACTTGTGCTTTCGAGCTGTGTTGTGGCCTAGTGGAGACCTAGAATTTCAATCTGAAGGCAGTCGTCACCACACTACGCGTATAGTTTGCGGCGTTTCATTCCTATCATATATTATTTCTTTTCTGATAGCAGAGTCAGTCGCTAATTATACAGTCGATACCAGAGATCGGGACTAGAGGTCTAGATTTTGTGGTCAAACGTTAGACTATTATGTATAAAAAAAGACAAGATCCTTACCCTTCCTTTTCCTTACACGCTAACGTCGCATGAACAACATAATTTACTCTTAAAACATCATCTACAAACTTCAATATTAAATTTTCAATGAATAAATGAATTTTGTATTTGCACTTGTTCTTCGCGACCAGGCCTTTAAGATACAGGCAAAAAACCACAGCTCGTGGCACCCTGCACATTTCTACTGACGATAAGGATACTTTTTACCATCTTTTAACTTATGTCCTTAAGACCCTTCTAACTGCAATTGCAGTAAATTTTAGAAACCTAAAACTGCATTTCATTGGTAGAGCGAGAAAATAATATTCCATTTTTTTTTCTGGTTATAACTTGTTATATCGTTGTACCTATTCTGATCACGATTTTTGTCTTTTTTTACACCCTTTCAAGATATCCATGGGAAACAAAACAGCCTTTTAACAGTACATTATGAAATGCTACCATTAGCGATGGTCTCGATAAATGTGGATCTGATTGGCATTGATATCAGCTTCCATTTGGAAGTTCATTAGGCTAACGCCGGTGATGTTTGATAGATTTGAGAAACTGTAGAGTGGTTAAGATTTCGTTTCTAATAGGTAGACCATAAGAGAACCCATGATGTGCCTCAAAAGTACTTCAAATTATTCATTCGCAGTGTCTGAAATATATATTTATAATTTACACTCTAATTAGAGCATAGGCCATTTGATATCTATTCTAAATGATTGATAGAGCGTCAGGAACTTTGTACTTACTTAGGTACGGGACCATGTATTGCTTGATGCCGGTTTTATACGGAGTAAGATTTTTAATCAGCCTTATAAATAGGTACTTACCGACTTTAAGGACAATTGTTGATACTCAACAGACATACTCAAAAGAACACTGAAAGATAAACTGCGGTAGAGCTTGCTGTGTTCTTTTCTACCCAAAAATTACACCTTTTACACGAAGGTTCGCTGAGCATTGCTGGAAAAAGAGACCTGGCTCATCACATGAAGCTATTCTTAAGAATAAACTTCGGTACTTCCGTCCTACAGTTTGTTGTTTTAGTTTTCATCATTAGGGTTCAGTCCTTTGTTTTCTTTTCTAGCTACTCTAGCTGCACCATCATCACACAATCATCTCCACATCCTTCCATATTCCGCGTCTAGTTTCCCATTAGTAGCCAGCACCCTCACGATTGACGATTCAGTCTTTTGTGGTCAACTTTTTCCACGCCTGTCGTTAATGGAGATTTCTCCGATACGAGCGCTTGTGTCAAACATGCGCCCGCGCTTATTGTCAAATCACCGTGATCAAAGTGTGCGCCGGAGTTGAAAAAAACAACCGACTTTGCGCGAGTTAGACTCGTGGCTAGAGGGTTCTATAAGTAACG
Source organism: Anticlea derivata (assembly GCA_947579855.1). Taxonomy (NCBI): domain Eukaryota; kingdom Metazoa; phylum Arthropoda; class Insecta; order Lepidoptera; family Geometridae; genus Anticlea; species Anticlea derivata. The sequence goes on along the minus strand of OX388271.1, from coordinate 8,223,929 downwards.
ATAAAGCTTAGTAAGTTAAAAATTGTATACTTGTCTTTATCTAAACGATTTGATGGGTCCTGCTGGCTGAAGAATAGGCCCCTCCATATTTACCTACCCGAATAGGGGAATAAAACTTCAGACTTTACATTACAACAAGCAGAGTGGGAAATATCTAGAAAGAGTTACTAATTTACCCTGGAATTTTTAAGGCTCGTATTCTAATTCATAATTTCACTCACCACGATTATGAATACAAAATTCAAACTATTCATTTATTCATTAAAATTGCGTAGATCTTTTTGAAATGTCTGAAATCTAGTTGAGTTAACTCCTGTTTTTCGCGAGCCTGGCAGATAATTATAAAAGATACAGACCAGAAAGAGGAGGAGGTAGGGCACAGCGAGATTTTCTCGTTCTGAATTGGAGCAGCCCGCCTGGGGAGGTACCTCCGCCTTACAGAAGATCGCAGCCAAATAACATTATTTGTTTCAAATAGTGTTGTGTTCCTGCGGTGAGTAAGGTTACCAGAGCTCTTTAGGGGGGAAGGGGGTTCGGGGTCGGCAACGCGTGCGTGATGCCTCTGGTATTGCAAGCTCTCATAGGCTACGGTAACCGCTTACCAACAGGTGGGCCGTATGCTTGTTTGCCACCTCTGTTGTATAAAAAAAAAAAAAAAAAAAAAGAAACCATAGCAAGATTACTTTTCTGTAACGATTCTTTCATAACTTATTAATACAAACTTCATAAGTTTTTGTATTTCCTCTATATTTTTCGGCCTTCCAATAATGCGTCACCGGGTTCGTTGTCGCCATTTGAGAACCTTTACTCCCCAACGGTTGGCAGCTCTACGAGCTATATGGCTTTCCCACTGCTACTTCAACTTGCTAATTCTGAGAGCTATGTCGGTGACCACTTTCTACGGAACCCTAAAAACTAAAAAAACGACGCGTCAAATCCGAGAGTGTCCTGTCAATACACGGCACGATTGAAAATTTGAAGTGCTTGTTGGAAAAGGTTGAAAAGTTTATGTTGTAGTTTAAGTGACCAGTTGGTATTATAATGAGTTTGCTGGTATTCATTTTAATGCACAGTGAAGTAGTTTACCTACTAGGTAAAGATACGATTTTATTACAAATAGTGTTCGTTATTTAACAGCCGTATTTTGGTAGAGGCCAATAATATAGCGTCCTCAATTATGGTGATCTTCTCGGTTACAAGGTGAGTCTTATTAATATGTTTACCATCATGCACATACCATGAAGCAATACACAAAATATTTGTAAAAGATCAACAGAAAAAAAAATAGGCACCAAGCCGTGTATGCTGCCTGATTCTTGTAAGCTACGCGAAGTTTTAAAGAGATTCAGTGAAAAAAAAATGGTGCAATTTAATAACCCGTGTAGAAGAATTCGTTTTGTTTGCTCAAAATAAACTGATTGCATCCATCAAACCTGCGATCCTAATTCTCATCACTGCCACTTCGCCACGGAGACCGTTCCTACAAAAGATTCCTAAATCAATTAACCTGCTTGGAGCTAGTCAAACCACATATTGCCCAAGTTATAATATAACCGTAACCGGTAATTGTCAAGATTTGCCGGAACGGTGCCGATGTGCCGATGACATTATGACATGCGAATTCAGTTCTGAGAATTGCGAACGAAATTGATTGGTTATTGGATGTGCGGCTGGGGAGGTGTTTTTGAGTACCAGAGACTTGTGGCGTAGAAAAGTAGAAGTGTATCTTCGTCTTCTTTTGGTGGATCTCCACTACTGGAGGTTAGCTGTCAGCTCAGCGAATTTCTCTCTGTCTTGCGCCTAGCGAAAGAGATGTTCGATGCTGGAGATATTTGTCCACTCCCGGACTTTCTTCAACCATGATTTCCGTCGTCGCCTATGTTCCGTCTGACAACCGCCGCACCGTACTTACCCAGGTCTGGTGCAGCTTTATGCTCTAATGAGGTAGGTATAAGTACCTACCTACCTCACTTGATCTGTGCCAACAAACGTACCTAAGCTTTTAAGGTAGCTGCCAAGTACAAAGAGGTGTTCCTCGCGCCCGACTTCTGGACGGCTGGAGTGGTCTACCGTCGCTACAGGGAGGCGCACACGATCAAGAAAGTCCCTGACTCTAGATTTGATGTAGTTATTTAAGTTTAATATTATATGTATGTTAGTCTGTAAGATATTTATTAATATGGGCCATGGCATGTTACACATTTTTGTGTAATGTGTCAAGTGGCCTGAAATAAGGATATCATTATTATTTTATGTTTTGTTTCGTGTTTTTTTAATGTTTAGTATGTATTATTGCGTTGTGGAGCAAATAAACATGTTTTCTTTCTTTCTTTTCTTTATTCTTTCTTCTTCTTCCAACGCGTTTTTCGTTGCACCTTACTTTGCCCATCATGATTATTTGGTGTAGCGTATTTGCTATGGTGATGCCATGTACCGTCACCGTGTTAACTCCTATACACTTCTCATAACCTACGCTTTTTGCGTGACTATTCCAGACTCAGACCTCAGAAAGCGGTACGGCCGGTATGCAGTGCACGTGTTTCAGAGTCCCCGAGCGTAGGTATATAAAGTTAAATTTACATAAAAAGGTGCCTTGTTAGGTTTGTTGTTGTTAATTTGCGGATTTGGAAAGAAGATTGAAAGTGACCGATACGGTAGGTACAATTATAATTTAAATGATCATAAACAGTTGAACAAGTGAATGAGTTTGTATACCTGGGGACTTTGTTTACAAGAGATGGGAAGCATGAGAGTGATATTGAAAGGAGAGTGAATACTGGAAATCAAGTGAATGGGGCATTACATGCCTTTATGAGCAGTCGGAAAGTGTCCAAAAAGGCACGACTGGCTGTGCATGGAGGAGTGTTAGTGCCGACACTAATGTTTGGAAGTGAAAGTTGGGTATGGCAGAAAAAGAATCAAAGTAGGATAAATGCAGTGGTAATGAGAGCTTTGCGAAGTATGTGTGGAGTTACTTTGAAAGATAGAGTGAGGAACAGTGTGATAAGAGAGCGTTGTGGGGTGAAAGAAGACGTAGTGATGAGGATTGAGAAAGGTATGCTGAGATGGTTTGGTCATGTAGAGAGAATGAACGAAAGAAGATTGACGAAACAGGATTGGTTTGACCCCATTCACACTCGCCTTATACACCTATAAGGCGAGTGTGAATGGGACCGTTGGAAGGGGAAGACCTAGGCGTACGTTAAGTGACCAAATCGGTGACGTTTTGGAAAAAGGCCAGGTCATGAGTACCCTCAACCGACGAGCATGTATGAGGAATGTGATGAGAGTGAATGAAGCAAAAGAGGTGTGTCAGGATCGTAGCAAGTGGAAAACCGTGGTCTCTGCCTACCCCTCTGGGAAACAGGTGTGATTTTATGTATGTATGTATAAATGTGATCATAAACAAGGTTTTGAACAATACAACATAGCAGGTACAGAATTTCGGGATTTACTGTTTTAATTTATATTTCGATACAATACATTTAGTACTGGCCTAGCGGAAGGTACCCTGACTTTCGATCCAACGGTCGTGTCTTCGGTAAACCATTGGTTTTCAGGAGACCATAATGCTACGACCTTCTAGAGGTGCCTTAAAATAAGGTGCTGCTTACACTTTATAATCAAGAAAAGAAAAAATAATTTATCCTTTGGAAGTTGAATATTTTATCTTTGAAATAAATGAAATAAATGAATTTACGAGAGGTAGGGCACAGCGAGATTTTCTCGCTCTAAATTGGAGCAGCCCGCCTGGGGAGGTACCTCCGCCTTACAGAAGATCGCAGCCAAATAACATTATTTGTTTCAAATAGTGTTGTGTTCCTGCGGTGAGTAAGGTTGCCAGAGCTCTTTAGGGGGGGGGGGGTTCGGCAGGCAACGCATTAGCAATGCTCCAGGTGTTGCTGATGTCAATTGGCGACGGTAACCACTTACCATCAGGTGGGCCGTAAGCCTATTTGCCTTCGTATAACATTAAAAAAAAAAAAAAAATGAAATAAAATTATTGATGACCATTTTAAGATAACACACATTATATATAAATAGCTTAGAGTCTATATAAGCTCTTACAATCGGCGCTCTTACAATCGATTTCTTCCTGACAACCGTTAAAAACTTTAACAATAACCAATAGATAAAATAATGATGTGGTTCGTTTTCGGCAATGGACTTTTATTCAAAAATAATCAAGAGCTATGCACTAACAGGTACCGCGTCGATAGCAAACGCGCCGACACCTCTGCTTTATGAATAATCGAAACGCGCGAATTTCCGCCCCGGGGCGTGTGCACAGCCTATGAATAGTGCAGTGAAAGTTCGCACCTTTTTGCTTTGATAAAGTCACTATCACAGAACAGCAATACCCTGTATACATTGGTTTTAGGGTTCCGTACCTTTTGGAAAAAAAGTGAATCCTATATGGATCACTTTGTAGTCCGTCTGTCTGTCTATCTGTCAGTCTGCCAAGGCCCTTTCCTCACAAACGGTTAAATGAAACAAAGCTATATTTGCGGTCAATATCATGCGGATTCCCTGCGTCGTGGTTATCGGAAATTACGAGTAAGTACCAATCTATTTAGTTGTGAAAGTGGACTAAACCAAAATGTCTTATATCTTGGTATTAGGAATAGTCTACATTGGCGCGAGTTGCACGCGAGCTTTTGCCAATGTTGACGCTTCCTTATAAACATATCAATCCGGCCACAACCCAAAAAAAACAAATGCCAAACTATACAATATCAAAACAATAGCTAACTAGCTAACAGTACAATCAAAAACAAATTGCATTCCGTTCCACTTGAATTATCAAATGAAAACCATCCATCAAAACGCAGACGTCTTTATTACGGGATCAAAAACGCGGCTTTATTTTGACATTACTTTTATAGTAGGAACCTAGTTAAATTCAGTACCTCGTTTCTAAGGTGACACAACAGAGACAGAAGACAAAGAACCGTTACTTGAATTTAGGATCGTATCTATCACAGTTTGCGAGCTAGACCGTTATATCTAGCTTTTTTCCCTAAGACGCCTCTTCCGAAATTTACGGGTAGATAGATAAAGAGGGGCTATTATTCAGCAGGGGCCACTAGGGTACAAATACAATTATCATATTTCCAAGAAAGAATATAAAGTTGGTTGAATATATCTTAAAGTATCACATGAGTTCGTGCAAATAAATATAATTTATCGGCTGAAGAATAGAACCCTCCATATCTACCGATCCATGGATGTCGTAAGAGGCGACTAAGGGAAAAAAGCTAGGGGTTGGGCAGCAGCGTCCCTTATTCTAACCACAATAGCTCTAACTGCGCTCGCCAACCCGCATGCCCAGCGTAGTGAGTATGGGCAAATCCCCCCACATGATAAGGAATTCGCTCTGTCTGTGGGGGAGGCCTTGTTCAGCAGTGGACGTCGTACGGCTGAAATAATGATGATGATGATCATTTATCTTAAGGTCATTAATCCTACTAATATTATAAATGCGAAAGTTTGTGAGGATGTTTGTTATTCAATCACGCAGTAACGGTTAAAACTTGGAATATAAAGAGTTCTTTACTAGGAAGGCTTTTAGGTAGGTACCACGCGAGCGAAGGCGCGCGCAAGCTAGTATAGTATATAAAAGCATTATTTATAAGAACTCGATAACTCATTCTTCCAACTTTTGAAGACTATTCATTTTTTAACAAACATGAGAATGACGACAAAAAAACCATGAAAATTACAAATTACTCAGTATGCATAAAGCACTGTTTTCACGCATGCTTCAACAGTACTTACCCACATAACCGATATTAAAGCATGCAAATGATATTTCCCTGCGCATAATTATAAACGCATCAATCAGCCGCGCGCGCACCCCGAGGCTGGCTGGGTAAATGGTTATTAGAGGTACCGACGACATACGTACTCTTGTATACCTGCGTACTTTATGTACGCAGGCGTAAGCTTTGATTGAGTGGGTGTATAACGTATTATTGTGTGTCAAAGCGTATCCGCATGTTGCAGAAGTTTTCGAAGCTTGGGGCAATTTTATGATGGTTTGTCTAGATATCTGAGTCAACCACATAATCCTATGGATTTGAAACGAATATTTGTGATTTTTCACACCTCTGTCTATCCATAGTTGAGACAGCAGTTTTGTAATTATGCTCTGCCTAAACAAAATCGCCAAGTTGAAGCATGTTTTTTGAGGGTTTTCGTTCGATATTTGGTACTTTTAGGTCCAGCAGTTGACTTCTACAGACTGTTTGTTTACCTACACGAGTCAAATTGACCCCATCGATTGACAATGTCCCAATGGTTGCTTGCGGTTCGGCCACTAGTAGGTAACCTACTAAACGTGTCAAGGCTTCATCCATTCTTAGTAGTAGAACTCTACTTACAACATAAACTTAACTGAATACCATAACTAAGTTATTCCATGTCCATGTTGCAAAGGCGTGACATTTGTGCCACAGAAATGTCAAAGCAATTTCGTATCGATTTGTTTCAGAATGGGTGCATTAGCAGTGACTGTGGTAAGGTCATTTGACTCATTTGAGTTAATATTAGGTTAGAGTTTGAGCTACTTTACCAACCTGGTTGTGGAACTTAGTTGTGTACGACGTTAACAAGGCATTTTCTCCTCACTTTAATTTAAATGAGGGGAATTTTTAATGAAAATTTTCAGAATAATCGATTTAGACAAATAAATCTATGAATATTAAAATGTCCGTCCGATGTCAGTTTGAAGGGAGTGAAAAAGTTTACCACTAAAATACCAGGCGTATTCGGTCAATAATGACGGCGCAGCTAAGGTGGTAGCCAGCCTTTTAAATCTGAGATAGCAAAGTATGTAATAGCTTTGTAGAATTTAACCCTTATTATTTCCTGTTATTTTTCATCGAATCTGTCATATGTGATAGAGATTGCTTAAAATATTATTGAGAACTGAATTTGCCTGAAGTGTTTTTCATTTCTAAAGTTGGATCCATGTTGGCCTAGTAGGATCGTGTATTTGAATCCCGGACGTAGGTACAACGTTCGACATCTTGAGGAATCTCGCGGGTTAGTTAGCCCTGCGCTTAGTGACCATGTCTTCTCTGTGTATAAAGCCGAATAGGCTATGAGAATGCTATGCATAGGTTGTAGGCAAGCCTACTCTATCTCAACATGTCCCAGGCACTACATCGTCTTGTTAGTTAGTAAGAAGATACACATGACGCTGTATAAATTATCTAGAATGTATAATATTTGTAAAAAATGGCGGTTGTGGCCCCGACTGAAGAATAGGCCCCTCCATACTTACCCGTGGATGTCGTTAGAGGCGAGTAAGGTAAAAAGCTAGGAGATGGGCAGTAGCGTCCCCCATTTTCGCAAAGTCAGATAACTGCCAACCCGCGTGCTCGGCGTGGTAAGAATGGGCAAATCCCCCCACATGAATAGAATTCACTTTGAAAACCCATGGGGTGGGGGGAGGGAGCATAGGGGTTCAGCAGTGGACGTCATACCGCTAAAAAGGTGATGATGATGTTTTGTAATATGAAATTACTTAGCTGAACTAAGTGGTTTTGGTATAAAAGATGTTGATTGATCTATCTGCTAAGGTTAAGCGGTTTTAAGTTCTAAAACAGACGCCTAATATAAGACTGAATAAAACAAAACACAATTAAGGACAGTCAAAGTCAGAGGCTCAAAGACGGTTTGATTGTAAAGATTTCACCATGACCCATCTTCCACTCAATGACACCTCACGAGCACGAGACAAAAGAACAAAGCGGGCCCATTATGTTACACAACTATGATTTTGTGGTAGTGCGGCGTAAGACGGTAGATCGGTCTTGGTCTTGTTTTGGGAACAGTAGTGCCCTATGACACTACTTTTCCCATAACAAAACCAAAGCTTTCGAGAGAACGAGACACTGATAGCAGTGTCTCGTTTCCTCGAAAGCGATGATCGATGAACTGTCATTTGATGATGTTGTTTGATATGTAAAACAATCTCCGGTAATGCGAATAGAGCTGGTGTAGATGACACGCTGATACACTGAAAGAGCGTAGTGGGTTATAGAGAGCAGTGCGGATCTTATCTATTTACGTATGATATTTAGCCTATTCTTTAGCCGTGACGGCCTAAGCTGAAGAATAGGTCCCTCCATTTATATGTATATTTTAGGTACATATAAATTGTTATGTACATGTAAATATATTATACGTATATGTTATACGGGAGCAGTAGTGTCCCTCTCAGTGCCAGTAAATTGGGTTATTTCCTTCACAGTCTGATCACGCGCGCATTTTTAGAACAGAAAAATCTATTGGTGTACACCGGTATTCGAACCCACGAACTTCGGATCGAAAGTCGAGATAACTCCCACTAGGTCAACATGGCTCGCAGTCAAACCAACAACTAAAAGTAAAGTATACTAATAATTACTTTCATTATAATTTTCTTAATTAGTTTTTATTTTTCACACAATCTGATTGGTCTTTTTTAGTCTTGGAAGGCCCCCACACTATTTATATTCACGCACAGTGAGCTACATAATGACATGTACTGATACGTTGGTACTCTAATGGCGATCAGCCAAATTGCTTTGACCACCTTTCACATCCACAATACTTGACTCACCATCAGTTTAAGCAAAACTCCCCCTAATGCCACTTCAAATAAGAGTGATTTTAAGCGCCTAGAGATGGTTGTGTAAATCTAAATCTTTGTGGATCACCACGCCTACCGTTGCGACAAATGGGGACAGTTTTCTTGGTTTATTTTGTTGCGATGGAAAGATGGTTTTTAAAGCAAAGGGTTTGAGTTTAGTTTAGTATGACAAAGTTGAATTACTTTCAGTAGGCAGCAGGAACATTAGTCTCGGTGATTTTAAAACTTTTTGTTAATGTTTTTTTTTAATAATTACCTCAACGAAGCACTTTAGTCGTGATTTCTATGTAGAAATATGTAAAGTTTTTTAGCCTAATCTATTTGAAGTAAGTTTCACGTACAATTTTAGAAAATGGTGTAGCTAATTGTAAAAAAACTGATCTAAGTATATTGAGTCTTTTCTCAAGTCACTTACACTTTGCTCACAATGTTGTGGAAATTAATGTTGTCTAGTACAAGTTTGTTCAAACTTCTAACACTAATTTCCTAAAGTGATCTATCGACAAAAGAGGTGTGGTCATACCACCAAAACAGAATGGCAGAAGATATTGTGTAAGAATCTTATCAAAGTAGCATCTCGTTAACGCGTGGTTGGATCTCATACGCTCCACTTTGGTGGATGATGGTCCTTAGCTTCTGACGAAAGAAAAACTAACCAACTAAATCCTGTTACACAGTGGACAAACCCAGACACGGACGTTCCGTATGTAGCACGTACGTAATCATAGAAATTATAATAATTGTCAGCGGTGTGCGGGGGGCGGGGCCAAATGACAATCACGCGCGGAGACCTAATGAACGGGTGCGCGTGCGACGTACTCATACAGGTGTGGATTAGTGTTGGGCTTTCGTATCGATAAAAAAAAATGATATTGATATATGGTTCAGCTTTTGTCATGAGGACAACAGCCGCAGAGCATAGATAACCTTGTTTTGCGCCTTAATACGTCTACATAATTTACGCATCCCAGCTTTAATACATAATTTTTCCGCTCTCTTTTCAGCCAAATCATTCACGAGCACTTTATAAATAAGTATCGAAGATATTCAATTTAACTGGCTAAGAAGAGAAGGCTAACGAAGAACGAAAAATTGCCTGAAATCATATTAATATAATAAACGCGAAAGTTTGTGCGGAGGTTTGGATGTTTGAAGTTGTCTGTGAGCGTCGTGACTGAATACGACGCTCGACCGATTTCAATAAAACTTAGAATATATAGAGTTCCTTGTACCTAGTTACCTAGAATAGCAAATTGGCTACTTTTTATCTAGTGAACACGAAAGAAAAGCCGCGGGCATAAGCTAGTCTACGCTAAAATACAAGATACCAGCAAACCCCTGATTCAGTGCAATTGTGACAGTTGTTAGATCACTAATAATCTAGAGAAGCTGGTTTTTTTATCGACTGAACAAATCCATCGATAGGTCATATCACTATCCCTCCTAGGTGTCGCTAGTGTCGAGTCATGCATTCATTATATCGATGTCGTTATATCGCGGCGGTAGACCGTTGTATCTATAATACTGGCTGGAGGCTCGAGTCTTCCTTTTTTACTCCACCTTTAGTGAAAAAGGAGTTTTTTCTGTTGGTATTTAGTTGGTTTTTCAATGGCCACGGTGGCCCCGGCTGAAGAATAGTCCCCTCCATATCTAACTGTCCGTGAACGTCGTAAGCGGTTACTAAGGTGAAAAAACTTGGGGATGGGCAGAACCTTCCCCTATTTCCTCAACGATAGCTCTAACTGCGCTCGCCGACTCGCATGCCCAGCGTGGTGAGTATAGGCAAATCCCCCCACATGATAAGGAATTTGCTCTGTCTGTGGGGAAGGCCATGTTCAGCAGTGGACGTTGTACGGCTGAAATGATATAAATAATGTATTCAAATTTGGGAATAAATGGCTTATTAATAATAATAACTGTAGTTGTCTTGCTTCCAGTTTCCGGCCTCCCAAACTCACTCATACGTCTTGTGAGTCTTGTAGTTGTTCTTGTATTTCCTTGGTCGTATCGTAGGTGATTAAAAAAAAGCCCATGACATTTCGAACACCATCATTACTACCCTGTGAGAGGCGACATTGCCAATCAACGAAACAACCAAATAGAAGACAAAACGTCAACGTAATTTATGCCTCCATCTATGTTTAGAGCACAATAATTATCGACGGGAATCGAACCCACGGTTATGGCCAATAATTGGGAACGAACAGTGTGTAAGTATAGTGCTCGAGTCGTAATATTGTTTTATGAGGTTCTTAAAAAATAAATGAATGTCATTTTGTCCGACACTCGGTGGTAATTGTTGGGAATATTTGGTTTTGTCGTGGCTTAGATGGCGGAGAGATCTCGGAGTTATGTGGTAAGTTGTCACCTGTCTGGGTATGGGAAGGTATGTATATTTAGTGGCGATCACAATAGGCCAGTTGTGGCCGCAGTGACACCATAGCCACAAAAAGAAAATAAAAAAATGGGAAGGTATTTAATTGAGTCAAGCTATGTTCAAATGGCGGCCGATATACTATCGAAAATGTATTTTAAAATGATCTTTCTTCTTCTACGGGTAGATGATGATGATGACTGGATGAAAAAAAAAATCAAAGTTTGTATGAAAATCTTAGTGAATGGTTCCTTGATAGCTAATCATTAACACAAAATCAAAAACCACCGTAGAACATTTTTTTTTTGCAATATGGTCTTAAAAAGTTAAAAATAATTATAATGAACAATAATTCAAGGGACAGTGAGTCCTTGATAAAGAATAATTGTGTTCAAATGTGGTCAAATTAAATGCAATGACAGTACCTGTGTCCATGACTAGTACCTACTTTAATAATGTTGACATTTCATTAATACGCATAGACACAGTAGGTACATAGAAAACAACTGGTCCACGTCTGCTATTTCGATGTAAAAGTTTATGTTAATCACATTTCGTTCACGTTTTAAGCGTATCAGAGTTGATACTATTAAAACAGCACAGTAATAGGCAAATTTTTTGTTTTATTGTAGTCAGTTTTTCATGGATTCACTTAGCTGTTCTGTTTTGTCTATGTCACTGATCTAAGAGCACCTGCAGGTTATGTACAAGGTGATTCATAATAATGTATACTATTCTGAAAGGGGCTTATTCTACACCCAATAGACAGTCACGTTTGTACAATGACTTGAAAATTCATTGTAAAAACAATGTCTGATCAAAAAAATCTGCAATAAGGTATTTATCATATTTTTGGTTATATCTTTCTTTTTGGTAATAGAATACAAGTTCCTATAAGGAAATTATTAGTATAAGTTAAGGATCATGTTGTTAATGTAGCTACAACGCGCAGAAGTTAACTAAGCACCTCGCTGTAATATTTTGTCTCATTCTCACTCGCGAGAGCGGTAGGCGATGGGGTGTGGTGGGAGCGGAAAGCACATTCCTCGCAGATGCCAAGTGAATTTCTGCGTGTTGTAAGTAGTGTTCAAACGCAAGTATGGATTAAAAATCTAAAAGGTCAGTCAGACCCCACGCATTATTGAATAAATTGATACTAATCAGACCACACAGTCCTATTCTCAGAATAAACTAGGATATAATAGAAAACAATTACATAATGTTAATCGATACCTTAGAATTTACTGAAGCGTAATGTTTCTCGTTTTTTGTTGTCGTTCACTGGTGTATTCTTCGATAAATTAATTACTTTATTTACAGAAAGAAACTTAAAACTAATACAAATTAATATTTACAAAATACACAAGAAATAGTTGAGCCATCTAAAGACCGTTACAAACGATCTATAGATAGCTCAACTGATCCAGATCACTACCAGTCGGAAGCGTCCCCAAGACGCTGGCGGAATTGCCACGCTGGATTGCATTAAGACAACAGCAGAGCTAGGCTGGTATTGTGACTCTGAAAAGGGTCTTACAAACGTTGGAGAAAGAACTAGTGCGGTGAAAGGATTAATGCGCTTCGTAGAGGCTTCCTTTCGTGTATATCTATTTTTTTTTTGTACATAGGAGCAAGAGGTAGGGCACAGCGAGATTTCCTCGTTCTGAATTGGAGCAGTCCCCAGGCGGGCTAAGGTACCTCCTTACAGGAGATCGCAGCCAAATAGCATTATTTGTTTCAAATAGTGTTGTGTTCCTGCGGTGAGTAAGGTTGCCAGAGCTCTTTAGGGGGGAGGGGGTTCGGGGTCGGCAACGCGTGCGTGATGCCTCTGGTATTGCAAGCGCTCATAGGCTACGGTAACCGCTTTCCAACAGGTGGGCCGTATGCTTGTTTGCCACCAAAGTTGTATAAAAAAAAACATACCTAATAATAAGAAAAATTATATTTGTTTTTTATTCTATTGTTGCCTGAAATAAAGTTATTGCATTGTTCTAATAATAATCAAACCTGCTATCATCATCATCATTCCAGCCGTTTGAAGTCCACTGCTGAACATCGGCCACCCCTACAGATTGTGCCGTGTTTGTTGCCTGATTCTTCTAGGCTTGGTCGCGAGGAACAGGCATAGCTTCACCTAGTTTCTAAGACGTTTCAAAGTGATTTTATTGAAATAAAAGCCTTTTGACTTTGACTTTGATTTCCGAAATCACTTCGTATCACGTGGGGGGAATTTGCCCATACTCACCACGCTGGCTGGGCACGCGGGTTAGTGAGCGCAATTAAAACGATTTTTGTGAAAATGGTGGACGCTGCTGCCTATCCCGTAACTTTTTTCCCTCGCCTTTTACGACATCCACGGGTAGGAGATATGGAGGGGCCTATTCTTGAGCCGTGCCGTGGTGGCCCCGGCTAAAGAATAGGCCCCTCCATATCTCTGTCCGCGGATGTCGTAAGAGGCGACTAAGGGAAAAAAGCTAGGGGATGGGCAGCAGCGTGGTGAGTGCAGCAGATAGCTCTAACTGCGCTCGCAGCGTGGTGAGTATGGGCAAATCCCCCCCACATGGTAAGGAATGCGCTCTGTCTGTTGGGGAGGCCATGTTCAGCAGTGGACGTCTTACGGCTGAAATTATGATGATGATGATTCTTGAGCCGGGGCCACAACGGCCGGTAAACCTACTATAAGTGTGTGCAATCAAGATCGGTAGTCGATTGTAACAGCTGACGAACTCGTCAAACTTTGGTAATAGAAACGAGCAAACTTACAGGGACAGAGCTATAATAAAGCTGCGTTTAGACTGGTGCGACCAACAGTATGAAATACGTAGCTACGTATAAAGACTGATATTGCGATGAATGGTGTCTTAGCATTTTTTACGATTCATAATTAACTCTCAAACATGAGAGCAATATTGAGATCAGGAAAAATTACACTTTTGTATGGGTTTTTTTTAAATTAGAACGCTTTCAAGATCGCTCTTATGTTTATGAACGATGTATAAACACTGGTACTTGCTTGCAGTTTGCTATAATGTAAGACCAGGTATTTATGCTAAATTGTCATTTGCGTAAGCCGTGAAATCGTTCTTTACCAGATTATGGTACACTCTTGTTTCACAATTGACATTGTGTCACTAATAGAAGACAAAATTTAGAACCCTAATTATATATTTAGAACCCTAAGAAACAGTGCTGATTTTAACTGCCTTAAAATGATATATTACGCCCTTGCTCAGTCAGTATTATCTTACTGTATCACGGTTTGGGGCGGTTCTACAAAGACTCATATGATTAGGTTGGAAAGAGCGCAAAGAGCCGTCCTAAAAGTCATGACATCCAAACCAAGACGCTTTCCAACTACAACCCTTTACTCGATCTGTGATGTTTTAACAGTACGGCAACTATTTGTCCAGGCGACTCTCTTGCGGAAACACTCACAGCTTTCATATTATCCTAACTTGGCGGCTGCAAAGCGACGGTCCGACAAGGTTTGCAAAATAGAGCCTCGCAGAACTGCAGTTGCTGGAAGACACTTCTTCTACCTAAGTCCCTCCTTGTACAACAGGGCCAACAAAGAATTAAACATCTACCCCCTGCCCCTTTATAAATGTAAACTTAAATGCTTAACATGGCTCCGAACTCTTTCTTACGAACAAACTGAGAATCTCTTAATTCCTCATGTTTAATACTACATATATTCAAACATTCACATATACTTTCTCACATCCTCACACACTCACGCACATACACTCACTCACACACTTACAAACACACATACACACACTCATACACGCATATACATTTATTCACACATACCCTTACACTTACCCACTCACTCTTACGAACTTTCCCATTAACTATCACAGTATTTATTTAAATATAAAAAAAAAAACCATATAGTATTTAAATAATTAAGTATTGGCTTTTATAGATTTAAGTTTTTCATCTTAACTAATTTATGTCTTAAATTCATTGTGGAACATTCCTCTTGTTTTGTCCTGGAGGGCGTTGACCCTGCTACGCAGTTTTTACTTTTGCAGTTGTCAACGTTTTCATTTGTTTATGTATACCTGTGTTTTACTGTTCCAAATAAAAATACTTTGAAAAACTTTGAAAAATAAAATGTTTGGCCGTAGCTTTACTCTAGCGAATCATAGACTTTGTAAAAAATAGACATGGCAGTTCTACTTTAGTCCTAAAAAAAACCTTATATATAATATAAACTCATTTGAAAAACGGGGATTATTTTAAAACATTTAGTTTTTATGGGCAATTAGTAATGTACCTAAGTCAATCTTCATCATCATTTCAGCCGTAGGATGTCTACAGCTGAACATAGGCCTCCCCCAAGGTTTCCAGAGCGATTTCCTATCATGTGGTGGGAAATTGCCCATACTCACCACTCTACTCACGCAAGTAATTGCCGAGCGCAGTTTGAGCTATTATTGTTAAAATATTAGCTCAAACTGTTGCCTATCCCCTAGCTGTTACCTTAGTGGCCTCTTACGAAATCCGATACGTCCGGGTACGATATGGGGGCCTATTTTTCAGCCTATGCGGCCAATATTTTGGGTCAAGAAGTTGTTTGCCACTTCTATACATTTCTAAGTCGTATCTCGAGCCTATGGCTAGGACAAAGTTTTATAATCGGACGATTAGGGGCTGACGGTGACTCCAGTACCTGGCACTGCCGCACTTCATTAACACTTATTTTAATAGCTTTTGAAGGCGAAGTGCTTTATTGAATACCAACTGTTAAGCCGTGTTCAAACGACATGCGATATGTCCTTGACATGTCAAATACTTTATTTATAGAAAAAAACTAAAACGATTACTAGTAAATATTTACAAAATAAATAAGAAACAGTTGAGCTATATAAATACCGTTACTGACAATCTATAGATAGCTCAATTAATCACGATCACTACCAGTTGGAAGCGCCCCCAAGACGCTGGTGGAATTGCCACGCTGGATGACAATGATTGTCATCCAGCGTGGCAATTCTGCCAAATATATAGATGCTAATTCGTTGGGCCAAATGGGAGCCAGATATAATATGTCATAGGTATATATCGTATAGATCCTTCTTTACCACTACTGAACAAAGTCAATTATGAGATTAACTTTATTAACTGAAAATAAACTTTATTCAGAAGATGTAAAGAACATTTTAAAATAAATTTGATATGACATATCGCACTCCATTTGAACACGGCTGAATAGTATATTATAAGACTGGCAACACGATCAAAAACAGCTGACTTGACACAGTTTTAAAAAATCCTTGTTTTTTTTCTTTTTTTTTTGCCCTTTGTTGGGTTAATAAACTACAAAAGTATTGTATTTTTATTTCACGCTTTACAACGGTCGTCCTCCAGCTTTATTAAGCTAGGGTTTGATGACAACATTGTAAAGACAATCACCGTCAATGATTTATTTTAGAGAAGTTCCCCTCGGTTCATGACTAAATAACGAAGGCAGCAACAAAATTATGTGTGTCATAGATTGTTTGTCATCCGTCTGAGATCGAACCAAACCCCTAGTCGAGATAACATTTGTCTTCATTTTCTTAGCTTTAGGGGTGGGATAATATAACAAAGTAGTATTATCGATATCGATAAAACTCTTTTTGCTGAGTCAAATATTTACTTTCTGATAACCTAGTGCGGACTTGTCTAGGGTCCTCGCAGCATAGACAGCCGGCCTTATCTACTGGAAAGACATAGGTTTTTCCTGTAGATAAAGCCGGCTGAGAGAATAGTATATTATTATTAAGTCATTTATTTTAGGCAACACAGCAAAGTACATGTACAAATACAGGGCCCATAGATATATATACCTTAAAACTAAAATACATATAATATTCACACTTGCATATCATATGCTCGGGCAACACTATTCTATCTTAGAAATGTCCTAAACTACAGCAGCGGTCTAACAGTGAGTAAAAAGTTCCACCTGACACTGTTTAAAACCTCTAGAATAGATTTAATAAGGCCTTACTCTAATAAGAAACAGTAAGAGAAGAAGTAAAATCAGTAGGATAGAACAGTAGAAAGTGGGATATCTAGATAGTCGACGACATAGTAAGACTCGCGGGTCAAACTTACGAGATTAGCGCAGGACCGGCGGGTAGCACAAGAATAGAGAGGCCCATGCTTAGGGAAAAGACATGTAGATGATGACGATCAACGCGTTGAAAGCTATTTTATATAACTTGCAACACTCCTTTAAATAATCAAGTGTATACTACTTACTACTATCCTATTTCCTTCTTCCTACTAATATTATAAAATTGCTTCCACACGCGGCTTCACTCGCGTGGTACCTGCATAAAAAGTAGCCTATATGCTATTCTAGGTAAAAAACTCGTTATATTCCAAGTTCTTCGAAATAGGCTGAGCTGTTACGGCGTGATTGAATAACAAACATCTAAACATGCATTATGCTAGGTATCAAATTATTATTATTTTATTTAAATAAAGTAAAATTAAATTAAATAAAATTGCGTTAGCGAAACCACGAGCGGAAGCTAGTTTTCAAAATGTAGAGTAAGGATTTAAATCATCGATACTCGCACATCCCTACGCGTTAAAACAAAGAACATTGATATTAATTCCGCCTTCCTGTACCAAATCACGTCTCTATCTAATTATATCGAACCTGCGACCGGTAAATATTAAATTATGAAATGCGCGACTTTCCTTCCCCTAGGGAAATAATAGCTTGTTTTTAAATTAAATAAGGAGACGCGACGGGCGTTACCGTTCCCTTTCCGGAATTAGGCAATATTTTGTTATTTGCATCCTTTTTAACCGACTTAGAAAACGGAGGGCTTAAATTCAGCTGTTTATTTTCCTATTTATATTTTAAGACAAGCTGTGGCCTAGTGGGAGGGTCCCGACTTGCAATCGTGGGTTAAAATCTAACCAATGAGTTTTTCTATTCGAAATTTTAGTGCGCATTAACATTTGCTTGAAACGGTGAATGAAAACATCGTGAGGAAACCAGTAGTATTATTAAAGCGGCGATGGGCTTGCGACCTGTCACGTATGGAATACTCACTTCTGCATTATGTTTATATGTGCCTCTGTCGACGCATGGTTGTTCAATCACGCTGTAAGCGATTTCGATGAAACTTTGAAAAGATAGATTTATTTATCTGGAATAACATATAGGCTATACCTTTAGGCTTTTTATCTCTACGAGGCATGCGAAGCCGCAGGTTCAAGCTAGTTTTCCTTTCATCATCATCATCAGCCTGTAGAAATCCACTGCTGGACATAGGCCTCCCCCAAAGAGTTCCACGACTTTTCCATCCACCGGCTTCCCGCAACCTTCACAATATCGTCGGTCCATCGAGTGGGGGGCCTTCCAACACTGCGTCCTAACGTTTACTCTCCAACGGTTTCCTTTAATTTCTAAGATTACGTACAGATTTTTGGCTTTTGGCTGCCTAAGCAAACATCTTTTGCATAATATTATTATGAATCTGGCTTATGTTTTGCTTTGAGAACCATTCAGTTTTTTTTGTATATGTTGATGAAAGCCAAAGTACCCCTAACGCATTTTGTGTCTTTAGCCCTAATTCTATAATTGGGGCTAACATCTCTCAAATTCTCATAAAATAGCTTAAACACTTAAATACAGTCATTTGTGTCGAAACTTTTAAAATCTCTTTATCACGGCCAGTTTATTCTGACACCATGTTTACTTAGAATTTCAATGATTCGAGAGATCATTGTTGATTGGTGGTTTAATGTTACAAAATCGGTAGCTATTAAATTATAAATTCTATGGAAAGAAACTGTCATAGCCGCGGGTCCAACATTTCTTAGTTTCGATTTGAATATGTAAGGTGTTATTACATTAAAATTAATTCATTTGGATGAAAGTTGAATTTATAACATGTATTTTGGTTGGGCTGGTCTAAAGGCTTGGTTTTTTTGGAAAAAAGTCGCCAACCAATCTGTATAAGGTGACCTAGAATAACTGTAAATTATGACAAGATTGCCGGTGGATAACATTTATGGCACTGAGACTTGGTCGCTAACTATTTGCCTAATACACAGGCTCAAAGTCGGGCAACGGACTATGCCTCTAGCTCACTAGCTATGCTCGGAGTTTAACTACGTGATAAAATCCAGAACGAGGAAATCCATAAAGAACCAAGGTTACCGACATAGCTCTCAGAATTAGCAAGTGGCAGTGGGCAGGCCATGTAGCTCGCAGAACCGACAGCGTTGGATGAAGGTTCTCAAATGGCGATGACGAACCGTGCGACGCAGTGTTGGAAGGCCCCCCGATGCATCGACGATGGGTGGATGGAAAAGCTCAAGACCATCCGTCATGGAAATCTTTGCTGATAATGATTTTAAGATACATGAACAGCTCTTTTACCGAATAAAAATACTTATTCTCTGTAATCACTATTTTTTTTGTCCTAGTTTATTGTAGTATTAGGTAAAAATAGGTACAGTCAACCAAAATAAAGGAACTCAGATATAAATCAATAAATTCAAGAAGCACCGCGACCTTCCTCAACATAAATTCAAATACCACCACAACAGTAATCACCCGTTTAAAACAGTATCATACCAATCAAGCATCAAAGGCTTGCAATAACGAAACGGTCCCAAATCACCATACGACCAATTACTAAGTTAAAAGGGCACCGCCAGAGGGCTCGTATGGAAATTTGAATTTGGAATTTCGGTACCAATTTAGCTTGAGGTGCAGACGACAGTACCCAAACGCAATAGGAAAGGAGTGATCAGAACACTTTGTATAGGTGGAAGTTTCAGACAAATCATACAAGGATGTGCAGCGTCATCACTGGTTGGTCAATGAAATCTGCAGATTTTAATTAAAGGAATTTTGAGTAATAATAAGAGATATACTCGTAGATCGAAATGACGGTCTATCTGAAATAGCTGACAACTATCGGTGGTGGACGGCACCGAAAGATATTTCGAAATGCAGACTTTACCCAAGTTCAAATTAAAAGGAAACAGTGTTTTATCTGGTTTTATAACGTGTACTGTGAAGAGTCACAATATTAATACCGGGTCGCGTCGCGCTCCTCCCGAGGGGTTTCTAAATCATCCGTCCCTGTCGCTCCCTTGCTGGCGCTAGCACGCTATCATTGCATGGATATTACAATTTTTTCTTTTAAAAAATCACAATTTAGTAACTACCGTCAAACATGATTCATTTATTTTAATAATAAAATACAAAAACATATAATATCCCTACGAGTGCTACGACTTCGTAGCACCGTAGTACTTTTAGCATTCGGGACATTTCTATTTAGCACACTATAATATGCTATAAAATTGCTTTACTATGATAACGTTCCATACATTTTGGCATATCCACACTAAAGCAGCGAAGACGAAGCGCCTCCGGTAACATTCGCTTTACGCTGTAATTTTTCTTATGTTATTTATTTATTTATTACACTGAGTGATCTATATCACGTCATATCTTACACTCTTGTAAATGGGCTGGCATTTATTCGGCCGACTGTACCGCGGGGCTCTTTGTCTTTCTTTGTGGCTGTTTCCCATTGTTGCGGTGATAGTGTTTTAATTCGGTATAAATATGTTTTGAATGGTCGTAATTGATGTATGGCTGTTCTACGATTTGTCATCAATCATGATTCAAAACGTGGTAAAAGTTGATAGTAACTGATGTCTGAGTGTCCCAATAACACGATCACAGATGGTACAATTGGTAGACTCTTAATCTTCTTGTTTTCTTCGACTTTTGCTCCGTTTGACAGCTTTTCCTATGGTAGCCTGTACTAACCATAGCTGGGGTTCCCATGTCATCGGTCTATCGGGTGGAGGGGGGGGGGGGCTTCCTACATTTCGTCTCACTCGTGGTCACCAAGCTTTATCCCCCAACTGTTGTCCATTCTACGAGCTAAATGACCTGCCACTTCAACTTGCTAATTCTGAGACCCATTTTGGCGACCTTGGTTCTTCTACGAGTTTCCTCGGTTCAGATTTTATCACTTAATAATGCGAATGATACGATCAACAAATACTCACTCAGTCTGAAATACCGTATAAATTAGTAAGCTTTTTGAGTTGGTTTTTTTAACCCCACTTTCGTAAGAACCATTTCGGACAATAAAGCGGCCGCAGATGTAACGGGCAGGTGTTTTACAACTAAGTAAGACTTCTATTCAAAGGCGGAGCGACGAGATGAGCGAGATATAAGTCACTCGCTCATTTCAACGCTTCGCCTAACCACGCGCGTAGGTTGAAGGCCAACAGGCAGCAGAAAGCAGGTTTCCTTTATAGAAGACTTATGGTTTTTGTAGACACACAGTAAAAGTCTATGAAAATACCAGCATCATAATAGTAACTACTCTCCGCTCGACGCTTCACTTATGCAATACACGCACCACCTCACACAAGGCTGTGGTCTAAATGACCCCACGCCAATCCTTGACGGAGTCATCCTCACCGGGAAGGGTAGCTATTAATATTTTTATGCTTATGATTTTTATGCACGGTCATTCGAACCGTGGTTGTTAAGATTTTTGTGGTTTGTTAAGCTAATTAGCTCTCAAGCAGATGCTAACATGATATGGTTATGTTTGCAGTTTGAAGTTTAACGTAATTGGTTGAATTCTGTCATAAAAAAACAACGTTATCAGCTGTCATTAAGTCGGTCCGTTGCCGGAGTAACGGATAGATGTGACGTTTGTCCTTTAGCATTAAGTCGCTCCGTTGCCGGAGAAACGTGTAGAGGTGGCGTTTGTCCTTCAGCATCAAGTCGGTCCGTTGCCGGAGCAACGTGTAGATGTGGCGTTTGTCCTTCAGCATCAAGTCGGTCCGTTGCCGGAGTAACGGATAGATATGGCGTTTGTCCTTCAGCATCAAGACGGTCCGTTGCCGCAGCAACGGATAGATGTGGCGTTTGTCCTTCAGCATGAAGGATAATTGTAGCGAAATAATGCTTAATAACAAACAGAGTGCCGCATTTATGGTAAGGAATGATTTATCATGAGCTGAGCTACAGGTCGTTTTGTCATAAGCAAATATAAAACCCTATAATTACCAATCATCTCTAATTAGACCAAATTGAATGGGAATATGGATGCGCCGGAGACAGTTTATCGACTTTCACATAATTTATATCGACTATAGACGGTTGCGTGCAAGTGTCGCCGTTATCGAGTTTATGTGTTGCGTGAGTCCAGCTATCGGGTGTAAGTAAGTCAATGTTTTGCTAATTGATGTCGTGATATAGTGACGTACGTTTATATTTCGATGGTGACGTTGATATTTTGCTGTTACACGCAAAGATTTGTTCCGAATCTGATGTCCATGTCCCACGATACAGGGAACCCTATTGTTGATTCAGCTTTTTAACACAACACTCGTACCTTAACCCGTAGGGGAGAACTATCAAACGCTTTCCAACATCATCATCAGACCATAGTCCTCATCTCCCCTTAAATATTTCATGAAAACAAAAGAGCCTAAGCACTACCTAGACCTACTTTCTATTATAAGTCGTTGGGGAATTCTTTGTTTTCAACTCAGATAAAGCATAACTTAGCAAGATAATAATATCGGAAGACTGATGTTTAACCAATATACTGGGCAGATTATAGTTGCATAAAAAGGCGATCCATCGATAATAATCGATATCGATAAAATAGTTTTTCCAATAGTGTCCCATCTCTACCTCCGCTGTCCAGTTGAAATAGTGATGGGTAAAACATAACTTTACCTTCCTATCGGGCAAGTGACAAGACGGATAGATGTCAGGATTGTCACGTTTCTGGTATCAGCGCGCTAAGTGCAGGTTCTTAGCACCAGTTAGGCAACAGCGCAAAAAATTATGCGAAGATTTCACAAATTACTTCAAAGACAGGGCTTGAGAGAAAAAGAAGGAACAGAACTAATGGCACCTCAGTAAGTATTGTCTCATAATTATCTTAAATCATCTTGAGGGGAATTATGAGAAAAAGTTTCAAAAGAGTATCGAAAATGCCAGCAATGGCGATGAAAAATGTCTCTGTGAGTGGCGTCAGTGTGAGTTGAGTGAAAACTGTATTAAAATTCTAGGGTTAACTTCAAACCTTACTGACGGATCAGACTCTCACGTCAGTCAATTCCATCAGTCATTAACGACAAGGGTTTATGGTTGAAATATTTCTTAATTGGCTAATCAGTATTACCTAAATATTCACGAGTGATGTCCCAGCGACGTCGATAACGTTAGAAACGAATGCTCGTCGTCCAGATCAGGGACAGAATGCAAATTAAGTAACTGATATGCGGCCACTTTACCTGTATTTATTGGATTATGGTAATATTGAATTAAAAACTTTTTGGGACGATAAACTATCAAGAAGTAACTGAGAACCAATATTTATTGACATTGCGCAAAATTGAGCAGCCAGTAGTCAGAATACAGACAAACTAATGGTAATTAAATGCAAAACTCCTAAGCTTAACTTTGGCTCTTTCATTGAGTCCAGGGCCAAGACAGCCGCAAAAAAGCTGGGCATGCTGTCGAAGGTCAGGCAGTACTTCACACCGGGACAGCTCCTTAATCTGTACCAAGCGCAAGTCCGGTCGTGTATGGAGTACTGTTCACACCTTTGGGATGGTTCAGCTAAATACCAGCTTGAGGCCCTGGAAACCATTGAAAGACGAGCAAAAAGGCTCATAGGTAATGATGCTTTAGTTAAGTCTAAACTTCTGAGCCTCGAACATCTTCGCAGAGTAGCCTATCGGTATTTTATAGGATACATTTCGGAGAGTATGCGCCATTCCATCATTGGACAACCAGACGTACGGAGACGCGACATCCGTTCATGGTTGATGCGAAGAGTGCCATAACCACAGAACAGAAAAAACCAGATGACGATCGATCCTACTCCATCCAACAAGTGGGGTAACACCACTAGCCCAATACGGCTCAAAAGCTAATTCTGTTCTGTGGCCATGACGATCGGTCTTAAGCCTTCTCCATCCAACTAGTAGGGTAACTCCCACTAGGCCAATACGGCATAAAAGCGAATGAAATAAAATAAGACTTTCTAGAATTAAAATTACGATCATGCTGGGAACACGAAAGGACAGTTGATTAGTTCCACGGAATGAAAGAGAGACTTACAGAAGCCTATAATTATCTAAAGCGAAACCATTTTGGAGAAAACGATGATTTAGTTAAACGTTTTTAAAGCCTTGTTTTGATTTGTTGCCCAAACATTACGGGGATTTACGGCTGTGAAGTTTTAAGAGCATCTGCCATGATAGATTGATGATGATTAATTATATAGTTTTGTGGTATCTTATGAGGCAAAATTATGTATACAGTGACAAAGTTAAAGAAAAAAGATTTAGTTAAAAGGAGAAGCGACGCCTGCAGATTATTTTAAAAAAAACTGGAGTATCAAAACCGCATCACATCCGGGCACTCACCCGGTACGCCACCTAGGTCTCCACCGCAAGACATAAAATGCGTTATTTTTGTCTGTTCGTTTGTCTATTCAATATAATGCTACAGCATCCATTAATCAACAGCCGTTTTCGTAACAAAGTGATAAGAATTTAACAGAAATCTAACGTTTCAGTTATTTAAAATGTTCGTAAAACAGATAACCAGTGTGTATCAACTGAGGAGGCTGTACCAAATTGCCGGTTCTTGTCATGTTACAATGGACACTAATTAAGAGCCCCTCGGTTAATTAGATTCAGAGTTTTTTGAAATAAAGGAAAATTTCGCTTTGTTTT
The DNA here is from genome assembly GCA_947579855.1 of Anticlea derivata. Lineage (NCBI taxonomy): Eukaryota > Metazoa > Arthropoda > Insecta > Lepidoptera > Geometridae > Anticlea > Anticlea derivata. Next base: position 8,199,150 of record OX388271.1, on the reverse strand, counting down.
AAACTGTGTATCTGTGGGACAGGAGGCAATTTGTATACCCTTGGTTTGAGATGTGGTTGGAACGTTAATTTGAGACCTTGGGTTGTGACTTGCGATTGGTTCGCTGGAATCGCTAATAATAATATTGAATCCAAGTTTTGTTTAAGTAGTTAATTGAGTACATTATTTTACCGCTAGTTTTTAGCACTATACAGCACAATACTGTTTGGTACTTTGGTTAATTGGCTCTCTATGGAAAGCTACATGTAAAAAAATTATAAACAAGTACCAGTTTATACTACGAATTAATTACTATTTCTTAATGAATTTTTAGTTATTTCTTATTACTTTAAGATGATGGAACGTTTTGTGTTGTTACGTTTCGTGTTAGTGATGTTGTGCTCTACATGCAAGAGTGTTATTTACTACACCTTGATGGTAGGTAGGCCTATGCCAAAGACACAAACAGAAAACAATGGGACACTCGGTGTCAGCTGACTGCCAATAAAGCTCAGCTATAGTTTTATTTTGTTATTATTAAGCAACTAGTTTCTAAGAGATATAATTATAGCTTAGGCATATAGAAATACTTAGTTTGAATAAAAGGCTAATTTATTATTTATTATATTATTATTACGATGGTAGCTAGACAGTATCTATGATAAATAATAACTAATAATAAACTAAATACTGCGATGCGAAACAATACTAAATTTTATCTTACGTAGCGAAGAAGCCGTAAGCCGTTTTGGCCTTACAGATGTACATAAAATTAGCTAGCCATTATTATGTCTGTGATTTTGGTCTAGTCGACTTCTGATCATAAGGTATGGGTTCGAATCCCAGACGTATAACAATGGATCTATTTGACAAGTCTATGTGCCACACATCACATGCTCAAAGGAGTGAAGGAAAACATAGTGAGAGAGATTGCGGCTTAGTCAGGGCACAGCTACTTGATAATGATAGAAAAAATCGACCAGACGCTGTATAAATAAATAAAAACACTCGACAAACATAGTCCTAGAATTTAAATTATATACCTGCTTGGTAACGTGTATAGTATGCAAGTCTAACAACTAGCTACACATCTTTTAAATACTGGCAACACATAGGCAAGTCTATACGACATACATACCGCTTACCAACAGGTTTTTTTTTTATATATATATACAGTGTGAGTTTTTATTTAGGCGAAATCGGAAACCGTGAGAGTAATCGAAAAGTGATGCTAGGAGTTATGGCCTCGATTTTGAAATAAATAAGATCAGCATTAAAAAAAGTTGAAATTTATGAACAGTTTTTCAGAAAATGTAAGTTATTGGAAATTTTTTTTTGCATTTTTGGCTTCTTTGTTTGATAATTAATAAATAAATGTATGATAACTTTGTGTCTACAGTTGTTGGAACACCTTCAAAATTATAATTTTTAAATTCAACAATATTTATTTACCGAAGGTTATTTTTTACTAATTAATTGCTTTGCTTGCACATAGAATAATAACCCTTCGATAAATAAATATTGTTTAATTTATAAAGGAGCCATTTCATTCTGGGCCTGGTCCATGTACACTACATAGAAAAATTAGGAAAAAATAGGAGATTACAAGAAAAATACAATTTCATTAATTTGAAGACAAATGCGATGGTACAAGAATAGTTCTTCTGGTAAGTTTTTTACTATGTGAACACTATTTGAAGGCCGCCATGTTGGTTTATAATTGGCGTTTGACATGATATTGACATATTTTTCATGTCATGTTGTTTGATTTGATGTTTTTGTTTTGTCTGATAAATGTAGGTTGTCAAAATGACATTTCACGCACGTCCATTCGCCATATTTTTGTAGCGCTGTGTGTTGCTCTCCTTGTCGAAGAAAATCTTAATGTACCTTAGAACGAAGTCAATTTAAATAAAATAACCAATTAAATACGTTTACTTAATTGCTTAGGCATATTTTAGAGTAGTGTACACAGTGCAGGCCCAGGCTCCATATATTGATGAAACGTCTCTTTTGCAGTTTTGAAGGTGTTCCAACAACTTTATACACATTGCTATCGTACATTTATTTATTTATCATCAAACATAGAACAAAGAAATGCAAAAAAAAACAACAAAAAATTAATTTTGTTGTGAAAAAATTAAAATATTTTACAACTTTTTTTAATGCAGATCTATGAGAGCACTGGTGGAGGGGTGGTAGTGGCCCCGCCTTCCGATCCACAGGTCGTGAGTTCGAAACCTGTCGTGCACCAATGGATTTTCCATTCGGAAAATTTATGTGCGCTATGCTAGTGCTCTCGAACGGTGAAGGAAAACATCGTGAGGAAACCGGCATGTCCTAGAACCTAAAAAATTCGAAGACATGTGACATGTGCACGAAAGTAGCCTCTAAGAGGCGCACTTTAATCATTTCACTACACTGATTCTTTCATCAACGGTCATAGGCCCTTTTCAAGGCCACCATACCACAACCTGGTCACTGATCAAAGACAGGATGACCAAGAAAAAACCAGTGACACGACAAGAAGAAGAAGAATGCAGATCTTATTTTTTTTTAATCGAGCCTGTAACTCCTTACATCACTTTTCGATTACTCTCACGGTTTCCAATTTCGCCGAAGTGGCCCTGAAAAAAAACTCATGTACCTGTATATAAAACAAAATATATATCGTAAGAACCTGACACTATTATGCATAAAAAACACGAACACGGAACTCAACGCGTCCCCGCAGATCTAGATAACACAACAATGGCGGGTCCCATATAACAATTACCGAACCGCGGGAACGAAATCTTATAATTTGTTGTTTGTCTCTGATTTGATGTCTTTCAACGGTGTTGAGGCTTTAGAAGTAAAATGCGCCATACATCACTATCATTTACCATTGTTTGACCAGTTCTTAGGGTTCAAGTTCTCCCTGTGCCCTACGAATTTATCTCTAAAGTTAAATTATGATAATAATGTAGCACTGACGTAGATTGCCAAGTTCTTCGCTATGTAAAGTTCTCTTTATACATCGTTATCTTTATACATCCGTTACTATCCCAAAATCGCTTGCTCTACCAACAAAAAGAAAAATATCATACAGAAAAATACGCAGATCTTTCCTTTTCTCTTTCATATCAGCTGAAAAACTGAGTTTGATCTGATTTTACCTCAAAACAGCTGATTTGGGCATACTGTTTTTTTTTAATGAAAAATACCGAATTACCTATAGTCGTAGAACAAACTTTACTGCCAGTTGGGCGTAGATTAAGTCCCTTTTGGCATAGTATAAAATGTATCATCTCGACTGGCCTCATAGCTCAGTTGGTAGTAACTCAGGGAAGTAAACGACGGGTTCGATTCCCGCACTGGACAAACATTTGTGTGATAACACAGATGTTTTTTCTATGTCTGGGTGTTAAATATTTATCTATTATGTATATCAGTCTCTGGCACCCATAGTACAAGCTATGCCTAGTTTGGGAATCAGTTGACCGTGTGTGATATGTCCGGAATATTTTTTTTTTACCGAATTTCCGATATTTGTAGAACAAACTTTAGTGCCAGTTGGGCATAGAATAAGTCCCTTTTGGCATAGTAGTATACATTTATGGATCATCTTGTATAGGTTATTGATTTGTTATTGCTTTTCAAAACTCAAATCTATTTCAGTTATACATGATTCAGTTATATATATTTTTTTTTAATTAATCTGATATTTATTGTAATAATTGTATAATTGTACCTAATCTAATTCTATCCTTAAGTAATGTAATTGAGAAATAAGCCGTATTATTTAAGGTTAAATAAATGATTTTAATGAAAAAAAATACTTCTACAGCAAAATCATGTTCTTAAACATGTGTTCACATAACAGTGCAACAATCGTGGGAGATGTGACTGTTGTCATGTCGCGCTGTTTCTGATAGCCATCCTCACACGGTGATACTCATAGTATTGTGTTGCAAATGGACAGTTCATCATCATCATCATTTCAGCCGTAGGGCATCCACTGCTGATCATAAGCCTCGCCATAGATTTCCAGAGTAACCGTATATGTTCTTGTGCGGCCTGCATCTAGCTGCTCCTAGAACCCTTATTAGTCAGTCCTTTAATCTAGAGGGGGGGGGGTCATTACGTTGCGCTTTGGGCGTGGAAATTATCTATCCCAACGGCCTTCGGTTCTCGGAGCTATGTGCCCGCGTACTGCCACTTCAAATTGAATTGTTCCTTTGAGCTATGTTAGCAACCTTAGTTTGTCTACGGATCTCCTCATTTCTGATTTGATCTTGTAGGAAAACTTTTGGTAGCATAATGAGCCCACAAAATACAGTTGCCCTATATACGAACGGCAGCGAGATAGGCATACGATATAGACAAATCGTAGGCCGTATCGAGACTAGCGGAAGCTCGTGATGAATGGTGCTAACAAGGGAGGCCTATACAAGCAGTGGGTGAAGTTGATGTTGATTTTTTGACGGTATATCATAGTTTTATAGAGAAGCATTGACCTGACAAAACTTCCCTTCAACTCACCTTAATATCGAGGTTATGAATAATAATTATCGTTGTCAACTGTATTCATTAAATGTAAATTCCACCAACTCTGGGCAATCAGAGCGTAATTAAGCCATAACTTTTATTACTTAATGACACTATAGGACGAGGCGAGACGTCATTTCTGTGTCTTGCACCTTAGGTAGTGTCATAGTGAAGTGTGTCTCGTAGGTCATGTCGCATTTGACAACAGCTGACCTATCAAAAGACCGTTGCAAGGATCTATACTTAGACAGCTCGATCCAGATCACTACCAGTCGGAAGCGTTCCTAAGACCTTGGCGGTATTACCACGCTGGATGGCAGTTCTGATCCGTTGGGCCAAATAGGAGCTAAGTAGGTCCGTAGGTAGGTACACGCGTTGCTTTAAGGGCCCAGAGGGCCCTCCTCTGGGTATTCAAAACAATGGGTGTTTCGCTTATTGCGTCAAGTGATTTTAACCTCTTAATTTGGACAACGTCAGACGTTGGAATGTAATAATAAGCCTCAAACCTGTCAGTATGATTTCTTTGATGACCGCAAAGTCTGCCACTTCATCATCATCAGCCTGATGAAGTCCACTGCTGAACATAGGCCTCCCCCAAAGAGTGCCACGACGAACGGTCTTGAGCCTTCTCCATCCACCGACTTCCCGCAACCCTCACAATGTCGTCGGTCCATCGGGTGGGGGGCCTTCCAACACTGCGTCGTCCGGTTCGTGGTCGCCAGTCGAGAACCTTTGTTCCCGTCTGCCACTTAGTCCAATATAATTATCATAAGAACACATCGAATAGCCGAATATTGGATTAAATATTTTCTTAGCAAATTGTCTCAATCACACATTTTTTTTTAAGTTATCCCTAAGCAAGACACCCTCTCAGAACTCCAGACGATCAGATCCTTGAAGATGTCTAAGGTTTGTAGGTTAGTCACATGCATGTCCGGCGGACATTTGGCACATGCATCTTGGAGGAGGTAGGGCACAGCGAGATTTTCTCGCTCTAAATTGGAGCAGCCCGCCTGGGGAGGTACCTCCGCCTTACAGAAGATCGCAGCCAAATAACATTATTTGTTTCAAATAGTGTTGTGTTCCTGCGGTGAGTAAGTATGCCAGAGCTCTTTAGGGGGGGGAGGGGTTCGGCAGGCAACGCATTAGCAATGCTCCAGGTGTTGCTAATGTTAATAGGCGAGGGTAACCACTTACCATCAGGAGGGCCGTAAGCCTGTTTGCCTCCGTATAACATAAAAAAAAAAAAAAAAAAATGCCCACATTTTGCAGTAGTGACTATTCCATAAGTGACAGATTGCAAGCCAATCGCCGCTTTATGAATACTTGCTGGATAGGTGGTTTCATATGAGAGCAATATAATATAAATTATTGTTTGTTATAGGCCGTGGTGGCCCCGGCTAAAGAATAGGCCCCTCCATATCTCTATACGCAGATGTCGTAAGAGGCGACTAAGGGAAAAAAGCTAGAGGATGGGCAGCAGCGTCCCTCATTTTAAAAACGATAGCTCTAACTGCGCTCGTCAACCCGCCCAGCGTGGTGAGTATGGGCAAAACCCCCCACATGATAAGGAATTTGCTCTGTCTGTGGGGGAGGCCATGTTCAGCAGTGTACGTCGTACGGCTGAAATGATGATGATGATGATTGTTTGTTATTTGAATTAGAAATGCAGTAAGGTGAAGAGTTGTAGAGGTTCCTTAGCTTGGAGTTCATCTTCTGATTTGTTTACTGTGTCATTTTATTTAATTTGTCAAAATAAATTAACAGATTTTTTGTATAATTGTCTCCAAACGGGAAAAATATATAAAAAATATAAATTGTTTTGTCAGTTTCAGTTTTTGATACAAGACTATAATCATCAACCTGATGAAGTCCACTGCTGAACATAGGCCTCCCCCAAAGAGTGCCATGACGAACGGTCTTGAGCCTTCTCCATCCACCGTCTTCCCGCAACCTTAACAATGTCGTTGGTCTATCGGATGAGGGGCCTTCCAATACTATGTCGTCCGGTTCGAGGTCGCCATTCGAGAACCTTTATTTCCCAAATGTTTTTGGATCCTCCTTATATTCCTTACGTTGCACAGAAATAATAACATTTCATTGAATTGATTGATTGTTAGCATATAATTTTGACTGAAAGAAAGAAAGAAGAAAGAAAGAAAATGTATTTATTTGACCCACAACGCAGTAAGTAGGTAGGTAGGTAGGAAGATACAAAGAAAAAAAAATACTTAAACCTAGTAATTCAAAAACACAATAAGAAAACAAAAACATGTAGGTAGGTGAGGCGGTAGGTAGGTTGAGTAGGTATGCGTTGTGTGGGGCAAATGGGTCCCGTCTCAGCATAAAGCTGCACCAAACATAATATGTACGGTGCGGCGCTGGTTTTCAGACGGGGCCTAGGCGACGTGACGTGACGAACATCAATAAACATAATATATATAGTAGGTATGTATTAATAAATGGATAGTTATATTATATATTATAAGTAGGTACATAGTAGATATATTATATAAAATAATAAGTAGGTATATTATACAATAAAAAAAATTATTGCGGGCTATATTGGTAGACTTGGTAGTACATACCTAGTGGTGACTGAAATTATCTTATTAATATAGTATACAATACCTAGTTCTTGTAACAAAGGAATAATATGCTGGTACAACGAACGGGATATTAGAATTTTGATTTGTAAACAGTCAAAGTCTACTTCAACGGATGTTAAGTTCTAAACTACCAGACAAACACGAATAATTCCAGCCGTATTGTACCTGCAGTCACGCAGAAATTGCACAGCATCCTGTGAGATATTTATTTTGAACTAGTGGAAAGTTACTAATGAAGTTATTTTCATAAAACTGGTGATGGAATTTAATAAATTCAACCCCAAAAGAGGACCTTTGGGATTGAAGTCAAGATTGCCCATCAGGATAGCAGTAAACACAGTCTTAGTGTTGCCCTTCAGTTTCCAAATTCAACTATGCAACTTACTTCAAAAATACTAACTAAAGCATTCGTTTATGTAGGTAGGTATGTCTATTTTGAGTGCTAGCAACATTGTCACATTGCCACCGGGATGGCGACACCAGTTTTGGCGCCAACGCGCGTGCCCGCCATTGTAAACAGTAATTGTGAGACGTTCGAATTTCAAAAACATCTCGCACCGACGTGACGTTGTATCCGGTGACGTTCCGTTTTAGCAATCTGTTAACAAATTGTGAAGCTAAAAATAGATATCAAACAAAACAAGTTCAGAATAGTACCTAGCGGATTTTCAGTGTTCAATTGATTATAATGAAGATTTTTTTTTGCTTAATCAAGGTCATGCATAATAAATAATTACCTTAATGATAAAAAGAATAGCTAATTGAAAAGTTCGTACGAATAAACATGTTTTTTTGTAAATTATTTTTTATACTTTTTTTAGCTTATATTCTTTATTTTTGTTGACAGAATAAGCCCCTTTAGTGATAGTATATATACAATCACATTACAAATGCTCAGACTTCTTTTATGCACTCTGAAAGTCATTTATCTTTTAAAAATCAATTCAACGCAACAGTTCAACCGCGCCGTTCCGTTCCCTTCTCGGAACCCTGCCACAAGCAAGCGTTGTCGCTGACATAGCCAATGGCAAATTTCATGATGACCAGAAAGGGCAGCGAAAAAAGTTAATAATTGACCGTCAAATTTATAGAATCCTTGGAACATAGGCGGGGACAGCCGCTTATGAGATTTTGTCCTCTTTTTTCGTCTGGGAGCTAAATTAAATTGACTTCGGGCCGTATCGTGTTATTTTGGCCTGTTGGGAGGTGACAGTTGTCCGCTGATGATTAAAAATTTAATGGATTTTGTGAAAAATGAGGGTGTATTTTTATGTTTATGCGCCTTAGGCCTGAATGTCAAGTTTGTAGCTCTTTAAATACTAGTGGTTCAACCCGGACTGAGATCTCGCAATGTCTGGTAAAAGTTGGTGCTGCGATGATCGTTGAGGCACAAATAAGATATTTACATTGAAAATCGCATCTTCAGCATGTTCTAACTAATATCCAATCTTACCTGAACTACAAAGGCATTGAAACTTTACCAAATAGGAGCTCCCATTTGGTAGAGCACCTTAAATTGGTATTCAAATGTTTCTATTTTCATTATAGATCAAAAACGAATGGCTTAGAATAAAAACAAATTGGAATGTAAAAACAAAGCTCTTTCATTTGAAATACAAACTCTTTTAAAAAAACCCTCTTTTGGACTCCTACATTTAGCAACCCCTTGGCCGGTTTCACTCATTAGCCTACCTACTTACTAGTAAATTTTTATACTTAACTGTTGACCTACTAACTCCATGCAGATCGGATTGTCGGTACCAAAGTTATGCTTTAACAAATAAACATACATACAGAAATACATCGCCAACTCGCCCAAGTTATTTGAGAGATCTTCGCTTGCACGCTCGCTCGATCAAATATATTTTTGAACAAAAATGATAAATAATTCTTCAAAAATAGTGGTTCAATATTTTTGATTGCTGCTTTGAACAAAACAACATCTGAATCTTTATTTTATGCAAATTATCTTCCTTCTGGCCAGACAAATCACAACAGATTGAGACAATTATGCCAATTAAAATTTACATAGGTAATAGCCACAATGACAATTTTGCAGACCGACAGAGGTCATCGTATTTAGAGAACAAGGTTTATATATCATTCATTATTCAAATTAAAGTCTTAGCATTAACAGAATAGAAACCATATTATGATGGCAGAATAGAACAAGAAAAACAGTAAAAATAGATAACAAAATTTGCATAATTTGAACGATTATGTTTCCATGCAGATGAAACAATGGACGGACTGTCGTGTGACAAGCAATGGAACTGTATTATAATGGGCAGAGGTATCTTCTAGACTATGGTATGCTGGTTTGACCTAACTAATGACTGCATGAGTCAGTACTCGTATTTGTCTCTTTCAATGACAACAATCTTGATCGCGTATCTAAGATGCCGCGTCGGCCGTCCTGAATGTTATATAAGTGGCCACAAAAGCACATAAGTGTACACCTGTACACCTGCTTTGTAATATACCTAACAAAACAATATCAAAAAACATACCTACATCATTTCATCATCATTTCAGCCGAACGACGTTCACTGCTGAACATGGCCTTCCCCACAGACAGAGCATATTCCCTATCATGTGGGGGGGTTTTTCCCATACTCACCACGCTGGGCATGCGGGTTGGCGAGCGCAGTTAGAGCTATCGTAGTTAAAATGAGGGACGCTGCTGCCCATCCCCTAGCTTTTTTCCCTTAGAAAAAACATACGGCGCGCTATAATATACCTAGTCGAGGTTCTAAGTACGAACGTAAACATAGGGATCATTTTGAAATAAATATTAATCATATTTTAGATCACATATCGCATGCCGTTTGAACACGTCTTTATAGACTATTAGATTCCGCCCACGGCTTCGCTTGCGGGGTACCTACTAAAGAAGCCTATACCTATGCTATTCTAGACTATAATCTATCTCTGTACCAAATTTCATCTAAATCCATTCGGCCGTTTAGCCCTGATTGAAACACAAACATCCAAACATCCTCACAAACTTCGCATTTATAATATAAGTAGGATAGGTTTTAAGTTATTTTCCAGATCATTGATCGAACTGACTGTTTGTGAGGCTTAAAATGAACGAGTGAGGGCAGTAAATCGTAGATGGCTGCTAAGTCAAATCAATATCATGAGTAGAACAACAGTTTTCGTATATCTTTTACCCATTCAGTAGGTCGCCATAAGCTTCCGTGGACTGTTACAGCTAAGTCCACACTGACGCGTCCAAGCAACTGCGAAGCGAGATGTCAACGACGTGGACACCCACGTCGGTGACGTCTCGCTTCGCAGTTGTGAACCCCGAACGCTCCATTTTGATCTATGAAAGCTGTAACTGTTTTCATGTTTTTGTAAATACCTTGGATCCTGTGAAAAATAACTTATCCAAACACCAGCGAGAGATGATAGTAGATAATACATAGTTCTTTAACATAAGACGCAGCATTGTTTGTTTCAAATAGTGTTATGTTCCTGCGGTGAGTAAGGTTGCCAAAGCGCAAGAAGGGGGATTCGGGGACGTAAATGCGTGAACGTGAAGCGTTCATAGGCTACGTACGGTAACCACTTACCAGCAGATGGGTCGTAAGCTTGTTTCCCATATACTTAAAATATCTTATAATGGCCGATAAGACTTTGAAGTTTAAAATCAGGCAGCGCAGCGTACTATGCCGCGCGATTGGCGCACCGGACTGCACTTGAGTGGCAGTCATATTAATAGCGTCGGTGTGACCACAGCTTAAACTAAAAGCCGGCTTTCGACGGATTTACGTTCGGTTAATTCGGCTAGATATACGGCTGAAAGCTTTACGGCTCGGCTTTGGCTTGGCGTATGAAGTTGACTTACTGTGACCCAGATACTGTGACGATAGTTGTTTATCTAATTTAGAGATAAACATAACTAAGGATGATTACCAAAATAGTTTTTTTTTTTTAATAAAAACACGACTGTACTGAAAAGAGTCAAACGACGACCTCGGTGGCGTAGCCACACTAGCACGTAGCATATCCATACTTACATACTTTATTGTGTATGTATGTGGGTATATATCCTTCTGCAAAGTTTGGTAAAAATCATATGAAATGAAATGAAATAAATTTATTTTGACAAACACAGACAGAAGACACAAAAAACAATAGAATAAAGGTTAACGATAGGGAGATAGGTAGACATAACACAGATAACATACAGTACAAACAACAACACATAAGTAGGTATCTATGTCATTTACAATATTTATATATGTGCACTAAGTCATTTCATGACATGTTGTTCCTGTATCCACAGGAAAGAAGAGGCCGCTGAGAGAATGGTATAGGTACTGGGCAAGCCATAAAAATAAATATGATCAATTGATCAGGTAGTAGAGCGCCCATAACTAAAGGAAAAGTTCCACCTGACATCTAGACAGATCTGTGTAGGCTTTACAAGTACTGAGTGGTGCGTATTTGATCTGCAGCGGCAAGCTTCGAATTCACATCTTTATAAAATCAATCAATCAGTCTCCCGTCCTTCACGAAAAACATGTTTTCAGTAAAGCACGCGTGTACCAACGACTACATTAAGACATAAACCACGCGTCGGATTCCAGTGAAATTGCTCAGGGCGTTCTATAAAACGGACGCACTCGACGACCGTTCAAATTCTATTTCGGTAAAAATAAATAAATATGCGCGCTCCGCACTTGCACACAGATACTGGTGGCAGTGCTAGAAGTGGTGTTAAACCAACTTCAAAAAAGATGGGATGATGGAAGATGAATTCGGTCGCTTTTTTTAATTACTTATGTACACCGATTAACTACTTTGTTTTCAATTTAATTCAATAAAATAACAGCAGATGGATTTTTATTATCCTACGTCCCATAACCTAAAAACATACTTATAACATAAGGACTAGCACATAGAAATAGCTTCATCAACAACCTGTAGAAGTCCACTGCTGGACATAGGCCTCCCCCAAAGAGTTCCACGACGAATCGGTTCTGCGAGCTATATGGCCTGCCTACTGCCACTTCAACTTGCTAATTCTGGGAGCTATGTCGGTGACCTTGGTTCTTCTACGGATTTCCTCATTTCGGATCTTATCACGTAGTTAAACTCCGAGCATAGCTCTCTCCATAGCCCGTTGCGCGACTTTGAGCTTGTATCGACAAATAATAGAAACGAGAGATAACTATAAATAGCTTAATTCAATTAAATTGCCACGTAGAAACTGCGACGTGGGACGCGAATTATCCATGGCAGTAGCTGGCAGTAGGTATTCGCGGAAACCGCGGAAGCAAAATGACTGTTTCGAATTTGATCGTTAACCCTCTGTGGGTTATTAGAAATTATTTATGTGTCTACAGGTACATAAGTAATTTCTAACAGTCTCAGTACCTATATTGAAAACAAAAGAAAAAGAGAGATTGTGACGGATCCTTGATCTCTTTGCTTGTTCATAAGGCATTTTGGATGCGCGCACAGACATATTTGGCGCCATCTGGCGGAGAAAGACTGCCTCACTACTAAGCGCAGTGCGCGCGAGCAACAACAGCATCCTGAAACAAATAGCAAAAGACTATGCATGTCTTACATTTTTGACACCTTATATAACTTTTTGATGGACGCGAAAGTCCTGACTGTAGTCAGGGTGATGTATGCTCTAGAATGCCAAGGCGTATCATCCCCTTTCTCGATGTCTCCTCTCTTTCTCTTCCATCATCTGTAGAGCTTGGTTAACCGCACGACAACCCATCCCGATATAGCGGCACTTGATAACGATGTATTAGAGGAATCTATGTTTTACAGCCGCTGGTAAGTGTTCCGCCATATTTAATACAAGCTTCCACCCGCGGCTTCGCACACGTGGTACCCGGATAAAAAGCCTATATGTTGTTCTAGGTTATTTACTACATACATACATCTTCACATTTTCACATATTGACAATTTCACATCTACATATCTTCCGCAAATGTGATCGGTCCATCGGGTTTTCCGGTTCGTGGCCACCATTCGAGAATCGTATCTTAGTATGAGGTAGGGCACAGTGAGATTTTCTCGCTCTAAATTGGAGCAGCCCGCCAGGGGTGGTACCTCCGCCTTACAGCCAAATTACATTATTTGTTTCAAATAGTGTTGTGTTCCTGCGGTGAGTAAGGTTGCCAGAGCTCTTTAGGGACGGAGGGGTTCGGCAGGCAACGCATTAGCAATGCTCCATGTGTTGCTGATGTCAATAGGCGACGGTAACCACTTACCATTTGGTTCTGCGAGCTTTGGTCTACGCATTTCAACTAGCTAATTCTGAGAACTATGTCGGTGCTCTTGGTTCTACGGATTTTCTCATTTCGGATTTCATCACGTAGCAAAACTCCGAGCTAAGCGTGAGCTAAGTGATTCATAGCCCGCTGCGTGACTTTGAGCTTGTGTACTAGACTTATTCTCGACGCTCGCCAACCCGCATGCCCAGCGCGACGAGTATTGGCAAATCGCCCCAAATGATTATTTGGGTGCAGGCCGTATAAGCTCGGTCCCGCTGGATATCTGGAGAAAATCTGAAATGATGATGTAATCATCATGTAAAATCCAAAAAAAAGTAGACGCAACCCAAGTGTGAATTATGGTTCACCTGTTCGAACGTTTGATTAAAAATATATCACGATTTTTTTTTTAATTATAACTTTGTAAAATGCGGTCTGTCGTGCTAATGTCAAAGCCGTTAAATAACAACCGATGTGGGGTTCAATAATCGAGAGGAGTCTCTGTGACGCCCATCGCGTTATACCGGCTCCCTGCTAGGTTGCCTATGATTTTATGATAAAGAGGAATTGCTTTGTCAAAATCCGAAAACTCTTTGATAACATCAAAGGTATTGTTGCGGGATAACGCATCAGAAAAAAGCAACAGTTGGAGGTAGGTACCTTAATCCGCAGATCTTTAGTTCGAATCTCGGTCCGACATCAAAGGTTTATATGAGATCAATTACCATAGTAAGTGTATGATATTGAGGTATGACTGAAGTGTCTTACAGTCAATGGTATTTTGAATAGAGCATTATTACGGATTGATACAAGGAAAATTTAGTAAATACGTTATTTTACTAATAATTAGGAGGAGGTAGGGCACAGCGAGATTTTCTCGTTCTGAATTGGAGCAGCCTGCCTGGGGAGGTACCTCCGCCTTACAGAAGATCGCAGCCAAATAACATTATTTGTTTCAAATAGTGTTGTGTTCCTGCGGTGAGTAAGGTTGCCAGAGCTCTTTAGGGGGGAAGGGGGTTCGGGGTCGGCAACGCGTGCGTGATGCCTCTGGTATTGCAAGCGCTCATAGGCTACGGTAACCGCTTACCAACAGGTGGGCCGTATGCCTGTTTGCCACCTAAGTAGTATAAAAAAATAATAATAATAATAATAATAATCTAAGTGCTCAATCAGTTTACATAGGAATTACGGTAATACATCACATTGTTTTCATACGTCATCATTATCATCACCCTGTAGAAGTAGACTGGTTGACAATGTGAAAGATCCCAAAGTGTTCCATGTCGAACGGTCTTGAGCCTTTTCTATCCACCGACTTCCCGCAACTTTAACAATGTCGTCGATCCATCTTGGGGCCTTCCAACACTGCATCACCCAGTGCCATTATTTTCAGACAGTTGCTATAAAACATTTCTATGACCTTATTCGAATGTTTCATGTACAAATGACCCACAATATGGGTTGGTGATATTATTTAGGCTTTTCATTATGATGTATAGCAACGTCGCGTCTGACCTCCAAAAATCAAGAAGTTTCATTAGTTGCAGAAGATCCTTCAAAGAACGTTCAAAAGTGTGGCATATAATTCCAAAGGTGTTGTCACCCTACATAAACGTGGGAACAGTATGCGTACGCGCTTAAACTTTTGCAGGCGTGGTCAACCGAACGCTTTGTTTTTCAAATCATTTCCGGACGTCGTTTAAGAAAATTACCAATTTCTTTTTCATGACATAAAAGATTAATGGATAATAATTATTAATAAAAGTCGCGACGATTTTTTCGAATCGTCACGCTGTTGACAAAAAAATATTAGGTACTTAGATTTATTTTTAATTTGATATAATATCAGAAAATACATAGCATACTAGCTTGCCCCCGCGGCTTCGCTCGCGTGGTACCTAGATAAAAAGTAGTCTACATGACATACCAGTTAAAGTGCTCTATCTTTTCAAAATTTCATCAAAATCGGATGAGCCGTTACGGCGTGATTGACACAATCATCGAAACATCCAAACATCTTCACAAACTTTCGCATTTATAATATTAGTAGGATTCCATAATCCATAATTCATAAACTCCGAAGATGACATTTTCTAATAATTATTACAAAAGGACAGTTTGAACTATCCTTTCCAAACCCAAAAACACAAAGGCACCGCCAACAAAAGTTAATCGATTACGGGTCGATTATTTGAACCGATTATCCAATAACTCGGTTTGTGTCACCCGTAACAAATCGATGCCGTGCCCAACAATAGTATTACTTCATCAGTGACAAAAACAGCGAGCCAAAATACAAGATTTCGGGATAGGAACATAATGGATCTACATAATCGATTTGGATACAGGGTGTTGTTCACTTTTTATGTAGGCACTGACACGGCTAACAATTACCCTCATACACAAGCTGACGTGCTATGGAGCGGGTTATGCTTCTTGTTTCACTATGTGAAATCCAAAAAACCAAAGTAACCGACATATTTCTAAGAATTAACATGTTGAAGGTGCAATGGGCAGGCCATAATGCTCGCAGAAAAAAACTTTACAAGTGGCAACCACGAACTGGACGAAGCAGTGCCCCACCCAATGTAACGACGATGCTGTGAAGTTTCCGGTAAGTCGGTGGATGGAGAAGGCACCAAACCGTTCGTGATGGCCTATGGCACTCTTTAATGTCGGTGTGAGTGGAGTGAAAAATTTGCGACAGAATACAAGACAAAGTAGCATTACACTGACCGCCATGTGTCGTCCTATTTGGCCACCTCAATCGCTCTATCCGGGGCTACATTGAGGTCTTCTCTCGTGTAGGTATTTGGACACAAGGGACACACCAGCAAGTGTGGCG
Organism: Anticlea derivata; assembly: GCA_947579855.1. Lineage (NCBI taxonomy): Eukaryota > Metazoa > Arthropoda > Insecta > Lepidoptera > Geometridae > Anticlea > Anticlea derivata. The sequence goes on along the minus strand of OX388271.1, from coordinate 8,182,935 downwards.
AAGACTGAATTGGAGCACCACAATAACACTGGGTTAGGCTCGAGTCCCTAAACCCACATACACATATACTGAATCTGAAGCGGCCCACCTGCGTGCGAAGTGAACAAACTATTTGCCATCTTATTAATATCTAGAGCATCCTGTATTTCAAGCTGTCCGTCGAGCCAGCGGGGAGGGCGTTTAAAGAGCAGTTCGCCAGCGGGGCGCGGGCGCCGGCGCAACCTTTGTGCTTTTATACTTTTTAATTTTTACTTTTTAATCCCACTGGCACAGGTTACGGGTGACGGATAGGCCCTGCGTGATTGGAATTTGTTTATGGTGTGATGAATAAAATTATTTATCAATGGTTATAGATTTCGTTGTATGGTACCTCCTTTTTACTACATAAAATTATTATAACAATTTTAACATTAAATAAGGCCGTGGTGGCCCCGGCTACAGAATAGGCCCCTCCATATCTACCTATCCGCGGCTGTCGTAAGAGACGACTAAGGGAAAAAATCTAGGGGATGGGCAGCAGCGTCCCTCATTTTAACAACGATAGCCCTAACTGCGCTCGCCAACCCGCATGGCCAGCGTGGTGAGTATGGGCAAATCCCCCCACATGATAAGGAATTCGCTCCGTCTGTGGGGGAGGCCATGTTCAGCAGTGAACGTCGTACGGCTGAAATGATGATGATGAAAATTAAATAAAACCACGGCGTTCCCACTTGCTACGAAACTGACATACCTCTTATGCTTCGTCATATTCCTCATGCATGCTTAAAGTACTCTTGTCCTGGCCTTTTTGCAAACTCTGAGCATAGCTCTTTCCATAGCCCCTTGCGTGACTTTGAGCTTGCGTATAAGGCCTATAAGTATAAGTATAAGGTTCTCGAATGGCGACCACGAACCGGGCGACGCAGTGTTGGAAGGCCCCCCACCCGATGGACCGACGACATTGTGAAGGTTGCGGGAAGTCGGTGGATGAAGAAGGCTCAAGACCGTTCGTCATGGAACTCTTTGGGGGAGGCCTATGTCCAGCAGTGGACTTCTACAGGCTGATGATGATGATAAGGCCTATAGCGACCAAGTCCCATCACTGGTAGCACGTACCTACTGATTGAAGTCTTTCGTCTTAAGGCTCTGCGATATCTGTGAGTGACGATAAGATTACGACTAAGTTTCCCAAACGTCCGAGTTGGATTCGTCTGTTGACCTCTTTGTCAGAGTTGGACCTACCTAGTTGAATAGAACTGAACTTTTGTCCTAAGACTAGACCACTTAGCGACGCTGTTTATTTGACACCGATTAACACAATCAAATACCAGAAAATTATGAAAAACAATACGTAACGCTAAAGCCCGTCACCCAACACCGGGTTAAAGCCCCGGTTGGAGCTTTTAAAGCGTGACAGAGTGACAAGTTGACATCGACGTCCGTATGTCCGAGACGGTTAATTTGGGCACAGAATAAATAGCACTTCGGCCCATGTGGGTGGCGGTTAAACGGTTAACGATTTGTGATGTCATTTGTCTTGTACTTTTTTCGAATCGCAAGGTGTATGAACCTGCATTTAATCGGCACATTGAATAATAATAATATTCATCATCATTTTCATCTCATCAGCAGTGCTATTACGTAAGTGAAATGGAAATGAAGTTCCTAACTTTGAGGATGATTGTATCAACCTTAGTGACATGATTGTGAAGATTTCCCTTGTCAAATTTAAAACGTTTTGGATATTGGTAAGATTGATATAGTGATTCTAAAAGATAAAAACTTCATTGCCATTTTGCTTACACAACAGCAGCACAGAGTATTGACCTTGACCTTTTCTTACCTTTAATTAGCTACTTAATTATCTATTCCACAATCTAGTGCTGAATCATAATGAATGCATCTACATTTTTTTCAGTGACTATCAATTTAAATATTTGATTTAAATCATTCCATTTTAGATATACAATTTTACCCTATATCCAAAATCATTAACTAAAAATCATTTGAAAGGGCCGACATCACACATCCTGGGATGATACGCAATATGGGACAAAGAACCGCTTTCTTCATCAACGACGATGATTCTTAGAAATACACTTTTTGTGACAGTATATGACACTGGACACGAGGGAACTTTGTTGCTGTATGGCGGGCGGATTCAGTGAATTCAAGGGGCATTTTAGTATCTTAAAGCTTCGTCTCTACAAACCTCACTGCAATGATAGGCAATTATCGGGTTCTACATTGTATACAACAATTGTTTATTATCTACTTTTAACTGACTTGAAAATAAGAAGTTTCGCAATTCGGCTGTATTTATTATGTTATTTATTTTTTATAAATTTCATCGATAGGTATCGGATTTGTAGTTTTTCCGCAAAGATTGCCAGAACGAACGGTCTTGAGCCTTTTCGACGATTCCAGGCTGCAGCGTCGCTCAATTTCATTTCGGTAAAGGTTTGATGGAAATAAAAATTAAATAAATAAGGAATGGAAGGAGATAGAAGAAGTATTGAATTACCTTTAGTTCAACAGATAGGTATTCTTGTACTACGATCCTTTCGTTGATGAGCTGATCTTGGCGGAAAGCGCTGATTTTCCTTGATGATCCCGAATATCGTTCGCGTAAGTTTTACGCGATAAATTTTAGATTGATTTTCCGTAAGGAGTCATAGGCCGAAATTTCTGAGATGGAAGTCTATTTTGGCTTTGTTTTTAACGTTATTACGTTTTAAAACGTAATTTTACCCAATAAGTTTACAACGAGTTATTCTTTTTCCATATTGAAAGCGTCCTAACTACGTCCCTGTGACTGGGCCATTGTCGCTTCTAGGGACCAGCAATTATTGCGGGTTAATGACGTTGATTAGAGTTCGGCGGACCAACTCAAAGGTTGATTGATTTTTTTTCTTGAAGCGTGATTTCTATAGGTGAGTTGTCATTGTTGTTAATATCTCAGGTAAGCTCTTTGAAGGAATAATAATGAGTATTCGTAAAATAAATGAATAATGTTTGACGAAACTTGCCTTATTCTTAGGCAGATGCAAGTCCATGCTGCCCCTAGATTATTAGGTAATCATTTTTGTAGATGTTCAATAAACTGTCAAAAATTGACCATAATTGTAGGGAAGAGAGACCAGCAAGAAGAGTCGGCCTATTCCCACATTTCCTTTATACACTTTGTTATCATACATTAATTTATTTATTATCAAACATAGAACACAGAAATGCAAACAAAAATATAATTTTTATTTTTTTTTAATTAAGAAATAATCTTTTTTATTTATGCAGATCTTATTTTTTCTAAATCGAGCCCGTAACACCTAACATCACTTTTCGATTACTTTCACAGATTACGATTTCGCCTAAGTGGCCCTGAAAAAAAACTCAGCCTGTATATACAGTGCCTCTAATAAGGTGTATACACATATAATTTTCAAAATGATGCCACAATTTATTTAGTAAAGTTGAAAATGGCACAAGTTGATGGTCTTTCTGTGTACCTACATCTTTATATTTAGTTTTGTGGCATCGTTTTGAATATAAAGAAATGTATAACTTACTAGAGGTGACTGTACTATCATTAAGGCTAGATGATAGTCAGGTCAGACATTTGTATGGGGTTAGGTTAGCGCACCAATTAACACCTTTTGGAACCCAAACCAACCACACCGGACCGTGGTTCACCCTACTGATCAACAAACTCTGGTACCTCACAAACTCGCACTGCCTCCCCCACTGTTATGGGGAAGGCCTATATCCAGCAGTGGACTTCTACTTACAGGTTGATGATGAGATGACAGTCAAACGCCTGCTGTTAGTCTTCAACCAAAATGTCACACCTCTATCCGTGACATCATTTATCGAGAAAAAAAAATCTATTGTAAGGTATTTTTGCTTCAATTTTCATTCGTTTTAAAATGATGACACTGCGCATTTTATACACCACTTATTGTGCACCAACCTTTATAAGTTTAATCTTTATTGCGAAAGGCATTGGGTTTATTTTCGCTTAGCAAACAGTTTTGTAGCTGCAGCACTAAGTTGGTTTTATCTGTCACCAAACAGTTTCAAGGACCGTTCGCAAAAAAAGCGGAATAAAGGCTCGTCCTCACACGTTAAATGACAAAAAAAGGTCGGCATGTTAATTTTGCATGAAATGACTTCGAGAGGCTGTCAGACTGACGGTCTTTTAATTGGAAAAATCTGCCGTTAAAGCATATGACTGTAGCTATGTTTATCTTTCTAACTATTTGTAGTGTAACTTAATCTTTATTAAATTAGACCTATCCTTTTCTAATTCGTTAATTTCTTACTGAGCAAGAAGTGGCCTTGTACAAAAAGTTAGACTCTGGCCATTTCTTTTCATCATCATCATTTTAGCTGTAGGACGTTCCCACATGGTTCCAGAGCGATTTCCTGTCATGTGGGGGATTTGCCTGTACTCACTACTTCTGTCTACTTGGCACGCGGGTTGGCAAACGGGTTTTTTTTTATACGACTAACGTCTAAAACAGGCATATGGCCCACCTGTTTGTAAATGTGTACCGTAGCCTTTAAACGCTTGCAATACCAGAGGCATCACGCACGCCTTGCCGACCCCGAACCCCCCTTGAAGAGCTCTGGCAACCTTACTCACCGCAGGAACGCACTATTAGAGATATCTTTGTGAAAATAGGGGAAGCTTTTCCCCTTAGTCACCTCTTACGACATCTACGGATAGATACAGTGCCCCTGCAGTGGCACTTTGGTTGTTTAGTTAATAATAATATAATAATAATATTCCGGACATATTCACACGGTCAACTGATCCCAAACTAGGCATAGCCTGTACTATGAGTACCAGAGACTGATATACATAATATATATATATTTAACACCCAGACACAGAACAAACATCTGTGCTCATCACACAAATGTTTGTCCAGTGCGGGGATCGAACCCGCGACCTCATGCGCAGAAGGCAGAGTTACTACCAACTGATGAGGCCAGTCAACAAGTTGATTGTAGGAAGAATCTTTTAGGATAATAAAATATTTTTTCATTATCTTCATCATCATTCAGCCTTTAGAAGTCCACTGCTGGACACAGGCCTCTTTAAAAGATTTCCATGTTGGACGGACTCTAAAGAAAAACATATTTTAATAGTTAAAAGATTCGTTTCTAGTTAGTTTTAAAACCTAACTTTTAAAAATACAAGTGATTCTAATAAAATCTTGTAAGATTTGAAATACCAATCAGAATGCATTTTAAATTTAGTGCTTATTGCAGAAACCTTTAGTGACTGGCCTCATAGCTCAGTTAGTAGTAACTCTGCCTTCTGCGCTAGAGGTCGCGGGTTCGATCCCCGCACTGGACAAACATTTGTGTGATAAACACAGATGTTTGTTCTGTGTCTGGGTGTTAAATATGTATTTATTTATTAAATAGGATCGCCAACAGCACATGTATCAAACATTCAACAATATTAAGCTATGTAGACTAAGGACTGATACAATAGCCAATAACAGGCGAACACAGCATTGGTAGGGACAATTTTAACCTATAAAGAGTTTACAAACTTTAAAATAGAAAATAAGGTTATGGAGATTAATCTTCTAGGATAATCATAAATAATAAAATTAAATATGTATCTATTATGTATATCAGTCTCTGGTACCCATAGTACAGGCTATGCCTAGTTTGGAATCAGTTGACCGTGTGTGATATGTCCGGAATATTTATTTATTTATTATTATTTATTTATGTAGAGGTCATTTTGCAAAGTGGGTATTATGAGCAGTGGACATATTACATTATACAGCCGAAACGCCTGCACCTACCTTATACAACGAGTTGCGTAACTGTTCATCTTCATACTAAATACATTATTTAATATGAACAAACATATAAAAAATCGGTCCGGCTGTTCTCAAATAATGCGCATACCAACGAACAGATTTTTTTATTTTATCTTACCCATATAATTATATAAGTTTTAATTTATTTTTGCAATAATAATTTGTTGAATCAATTCTTATAATGTGACATGAATAATTTGAAATCTGTTTTTACAAGTTATTAGTCTTAAGGATGATAAAAATACCAAAAAAAGCAAATTTGAGAAAGGTTGTGAAAAAAAAATAAAAAAAACATGAAAATATTTTTTTTTTATACAACTAAGGTGGCAGTCAAGCATACAGTCCACCTGTTGGTAAGCGGTTACCGTAGCCTATAAGCGTTTGTAATACCAGAGGTACCTATCACGCACGCGTTACCGACCCTAAAGTGCTCTGGCAACCAATTGATGTTTTTTTTCGCTAATATTATTTCTTTTTGTTGATAGAACAACCCCCTTTCGGGATGGTATACATGTTATGAATAACCTTGTAGTAGTAGTCCATTTTGATTTTCAAAAAAATACATGCCTTTAGTAGGTACCACTAAGCTCCCAGAAATCTTTACACTCCTGTACCCAAAAATGACCAGCTAACGCGGACCCGTCTCGATCGATACAAACCATCAAATCCCCGTTCCTTTGCGCACTGAGAAGGGGGTTTCGAGGTCTTTGTACACTGGTCGTCACTTTACAACTGCAATTTGGAATTAATTGAAGAATTATTGTCGCGGCGTCTCTAATTAAGATTTTGAAAAAGTCCTGGGACATAAAATGAGGTAATTGGCATGACAGCAGCTTTATGGCTGATGGCTTAATGGCTTATAGCTTATGGCTTTATTGTGAAGTTAGTTGCGAGTTTTATTGTGGTGTTATTGGTTGTGGTGGCCGCGGCTGAAGAATAGGCCCCTCCATATCTACCCGAGGATGTTGTAAGATACGACTAAGGAGAAAAGCTGGGGGATGGGCAGCAGCGTCCCCTATTTTAACCACATACCTACATAGTCCTGACCCCACACTAGGATTCCCTATGTCGCTGAAACTACGAGTACCATGGTACCACAACACCCAGACTCGGAACAAATGTTTTATTTTTTATTTTTTATACAACTGAGTTGGCAAACAAGCATACGGCCCACCTGGTGTTAAGCGGCTACCGTGGCCTATGAGCGCTTGCAATACCAGAGGCATCACGCACGCGTTGCCGACCGCGAACCCCCCTCTCCCTAAAGAGCTCTGGCAACCTTATTCACCGCAGGAACACAACACTATTTGAAACAAATAATGTTATTTGGCAGATCATGCAAACATTTGTCCCGCAGCGGGAATCGAACACGCACTCTTGCGTCTTAGACGGGCGCCTGCTGCGCCACCGAGGTCGTCAATATATCGAAGTTTATTTATTATTATGAACCTTAATATTACCACCACGAACCGAGCTACCGTGGTTTAGGCCGTGGTGGCCCCGGCTGAAGAATAGGCCCCTCCATATCTCTATCCGCGGATGTCGTAAGAGGCGACTAAGGGAAAAAGCTAGGGGATGGGCAGCAGCGTCCCTCATTTTAACAACGATAGCTCTAACTGCGCTCGCCAACCCGCATGCCCAGCGTGGTGAGTATGGGCAAATCCCCCCACATGATAAGGAATTTGCTCTGTCTGTGGGGGAGACCATGTTCAGCAGTGGACATCGAACGGCTGAAATGATGATGATGAACCGAGCGACGCAGGAAGAGTTGGAAGGCGGCCTACCCGATGTACCGATGACATTGTGAAGGGAAGTCGGTAGTGGAAATGCTCAAGACCATTCGTCGTGGAACTCTTTAGGAGGCCTATGCTCAGCAGTGGACATCTACAGGCTGATGATGATGATGATATATGTGTATATTTTATTTTAAATCACCCCATCAATTTATTCTGCGTTTTGCATTTTGACAGATGATCCGCGATTGTATCGTCGCCCGCGGCTCGTCACTTCCGGTCCCGATAGCGCCACGGGCATTACCACTTCCGGTTCGGCTCAGTCCTGCGTGTTTGCATTTCAGACCTGAAATAGGGGTTTTTAATTATATAGGCTTTTATATGGTGGCGGCGATGAGCCTGCAACCCGTCACTACTGCAAAATACTGCATGTGTCAAATGTTCGGACATGCCTCTGACTAATCCTTTTATAATCTTCAATCGTCCTTACTTTCGCATAATATTATTTATAATTTATTTATAATACCTACTACTATGTGTCGCAAGCTATGTGCACTCGGCTTAATGCGCGTCGTTTGAACGCACCTTTAAAAAAACAAAGGAAAAAATATAAATTAAACTTTTATTTTGGCAGCAAAATTTCAATCACTGCCAATATCAACCTTAACACATGAAGTATACGGTTGAAAATAAAGCACGGTGAACGTTTCGGGCGTTGACCTGACAATGTCCCGTTGTCACCAGAATGTCATTGGGCACAAGCGACGCTTCTGATTGGTGGAGAGTGTCGCAGGCGTTGTTGCGACATCGCCTATTGGTGGAAACTGTCACATAGAGGGCGGGGTTTGTTTCAATTTAAAATTAAATTTGGAACTCCGTATTCTATTTTATTTCCTTGTGTCACGTGGTTGACACTTTTTATCAGAAGCATACCAAGCACGGTAATGTTTTAAATATGAAACTTATATAAATGAGCCCAAACAGAATAATTTACCGTTAATCACTGAGGAGCTCCGTGGAACAGCTCCTGACTCCATCATCGGATCAGCTCGTGATCTCAACAGGTGAATAATATCTGAAAAAAAGGTTTTACCTACTACCTACCTACAAGTTAATTTCCCGATTTTTTGGATGAAATAAACCCTTATCGGTATATAGTACTTAAACAAGTAAAGGAGCACGTTGTTATTAAAAGCACGTCCAGAAAAAAATACACTATTAACATTTGAAGAGAGAAAACTAATTCAAGTGATGGTTTTGCTACCTATCCTATGTAGGCAAATTGATGAACCTACTTATTAGCTTTAGTTCATCTTTAAATCTTCTCGCACAAAAGTAAGCTATGACCTATCACAATAGGCCAGTGTGGCCGCAGTGACACCATAGCCACAAAAAGTAAATAAAAAAAAAAAGCTATGACCTCCTTCTCGCACTCGTGCTAATCGTTTTTTCTAGAAGTGTGACCCGGGACACAGGGGTGACCGGGATGTGGCGGGGGGAGGAAGAGTATTGATCGCGGCACCTCGCCCCGCGACCTTACCGAAATCGCACGTAAAAATAGCGGGGAAAGGACTTGCTCTTTTGTTGGTGATTGTACCTGCTGGCTTCTGGAATTTTGAATTCGGAAAGTTTCGTATCACTGAAACGGAAAATTTAACAGTTTGAATTTCGAACTTTGGAATCTCATTTCAAAATAACTGAGAGCAGGACATGCTGACAGGAACTTGCTCTACATTGTTATTACTGGCAGGAAATGTTTTAAATTTGGAAATATCGTAGTAAAAAGACCAATAAAAAATAAAATGCAAGTTGAGGATCGAACTTATGAATTCGCACGTACCTAATAAGTGGAAATGACGGATTTGCTTTGCACCTTTTGAGGAAATTATAGTGTTACCAACCGACGGCCTAGAATTATTTTGAATCTCAACCACCTACCTCGGTCGTGTTGCGTGCGGGTACGGGGACCGTTCTGAGACGCAGGCGGTGCGGGTTCGATCCTACTGCGGGACAAATGTTTGCAAGATCTGCAAACATTAATTGTTCCGGGTCTGTCAGGGTGATGTGGCAACTTGGCACTCGTAGATTCTTTTTCTACGACAAACGTAGGTATGTGACTGTTGGGTGGTATTAATTCTAGCTAGATAGGTAGTTTAGATACCTACTAGTTTTGACTGACTGACTGACTGATAAAATATTAACCAATGACATCGGCGATGGTTGAATTATTTAAAAGCTAATATTAGGCATTTGCTACCTAGTAGGTACCTACCTATTGTAACGTAAGCATAACGCTATCGTGAATTATTCGTGCTCGAACCACAGTATCTAGCTCTAATACGCGTCACAATAATTCGATTTCAAAAATGGAATCGCCAATATTATTCACACTGGCAACTCCAAAATCGACGCATCTGCTGGAGCATCAAATCCTTAACACAACAGGACCAGTTATCAAACGCAACTGGACTAAAAAAGCACACCGTTACAGATGCTATACCGATGCACCGTACACCTCGGAGTGGTAAATATTCATAAGTCTGTTCAAATATGAACCAAAGCACAGTTAGGTACGAACACTGTCCAATAGTACAAAATTCGGATTGGAACGCGTCGTGGGCAAGGAGCATTCAAAAAGCTTTTCTCTACAAAACCTTAGCTCAGAAAATTATTTAGAAATGCATACTTATGGATTTCTATACCAAATGCAAGAAAAAAACCAGATACCTACGCAAGGCTAGGAACGTGCACCTACTTTTTTTTTCGTTTTCTTAAAATCTAGGGCCTTTGTGAACTATTGTCATAAAATATCAGCGTGGTATTCAGTGGATCTAGCTAGCGTCTCCTAACATTCACGCAACCTTTGAGGTTTTGTAAGTATATTTTACAAATAGCCCTATACAGTTATTGTGGGTAATGCTCGCTCCAGAGTTCATTTTCACTCTTACACTCCGCACGTTTTACGGACGGCAACAATAGGTTATTAACAATAAGCAGATGCGTCCAAAAGCCACCTGAGCGGAACGCACGCGTGGCTCGTACTAAATCATAATGTTTAACTGTAATGACGCGATAAAGAACCCAACAGGGTTCTGTACTGGCCGAATATATTGGCAGTTTTGACATTTTGGTTCATTTTTTATAAAACTTTCTTTCATTTATTTATTTTTTTAGTTGTGAGACTAACGCATCTCACTTAGAAATTGCATTCCAGTATGATACCTACTAATTATCGTTACATAGCCTATACTGACTATGATTGAGTTTGATTGAATTATTATTATTCAGTAAGTAGGTACATAGGTGTTTTAATTTATGTACCTATCTTGGCGTTAAGATACCGAAGCTATAACATCCGATCAAAGCAAGAAGTTAAACTACCTACTTGGTATTTAAAACTTTTTCATCAATCCTTCTTGCCCCAAATATCATTATCCTTTCAATTCCTACGCAATGATGACACGTGAATAATAGCATCCCCTTGCGACACAAAAGATCCGTTAGTCGCATTAATAATACCCAATAACACTATTCCCGCACTATTTTCTCTTTTTGTGTGCTGACAACACCGAAAATTTCGAATGTCACGCCTCGTTCATCGCAGCGCGGGAAAATAAACGAGATTCTTTTTTCAAACTGTAGCGCCAGAAAAAAGTTTATTTAAGTTTCGAACATGTTTGAAAACGTTCCGTTATATCCATCCTTATTTAATCGAAGGATGCGACCCTATCACCGTTGTTCTTTATTTAAGTTTTTGTATTGTTTTGTCATCGGAACACCGGACATAATCGAATTTTTGACATACAATATAGGTTGAAATTGGTTTCTTTATTGATGTGCCTTTCAGTCTGGGAATATTAATAATAAAATGTACCTAAGGTGTTGAAAAACAACGTTTTGTCTGAATTTCTGTAAAAAATACACGCTTGAATAATGACTACTGTCAGCAAGATATTCGAATCCTTCTCAATTCATCTACAGATTTTTACGGTTCGTAACACAGAAGTCTTTAGGCGGTTGACTCACACATTCCCAAAGCTGTTGAGGACCCAAACCGCCCGTGGCCGATACAAGGCGCATAATTACAGAGATCACATTTACGAATGTAAATGCGTTCGAGTGTACCCCGTCATAAATCATGTTGCGGTCATCTGCCGCCCGCGGCGCTGCCGACGCAGCCGATATCAACACCAGATTCTGAAGACCCCTGATTGTTTCATGCTCTTTCAATCACATAGTTCTTTTAAATCTGGACAGCTTTTCAAATGTGTATCAACGGAAAGTAATGTAAGCTGTGCGTTCCTTTTTTAAATCGCGGCGGGCGCGCCTGACAGATGTAGTAATGTTGCCATGTGCGTTTGATAGGGTATTTTAATACGTATAAAGTTTACATAAAAAATGTGAGAGCCCTCTGGATGAGCTAAGAGAAAGACTGCTTACCTACCTAACGATTTACATCAGTTTATTTTATCATAGTTATAGTCATGCATGACTAAACTCTTATATCTTTGTCTCCAAAAACTGTATCCCATTAGGTAAATAAATAGGTAATTGTAGGTATCGTAACAAGTATCCTTTGGTATGCTCAAAAAAAAAATAGTTAGGTACCTACCTACCTAGAGATAGTTAGGTACCTACCTAGAGAATTATTTTTTGCTCAGGTAAACTCTAAATACATAATAATAAAGTTTTATTAAGTTTTAGATAGGATTTAAACATTTTAATCTAAATTAATCTTCACTTCGCCTTGGTGGCCCCGGCTGAAGAAAAGGTAGGCCCCCCTACTACTAACCGTTGATATCTTTCATCATCATCATCATCAGCCTGATGAAGTCCACTGCTGAACATAGGCCTCCCCCAAAGAGTTCCATGACGAACGGTCTTGAGCCTTTTCCATCCACCGACTTCCCGCAACCTTAACAATGTCGTCGGTCCATCGGGCGGGGGGCCTTCCAACACTGCGTCGTCCGGTTCGTGGTCGCCACTCGAGAACCTTTGTTCCCCAACGGTTGTCAGTTCTATCTTTAGAGGCGAGTAATAGATAAAAAGCTAGGGAATGGGCAGCAACGTCTATCTACAATAGCTTTATTGCCCAGCGTGGCGAGTATGGGCAAATACCCCCAAATTATTGTTTAGGTGTAGACCGTACAAGGTCAGTAGCACTGGAAATATATGGGGCAGGCTAATGTAGCTCATTTCAGCCGTGGGCGTCCTACGGCTGTTATGATGATGATGAATCTTGAGTTAACCCTTCCCGACCTCGCTAATAAAGCCGGCAATTTCGCTCGCACGCTCTTTTCTCTTTTTTTTCTTTTTTATTCGCCTCAATCAAATTCACCGAGGGGGCGATTATTGACGAAATGTTTGGTCGTGCGATCAAGCGAGAATCACCAAAATGGCCGCCACTTGATTAGAGGCTGGATTTAATTGCATTGTGTGGGGATGTGGAGAGAATCTGAATCCCCTATATGACAGGAGCCATGTTATTTTGGGGAGAAGTTGAATCAGAACAGTGATATTAATTAATTAATTAACGTCGTCGTCGGTCCATCGGGGCCTGCCAACACTGCGTCAGCCGGTTCGTGGTCCCCATTCGAGAACCTTTATTCCATAACGGATGTCGGTTCTGCGAGCGAGAGTTCTAAGAGCCTTGAAATGTATATTACGAAATATGCGCGAGTGAAACGCGAGATGTGCGGGGTCAATCTCTGCGGCATGACAAATGATCTACAAACATAAAAGAATAGTCATTCATATCAGTATACAAGGTGATTCATAACATGTATACCCCGAAAGGGGGTTATTCTATCAAGAAAAAGAAATAATATTAGCGAAAAAAAACATCGCAAACTTTCTCAAATCAGTTGTTTTTGGTATTTTTATCATCTTTAGAACTAGTAGGTTACTAAACTTACAAGAAGTTTGGAATCAAGATTGCTACCTAAAACAGCTGATTCATTGAGTTTGACCTGATTTGACCCCAAAACAGCAGATTTTCGCATAGTGTTTTTTCAATGAAAAATGTCGAATTTCCAAAAGTCGTAAAACAAATTTTGTCAATGCCAATTGGCTGTAGAATAAGCCCCTTTCAGGGTGGCATACATATTAAAAATCACATTGTATAGGCTTAAAATACCAAAGTACGAAATCAAAATAGAAGTGACGTAGTTCCCAACAAGAAGTCACATTTCCAACAAAGCTCATCGCACAAAATTGTCGTAAAACAGTACAACAAGTAATAACGCGCCGTGAAATCACCTGCTAAAGTCAGCTAAGCCAATTTGAGGCACAATGGGGCAATTTGTAGCGACAGTGCGACGCGCGACACTGATTAATTGCACGGTGTCGCGATGTCGCGTACCAGGACTCGTGTGAAATACGCCTTATGACAAAATACATGGTGCTCTATTAAATCCTACTTTTTAATATCCTACTAAACATCATCATCACCTTGTAATAGTACACTGCTGGACAAAGGCCTCACGAACTTTCTTGAACCTATTCTATCCACTTCATTTCCCGCAACCTAATCTCGTCGGTCTATGGGTGGGGGGCCTGCCAATAATAACACCTATTACACATATAATTGAAAGTTTGTGTGGATTCTTGTGACAGTTTGTTTGTAACTAGGATTCCCTTTCCCTGTGTCGTAGGTATTAGAAACTATGAGTACCATGTACCATAACACCCAGAAAAGGAAAATAATTGCAGATCATGCAAACATTTTTCCCACAGTGGGAATCAAACCCGCACCCCTTTTGTCTCAGGCAGGCACTCGCCCGTTACGCCACCGAGATCGTCGAAAATTGTATTATGTAGGTGCTTATGCAAATGATTTAGAGCGGGGCTTTAAATGTTTAGTTTTGGGTTTTGGGATTTTTTGTTTCCTCACAATTTTCCCTTTACCATACAGTAGCACAAACATTTTCAACTGAAAAATCACCATTTTACATCATACTTTAAGCAAGAAAGGAGCCTCTAAGAGGCGCAGTTTAATCCTTTCACTACACTGATTAACTGATTAAGGCCGTCGAAAGAAGGCTTTCGACGGCCATAGGCCCTTTTCAGGGTCATCATTTTCAGCCTAGTCACTGACCTAACCTGGGCCTGGTAGGTAGGTACAGGTGACTAAGAAAGAATCAGTGACATGACAATTCAGCACCATTATATTTCACAAAATATGAAGTAGGTAGGTATATATTTATTTTGGTTGACAAAATAACCAACCTGTATATTCTATTCCAATAATGACAACCAGTTGTACACAATGGAGGGGGATCAAGCACGTGAATGACAACGTGAATTTCCCATCGTTTTGTTTAATGGAATACTACACCTGCTGTCAATTAGTGACACATCGATACCATGTCTTATCGTCGTCCGTTTCACGTGAGTAAATGTTTTTTATTTTAGTTTTTTACTAAATGAAAAGCTTCAGAAAAGATTACTAAAACATATTAAGAAAATAGCGATATTTTACATGAGTAAAAATAAAAATAAAATAAACACTTAGCATTACTAAAATTAACGTAGTCTACAAGGTGATTCAATAAATTATAAATAAATAATAATAAATAAATATTCCGGACATATCACACATTGTCAACTGATCCCAAACTAGGCATAGCCTGTACTATGGGTACCAGAGACTGATATACATAATAGATATATATTTAACACCCAGACACAGAACAAACATCTGTGTTAGTCACAAATGTTTGTCCAGTGCGGGAATGGAACCCGCGACCGCTAGCGCAGAAGGCAGAGTTACTACCAACTGAGCTATGAGGCCAGTCATTATGTTATATTCCGAACGGGGCTTATTGTACCTATACCCAATTGGCAATACAGTTTGCTCTATGATGTTTTACGAAGTACTACAAATAACAGCTGTTTTGGGGTTAAATCAGTTCAAACTCAATCAGTTGTATAGGTAGCAATTAAGATAACAATCTTCTCGTACGTTTAATACTTAGTTACAAAGATGTTAAAAATCTTAAAGTTTAGTTTTTTTTCCTAATAGTTTTTCTTTTTGTAGATTCAATCAGCCCCTTTCGGGATAATGTTCTAATTACGGACCACGTTGTATCTCCCTGCCCTTATCCCACTTCATGTCGGGTCGGCACAACATGTTTTTCTCTTCCACTCCCCTCTATCAGCCGTCATATCAGTATTCACTCCTTTCTAACTCATGTCATCTTTCACACAATCTATCCATCTTTTCTTTGATCTACCTCTTCCCTTATATCCTTCCACATTCATATCTATCACTCTTCTAGTAACATGACATTCTTCTCTCCGCATTGTATAATATCTAAAAATGTATTATATGAGCTAACCTACTGCTCCATCTATATGTTTGCTCTTTATGTTTATTTGGTTAATTGATCTGTTTCTATTCATACTTTTTGTTATATTTATATACTATTGCTTACTACCAACCTAAAACTTACCCAGTTTGAGTGCTCGTGTAATTTGAGAAAGAACCAACTAGGTTCTGACGAGTGTGAGTGTCCACACAAACCCTACGTGGTTTTTAGGGCACAAAAACAAAAATTGTAACCGTTTATTTAATAAAGCTGTGGTTGCCCCGGCTGAAGAATAGGCCCCTCCATATCTACCTATCCGCGGATGTCGTAAGAGGCCACTAAGGGGAAAAAGCTAGGGGATGGGCAGCAGCGTCTCCTCCTGCGCTCGCCAACCCGCATGCCCAGCGTGGTGAGTATGGGCAAATCCCCACACATGATAAGGAATTCGCTCTGTCTGTAAGGGAGGCCATGTTCAGCAGTGGACGTCGTACGGCTGAAATGATGATGATGATGATGATTTAATAAAGAGTAGAATAAATAAATAAATAAAAAAACAAAAAATCTCAAATGATCAGCCTGTATGTATAATGCTCTACTTAGTCCATTAAGTGCACCATCAGCCGGTTTATCACTGTAAAATAAATAGCTTTGACCTTTATTTGTCTACTAGTTTTCACACTCGGCTTCTCTCGCGTTGCACCTGGTAAAAAGAAGCTTATGTTATTGCAGGCTATTACACACCTAGATGCTAAATTTCATACCGATCCGTTCAATGATTGTGGCTTGAAATCAAACATCTTCATATCCTCAGTGGCGGATTTGCAGTCTTAGTCGCTCTAGGCCCCAGGCCATGTGCCGCCCCTTTCTCAGCACCCTTCATATAGACTAGGTACTTAATGAATTAGAGGCTCATTGAATACCTAGCTGGAAAGGTCTCGTCTGATGAAATCTACTCTTTTACTAATTTTTTTGGTCACGATTTGTCGCCCCTTATATCTGGCCGCCCTAGGCCTACTGGGCCTTATGGCAAATCCGCCACTGCATATCCTCACATCGTCATATACTGACTCACATCTTCACATCTGTCTAATATTTACATACATATAATAGGTAATATAAGTGGGATTATTGTACTGTAAACAAAGACGACCCCAAGAAAGATGGCTTGATGAAATTATCGAGACCAGCAGCGGGTCAAGCATGGACCACAGAAGCACAGGACAGGGGAGAATGGCAAAAAATAAATAAATAATGGCATACCAAATTGCCGACAAAACAATTTAAGAAAAAATTGTATATGTGGCTCAATGACCAAATGTTTTTACAATATAAATGAAATTTTTATTTGAAAATGTATGGTTACTTTGATTATTTCTGACTTGTTGCTATTTATTATTAAATTCTTGTTACTCGTTAGTTTCTTATTATTGTTTTTGTTAATTGTAATGACGTTAATTTATGTCTAATTTTGATTTTATTGTATGATTTTCTATTGACTAATTTGAGATTATTTTGATTATGCTTTGTATTGTGACTAATATCTTTGCATGTTGGTCTCCGACGAATTTTATGACACTATACCATGTAAAAAAAGACCATGTACATAAATATACTATACTTCTTGCAAATAAAGCCATTCATTCATTCATAAAAAAATGGAGGACGCCTTTATCCATATAGGGATTCTTAATTAATCGTTTAGTATCATTACTAATTTTTTTTTTAATATGTTTATTTATTTGATTAAGTGGGATTATTGGGAAGTGGGATTAGTGTGATATTAGGTATTTCATGCGGAAAATATATAGAGCGTTCACCAGCACTGCACTTCGTCCCATACTTTAAATACACTCTACACTCATAAAAAATTCATACGCAATAAGGCCTTGAGTACACTCATGAAATATGCAAACGCGACAATATTAACGAGCCGCATTAATCAGTGTAAATTGATTAATCGCCCGTTAATTGAATCACAAACACTTAGGTGAAATGTGTCGGTAATCGTCATTCGGGAATACCACAGGTTATATAGAACAGCTCGGTCATCCCACATACTACTGTTGTGAGATAAGTCACGTGATTGAAGATGATTGCAAAACCTATTGCTTTTATTTGTTCAATCGTTGACAAAAATGCAGAGCCAGATACTGTGTATAGACACAAATAATGACTGTCCTTGATAAACTGTCTTTTTTACCATGATCTTAAGCATAGTCGGACTGACAACCAACTAAATAAGCTATCTCAAAAAAACATTTAACTGATGTGATAGATTACAAAACAAATAAGCAGAATAATCATGAATGACAACGCAAAATAGTTGCTCTAGCTGTTTTTTTTTATTTAGTGTTTTTGGTGTTTCGGGCATAGTGATACTCGTATGATCACGTCATTACGGATCTCGAAGAACATGTCTTGGTCTCATCATCATCATCATCATCAGCCTGATGAAGTCCACTGCTGAACATAGGCCTCCCCCAAAGAGTGCCACGACGAACGGTCTTGAGCCTTCTCCATCCACCGACTTCCCGCAACCCTCACAATGTCGTCGGTCCATCGGGTGGGGGGCCTTCCAACACTGCGTCGTCCGGTTCGTGGTCGCCACTCGAGAACCTTTATTCCCCAACGGTTATCGGTTCTGCGAGCTATATGGCCAGCCCACTGCCACTTCAACCTGCTAATTCTGAAAGCTATATCGGTGACCTTGGTTCTTCTACGGATTTCCTCATTTCGGATTCTATCACGCAGCGAAACTCCGAGCATAGCTCTCTCCATAGCCTCCATAGTCTTGGTCTAAGGAGGAATTAATGTACCTTCTAGCTGTCTAGCTAGAGCTGTGTCCACATCAGCGGAACACACGCCCGCGGCTGTCACCTGTTAAAGTGCAATTATGCAAATTTAACGGAAAATTACCGCACATCGGTCGTGTAATGGCACCGCGTCGCACTGTCTCGTTCATTTTCTCGTTACAACCGTCACTTAGTGTGCGCGCGGCCTAATCACGGCGTCCTTTGAATGTATGTAATGAAGTTTTCAAAATTAAATATTGCTTTTTGACGGTTCGAGGTGTATATTGATAATAAAGGATCGATTACCACTACAGTCGATTTTTTTTAAATTATTTTGTCTGCTTGTCGGTTCACTGTTTATTTATTGGTAGTCCAGTATTAGATCAGTAACCAGGTGACCAGGTTGAGGTATATTGACTCTTTGGGAACCCACGATCCAAAACTACACTTTCGACGTTCTGTAAAAAAGTGAAATGCAAGCAATTACAGACAGGCCCTGCAATTTATGTTTTATATTATGCTATCAACCACATTGAACATGAGCATTGAATAAGGCTTTCTACTCACGAGCGACATGCGACATTAGCGACATACGTCAAAACCGCAGCCAACAATACCGACCACATGACATTCCGACAACCGAATTTCGACCACTAATTGCGAATCGAGAACCGCAGTACGAAATCGAGATAATTTTCGGAATTATCGATAATGCTCGCATGATCACGCGATTATATAAACGCGATCTTGTTAACAATGCGATAAATACGCAATGATTAAGAATTTCCGGTTCATTAAAGTACCATTTGTATCCAGTGACCAGTAAGGTGGCCCTGACAAAGGTTTTTGACCCTTGGAAAGCATCAGTGTGGTGAAAGGCAAGAAGTGCGCCTTGTATAGGTACATTTCGTGTACAAGTTACATGTCTTCGAATTTTTAGATTCTAGGAAATGCTGGCGATTTCTTCACGTTTTTTTCCTTCACCTTATGAGAGCAATATCAAATATCAATTTTCCGACTGGAAATACCATTGCTTCCAAACTAGGAACCTACGACCTTTTGACTTTTGATCGGAAGATCACTACCATAATTCTACTTATACTCTACCTGCCATCAGTTGTGTTTCCCATGACATATTTTTGTATTTTAATTGTCAGCAAATTTTTATATTTTTGTTTATTTGAATAAAATACGCTACAATAAAAATTAATAAAGCAAACTAGACATCATAGGTACTTACTTACTCCTTGAACAAACAAATTATATTTTAAGAAATCCGTGTTCCAAGATGGCCGATCGTAGTTCATTCAGCTGTTATCATTAATTTCAATACTGAACAACATTCAAACACAACTGTCACCCTATCCCGCCATATTGGACTGAACTTTTTATGTCGTATGTACATTGAACATGCACCCATAGCAATTAACCCTTCAAAATCGACCGTTCACAGCCCTTTTGTTAACCCTTTAATACTCAGGCTATTGTGTCAAATGTCATCGCTGAAGACTGAATTAAAAGTGGGTGGATGTAGATTTTTGGGGTCCGTAAGCTAAGAGAAACGGATTATTCTTCATAGAAGGCTTTGTGCTAAACCATGGGCCTAATTCTACTTATTCAATGGCTTCAAAATCGCAACGGTTCAATGGGAAAATGGTAACTTTTGACACTTTTGGTATTCCGCTATTACAGTTGTTTATCAATTGACCAATGAAATCAAAGAAACAAAGGTGGCTACAATCGTAACTGAAGGATAATGCTGCGATCATTATCATGCGATTATCATTTTCAAGTCATTGAATTAGTAGAATTGGGGGCCATGAAAGCTGTTATGGTCCAAAGTCTTTGAGATGAGGCTAAGTTTTTCTCAACATTCATTCATTTTATTGTAACTCAATTACCTTTTACTATATGCAATTATTATTCAGTAAATTAATTACCTTCTATTACCTTCTTGGTTGCGGTAGGAAATACTGGAAAAACAAAAGAAATCCTAGGTATGAATTCTTAATTTTCTTGAAGTGAAATTTGAATTGTGAGGGAAGTGGATAAAACGACTAAGAATTCTTTATTCTTAAATGTACACAAGAAAACACAGATTACAGCAATAAAAAAGAAAGGTATGTACAAAGGCGAGCTTAACCCTAAAAATAATTTTCTTCCAGCAAACCTTTGAGGCTAGAGAGAAGTGATTATAGACGGAGGTTCATGTACCTAAGCAAATATGGTTAGTAAGAATGCTTGTTTATGGTCAAGACTATTGACTACTGTTGTTTATTTTCTTGAGCCACAATTTATATACTGAACCCTTGGCACTAACTCGTACACGCACTTGGCTGTTTTTATTTCTATACCCGACGACGTGGAATAGTTTTAAAATTGCTAGGGTCGTGAGTGGCTAATAACGAGGTGGGTTGAAATGACAGCCTTTTAAACATCTTTCGAGTTGTGTAGAGCACTATGTAGTTTGAAAAACGCTGAAGTGGTAATTTGACTTTCATTGTGTTTTGTTTGCATTGTGTGGGCCTCGAATATTTTTGTTGGCCGTTTGGCGTTTCGATTATTAACGTTTTATTTACTTGCAACTACAAACATAGTTTTTTAAATATTCATCATCATCATCATCAGCCTGATGAAGTCCACTGCTGAACATAGGCCTCCCCCAAAGAGTGCCGCGACGAACGGTCTTTAGCCTTCTCCATCCACCGACTTCCCGCAACCCTCACAATGTCGTCGGTCCATCGGGTGGGGGGCCTTCCAACACTGTGTCGTCCGGTTCGTGGTCGCCACTCCAGAACCTTTGTTCCCCAACGGTTATCGGTTCTGCGAGCTATATGGCCAGCCCACTGCCACTTCAACCTGCAAATTCTGAAAGCTATATCGGTGACCTTGGTTCTTCTACGGCTTTCCTCATTTTAAATATTAATAACTTCTATTCCTTCTCAGCTGATTTATTTGGGATTTTATAAAAATCATAATTTTCAATTGTCATCATACGTAATATTTTACTCAACCCTATTACTAGCTTTGTTTCAACTGTTTTTTTGTAAAATAGTTGTAAATACTTTTAACTGATAAAACGGCGTGCAATTTATCATCTTAAAATTATATTGATTATCTTTCTTGGTCACCTGCATTAGGTCAGAGACCAGGTTGAGGTATGGTGGCTCTGAAAAGGGCCTATGACCGTCGTCGCGTCGTTGAAAGAATCGGTGTAGTGAAAGCTCAGGAGGTTCCTTTCGTGCACATGTCACATGTCTTAATTTTTTTAGGTTCTAGAACATGTCGTTTTTTTCACGAATGTTTTTCATCACCGTTTGAGAGCACTAATATAGCGCGCATAAATTTTCCGAACGGAAAATTCATTGGTGCACGACTGGGATTCAAACCCGCGACCTGAGGATCGGAAGACAAAACATTAACATTGACTAGCCTCATAGCTCAGTTGGTAGTAACTCTGCCTTCTACGCTAGAGGTCGCGGGTTCGATCCCCGCACTGGACAAACATTTGTGTGATGAACACAGATGTTTGTTCTGTGTCTGGGTGTTAAATATATATCTATTATGTATATCAGTCCCTGGTACTCATAGTACAGGCTATGCCTAGTTTGGGATTAGTTGACCGTGTGAATATGTCCGGAATATTTATTTTATTTATTATATTATTAAATGTTTGTTTTATTAATTTCAAGTGTATGGCAGCGTTATGTTATAATGACAGCCGCCCGAGTCGGTCGCGATCACGCAACGCTCGTGATGAGCGCCGCGTGTGTACAAGCCTTACGATTTATCTGTACGGTTAGTCAATAAAACAACATTTTTATGTGACTAATTAAATTTTAGGAGGAGGTAGGCCACAGCGAGATTTTCTCGTTCTGAATTGGAGCAGCCCAGGCGGGCTGGAGGTACCTCCGCCTTACAAAAGATCGCAGCCAAATAACATTATTTGTTTCAAATAGTGTTGTGTTCCAGCGATGAGTAAGGTTGCCAGAGCTCTTTAGGGGAGGAGGGGGTTCGGGGTCGGCAACGCGTGCGTGATGCCTCTGGTATTGCAAGCGCTCATAGGCTACGGTAACCGCTTACCAACAGGTGGGCCGTATGCTTGTTTGCCACTTCAGTAGTATAAAAAAAAAAAAATATATATATTATGCTATGCATCCACAGCCTGACAACACCCACTACTGCGTATGAACCTCCCATTGTATGTGCCTTTCTCCTAGATCCTCTGCAAGCCTCACCGAGTTGCGGCCCGCGAAGTATTTCTCGGCCCACCTGGCTTCTGGATGACCGACGTTCAGATATACAGGTCTTGGACGTCATTTAATTAATGCCTTACTCCACTTGTCATTGATAATAAAATAGCGCATTTTAGTCTCAAAAATAAATGAGTATGACTATGTTAAGATAACTGCGCCCCTAGACGTAAATATTTATCGATTCCATCGAACGAATCGACAGCGAACGATAACTTCCATACAATATAGACCACGGCATATTTCTGTGCCTTATTAAAATTTCTATCCATGCATTTTTGGACTTTTCTAAGCGTCATCGCATAGAGTCGATAGAAAGTTACCTAGTCTAGCCCCTCTGGTTAGGTCAGATGAATTTGAAGGATTTTAAAAATACTATATCAATACGAATATTGACTGGCGTCATAGCTCAGTTGGTAGTAACTCTGCCTTCTGCGCTAGAGGTAGCGGGTTCGATTCCCGCACTGGACAAACATTTGTGACTAACACAGGTGTTTGTTCTGAGTCTGGGTGTTAAATATATATTATATCTATTATGTATATCAGTCTCTGGTACCCATAGTACAGGCTATGCCTAGTTTGGGATCAGTTGACTGTGTGTGATATGTCATATGCTGTGTCCCAGTAATATAACATTGTGCTGTCTAAACTGTTTTGCCGACTCTACAAAGAGGTTATCTCCCAATTTGACAGTACATAATTGAAATTGTTATTTACAATGATTAAATAACTCTAAGGTGCAGTGTAGTACGTACCTACGAGCATATTGATTCACCGTTCCGTTTTGACTGACTTGCCTACATTGCTTCGAAGTTTAATGAGTTTAAAAAATCTAATCATTTGCTACACCTATGTGCATACATATGCGCATTTTGATTGACAAAAATTATACTTCTTAGAATATAATTATGTAGCGTTACGAACATGAATTAAACCAACTCTTCTTTTCATTTTATTCTTGCGATCTAAGAAATAGTGCCTTATTACACGCTACATTCTAACACACCATAAATAAAATAAATAGTTTAATTTCCACTCATAAATAAAAAAAAATTATAAAATGGGATAAAATATTATTGTTTGAAAATGTTACCATGAAATTGAATTTCATTTTTATATTGTGTTATGTTAGATCGTTTTCTATTCATTTTCATGTTTAGTTTTTATTATCTAATTTTGATTTAATTTATATTGTTATTTCAAAATTGCACGCCTGAACAGGCAGAATACATTGCTACTTTTATAAAATGTATAACATCTATAACACATGTATTTCAGACAAAAAGTATGATTTATGATTCAATTCTTTTCTATACTAATTATGTCCTGCCCTTTTCCACTTTTAGCCAATTGTTTTGTCTCATAGAGCAGTTTTTTTGGACAGTATCGTGTAAGAAAGCAAGAAAGAAATAAAATTTGTTTATTTGACCCACAACGGTGGGTACATAGAAAAATACTTTATAGGTAGGTAATACAAAACGCGTAGGAAAACATAAAAAAGTAGGTAGGTAGGTGGCTAATGGGTCCCGTCTCAGCATAAAGCTGCACCGAACATAATATTATGTACGGTGCGGCGCTGGTTTTCAGACGGGGCCTAGGCGACGCGACGTGACGAACATCAATAAACATAATATTTATAGTAGGTATATAATAAGGATAATTATAGTAGGTATGGATAGGTACTCATATAAAAAGAGAGTAAGTAGTAGTAGATAGATTTAGGTGAGTTATATATTACATAATAATTACAGATATTGTTTTGCGGGCTATGTTGGTAGGTACATGGTGGTGCTATATAATACGCATACTCGTTCTGAATTGGAGCAGCCTGCCTCCGCCTTACAGAAGATCGCAGCCAAATAACATTATTTCTTTCAAATAGAGTTGTGTTCCTGCGGTGAGTAAGGTTGCCAGAGCTTTTTAGGGGGGGGAGGGGGTTTGGGGTCGGCAACGCGTGCGTGATGCCTCTGGTATTGCAAGCGCTCATAGGCTACGGTAACCGCTTACCATCAGGTGGGCCGTAAGTTTGTTTGCAACCTCTATTGTATAAAAAAAAAAAATGCGCAGTGCGTTTGGTAATTTAGCCGGACCGCGCCCGATACCCTCGGCAAGCATAGACCATGGAAAAAAGGAGCGAAGCGGTTCCATAGTCTATGAACACCACCATATCTTTTAAACCGTGTAGGGAAGCGGTCTTGCATTCAAATGACGAAAGCCATTAATATGTACGGAACTACGTTCTTACAATATTGATCCGCAGCACCCCATTAATTCAAAATCTCAGGACCCCAGTCTCAGCATAATTTCGGATGACTAAATATGAATCCTTGCTCAAATAAGGGTTGAACGGATGCGACCCCTGATTTCTATGCAAACATCTCAATTACCGTGGTTATTAAATAGGGGGTGATAAAGGGGGTGATTATTAATCAAGTCGTTTTGTCTCCGTTAATATACGATGGAGAAGGCTTTCATTGTGTATCTACTCTGATGCCATCTAATTCAAACCTTTGGCTTAGCTTGCATCAGCAAAAGATCTCAATTATTGGTGATATTTAAGCATTCGTTTTTAGCGTCGATTAGCTTGCAAACTGTCACGTATGGAATAATCCCAAATGCAAAATGTGAGCATGTGCCAAATTTTCGGACATGCCATTATAATTCGACACAGAAAAAAGCCAGAAAAGGCTCATGTATTTTTTCAGTTTTTTTTTCTCTGCCGAATTCTGATATTCTCGTTCTTCGCACAAAACACCATCATCCTAGTTCTTGAGGTACGCATTTGCACAATATACTGCTGTGTACATTCCGTGCATGCGTTGCACTTATACGCATCAAAAAACCTCTACCTTTAGTTGGAAATTACAAAAAAGATATCATACAATAACGACTTAGAATGCAAAGAGAAAGATAATCTTTCAGTCATAAAATTTGCATATTTCTTCGTTCAAAAGGGGTGTGTTATCACAGTTACTAGCTGGAGTTTCCCACGGTGATATTTTACTCGTTATCTGTTGAAAGACAAATGAGGTTTGGCAAGTTTTGTTGCTGAAACAAACACTACAATCTAGGCTATACGTAGATGAAAGTTATGCACCTTGGAAATCCCGTTCTTCGGAGTACTCACCCCATTAACTCGACGAGAGGAGCATCAGAAACATCTCACTAAAGGTTTCTTAAACCTTTTCTTGCCCATCGTATTCCATGGTCACTGACAACACACAATGACCAAGAATGAACTAGTGATGCGACGATCGCGCAAATGGATCTTCATCATAAAACGATGCTTTCATCAAAAAACACCTCACAATATCATCACCATTGCGTATACCACTTCCATTATCGGAAACCAGGATGCTCTGACCTGTCAAGTCTCTTTATCAACGTAATTTCACCTTGAAAGTTCCATAGGGTTTACAGAAAAGGAGTTCCAAAGACACTGGTCATGTCATAGGACTGTTATCGGTGGTTGACACGCGATATGTGAATTATGGCACTTTGTGATATCTCAAAAACACGGTTCTGCAATCTTTTGTGATCTGTTTCATAATTAATGTAATTTTTACAATGGTAGGTAATGTTTTGGCCTGAAGGGGTTTACGAGCATAGCCTTGGTTTCTTAAGCAAACGGTGCCGGCTGCTATCGGCCGTCAATGACTAACAGTCGTTGACTGGGATCCTCCTGCCTACCTACCACCTACCTAACGGTGCCACCGACTACGTCTCTAAAATACTAAACACTAGTGTCCATGGAACCACTGCGTAGGTAAATGCTGTCCCGATGGGCGCAGGTCAATTTATAAACTTTATTTATTTTATGTAACGAGAAGAGTGTTAGGTATGAATGTGGATGGATATAAGACTAGAGGAAGGCCAAAGAAAAGATGGATGGATTGTATGAATGATGACATGAGTAAGAAAGAAGTGAGTGCGGAGATGATAGCTAACAGAAGAGAGTGGAAGAAGAAAACATGTTGTGCCAACCCCACATAATGTGGGATAAGGGCAGGAAGAAGAAGAAGATACTACAGTTTGGCCTGAACCGACAAAAGCCTGAATTAGAATTAGAATTAGAATTATTTATTTCAGTTAAAATAGCAAGCTTACAGTATATACCAAAGTGCCTACTGTCTATAATTAAAACTTAAATATACTCTTAGCGAATTAAATATTATACAAATGTTATCATTAAAGATGTCGACATGTTGGACCTCGTGTACATAGGCATTTAAAAGAGTGAGAGCACTACGAAAATTAAGTTAGGTGCACATTATTATTCTTAATTATTATTATTATTCGTATTCTTATACATAAACGTATATAGGGTAGACGAGACTCAACCCTTGCTCGCAAACACGTCACCCTAAATTTGCAAAACAAATTAGCAAGCTCCTTGACGACCGCTGTACCCGTTATTGATTATGATTTATTTTAAGTTGGTACGGATAGGTATCCTTACACCAGTAGGTACTGGTGTATGGTATAAATTGACTAACGCCCAAATTCACACAATACATACATCAATTACTCTTAAGCACATAGACACATCACTTTACACAAAAGTCTGGCTATCCATTTCATTTGTATTTAGCTTCATGTCTGGCACGTCCGACAAATATATAAATAATCAGTCCGAATGTATGTAAGCAAAGGCTATACCTTGTGGTGGCGGAGACAATGTTAGGGATGGACACCAGCCCCCCGAGATACAGCTCTACGCTAGTTCGGGGGATGGGGAATATTCATGGCATTGACTTTGTCACGGTTGGCATAGCTTTTCTACATTAGATTAGTTGTAGGTTAGATAAGGTTGTCTGGAAGAAATCGCTGCTTGCGATAAGACCGCCGATACTAGGACACATTGTCATAGTGTTTATTATTTCTGTAAAAACGTCATTTTATACAATGTAATTTACAAAATACTACTAGCTTGTGCCAGCGGCTTCGCGTGGTACCAAGATAAAATGTAGCCTGTATGATATTTTCGGTAAGGAACTATATTCATTCCAAGTTTCATCGAAATTGGTAGAGCCGTTACGACGTGCTTGAACCACAACCACTGTGATTGGACCGGCGTGGGCTATGGTGCAGACCACGCCCTTATGTCTTTCTTTGGGGGAAGCCTGCGAGCGGACTTGTAATAGCTGATGATGATGATAATAATAATTATTTGGGGAATAACCACTACACGATATCCTGCTATAATTATGCGTGCATAGTCTATTCAGATAACGAGGTTCATTATACATCGCAGTGCAAATTGCACCCTATATTGTGTTACCTATTAAAGGTTCTCAGGTATAGCTCGTTAGCGACAACCAGGGACTGAATAACCGGAATATAAAGGTACCTTAAAATAACAATAAGACGTCATACTGATAAATATAACGGTACCGGAAAATCTGGCTTCGCAGTACATTTCGGTTTATTTCACTACCGGTACCTATAACCGAAATAAATAAAGGTTTCTAAAGGTTTTCTGTAATGAAACGCCGCCACCCCGCCACCGCGGCGCGACTGTCCTAGCGAACTAGCCGCGGCTCAAAATTTCGGTACCAAAACCTACCAGTATGAAATAACGGTACCGTAATGCCCTACCGGTAATGGTACCGAAATGTTTTAACGGTACCAGTACCTATAACCTCTACCGCTTTCAGTCCCTGGCGACAACACCTAGGGTTAGACTAATTGTCGGTAAATGGATTTAGACAAATTATTAAAGGAAATTAGTTTAGGGTTTGAAGGGAAATACGGTGGACGACGCCATGCAAAGCAAAATTACCACTTTCATTCTTGTTAGAAAAATGATCGATGTAAAATGATAGACTGGCCTCGTAGTTCAGTTAATAGTAACTCTGCCTTCTGCGCTAGAGGTCGCGGGTTTGATCCTCGCACTGGACAAACATTTGTTTTTTCTGTGTCTGGGGTGTTAAATATTATATATATCAGTCTCTGGTTCCCATAGTACAGGCTATGTCTAGTTTGGGATCAGTTGACCGTGTGAATATGTCCGGAATATGTATGTATTATATGTATAGTAGACCATTAGTATGGGGTAGTTGATCGAGCGTGCGAAGCGAGCGAAGATTACTCAAACAATTTGGGTGAATCGGCGTTGTATGTATGTATGTGAAGCACAAGTTTATTGTATATTATTATTCTTAAATTCTGTGTACCTATTATAATTATATACGATATAGTATCTGTATGTGTTTATATAAATGTCACTATATGTATTATATATATATATATATGATTATCTTGATTTATCTATTTAATATACCTTCTTTATTCTGTTTATAGTTAATAATTTTCTTCATAATTTAGATACACCATCTTGCCCCTTCTCTAATCTTTTCAGTCCAGTCCATCCTAAGGTTGCCTGGCAGAGATCGCTCTTAGCGATAAGGCCGCCCATTGTGTTGCCGTGTAAATTTGTAATTGTGATCTTATGTACTATTTCCGTATGGTGATCAATAAAGTGTTATCTATCTATCTATCTATCTATGTTTATTTGTAAGAGAATTTTCGAACAGTTTATTTTGCATGAAACTTAGTAGGTCAACAGGTTCTACTATCAAGATTTGCTGGTTAGAATATGAGAATATGGGTGGGCTAACTTATACGAACTAACAGATCACAAGACCATTGAATCAACAATCGTGATCGTACAATCACCAACAACACTGTATCAACACAAACGATTACAAGGGACATACGACAGTATCACACACACGTTAATTCTTCAAACCGTCTGTTTATTCATTATCACTGCACGAAAAATTGTGATAACGATTTTGTCATTCATGTTACTCAAACCCAAACATTCTTCATACGAATATTTACTCTATCGTCTGCGAAATAGGATTGAGATTTCTATTGGTTTTATGAATAAAGGCTGTTGTCCAATTTTGTATTGATGTCTATTGTCGTACAGAATGTGATAGTCTAGTTATCACGTTCTAAACGACTCAAATTGGTCCATAATGGTACAATACGCAACAGATCATTGTATCATTGTCATCTTTTATGCTATTCACGATCTGAAAAAATATATTCTATTGTAATAACAATTCAATATTTTACAAGGTAAGTTATTTAATTTTAGACGTATACAAGGTGATTCATAACATGTATACCATCCCGAAAGGGGATTATTCTATCAACAAAATGAAATAATATTAGCGAAAAAAAACATCAATATTTTCATTTTATTTTTTTTACTTTTCTTTCACAAACTTTCTCAAATTAGCTGATTTTGGTATTTTTATCATCTTTAGAACTCATATCTAAACGTACAAGATGTTCGGCATCAAGATTGCTACCTAAAACAGCTGATTCATTGAGTTTGACCTGATTTGACCCCAAAACAGCTGATTTTCGCATACAGTTTTTTCAATGAAAAATGTCGAATATCCAAAAGTCGTAGAACAAACTTTATTGCCAATTGGTTGTAGAATAAGCCCCTTTTGGGATGGAATACATATTATGAATCACCTTGTATTATAAAATATTTGGCGAACTCATTTTTTACCGACTTTTCTTTAGTTAAAATAAAGCTGCGTTCAAACAGTGAGCGATATGTCACTAAAACGTATTTGAAAATTGTATCGTTGTGTTCACTGAAAAAGGTATATTTGGAGTGTGCGATATGATAAAGCTCAAACGCACACCCCCTCTAACTAAATATGGTTCACTGTTTTTATTATATAGCTTTGTCAAAGATTAAGATTACTTTAAGATTACAATATGAGAACTTGCCATGAATAATTTTGGGAGCGCAACAAGGTATCGATGTCTTTTTATTACTTCTTAAAAATGACATTTCACACTCCAAAATGTAGCTCCTGGGAAAATACTCAAAGGCCATAAACGATTCAAAACTGTATCACCGGGTATTAACCCTTGCGTGCCGGTCGCTCAAACCGTCGGATAAAAACTGTTTAACCCTATAACGGCTATAGCAGCTTAAGTGTCCAATTAGAGTTGCAGTGTTAAAACGACGAAGCGGCGACACTCAGAGCCCGAATTTACACTCCACTGTTCAAAGAAGGTATTGATGCATTTTTATAGATATAACAAGTTTAAGAAGCGGCATTGTAAACATGGATGCAATTCATCCATCTTTATAATGCCGCTTCTATAACTACTTCTTTCTTACTTATGTCTTTGAAAGACATGTTTAAGAAAGGAGTTACTACTGATTCGACGGCTGATAGAGGTGAGTGTAAGAGAAAAACATTTGAGAAAAAATGCCGACTCTACATGATGTGGGATAAGGACAGGGAGTTGATCATGATTGAAAACCCACATACTTGTGATCCATAGACGAAATAACTTATTCAATATTTTTTTCACTTATCAAATGTGTCACTTTAGTAATGAATAGTGTAATTTTTTCAGATTGATATAGTACCTGAATAAAGTTGATTTTGAGTGTGCATAATTCAACAATATCGCTCAAGCCT
Organism: Anticlea derivata; assembly: GCA_947579855.1. Classification (NCBI taxonomy): domain Eukaryota; kingdom Metazoa; phylum Arthropoda; class Insecta; order Lepidoptera; family Geometridae; genus Anticlea; species Anticlea derivata. The sequence continues at coordinate 8,151,558 of OX388271.1, read as the reverse complement.
CAAAGTCAAACTCAAAATTATCTTTTTTTACAAGACATAATGACAAATTTTAAATATGTTTCAAATGACATTAATCACCGAGACCGCGGCTTTAGGATTTATATATATTTTACAATACGATATCAGACTTGTTAAAAACAGTTCTTCTTGTTGTAGTTCTACGAGACTTTGTAGCTCTACAGCGGCACCACAAGGAAGACTGTCACAGCCCCATGCAAAATGGCTCCTTTGTTAGTTGTTGTCCTTTTTAATTCATGACTTTTATGCGTCAAAGTGATTCACCGGATTTTTACCACTGACCATAAAATTCACAACACACAACACTAACCTCTATATCATACATTTTAAAGTCGTATCTCCAAAATCAAGCTTGTACGGAGTTCAGCGAAGCACTAAAAGACAGAACCTTTTTATTTGAAGTGACGAAACGCTGACAAGAACTGCAGTAAAAATATTGTGATGTGAGTTTGCATTTGCGGAGTTGAAGTGGTTTTCCTTGAGGAATTTGAATCAAAATGTCAGGTAATTTTAGGTTAGTAAATTGCAAGATAAAACACTTTTTGGTAAAGAATTTCATATTTTTCATGACATGTCTTTGTTTATTTGATGTTTTAGCCATATTTTGTAGTGCTCTGTTGCTCTCTTTGTCGAAGAAATTTATGAAGCAAATCGATGTCATTTTAAAGAAAAAAAAAACAATTAAATACGTTTACTTTATTTCTTAGCTATATTTTAGAACAGAGTACACAGAGCAGTACCAAGCTTCATACATTTATGAAAAAAATCCTTTGTAAAAGTTTGAGGGGTAATGAACCGAAAGAAAATTTTTAATATTTTTTCCTAACATTTTTTCTTTTTCTTGATTGATTATGCCACTTTGGGGATAGTATACATTATTATGAATCACTTTGTTTCAATCTGCATTTAGGTCATCATCAGCCAAAGTCTCTGGATAAATCTCTTGTACTAAGGTACATACAAATTCAACTATACAGGGCGTCCCAAACTTATGGGACATGAAGGGGAAGTACCTTAAATATCGTAGATAGGGTATTTTGCTGAAAGAAGACTTTATGTTACTTTTAAAAGTTAGTAATTCTGCATTCATAGATTTTCTAAAAAATACTTGCTTCGTCTGGGAATCGAACCGACTTAAATGTCAAAAAAAAATCATCCTACTTCTATGATGCCAATCGAAAGAATAGCTAAAAAATAATAACTTTGCTTAAGTAACATAGTATTTTAAAAGAAAGGAACAACGTAAAATGATTGAGTCAAATTTTTCAAACACGTTTTATTTAGGATTTTTTAGGATATGTAAAGAGAATACCATAATGTTTAGGTCCACTTAACTTAGAAAATTAAGAAATCTTAAAATTTATGTTAGGAATCCTAAAACAACAGAATCGACACCAATGTTGTTGTTAAATTTGAAAATGGAACAGTTTATGAGAGCGTTTGTTTGAATGCATACTTTAATATTTATAAAAAGAACTAATATTTTTAAATGTTGTTCATAAATTTGAAAATGGAACAGTGTGTGCGAGCGTTTATTTTTGGATTGATCTGTTTAGTCTTAATAATTCACTTACACAAGTTTTGTGTTAATTTATTGCGAACATGGCATATCAAGTAAGTTTTGATCTAATGGAAGTTCTTCTTGAATCTTTCATGTTGTTCCTTTTTTAAAAAATACTATGTTACTTGAGCAAAGTTATTATTTTTTAGCTATTCTTTCGATTGGCATCATAGAAGTAGGATGATTTTTTTTTGACATTTAAGTCGGTTCGATTCCCAGACGAAGCAAGTATTTTTTAGAAAATCTATGAATGCAGAATTACTAACTTTTAAAAGTAACATAAAGTCTTCTTTCAGAAAAATACCCTATCTACGATATTTAAGGTACTTCCCCTTCATGTCCCATAAGTTTGGGACGCCCTGTATATAAATATCAATGGCGTCGAGAGACCCGGCAAGTGCATTCTGACATTTCTAATTAAAACAACCCCGATCAATGTAATGAAAAAAAAACGCTCTTTTGTAAATAAGGGGACGGTGCCGGTGGTGGGTAAGGTCACGGGTTTAAATTCGGCTGTTGATGAATTTATCTAAATCATCATCATCATCATCATCAGCGTGATGAAGTCCACTGCTGAACATAGGCCTCCCCTAAAGAGTTCCATGACGAACGGTCTTGAGCCTTTTCCATCCACCGACTTCCCGCAACCTTAACAATGTCGTCGGTCCATCGGGTGGGGGGCCTTCCAACACTGCGTCGTCCGGTTCGTGGTCGCCACTCGACCAAACATCTAAATTAATTAAATTATTATTAATATTAATTATCTAAATTAATGAGCAAAAATAATAATAAAATGACAGGTCAATAATTCGTAAGTACTATGCACTTGTTTCAGTTTATCTAACATACCACCAAGTTACAGATACACCTAATAGGATATGCAATCGTTTTTCCTCAAGTGTACCTATATGATTTTTAATAGGTATATATTTTATTTTATTAGGTACTATAAAAATGAAAAAGTTTTTGAGGATGTTTGGATGTTTAGGGTTCAATTGCCATCGTAGCGGCTCCATTGATTTCGATAAAACTAGGTATAAATAGAGTAATTTGCCTAGAATATCATATAGGCTACTTTTTATCTAGTAAGTACCACGAGAGCAAACCCGCGGGCTCTAGCTAGTGAAGTAAAAAAAGAGCAAGCTGTGATCAAAATAAGGCGTATAAATAAAACAGTATATTGGACAACACAATATCACCCCTCGACAATATCGTTCAAAAAACGTCCCACCCTTTTAATCAGTTCAACCCCCGTAATGAAATCTGGGACGCCATTAAGGGATTAAAAATAATAACTACCCCCGGAGGGTGGTGATTGGGCGCGATGGTCAAGGGTCGTCGTATTAATGAACTATTGGCATGGTATTTCTCTGTCTACTTACAGATTTTTATAGAAAAGTAAGGGTAGTAGACTTTGTTAAAATTAATCCGCAACAGCAGGGCTATTTTCAAAACATCGGAACATCATCGGAAAGATTTCCAAACGGAAACGTCAGCGTTTCTCAACCCAGCCCTAAAACAAGAAATCAAAACATCGGCGATGTTCATTCCGAAATGGTTTTAGAGCTGAGTCAAAGTCAAAGTCAAAAGGCATTTATTTCAATAAAATCACTAGGATCACTTTGAAACGTCTTAGAAACTAGGTGAAGCTATGCCTGTTCCTCGTGACCAAGCCTAGAAGAATCAGGCAACAAACACGGCTTGGTGCCTATCATTTTTTCCGATGATCCTTTTCACAAAATTGAATTTAAAGCTTCAGTGTGGTGCCGATCGAACTAGGTGAGGCTCAAAAGAAAAGTAATCTAATTATAATCTTTAATAAATAAGAGCTTATAAAAATGTGAAAAAAAAAGAAGACAAATGTGAGCTTCAACAAATGATCTAAGGGCAGCATACGCTACACTTGATGAAATATGTACCTAATGCTTATATAAAATTAAATAATACTTAAAAGTTGTAAAACGGTGACGTTTTTGATCGGAAATCTTCTCGATGTGAAGGTAGGAAAGTATTTTTTATAATATAGTAAGGGCACAAAACTCTGTCAAATTTAATCAAGACCTGAAATGAAAGTATGAACAAAGTTGTTAATTACAATCTCAATTTGACTACTTCAGAATTATATATATATTTTTTTTATGTTATACGCAGGCAAACAGGCTTACGGCCCTCCTGATGGTAAGTGGTTACCATCGCCTATTGACATCAGCAACACCTGGAGCATTGCTAATGCGTTGCCAGCCGAACCCCTCCCCCCCCCCCCTAAAGAGCTCTGGCAACCTTACTCACCGCAGGAACACAACACTATTTGAAACAAATAATGTTATTTGGCTGCGATATTCTGCAAGGCGGAGGTACCTCCCCAGGCGGGCTCCAATTTAGAGCGAGAAAATCTCGATGTGCCCTACCGCTTACCATCAGGTGGGCAGTAAGATTGTTTGCCACCTCTGCAGTATAAAAAAAAAAAAAAAAAACAAAAAAAAAAAAATCGTGTCTAAGAGTGGGTTTGAATACCGTCTCAGTTGGAATTTTCTGGGATATTTTTATATGCTTAAAATAATTGGTTTGTTACGTAAAAGTTACATGACAAAGAACATCGTAAACAAATTAGTAGAGTAAACAAATTAGTAGAGAATGACAGATCTAATAGAGACAAAACAATGCATTATAAATTAAAAGAACGTACCACTATGTACCGCTATAAAGATAATCATTCAATTTCCTAAACATGATTTTGGTAAGTTGTGGACCTTAGGGCTACTGTCTACTAAAGTCACGATTCATTGACGTTACATACACAACACATACACTTTTTCTTATTCATAATTTGATATGTTTTACATCCCATCCGATCATACTAATCTTACTACTAATATAAATTCGAAAAATGGATGAACGTTCGTTACTCATTCACGCTAGAACGGTTGAAACGATTTCGATGATAGAATAGCATATAGGCTTTTTATCTTAGTACTTACCACGCGAGGGCCTAGGCTTGCGCCCGCGGCTTCGGGCACATGCAAGTTTATGAAAGTATATATAATAAATGCGAAAGATTATTAAGTTGTAAGCATGTGTAGATGTATACGTGAAAATTTATGTTACTCTTTAACGCCGCTAGTAACGAGCTCTAGTGGACAGTGTACCTAAGTACGCTCCAAAATTAAGTTGTTGCTAGTGTAATGAGTTATTTTTTTTCACATGCCTCCGTGTGAATTCTAAGAAATAATTAACAACGTATTCATCTCGCATTGGACATAAGTACTGAGCTTTGCTCTCACAGAAGTTCCTTGTGAGCTACGACTGTAATGAGTATAATGCAAGTAAGTTGCAGTTAAAATCCGAAATGAGGAAATCCGTAGAAGAAGGAGGAGGTAGGGCACAGTTGGAGCAGCCCGCCTGGAGAGGTACCTCCGCCTTACAGAAGATCGCAGCCAAATAACATTATTTGTTTCAAATAGTGTTGTGTTCCTGCGGTGAGTAAGGTTGCCAGAGCTGTTTAGGGGGGAGAGGGTTCGGGGTCGGCAACGCGTGCGTGATGCCTCTGGCTATTGCAAGCGCTCATAGGCGAACGGTAACCGCTTACCAACAGGTGGGCCGTATGCTTGTATGCCAACACAGTTGTATAAAAAAAAAAAAAAAGAACCTAGGCCACCAACTAGCAAGCACTCAAATTAGCAAGTTGAAGTGGCAGTGGGCAGGCCACAGTTCGCAGATCTGTGTTCGAAAAGCGACCACAAACTGGGCAACGGCAACGCAGTGTTGGATCTTGCAAGGCCCCGGTGGACCGACGACATTGTTAATGTTGCGGGAAGTAGGTGGATTGAAAAGGCTCAAGACCGTTCGTCATGGAACTCTTTGGAGGAGGCATGGACTTCTTCAGGCTGACGATGATGAAGTTTCAGTTTCACTACATTAACACTGAGAGCATATTTGATATGGGTTTTATCACTTCATCATAGTCGGTTACAAGGCTCCTCAATTTGATTGTCAATGTGATCAAGAAAGAACCAGTGCCAAAACAGCACAAAATAGCACAAAATCATCGGTGAAGATATCTGAATCAGTGGCCCGAGAACGAATAATTCACGATAGCTTACGACACGATAGCAAATGTCAAATATTATGCCAATCAACATGAATCAATTTCAAGAATGCCGGTGTCATTGGCTTATATTCTACTTTAATAATAATTATCGTATTGAAACGCTATGGTGAATAATTCGTGCTAGGGGAAACAGATTGACGAAACTAAGGAATGTTACACATCGTCGCGAACTGAAAAAATATCTTTGCAGTGCCGACTTGAAACATTTTTACGTTCGAAATTCAAAGTTTGCGTTTCTGTGTCGGGACATCTATTAGCAGGGTCGGTCGGGGCAAACTGTTTAAAAGCTACCGGAGTTCGCTGGGTCAATGTTGACATTACGACTTGAGAAAAGGGATGAGACGTGTTACTTTTTGCTTGTGACCGAAGAAAACATGGCTGAGCTTTACCAAACAGAAGCGCGAATAACTATTAAAAAGTTTTCTTTGTAATTATTGTGAGCTGATAATCAACATCATCATCAATGAACAGACGTTATTCAGCTATTATTTTTTCAGTGCATGAATTTACCAATTCTGAAGAAAAAAATGATACCAAAACGAATTAGTAATCAGTTCGTTTTCTTTCGCATCAGTTCGTTCGTCAGCTCTAGTGACGTAGTTTTTAGGCCGCCTAATCCAGACTTCCGTTATGAATTAGGTTATATAGCCGAGACCAACTCCATAACCTAATGTTCCCTCCGAAGCACGGAAGCGCTCAGCTGTTCATTCCACTATCGGTCACCCGTTTTCTCGAACAATCGAGGCCTACTCTGTTTTTTATGAGGACAATGATATCCATTATCATGTGACTTTAAAAAACGTTAAAAGCCAAGCCAATGACAGAACATAGCGCCACGCAGTGGAGGTCCCAACCTTCTACTAATCAGTCTAACACACAGTCAACCTTTGCCGCGCCGCTCATGTGTAAACTCCTTTAAAACTTTTTAACTCCCAACGAGAAAAGGCACAAGTGTCTACTTACGGCATGTGACTTATCACCTTCTCACGCGTAGATTTTTATAAAGGACTAATGTTGTTTAGACACGGTCGCCTCAGACCACCGTCGAATGTTTGCTGCTTAGCCTCTACAGATTAGTGTATGAATATTGTTGGTGCATTTTAAAATAACAATGTACCTACTCGTAATGTGTAGTAAAAGTAATGCTCAGTTTACTGAGACTTTGAACTATGGGTGTGATGGACCACCGAAGGAGTTTATTGATTACAAGTTAAACCTCGCTTGGGTGGGACAATGTTACACATTTCGATCAGTTCACTAGCTTTGCACACATCCTTAGAAACTAAGGGTGTGTCTACATTGTTAAATTCTCCGGGAATGAGCTACTCCCGCGCAGTTACTGCAACGGCTCGTGAGCTGTTTGTTTGTGCACGGTGCGCGAACCTCTTTGCTAATAGGAGCTCGTGCGCATTTTAAATTGCGTGCTTGTAGCACAAAGTTCGCAAAGAAGTCTTGGCTGTATTAGGATTGCCTTGTAAGAAACAATTACAATTGCCATTAAAGGTTATGGCCCTATACTGGCAATTGAAATTGCTTCTTATACGACATAAAGGATGATGATTATGTGACACGCAGAAGAGGCGCAGAAGCGGTGTAGAGAGGTGGAGAGAGCATAGTAATTGAAACGTATTATTAACCAAGATAGAGTTCTTTAGCAGTTAATTTTAGCTCGAAATGATGTAAAATATATCTACGCCGTACGATATAGTTCCTTAAAGTCAATTCAGACTGAATTTATGACATTACATTGGAAGATTATTGGCGCCACTGCCGGGTTAAAATTACCCATGGTTAAGTCACAAGAGGCCAAACCAACGTCACTCGAATTAAACAAGTGCGTCACTCGGATTATTTTAGGAACTATCGACATAAAGCTGTTCCTTCCCCCTTTAAAATCCTAATCCTAATCCTAAAAATTAAATTCTGCTATCATTTCGACCAAATAATTAGTTAGACGTAGGGAATAAAAAAAACACCTGTGCGTCTGAAGATTTGCGAGGATGTCTATCATGCTTGGCAATGTTACAGACTCTCGAAGTTCTTGTAAAATATGACTTACCTTTGTGCTTGTTATTGCAATTTGTTTATTATTATTAAGTTAATGCAATTTGATAATAATTAAGATGAGTTTTGTATTTAGTTAAATTGACATGCCAATGTTATGCAATGTAACGAAATGGTTGAATATCTGAATATCTAATATTTTTTTTTATTCATTTAGTCATAAAAATAGTATTCATCTTCAAACTTGTATAATATCAAAATCACAGCAAAATGACTCAATCACATCATTCACCACTCTATATATATCAAAGTCCCTATTGATCCTGGATTACGCATCAACCTTAATTTAATGATGATTTACCTACATGGATCAAATCAGATAGGTAGTTATTATATTTTATATATATATATATATATATATATGTATATATATTACAGTGTGATTGTGTTGGTAACAAAATAAACGTTTAATTCCATTCTATTCTATTTTATGTGGGGCCTTGCCACGACGTGTTATTGCCATTCAAATGCGAGCTTGCCAGCGTTATTTTAGACGAATTTGAAACATAAATCTTTGAGACTGTGAACTTACGTCAACGCTTAAAGAAGCATGCATATAAAAAACCTCTAGAGGTAATGAACTCTGTACAAGCGAGGGTTTCAAAATAAACAATTGTCCTCTGTTCTTAACGTATATGGCCCTCTTTTCCAAAAACATAATCGCAACTAAATCCCACACCCCTTTGTGCCCCCACATGGCACAAGCTGGATCACAAACATTACGGGGTGTAATTCCATCATTTCCATGGCACGCCCCTGCCGAAATTGGATTCACGGACATCGTTGTGTCATCATGGATAGCTTTATGCAAAATTTGAATCAAATAACAGTGAAGTATTTGATTTTATGAAGAAAACTTTTATTTCCTGAAAAAATGATTTTGCAAGAATAAACTCAGACATTTTAAACGGCTTAGAGCCATATACCATTCATTGACTTAACCCGTAACCTGCATAATGTTATCAGTCCATTGAAGGGCCATCGTCAATTGCGTCGTCTGGTTCGTCGTTACCATTTTAGGAGGAGGTAGGGCACAGCGAGATTTTGTCGCTCTAAATTGGAGCAGCCCGGTGGTACCTCTTAAAAGATCGCAACCAAATAACATTATTTCCTTCAAATAGTATTGTGTTCCTGCGGTGAGTAGGGATGCCAGAGCTCTTTAGGATGGTTCAGGGTTGGCAACGTGTGCTTGATACCTGGTATTGCAAGCGTTCAAAGGTTATGGCAACCGTTTGCCAGCAGGTGATACATAAGCTTGTTTGCCACAAGTCTCATTCACTCATTCCACTCTCATTCTCATTTCTTCATTAATATTACATGCAGAACATCATCCACAATACGCAAACGTTGCACAACATAATCCCCGCGCTAAGTGCACTTGTCAATACGTCCACGGGCAGCGCTCTATATCTATCCACTTTCCATCTATTCAAATATACCCTGACAACACCACACGGCCAAATTTCAACCCGAACCTCATTGCTTTAAGGTATAGTTTTGATTGAAGTTGGCGAAAATAGTTCAAATAGTAGGTTCGGTACTGCCATTTTGTAATCCTAGAGCGTAAGTGCACTTTGTCAATACAGGGGGTTATTACTGCTCTATGTATGTCCAAATTAGTAAATAGTTACTATTTGCAAGTCCTCATTCATATTGTCACGTGATAGTGATAGTTGTAGTAGAAAATTGATAAAGTTCTTCACTTAAGTACGAATGTGAGCATAATTAGTTTTAGAACACAGGCACGTTCAAACAGCTTGCGATACTTTATCTAAAATTTGAAAATAATATATCTATCCTATCCTAATTCCTACTAATATTATAAATGCGAAAGTTTGTAAGGATGTTTGGATGTTTGTTATTCAATCACGCCGTAACGGCTCAACCGATTTCATTGAAACTTGGAATATATAGAGTTATTTACCTAGGATAGCATATAGCCACGTGTGGAAGCTAGTTTGAAATAACATCATAAAACATTTTTTTTTAATTTACAATTATTTCACGTCTAGTAAATAAACTCAATTTTGAGTTTGGCGTTTGAGAGCGTGCGATATGCGAGTAGCTCAACGATATCGCAAGTCAATATGAAAATTTACTTTATTCAGTAGACCCAAGGTTCAATTTAAAATAAATTTTAGTAGTAATAACATAGGTACCTAGGCATGCGGTGCAAATGTGTCCTTAGTACATAACGTTGAAAAACTTCCAAAAAACCTATATGCCGTAATATTTATTACATTACGCTTTAAAAAAAATTGACAACCAAAATCGACAAATTAAAACGTAAAACACAAATAAGATCATTTAGTTTGCGCAGCCATTAGAGAACTCAAGCTTCGGCTCAAGGAGTCTGGTAGCAAATTAAATGGCAATCGATTTCAAGTAGGCCGGATATTGGGGAAGATGGGGTATTCTCGTTAATGAAACGACGAAAGAAAGAACTTTTATTTGTTGTTAATTATGGACAAATCGGCATTGTATATTTGTAGATTGTTTATTTGTATGTATATTTTGTTAGAGCATAAGTTTCGAACCGTTTATTCGATCTGCATGGTATTTAGTGGGTCAATAGGTTGTAGGTACTATCAAAATTTGCTAGTAAAAATAAGAGATAAATCGACTAAGGGGTTGTTATGATAAGATAATACAAATATTACAAATACATGAAGTGGGGTGTCATATAAAATCAGTAGTAGTGTTAGTAGACCTTTAAATATTTTTATCTTTATTCTTGGTTTTATGAGAAACAAATGAGAAATTCACCCTTTATGTAGTTGAGATTTTTTTCTACTTTACTTTCTGATAACTGTAACAAGGAACGTGCAACTGAAATACTTTATAAAATGACAAAGGATCCAATTCAGCAACAACAACTGGCAGATTACTTTGAAAGTAGGAAATGTTCTAATTAAATATGAATGTAGCGTAATGAGTTATGCAAATATTGTGGAAGGTGGCTCACGATCGGGGGAGTTTTGAGAGATTCCGGCTCTTGCACACGATCGTCTAGAATTTCCGTGCACTAGGAACAAAAGTCGAATGTCTACCACGAACCGGGCGACGCAGTGTTGGAAGGCCCCCCACCCGATGGACCGATGACATTGTAAAGGTTGCGGGAAGTCGGTGGATGGAAAGGGCTCAAGACCGTTCGTCGTGGAACTCTTTGGGAGAGGCCTATGTCCAGCAGTGGACTTCTACAGGTTGTTGATGATGATGATGATAGGAACAAAAGTAATTTAAGTAAATTAGTGCTCATCTTTTATTGACATTGAATATTGCCACCTCCAAGCGCGGTCAGCGTAGTCCTCGTCTGTTTGTTATTCCTCTATCCAGTAATAATGTCTCGCAAAATAACTTCCAATGAGCTTGATATTTTTCATCAAAATATTAGGAGTTTCAAAGCAAGTTTGTTGAAACTTATATTAGAATTAGATTAAACCTTTTGTTTATACTTTTGGAAATTAGATCATGTGTATTTTTACTTTATTTGCAACAAACGTTTTAGGGTTAATAGATTTAATTTAACTTTTACTAATAAGTTTGGTTTTGGCCATGTATTAGTTTATTAACTGTTTTTGTACTTTAAATAAATAAATAAATAAATAATGATCGGACCTATAACAATGGAGTAACAGATGGAATATAAACTCTGTCTGACACCAGAATTATTCACAGCCTTCTATAATTTACTAAATATTCAGGAAGTCAACCTAATTTAATAGGTAAACAAATATTTTCTCTTCTATCAGTTCATTTATTTCACGATTGGTATCCTCTCCCATCTTCAAGCGCTCACATCCTTACTATAGATGCCTATATACAGTCAGTAAAAGTGATTTACTCGTAACTTACTTAAAAATGTGGGTTTCAATAACGGTTGTAAAAAAAAATCTTTTACATTTTCACTGCTAACGCTTTTATAACAAACCGGCAGCCACGTTCATACTCCAGACCACACACTAGGATTCCTATATGAGTTGGTATGTCACTGCGGCATACCATGAGACTGCCAACGACATGTGCAAGCACTAAGAGGGTCCTAGACACAGTACGGTCGGACGAATCATCTCAAGTATTTAACAAAAGCATTTTCTTTGAGAATTGTTCCAAGGGTTGAATGTTACTGGAAATGCTTGGGGATGTTCGCTTGAGCATGATTAATTTTTTGATTGTTTTGATCAAACTTGGGACAACTGAATCTTTAATTAAGTACTCTCCTGGGACTACTCTTTTGTATAAATAATAAAATGCTCTTTTGTATCATCATCATCATCATTTCAGCCGTTAGACGTCCACTGCTGAACTTGGCCTCCCCCACAGACAGAGCGAATTCCTTATCATGTGGGGGGATTTGCCCATACTCACCACGCTGGGCATGCGGGTTGGCGAGCGCAGTTAGAGCTATCGTTGTTAAAATGAGGGACGCTGCTGCCCATCCCCTAGCTTTTTTCCCTTAGTCGCCTCTTACGACATCCGCGGATAGGTAGATATGGAGGGGCCTATTCTTCAGCCGGGGCCACCACGGCCAATCTTTTGTATAAATAGTAGTTATTCTTGTGCTTTATAAAGGTGAAGGAAAACGTAGGCCTATATCCCTGTTGCATGTTTATGCAACATGGATATAGGTTGTTTGAACTCCAGGCGATCGGATCCTTGAAGATGTCTAAGGGGGGTAGTCAGAGGCACGTCCAAATATTATGATACATGATCACATTTTGCCAGTATTCCATACATGACAGGTTACAAGCCCATCACCGCTTAGAAGAATACTTACTGGTTTCCTCACGATGTTTTTCTTCATCGTTTGAAGCACGTGTAATGCGCACTTACATTTTTCGAAGCTAGCCTCCAGATTTTCTAGGACACTCATAATATAATATAATATAATAATATAATGCTTTATTCAGGACACAATGTAAGACATGTACTTATACATAATATAAACACTATAACAATTTGTCCTACAATCGGCGGTCTTATCGCAAGCAGCGATTTCTTCCAGACAACCTTATCTATGTCTATGTTATAATGTCTTCAAGAGGAAAGTTAAAGAGCACTACTTGTCCTTGTAAATTCTGTATTGTATTTATATATATATATAATAAATTAGCTAATTAAATATATATTTTTGAACAGGTAGGTATTTATTGTATAGTAATATTAATAGGTATATGTATGTTTATAAATATAATATTCTATCAAATATTGTAGGTACACGAACCTCCCTCTATAATCACGTCTCTCTAGCCTCAAAGGTTTGCTGGAAGAAAACTCTTTTTAGGGTTAAGCTCGCCTTTGTACATACCTTTCTTTTTAATTTTTGTATCTGTATTTTTCTTATGTACAATAAAGAATAAAGAATAAAGAATCTAACCTACAACTAATCTAATGTAGAAAAGCTATGCCAACCGTGACAAAGTCAATGCCATGAATATTCCCCATCCCCCGAACTAGCGTAGAGCTGTATCTCGGGGGGCTGGTGTCCATCCCTAACATTGTCCCCGCCACCACAAGGTATAGCCTTTGCTTACATACATTCGGACTGATTATTTATATATTTGTCGGACGTGCCAGACATGAAGCTAAATACAATGAAAATGAAATGGATTACAAGACTTTTGTGTAAAGTGATGTGTCTATGTGCTTAAGAGTAATTGATGTATATATTGTGTGAGTTTGACTCAGTGCCTCAAGCACTAATAATTCACGATAGAGTTATGCTAACGAAACGATAATATAAGTAAAATATGCCAATGACATCGGCGATTCCCAAAATCTTCATATAATTTTCTTTTGAATAATTATAAAATTAACAAAAAATCACTCAATGAAAAGCTTCTTGTAACAAGACAGTACCAGGTACTAGGTTCTTATGATCTGAATTCTTATGAACTGATATGATGAAATCTACCTAATAATTTTTTCCCGCACACTGATATCAGACATTATATCGCTGATTCTTGATTTGAAACTTTGCAAAATTGCTTGCTTGTCTCTATTTGAATTCTAAAGGTAAGCTTCGACTAAATCCTTATTTTGTAGCGAGTACCTTAATGCAAGTTTTGAAGAAAAATCGCTTGTTGTTTAGCCAAGTCATTATTATAATGCCGGTCGCCATTTGGCCGGCTCCTCGCAAGTTGTCTTGGCATTATTTATAGGTATTTAAGCGTTTTATACTGACTTTGTTTGAGTATGGCGTTTTGGAAACTTCAGAATACTTTTGAACCTGGGCAGATGGGTAAAATCTGCATAAAGAATCGTGGTCTTTCAACTTATGTGTTCAAGTGCCTTTTTTATACAAAATAGGCTAATGTTAATCACCACAATCTCACCTGATGTTAAGTGACGATTGGTCTACGGTGCTAGCACGTTTGCCTAAAAGAAACCTATTCACTCTTGAAGACACCCTAATTTTAGGTATTCGCAAACACAGACGCTGGCACTGAGTTCCACTCTTTGGCTGTCCGCATAATGATGAAGACTTTCAGTGTTTTCTAGTGATTATTGAAATGATCAGAGCGTCCTGTAAGCGACTAAAAAAGTTAAACCCGACGCTATATAAAACATCTAGAATAGATGTAGTAAGGTGTGACATGTACTTAATAACTGGGAATGTACCAAAGTAAATATCCCAAAGAATATAAATAATTCAATCCCCACGTGCACTAAGCATCCGACGACGCAACATTTTAATAAAATTCTTCAGGCAACATTAATGAAGTTGGGGCCCAAACGGCCCGCTATTGTGGCCCGCCATTATGATTTTAACCGAGATAATGCACGGGAAATGACGGCAAAAGAAATTTAATTCGCGTAACGATGAAAGGGTTAAAGGCCGGGCTTGATAAATAAAGGGACTAAGGGACCCTGGGGATATTACGGCCCTTTTTTGCTCTACATATTGATATTAATGCTTGAATTTTGTCAAAATTGCGCGTGGGGCGGGGATTTTGATTTTTAGAGATTTACGATGACGGTGCTTTTGGGGTAGAAACAATGTACGTTCCATTTAATGGTCAATCGTTGAAAATGTTTAAAAATAATTTGCCATGTAGCAGTCACTATGATTTCTTTAAGTAAAGGTCATTTACAGGGAATTAATTCTTGTACTTAGCTATTATAAAGCCGGCCAACATTTTTTTAAAGTCAATAATGCAAGACACTCCAACTCATAAATAGTGCCTACATACAAGGTGATTTATAATATGTTCACTGTCCTGAATGAGGCTTATTCCGTCAACAATAAGAAATAATAATAACGAAAAATATAAGAAAATTATTAATAATAAATAAAACAGATTTTCTCCCCGAACTTTTTCACATCAGCTGTTTTTGGTCTTTATATCATCGTTATATCGTAAGTAGGTACTTAGGTACCTACGACATACATTTTTGTCAATTTGGTGTAAAATAGGCCCTATTCTTAAAAGTATACGTAAGAAAACATTGTATTATATGGTTACAGGCCTCATAGCTCAGTTGGTAGTAACTCTAACTACAGCGCTAGAGGTTGCGGGTATCTAACCCACAACCTCTCCCGCACTTGACAAACATTTGTGTGATTCATCATCATCATTTCAGCCGTTCCACGTCCACTGCTGAACATGGCCTCCCCCACAGACAGAGCCAATTCCTTATCATGTGGGGGGATTTGCCCATACTCACCACGCTGGGCATGCGGGTTGGCGAGCGCAGTTAGAGCTATGGTTGTTAAAATGAGGGACGCTGCTGCCCATCTCCTAGCTTTTTTCCCTTAGTCGCCTCTTACGACATCCGCGGATAGGTAGATATGGAGGGGCCTATTCTTCAGCCGGGGCCGCCACGGCCAAATCTTGTTCTGTGTTAATCTTGTGATTAACACAGATGTTTGTTCTGTGTCTGGGTGTTAGATAGTTATCTATTATGTATATCATTCTCAGGTACATACCCTGGTACAGTACATGCCTAGTTTGAGACCAGCTGACCGTGTGTGTTAAGCCCAGAATATATATTTATTTATTATTTCAAGCATGCTGAATGAAACCTCGATACAATTACCTATGGAAATAAGGCAAACGTGACTCTGTTTCTCTATAAAAAGTGTCGTTTACTCGATAACAAGGTAATTGAGTAATTGATAGGGAATTAATTGTATAATTGTACATTGAGATAGTCTTCGTACAAGATATTAAAGTTGAGAAACCGTGCATTTCGATAATACAAGCTGATTTATAATATATATGCTATCCCAAAAGGGCCTTATTCTACACCCAATTGGCAATAAAGTACCTATTACTATCACCAAAATTCCCGCTCTATCACTTTTGAAACTGTTTCGCTTGCAAGCAGTTAAGCTAGCTGACCCCACCGTGCACAGTTTTCTTTTATCCACTGATTTTGACATATTAGAATACACATAGGTGCATATTTTTGGGGGAAGGCTGCATGTTATCCTAATGTGTAGCGGCATTATGCTGAGACCATGCCTGTTTTGGCTCACACACACGGGAGACTAATTAGCACTTAAATATTGTAAATGACATAGATACCTACTTATTATGTGTTGTTGTTTGTACTGTATGTTATCTGTGTTACGTCTACCTATCTCCCTATCGTTAACCTTTATTCTATTGTTTTTTGTGTCTTCTATCTGTGTTTGTCAAAATATTTTTTTTCATTTGCATTTTCATTTTTAATTTTCAAATAAAAAAAAATTATATTTAAAAAGTCGTAGTAGGTACTACTTTTTATTGAAAAAACTTATATACAAAAATCTGCTGTTTTCGCGTTAAATCAGTTCAAACTCAATTATTCAGCTTTTTAAATCTTGATGTTGCTTGAACTTGAGCTTCATGTCTAGGTTCTCTTACGATTAATACATGATGAGTTATTTATTGCAAAGACTTAAAAGAGCTGTGCAGATTATAGGGACGTATTCCTAAGTCAAATATGTGTTTAAGGTAAAGTTTTCATAAACCTATCAAATATTACTGAAACTTATCTCTCGAAATCAGTAATCCGAGATGCGATAGCTCATTAAATTATAAAACCCGCATGCTTTCAGCAAAACCGTGGTTTCCGAAGAAGCGGCCACCGCTTTAAAACGGTAACAATAGCGGATGGCTCTTATCATCAATATATGGGAGCGTGGAGTGGTGGTAGTGGCCCCGCCTTCCAATCTTCAGGTAGTGGGTTCGAATCCCAGTTGTGCACCAATGGGTTTTCCATTTGGGAAATGTATGTGAGCCCCGAGATCCCGGTTGTTAGGGTTGTTCAATCACGCCGTAACGGCTCAACCGATTTCGTTGAAACTTGGAATAGTTAAAGTTCTTTGCCTAGAATAGCATATAGGCTACTTTTTATGTAGGTACCACGCGAGCAAAGCCGCGGGCAGAAGCTTTAGTTTATAAAAAAGTTTTAAACCGTCATATTACATAAAAAGCTTTATAAGGACGCCACCTACCTACAAGGAAAGTCTAAAACATGTCCGTATCAGATACTTCATTAATATTTACAGCCATCCGATGTAATTAAGCTGGTCCCTTCGGAGACGAAGGGTTGAATTTGTCGGGAAATTCCTTGGAAACTGAGCTCAAGTATTGAAAATTATAAAACATTCCATGTTGATTTCAGCACCAGTTTGGACGCTCTTGTATTGCTAGAGAGTTAGTCACAAATATTAAATTATCCGATCATGTTCGTTGAGGTTATTTTTAGCAAAATTGCTTTTGTGCAGTCAAAGTATTTCGTCATTCGTCATTTCAGCCATTCGACGTCCACTGCACTCCTCCTTATCATGTGGGGGGTTTTGCCCATACTCACCACGCTGGGCATGCGGGTTGGCGAGCGCAGTTAGAGCTATCGTTGTTAAAATGAGGGACGCTGCTGCCCATCCCCTAGCTTTTTTCCCTTGGTCGCCTCTTACGACATCCGCGAATAGGTAGATATGGAGGGGCCTATTCTTCAGCCGGGGCCACCACGGCCAAAGTATTTATTTAAATAAAATTACTTTGAAACGGTTCTTACCCTCGACCTCCCTGAGACAACCTTGGTGTACCGTGGAAAGATTTTTTTACAACGTCCTCACCTCTCTGATTAAAATTAAACGCGCCTAACTTTATATTGGTGACGGTACATGAAACATCTAAACACCTTATTTATAATCACACACTAATTTTATCGCTTCGATGTATGTCCGCATCTTTTTTTTGTTTAAAACACAGGGCAAGAGTTATCGAGCCGATAAAGTAAGGGCTAATGAATGAAACTAGGTGAAGCTATAAAGCCTAGAAGAGTCAGGCAAGAATCACGTCTTGGTGCCTACCATTTCCATTAATCTTTTTTACAAAATGAAATGTAGAGCTCCATTGTGGTGCCGAACGCACAAGGTGTACTTTTAAAATATCTCGTAATTAAAGCATTTTAAAATTATTTTTCTTATATCACTGAAATCCAAAGGGGATTATTTTATCCTGATTATTTTATCTTGAACTATATATATATAATGTACATGTCTTTAGATACATACACTGATCGTCAACAGTGTTAACAAGTATAATACGAAAAATCTTTTATTTCTAAGGGGGCCTTACACATTGGCAAATATTTGCTAACAATTGTGAGGTTTTTAGGGTTCAAAATGATAGCAAAAACGGAAATGGAATCCTCATAGATTCATTCTCCTCACACATTTCTGTCTGTCGGTCTTTGAATTGCAGGCGGATAATAACAGGTTCACAAGGTGGTACTTCTTCACATGCAAAGCTACCTAATTCACCATAGTTTCAACACATTCGTGATTAGAAAGTACGTGCATTACAATAATTAAAAATGTTTGCCACACGACTCTGGCCCCTAATGCTTGGTCGTAATGATGATCCCGAGACATAAGAGACTTTGAAATTCGGCAGCAATGATAGCGTGAAGGCTTGTACCGTCAACAAGTATAGGCTTGCATGATGGAATCCATGACATAGAGTATGTACCTACCTATTGTTTATTACCCACTTGTTTATGCTTACTACTTATAACCTAACATTCCTCATAATAGGTAGATACCTATTATGAGGTATGTTAGTCCTTTGCATCTAAGACAAACCTATCTTGGTTTTTTAGATGTATAAAACATATTCTGTAACTATTTTCTAAGAATGAATAAATAAATAAAATAAATAAATTTTGATATTTTTTTATGTTATCAGGCTATAGTTTGATGATTTTGGCATCGGCTTGGAACTGACCAAAAAAATATCATGTATTTATGTTACTGTCTACCACTTTCCCGTTTTAATGGGAAAGTGGTAGACAGGTGGATTGGAGGTACCTCCGCCTTACAGAAGATCGCAGACAAACAACATTATTTGTTTCAAATAGTGTTGTGTTCCTGCGGTGAGTAAGGTGTTGTTGTTTCCTGCGGCAACGTGTGCGTGATACCTCTGGTATTGCAAGCGCTCATAGGCTACGGTAACCGCTTACCCTCAGGTGGGCCGTATGATTGTTTGCCACCTCAGTTGTATTAAGTTGTATTAAAATATATATATATAGAGTTCTTTGCCTAGAATAGCATGTAGGCTACTTTTTATCCAGGTACCACGCGCGCGAGGCCGCTGGCGGTAGCTAGGTAGAATATAAACGTTAAAATGAAGATGAACATCCGTCAGAGACCCAAGCACAAATTATTCACGATTATCACGACAAATTACTTACGGTACGACGCATGCCGAATGTCATTAGCCAATAAAAAAATTAAATTAGAGATGTCACTGGCTATTACTTGACTTTTACTAGTGTAACGTATGCGTAACGCTATCGTGAATTAGTCATGCTTGGAGCACTGACTAATAAAACACCGTGTATGTCATCATCATCATCATTTCAGCCGGTCGACACCCATTGCTGAACATGGCCTCCCCCACAGACAGAGCAAATTCCTTATCATGTGGGGGGATTTGCCCATACTCACCACGCTGGCCGTGGTGGCCCCAGCTGAAGAGTAGGCCCCTCCATATCTACCTATCCGCGGATGTCGTAAGAGGCGACTAAGGGGAAAAAGCTAGTGAATGGGCATTAGCGTCCCTCATTTTAAAAACGATAGCTCTTACTGCGCTCGCTAACCGTGTATGTTTTTTTTTTTTATACAACAGAGATGGCAAACAAGCATACGGCCCACTTGTTGGTAAGTGGTTACCGTGGCCTATGAGCGCTTGCAATACCAGAGGCATCACGCACGCGTTGCCGACCCCGAACCCCCTTCCCCCCTAAAGAGCTCTGGTAACCTTACTCACCGCAGGAACACAACACTATTTGAAACAAGTAATGTTATTTGGCTGCGATCTTCTGTAAGGCGGAGGTACCTCCCCAGGCGGGCTGCTCCAATTCAGAACGAGAAAATCTCGCTGTGCCCTACCTCCTCCAATAAATTAAAATTAAATAATTTTAAATTATTTTTGTTGTATGAATTAAATTAAACATATATACAACAAAAATATTGTATTTAATTTATTTTACCAACGCTACCTCAGTAGGTAGTTACGACAAGTCCAAACATAATATTTCACTATCAAATTCACACGATCGCTTCTGAGCAACTGTCACGATCTTCGACATACGCAACTTGTCCATCTCAGTCCATGAGAGTAGCGGTGAACTGATGTGATGAGGACAAATATGTGTAGAGAAATATGTCCCACAGCGTGTTTGAAAAACATATTTCCTACACTTAAAAAAACTTATAACTTATTATAATTGAAATTGCTACTTAGAAATGAGTTTGAACTGTTTTGAATCTAAGACCGCTAATTTGTTTACGACATTAATCATTCGAACTGAGACGTTTTCAAACACTAGCGATATGTCATTTAAAATTTGCTCCAAAATGATCCTCAAATCTACTCAATAAAGTCAACTTTGGTTTGTCATTCGAGAGTGTGCGTGTTCAAAAATAGCGCAAGTAAAAACTCAAAATTGACTTAATAGTTTAAGTTTCATTTTGAAATAGATTTAAAACATATTTTAAATGTCATATTGCACGCCGTTTCTTTCTTAGCTAAAAAGTAGCCTATTAAGCTATTCTAGGTCGCTAACTTTGTCTATTTCAAGTTTCAATGAAATCGGTTGAGCCGTTAGGTACGTCGTTATTGAACAAAAATCCAAACATCCTCTTAAACATTTATAATATTAGTAGGATAGTAGGAAGTAGGATATCGCTTGTTTCATGGCCTCCCACATGTCCGTCGCACCTCACACGCCTCACTTGTTTAACATGCTCATTATTTTCTATCCGTAATTTTTATTCACGTACATTTCTATGATTAACGGCACTTTCGTTTTTAGATTGATTATTAAAATTTTGGTTGCAACTAATTACAGGGTTAGTAATTGAGTAATTTATATAAAGGTGTCTTAAATTTGAGAAATGGGTATTAACCATAACATAAACATTGAAATTAAGATGAAAATCTGTCAGTGGGCCAAGCACTAATAATGACGATAGTGTTAAGCTTACGATACGCAAATATCAAATATTAGCCAATCATAATTAATAAAAGATTTCGGGCATTGCATTGGCTAATATTTGACTTTTGCTATCGTACCGTAACGTAACGCTATCGCGAATTATTAGTGCTTAGGGCACAAAATTCGTTCTTTCCGGGGCGGCTTCGGCTAAAGAATAGGCCCCTGCATTTTCTAGTTAGTCGTAAGAGGCGACTTAGTCAAAATAGCTAGGTGATGGGCAGCAACGTTCCTATTAACACACAATAAGGTGTATTTGTTGGGAAACAGTGGCCAAGAGTGAAAAATTTATGGTTCTCACACTATTTTGGGAGAGGATCATCAGGCCGATGATGATGATGATGATTTCATGAAGTTTTCAAGAGGTTTTTGTAATATATAACATCAAATTTTTAAACAAAAAGTCATTTTAATTCTTATGATGAATTATATAAAGTTCAAGTTTCAAAACACTTGTCCCCCAGGTCCATCTAGAGCGATCGCTCATCCAAAAAGCACCGGTTGCTTCACATCTAATTACCGAATTAAGAAATCGTGGTCGATATCTCTCGTTAAAGACAATAAACCTATCATTAATCACTGGGCATTAGCCCGCAATCATTAATGATGATATTAGGTGTTTTGTGCGTGCCGAATTTGGGCGAGCTCAAGTCTTGAGCGATGGTGGGACCGATCTCCGACACAGAAATTTCAATATATGGATAAGTTTCTAGAACGCAAATTTGCCGAGAAAAATGCAAACGAGACTCTCTAGACAATAAATAAATAAATATTCCGGACATATTACACAGGGTCAACTGATCCCAAACTAGGCATAGCATGTACTATGGGTACCAGAGACTGATATACATCATCATTTCAGCCGTACGACGTCCACTGCTGAACATGGCCTCCCCCACAGACAGAGCGAATTCCTTATCATGTGGGGGGATTTGCCCATACTCACCACGCTGGGCATGCGGGTTGGTGAGCACAGTTAGAGCTATCGTTGTTAAAATAGGAGACGCTGCTGCCCATCCCCTAGCTTTTTTCCCTTAGTCGCCTCTTACGACATCCGCGGATAGGTAGATATTGAAGGGCCTATTCTTCAGCCGGGGCCACCACGGCCATACGACTGATATACATAATAGATATATTTAACACCCAGATACAGAACAAATATTCGACATATTACTCGAATACATACGATAATCGACATAACTCGAATTGTTTAGTCATGATATGACGGTGACTCTCTTACATGCCGTTCGAACACTGCTTTAGATTATTTTTCCGTCTAGTAAGACGATGCTGCACTTTTCCGTGTACGGTCTACTATAGAACTTTCCTACTCGAACGAACGTCAAATCTCCTAGCTACGTGCTAGTTTAATTTGATGCTAAATCTTTGACTGAACTCATAGCTCAGTTGGTAGTAACTCTGCCTTCTGCGATAGAGGTCGCGGGTTCGATTCCCGCACTGGACAAACATTTATGACTAGCACAGATGTTTGTTCTGTGTCTGGGTGTTAAATATATATCTATTATGTATGTCAGTCTCTGGTACCCATAGTACAGGCTATGTCTAGTTTGGGATCAGTTGACCGTGTGTGATATGTCCGGTTTTTTTTTTTTTTTTAAATCTGATTTTCAAGTGTGAATGAATGAACGATACTCTAAAGATCCATCATTCGTAATTTTTTTATTTTTTTTTCACACACGGTCAACTGATCCCAAACTAGGCATAACCTGTACTTATGGGTACCAGAGACTGATATACATAATAGATATATATTTAACACCCAGACACAGAACAAACATCTGTGTTAGTCACAAATGTTTGTCCAGTGCGGGAATCGAACCCGCGACCTCTAGCGCAGAAGGCAGAGTTACTACCAACTGAGCTAAGAGGCCAGTCAGTAAGTTATTAGGGAAAATAAGCTTACCACTTGGGGCAGCGTATAATATCTCGATATGAAGCTATGGAGTGAGGGCGGGGAGATCGTGATTGTCTGAAACTGTTCGGACACCGCTTTAATTGTAGATCATTCGATTGAGGAGATTGTACTTATAATACCTGCTTACTACTGCATGTCGCTACAATTTTGTTTCTACAAGTTGATTCATAATATGTATTCCATCCCGAAAGGGGGTTATTCTATAAGCAATTAGCAATAAAGTTTGTTCTACGACTTTTGGAAATTCAATATTTTGCATTGAAAAAACTCTATGCGAAAATCAGCTGTTTTTTTTTTAGAATTTGAATTATATTTTTTTATTTCAGTTAAAACAGCAAGCTTACAGTATATACCAAAGTGCCTACAGTCTAAAATTAAAACTTAAATATACTCTTAGCGAATTAAATATTTTACAAATGTTATCATTAAAGATATCGACATGTTGGACCTCGCGTTTGAACTGTTTTGGGGTCAAATCAGGTCAAACTCAATAAATCAGCTTTTTTAGGTAGCAATCTTGATTCCGAACTTCTTGTACGTTTAGTTATTAGTTTTAAAGATGATAAATATACCAAAAACAGCGAATTTGAGAAAAATTGTTAAAAAAATAAAATTGATATTGATGGGTTTTTTTGCTAATATTATTTCTTTTTGTTGATTGAATAACCCCCTTCGGGATGGTATACATGTTATGAATCACCTTGTATAGTTATAGATTTTTTTTATAATTGCTACGACAACTTAGTATAAGATTCTCATAGGACTTTAAAATGAAATGTATCCAAACGGATAGCACAACATCAAAAAATATTTGTAAAGAAACACAGTAAGGAGGAGGTAGGGCACAGCGAGATTTTTTCGTTCTGAATTGGAGCAGCCCGCCTGGGGAGGTACCTCCGCCTTACAGAAGATCGCAGCCAAATAATACTATTTGTTTCAAATAGTGTTGTGTTCCTGCGATGAGAAAGGTTGCAAGAGCTCTTTAGGGGGGAGGGGGGAGGGGTCGGCAACGCGTGCGTGATGCCTCTGGTATTGCAAGCGCTCATAGGCTACGGTAACCACTTACCAACAGGTGGGCCGTATGATTGTTTGCCACCTCAGTTGTATAAAAAAAAAGAAATTACCTACTAACATAACGTCAATTAAATGCTCTTCAACTGCTTCGACTTGTATTATCAATGGGAAGGCGTTATTATAGACATTTCCCCGTAACATACAAAATTAGTTGCCCGTACACCAGCTTTGAGATTTCGTTTAGGCGATGCATAAGTTGGCCGTGGTGGACCCGTCTGATGGCCGTGGTGGCCCCGGCTGAAGAATAGGCCCCTCCATATCTACCTATCCGCGGATGTCGTAAGAGGCGACTAAGGGAAAAAAGCTAGGGGATGGGCAGCAGCGTCCCGCATTTTAACAATGAAAGCTCTAACTGCGCTCGCCAACCCGCATGCCCAGCATGGGCAAATCCCCCCACATGATAAAGAATTTGCTCTGTCTGTGGGGGAGGCCATGTTCAGCAGTGAACGTCAAACAGCTGTAATGATGAAGTTGACAATCTCAAAGATTTAGGTTCAAATTCAAGTTAAATAGTGCTGACACGCTTGATTTTCAATGACAATATGACATGATGGTAGAACCCATTACTAAAAAGAGATTTACAATGATACATAATGTTCATAATCTAAGGGTACATAGGCACAAACGGTCATTGTTCTCGGCTGTGAAGGGTTGGCACCGTCAACGCACCCACATCAAAATTTCAGCTGCGCTCGCCCGCACATAAATCAGGGAGAAAACGTAATGACAGCTCTGGACAGTTGGGAGCAAAAGTGGTAATATTTTGACACCTTTTTTTGGTCAACATTTGCAAGAGTCCATCATCATCATTCCAGCCGTAGGAAGTCCACTGCTGAACATGGCCTCCCCCAAAGACAGAGCGAATTCCTTATCATGTGGGTATTGCAAGAGTTATCGTCAAATAATTGTAACGTAACGTAAATAATGTACGTAGATAATTGTAAAACTAGCGGGTTGATAATTCTATGCTGAGCTGACTTGATGATCAATTTCTCGTTTGGGTCATTTGGGTAATTAGAACTTATGATTTTTTTTTTCACTTAATTTTTCATTTATCGTCTGAAATATTTGTAAAGTTGATGGCCATAGGTAAATAATATAATTATGCATGATTTGGAAACGCGTTTCAATTTTGTTAGCTTTCAAAAACGCAAGCTCTAGCTAGATAAAAACGAATGCTTAAGTAATTTTCAATTTTGAACCCAAATAACCTTAACTGCCTTAACCAAAGAGTATTTTATAGGATTATAGTTATTGGATTTGTTATTTTCCTATAAGTTAGTAAAAAAAAAAACTCTACAAAGTTCTAACGAATGAAGTGTTCTTTACAATTTTTCTTTCTAACTGTATTGCTCCCTCGCTGGATCACATCTGTCTGTGTTACATCTGTAGCACATACATATAACTGTAGCCATGTATAATGTGTCTGTGTGTGCGCCCTACTGCCCTCAAATGGGGAGAGTGACCTATTTGTGGGATAGGCTGGCGCAAAAGTTAGAGAGATTGCGAACTTACTTGAATTTTACGAGAGGTAGGGCACAGCGAGATTTTCTCGCTCTAAATTGGAGCAGCCCGCCTGGCGAGGTACCTCCGCCTTACAGAAGATCGCAGCCAAATAACATTATTTGTTTCAAATAGTGTTGTGTTCCTGCGGTGAGTAAGGTCTTTAGGGGGGAAGGGGGTTCGGGGTCGGCAACGCGTGCGTGATGCCTCTGGTATTGCAAGCGCTCATAGGCTACGGTAACCGCTTACCATCAGGTGGGCTGTAAGCATGTCTGCCACCTCTGTTGTAAAAAAAAAAAAAAATAGGCCAGAGTAACAATCCCAAGAATAAAATGACTAATTACTCTAGAGTAAGCCTGTTTTCCAGGGAGTTACCTGGAAAACAGGCTTATTCTATGGATAAGACTTATACTAGTTTGGTCAAATCCACCCTTAGAGAGTATTATGTTTCAAATAAAGGTAAATTTTCCACCTTAGCTACTGCACGAATTTGATTCAGGTTTTCACTAATGTCTAAAATATTTTAGGGAGGAGGTTAGGTAGGTAGGTACCTATATTTTGAGAGTAGATCGGTGATTATTTTCAATAAATACGTGCGAGGCTGGGGCGCGTCTGTTAGTATCTATTGTTTAAAAATAAAAAATCTATTCAAATCAAACAAATCAAATAAGTAACAAACCTTTGCTAGTCTCTACTATTCTCGAGCTCACACAATCCTACTAATATTATAAATGCGAAAGTTTGTGAGGATATTTGGATGTTTGTATGATTGTTATTCAATCACGCCGTAACGGCTCAACCGATTTAGTTGAAACTTGCGTGGTACCTACATAAAAAGTAGCCTATATTTTATTCTAGGTAACAAACTCTTTTTATTCCATAAAGAGTTTGTTACCTAGAATAGAATATAGAATATTCTAGAAAAAATATAATATAAAAATATTATAGAATATATATTCTAGAAATATTATAGATTATTCCTAGAATAGAATATTCTAATTAACAAACTCTTTATGGAATATAAAGAATTTGTTACCTAGAATAAAATATAGGCTACTTTTTATGAAGGTACAACGCGAGCGAAACCGCGGGCGGAATCTCGTCATTTATAAAACTTGTTACTCACATGGCCTCTCAGATGCACCAGCAGGAAACTGGACTTACTCTGACTCCCGTGTTTACAAAACTGATAGGAAGATCCTCAATTGCTTAGTACAAATATTACTTTCAACTCAATACGTAGGTATATGCACCATTTATCACACTATTTCTCAAGACTGATAATCACAACACTGAAGCACTTCACCCTAGGCTACTCAGAACGCATCTGCCTTGTCCCTTCTCATACCTTTAAAAAGGGATTATTAATGCACTTACCTCTTTCATAAAAAGATTATTCAACATGGCGAATACCAAGATGGCGGTTTGGGTGCTTTACGTTACCTTAGGGGCTTTATTTATAGCTCGTAATCTGTATTCATAATAATAATTGGACGTAGACATTATTTTATATGTCACGAGTGATGACGATAAACGATATACGAGAGATGACGATAAACAATACTATTTCCTACTTATATTAGAAAATGAAAAAGTTTGAGTGTGATCGGATCTTTGCGGTGCAATCACATCGTGAATGCTGAACCAATTTGGATGGAACTTGCTACAGACTAATTTGCGACCAGCCAGGCTATTGCGTAAGCGAAATGGTAATGAAGATCGCAATTTTAAGGATGATTTTATCAATTTTAGCGACATCTGAAGTTTTTCAAACATGAAAAGGAAGATGTTAAGGTCTTGAAGTTTTCCCTTGTCAAGTTTGGAACGTTCTGAATGTTGCTAAGATTGTTAAAATTACCCTCAAAGTTACGAACTACATTGCCATTACGCTTACGCAATTGCACCACTGGAATAGATAAGGCAAACAAGGTGCATTAGGTGAAGTGTTAAGGCACCCCTGATGGACCGGCGACATTGTTGCTTGATGTCGATGAATGTAAAAGACGCAAGACCGTCTCTGAATGGAAAAGACGCGAGATCATGGAACTCTTTGGGGGGGCCTATGTCTAGCGGTGGTCTTCTACAGGCTGATGATGATGAGGTGCATTTAATGATAGCATAAAGTTTGAACTCAAAATCAACTTTAATGAGCAGACGTAAGAATCATTTTTAAAAATATTTTAAACAAAATTGTGAGTCGGCTTCGCTCGCGTGGTACCTTGATAAAAAGTAGCCTATATACCTACTATTCTATGTAAAAAATTATATCTATTTCAAGTTCCATCGAAATCGGTTGAGCCGTTAGCCGTTGAGGCGTGATTGAACAACAATCATCTAAACATCCTCAGAAACTTTCTAATTTATAATATTAATAGGTTAGTAGGATATATTAAAAACATATTTAAGATGGCACAGTGCAGCCGTTTAGGTAAGTACCACTTCAAGATCTCTAGATATAGATTATGGTACCTAAAGCCAATTTTTCGGCCAATCATCATAGACTGGCCTCATAGCTCAGTTGGTAGTAGTCTGCCTTCTGCGCTAGAGGTCGCGGGTTCGATTCCCGCTCTGGACAAACATTTGTGTGATAAACACAGATGTTTGTTCTGTGTCTGGGTTAATAAATATTAATCTATTATGTATCTGGTACCCATAGTACAGGCTATGCCTAGTTTGGGATCAGTTGACAGTGTGTGATATGTCCGGAATATTTATTATTATTATTTATTTATTTATTATTATCATCATGTCCTCCAATATTTGCCGAAAAAAATCGATAACATTTTAAAAGCTCACATTGCATCAAAATGTACAAACAGGAGGCGTATGCCTGTCCCGGTGACCGCTAAAAGGGCCTATACACACCGTATCGTAAAAAACACACAAAACATCTTTTTTACCCCCGGGGAAGAGAACAGCTGCGCTTTTGTATAACAATGATACAGCCATGTTATTTCCACCGACCTGGGGCAATCGGCACACTAAGCTGCTACCCGACCGTATCAAAAACCCGCACAAAACTTCCCATCCCAGTTATATTTGGGTGGCATTTTCATTTGTGAGGGTTATAAACGATTGCGCAGGCCGTGCGCGATGCCCTTTGTTAAAAGTCACGCTTGATTTGGGGCGAAATTGTGTCCTTTTTGTTGTTTCATTCCGCGTGATGAGTGTAAAAATCGATGGCATTATTCCACTCTCTTTTAATGCAGCATTATATTATTGGCCGTGGTGGCCCCGGCTGAAGAATAGGCCCCTCCATACCTACTTATACTTATAACTTTTAACGAGGAGGAACGGCACAGCGAGATTTTCTCGTTCTGAATTGGAGCAGCCCGCCTGGGGAGGTACCTCCGCCTTACAGAAGATCGCAGCCAAATAACATTATTTGTTTTCAAATAGTGTTGTGTTCCTGCGATGAGTAAGGTTGCCAGAGCTCTTTAGGGGAGGGGGGTTCGGGGTCGGCAACGCGTGCGTGATGCCTCTGGTATTGCAAGCGCTCATAGGTTACGGTAACCGCTTACCAACAGGTGGGCCGTATGCCTGTTTGCCACCTCAGTAGTATAAAAAAAAAAAAAACTTATCCACGGATGTCGTAAGAGGCGACTAAGGGGAAAAAGCTAGGGGATGGGCAGCAGCGTCCCTCATTTTAACAACGATAGCTCTAACTGCGCTCGCCAACCCGCATGCCCAGCGTGGTGAGTATGGGCAAATCCCCCCACATGATAAGGAATTTGCTCTGTCTGTGGGGGAGGCCATGTTCAGCAGTGGACGTCGGCTGAAATGATGATGATGATTATAGACGGTTGTCATATTTTTGTACACAAATATCATCCCCACTTTATTTGTAAAACATTTTTCGCCATAATTGTACTTTAGCCGAACACAATTCAAATTGCGAACACAATAGAACAAAAGACAGTCAGTAAATAAAACGTCGCGCGGTGACATTTTCAATTCAGCTTCATTTCCAAGCCTGGCGCTCTGATTGGCTGGTGTTTGGTGACAAATGGGCGACAAATTTCCGCGTCAGCCAATAGAAGGGCGGAATGGATTGTGCCGGGAATAATCATGTCATTTCAGTGACGGTTGGAGACACTTTTATACCATGTTGTGTAATACGCGTACATTGTGTATTCAACGAGCAATGTAACATTGTTTGGTATTCAGTACAGAATTATGTATGATCATGATTATCGGATAATGTGTTCAGTAAGCAATTTGTACAAAGTGGTACCGATATGCCGTTTTTAATAGCACTGCAATTTAGCAGGTAACTGGCATTTTTGCCTACTCTACATTAATTATATACCCAATTATGTAGGTCGTCTGTAACATAGGTATTTAATTCCTCAGTAGGTTTATAGGGTTACCTGCAGGAGGAGGCAATAACAACCTTTTGAAATAATTTTAGGGTTCCGAACCTCATTTGGGAAAAACAGAATACTTATAGGATCACGTTGTTGTCTGTCTGCCTGTCTGTCTAGACCCATATTTGAATTCCTGAATCGAAATGCACTAGTTTCTTAAATTACCCAACACTACAAGGTGATTCATAACATGTACACCATCCCGAAAGGGGGTTATTCTATCCACGAAAATAAATAATATTAGCAAAAACACCAATATTTTCATATTTTTTTTGATTATTTTTAACTAACTTGCTATATCTAGGAGGCTGGTGGATGAGACCAATGACCGAAGGGCTGGTGGGTGGCTGGGCTTACCTCGGACAAAGGATCAGTATAGCGATCCAAAAGGCTGACGGATTTTAAAGCTGTTAGTCTCCTAAGACCTTTGCAACGAAAACCGGACTATACCAGTTTTTTATATATTTTTTTTATACGTAGGCAAACAGGCTTACGGCCTTCCTGATGGTAAGTGGTTAGAATCGCCTATTGACATCAGCAACACCTGGAGCAATGCTAATGCGTTGCCTGCCGAACCCTTCCCCCTAAAGAGCACTATAAGAGCAGTATGGTAAGTAAGTTACGATTTGCCTCATAGCTCAGTTAGTAGTAACTCTGCCTTCTGCGCTAGAGGTCGCGGGTTCGATCCCCGCACTGGACAAACATTTGTGTGATTAACACAGATGTTTGTTCTGTGTCTGGGTGTTTATTATTTATCTATTATATATTATTATATCAGTCTCTGGTACCCAAAGTACAGGCTATGCCTAGTTTGGGATCAGTTGACCGTGTAAATATGTCCGGAATATTTATTATTTATTTATTTATTTATACTAATACAAGTTAATATTTATAAAATACACAAGAAACAGTTGAGCCATCTAAAGACCGTTACAAACGATCTATAGATAGCTCAACTGATCCAGATCACTACCAGTCGGAAGCGTCCCGAAGACGCTGGCGGAATTGCCACGCTAGTTTTAAGTTTCTTTCTGTAAATAAAATTTATTTATTAAAAAAAAAACTTGCCTACTCTAAGATACCTACATTTTTAAAAAAAATTGCTCTATTGATTATGTATACCTACCTAATGTATGTACTTTAGTTTAAAATTGTTTATTGTTAATTGTGTGTGTCTGTAGAGCCAAATAAATTTTTTATCTATCTATTTATTATTATTATTTTCCCAAAAACTTCGGAAAATCACAGCCATTTTTCACCGGCTCCGCGGCATAGCGTGAAAACAACAAGATTATCCACTTTATCGCAACAATTAGGTACACGCCATAACGTTCTTCGTAAACCGACAGTGTCGTGGCGATCGGCAATAAGATACCGCTTCGCACTCAATTTCGTCGCTGTAGGGTCCGTATCCTACATCCTAAAAGTTCGTTGTTGAATGTTAACCAAATATTAAAGTTTTTATTTTATTTATTAGAGAAACCAACGGCGTAACAAACGTAAGATTAAACGCTATAGCTAGATAGAAAGGCTAATAAAAGGTTTCTACTTTTGAGTTTATATAAAAGAAAATGTTAGGAACAAACTACATAAAACTTAAACACATGAATACCTACCATGATACTATTAAAGCCTAGTAGGATACATTTTATCAGAGGAACTGTCTTCTTATTAAATGATACAATACAGCTATTTCAATTAAATTTGGCATCATCAGTTACCGTTTATTAGTTATAGTACGTAAAGCTACAAATGTTTGCAAGTTTACGTTATAACGTGTTGTTGTCTTTAGGTGGTTGATGTTTTTTTTATACTACTGAGGTGGCAAACAAGCATACGGCCCACCTGTTGGTAAGCGGTTACCGTAGCCAGAGGTAGCCAGAGCTCTTTAGAGCTCTGGCTACCTTACTCATCGCAGGAACTTCATCAGGCTGATGATGATGATGATGCAACCAAACTTTCGTATTTATAAAAATAGTCAAAATTTACTTTATTCAGTAGATGTAAAGATCATTGACGACCTCGATGGCGTATCGGGTGAGTCTGAGACGCGGGGGGTGCGGTTTCGATTCCCGCTGCGGGACAAATGTTTGCATGATCGATAATTATTTGTTCCGGATCTAGGTGTTGTGGCTGTAGGTAACTCGTATTTTCTGATACCCACGGAACAGGGAATCCTAGTTTTGGGCCATGACTATGTACTACCCAACAGTCACATATACCTCTACAACCTCATATATATATACCTATATATGAGGTACCTATGTGACTGTTGGGTGTTATTGTTATGACAGGCCTCATAGCTCAGTTGGTAGTAACTCTGCCTTCTGCGCTAGAGGTCGTGGGTTCGATTCCCGCACTGGACAAACATTTGTGTGATGAATACAGATGCTTGTTCTGTGTCTGGGTGTTAAATATATATCGATTATGTATACCAGTCTCTGGTACCCATAGCATTGGCTATGCCTAGTTTGGGATCAGCTGACCGTGTGATAGGTCCGGATTTTTTTTTTTTTATTACTTAGTAAGTTTTAAATTTATTTTATATGAAATATCGCAAGCCGTTTGAACATGACTTTATTCAATTTGTATTAACACATTTTGACTTTGATTACGAACATATTCAATTCCCACACCGTAGCAGCGCATAGTAAAACGTCCCCCTTCGTTTTAATTCACGACAAAAATAAATTGTAGCATTTCTATTACCCCTATTAAAACTCTTCAAAACAAAATAGAGCGTACCAACTCCGCCCTCCACGCGTAAAGATCAGCGGATAAGCGAATGTCATTTGTTATTTTGTTTCGTGTGTTGACACGAAAATGTTGGTGATTGCCGCCATTATCCGTTGATTGTGTCCGATAAAAGTTGTAAATTGCCTCTCGAAAACATAAAAATAGCTGCTTATGAATATAATGACCGCACGGTACTTAAGGGGGCTTTGATAAATTATAGATATTGACTATACCTACTAGAGTACGAGGTAGCCATGTTGGCATGTTGGCAGTGGGCAGGCCGTAGCTCGCAGAACCGATAACCGTTGGGGAGTAAAGGTTCTCGAATGGCGACCACGAAACGGGCGACGCAGTGTTAGAAGGCCCCCCACCCGATGGACCGACGACATTGTGAAGGTTGCGGGAAGTCGGTGGATGGAGAAGGCTCAAGACCGTTCGTCGTGGAACTCTTTAGGGGAGGCCTATGTCCAGCAGTGGACTTCTACAGGCTGATGATGATGATGATGATGTTGGCCTAGTGGAAGGTACCTCGACTTTCGACTTAAAGGTCGTGCGTTCGATCTCATCGATGGATTTTTATATTCGTAAATGTGACTCAAACTGTCTTTATATTGTACATAGTTTGTCAGGAATCCCTTATCTGCCTTATCAAGGATCCGGACTAGGTTATTGCAGCACACATCACACCATTTTTACTTTCATTACTTTTCTCTTGTTTCTTTTATTATAAGTATCTAATGTTTATTGTAAAATGTTGTGCAAATGTGTGTGTTTTGGTGGCAATTAAATAAATGTCTATGTCTATGTTATTGTTTGATTGTACACCTACCTATTTTATTTTATTTTTATACAGCCTTGTGTTTTTTATGCTTAATAGAATTATTTTATTCTATAACTGAGTTAAATTATTTTTTAATTTATATTTTTTTTTAAATTTTGGTTTATACTGTAAGCTTGCTGTTTTAACTGAAATACATAATTCTAATTCGAAATAATTTAGTTAATTAAATCTTTTTATTCCATTGTCTTGGAAACTTGTCTCATTGTGGAGACTTTAGGTAACAACTTTTTGCTGACTGGCCTCATAACTCAGTTGGTAGTAACTCTGCCTTCGGCGCCAGAGGTCGCGGGTTCGATTCCCGCACTGGACAAACATTTGTGACTAACACAGATGTTTGTTCTGTGTCTGGGTGTTAAATATATATCTATTATGTATAACCTGTACTATGGGTACCAGAGACTGATCTCTGGTACCCATAGTACAGGTTATGCCTAGATTGGGATCAGTTGACCGTGTGAATATGTACGGAATATTTATTTATATTTATATTTATTTATGACTTTCAATGCCAAAGCAATACAGAGCAACCTTCCACATTCTAAGAACTTTAGCATTGAAGCGGTTCGAAACATATGATTAGCACCATCAAGGTAATCATGACTCATTTCCGAAAACCTCAGCGTATTGTCTCAGTGATTGACACTGCGCATACTCTAAAGTACTCTAAACAAATCAGTTCTATCCAAACTAGTCCATCACGAACGTATAATTAAATAGGCCGTGTCTGTCCGTCTGTGCGTCTGCACCGCTAATGATCGGGCATCATGTGCTCACTAAGTGTTGATAATGTTGGTGCAAACAATATCGACTCCGGACTAGGCGTAGTGTTGGGAAACAAACCGTAAATAAGCGGACTGATGTCCAAACTAGCCAACATTTCGTTGATGGAGAGACCTATCTAGATAATGGTCGTGTAATCAACTTTTAGGAAAAGACCTATCAATTCATCGAAAAAAATGATAGGCCCCAAGCCGTGTTTGTTGCCTGATTCTTCAAGGCTTGGTCGCGAGAAACAGGCATAGCTTCACCAAGTTTCTAAGACGTTTCAAAGTGATCTTAGTGATTTTATTGAAAGAAACACCGTTTGAGTTTGCTTTTGTTACCTATATCTGGGACAATTTAGCGACGGTGTAAGACAAGAGATAATAAATCCTGCTAAAGGCAAAGGTTTTGTGAGGATGTATGGATGTTTATGGTTAAATCATGCCGTAACCGCCCAACCGTTTTCGATGAAACTTGGAGTAGATAGAGTTCCTTACCTAGAATAGCATATAGGCTGCTTTTTGTTTAGATACCAGGGGAGTAAAGCTGCGAATCGAATAGTTGAGCATTTTAGAGGATTGATTTAAAACGATTGACATTTTTATGTTTTCTATTGAATTTTAAGTTGTTTTCAAGACATTTTAAGATATTGAAGGTCCATGTCACAACACTATCGTTGAAGTTATGACAGTCCCACGGAAGTGCATGTTTGGTCATGTTTAGCGACTGTTCTTACTTTCCTTATTGGTATTTGTAACGAATTCTGAATGGAAACTGTGTGAGAACGAATAATTGAATTTGAAACAAAGATTGAGAAGAAAATAATCTTAAGGGATATATTTTTTTACCTTCCATAAGTTTTTTATATATACTTTATTTACAGAAAGAAACTTAAAACTAATACAAGTTAATATTTACAAAATACACAAGAAACAGTTGAGCCATCTAAAGACCGTTACAAACGATTTATAGATAACTCAACTGATCCAGATCACTACCAGTCGGAAGCGTCCCCAAGACGCTGGCGGAATTGCCACGCTGGATGGCAATGCTAATTCGCTGGGCCAAATAAGAGCTAGCTCTCGGGTCACGCGTCGCTTCGAAAAAGTTTTTTTGAATTTATTTATGTAGGTAAATCGGTGCGCGTAATAAAATTGGAAAATAAAAAGTATTTCGACAACTGAAGTTGTGGTGCGCGTAAATCATGACTGAAGTAGGTATAGATTTTATTTTTATTTGACTTCAAAAAGGAGGAGTATTTTTTTTTTCAAAGAAAAGTTGTCGAAAAATCTATCCTTGAGACTAGTATAGTATTATGTTATCTGTGCCTTGAGTTATCATGAGACTGAAATGTTGTAATGAAGTTTTTCCAGTCTTAGTCCCAGATCAGCTAAGTTAAGCAGGTTTCAGCGTAACCAAATGAATGGGTGACCGTTAGTAGTATATGGCTGAACGCTTCGGATATTGATCCCGAATATAAACGTCTTCAAGCGATGTTTGTAAATTATAAAGTTAATTTATAAATTTTAAAGGAATTTGTGAATTATATAACCTATGGCTTTATTGGCATTAAAAAGCTAAAAGTAGAATAACGCCACCACAAGCAACTGCACTATAGGCATTTAACACATCTGCCATGTAATTGAAAACAAATATAACAATGTTTATTGTGTCACAAGTTTATTCTTACCAACGCCATTTTACTCAGGCCTTCCCCACCCCCCTAATCACTTACAACTTAGGAAGGTTCAAGAGGTTGGTACAAAAAGTCAGGGGTCCGGTTACAGTGGTGAATTAAGGCCTTGTCATTTCGCAGTCGCGTCATGTGGCACCCATTTGTTTGGATAAAATAAAGAACTCACGACGTTCGTCAGCCATATGTTCGCTAGGTGTAGACATGGTGCTACTATTCGTGGAATAAGCTCCTTGCTTAATGGTACTACATTGTAGGGGATTGGTGACATCTTTTTACATAAAATGTATGTGGCAATAATGTCAACCGCATCTATATGGATGACATTATTCTTTTTACATACCGGCGAACATTAGTTACTTTTACAACAATGATACTATAGCAACAATTATTTAAATTTTAAAGTACTCATTGTAATACTAATATGCATACAAGTGGGATTGATATATATATATATTTTTTATACAACTTAGGTGGCAATCAAGCATCAAGCACACCCCCTCCCCCCCTAAAGAGCTCTGGTAACCTTACTCATCGCAGGAACACAACACTATTTGAAACAAATAGTGTTATTTGGCTGCGATCTTCTGTAAGGCGGAGGTACCTCCCCAGGCAGGCTGCTCCAATTCAGAACGAGAAAATCTCGCTGTGCCCTACCTCCTCCTCCTAAATATACAATATATTAATATCAACTACATAATTCTGTATCAATGTACGAAGTACATTGTATATAGATAACTTATTTCAAACAGATGTTATATTTTTATAAACTCTGCCATAATGCAGGATCATCAAGAAATAACCAGAGAGAGGACAAGCAAGTACGAGTATACTTGCTACTGTATGTAGGTATGTATTCTTGTATAGAGACAGAGAGACAGATACTATCACATTTATTATATCAGTGTCTATATCCCTATTCAGGCCACAAGTAATTTACACAAACTGAAAGCGTATAAGCGGGGTATTATTTTCGTAATACAGCTTTGACCCATGATATAGGGGTAACATGCAAACTGCAGATATATCATGCCAGCGACAATTGCACTGCAGATAGGAATCGCGACGCCCAGCTAAACCCAGAGTATCATCGTGACCCTGATGCTATCGCAGAATTGCTGCAACAGGTTATTTAATAGTCACAAGAGAAATTATTTCTCGCTATTTTCATGTTTTAGGTTTAACCCTTTAGGATGTTCCCGGCAATTATCATCGTTCAGGCAGAAAAGACTCAGACGACCCAATAAACGTTCCGCGGAACCGTAGGATGTCGCACAAGATTTTTATCAAATAGCCAAAATGAGGAAGCATATGATCAACAGTCGAAGTCTTACGGCCGTAATGATGGCAATGACAACACACTAGTTCTATGCGATGCGATGTCATTATTCCATAGAACAAATGGAAATAATAATTCTGGAAGAATTTTTTATAATGATGTGCTCGCTTCGCTCGACAGTAACTAAAAATAGTAGTTGATCCTACACGTATCAATTTAATAATTGACAACATTACTATGAATTGCAAGAAGAACAAATGTTTTTTTTATGTTCGATTTGGAATTTACTTTTTTAACTACTTTAGAAGCTTTAAATTGAGAAAGCTTGCTTCGCTCACCGGTAGCACGTATTGGTAATTCTGTACTTGGAATAAAGGAACTTGCAACAACTCGCGAAATTAAAATATAGTATTATAATCTGACCGGAGTAAAATTAGGGCAATAATTCAAATAATTTTAAATAAACCATTTAAAAAGAAGAGATCCATTACACTATCTACATTATTTTTCACAAAATAAGGAACCTGTAACTCTAGGTCGTTTTCATGCTATAAATTTCAGCCCCCACTTACCCCCCTTTCACTCCCCGATCGTATCCGTCGCGGCACGCGAAGGCTCGCACTTTGTATACAACTTCCGGCGGCGAGGCATTTCCGGTGGACAACTTTACCGGAAGTCGGTCGTTCTACCTCCGTGTCACCTTAAGTACGTGTTGTGATTACCCGCGATTTATGGCCTTAGCAGGGTAATTATTTCGTCGTATAATTATTAAGGGTTCTAGCGTAGAGGTTAATAAGGTGTGACATCCACCAATCCCTGCAGTAGTGCCATAAAAAGTCAGCGCAGATGGACGGAATCCGTCCGTCTATACTGACCTTAACAATACCTATTCTTACCTAAAAGTCCTAATAAGAACAGAAAAAAACAAAATCCATACACAATGATGAACCTTATTTTCATATAATATCTCAAAAGTATGACGAACCATTCGATTATGGAAAGAATGCCTTTGCAATAACACATTTCTAAAGATCATTTTCTCACATTAAACACACTTCACTCGAGTCTTCGACCTCTATTCATAACATCGATGTCCTCACGTTGAATCATATCTCTACTACCATCCACAAAAATAAATTTGAACTTTATTTCTATAGGCTTATGTTTGAAAAATGTTATCCCACGGGAAAACAGCGTTGGATATGTTGTGACAGTAGTGTTTATAATATAAACAAATGTCGATCGAAAATAGATATTGTCGTTGTCAATGCAAGGCGTTAAACAAACGAAGTCGAGTGTTTTGAGAAATGGCGCTTTTAGGCCGGATGCAGATTTGCGACTTTAGTCTGTACTAAGCGATTTGTGTGTTTGGATTAGCTTGTTCAGTTATTGGAAATATTGAAATAGAAACTACGAGGACAATTTTTTGTAGTACTGGGTTTGTAGTGATTTTTCTGTTGCATTGAACATTCTACTATTAACATGGATGGCTCTTGTAACACTAATATGATAAATGCGAAATCAACTCTGTTTTTCTGTCTGTGTGTAATGTTTTCAAGACTAAACAGCTAAACCGATCTGGATAAAAATTGTTATAGAGATAGCTCGATCTCTGAAAAAGGGCATAAGCTACTTTTTATCTCAGTACTTCCCGAGTGAGGCCACACGTGCGGAATTTAGAGACAAATTTAAATATAGATACAAACATTACGCCAGCTTCTAAGCAACTGCGCCTTTAGGGTAGTTCAACTTTTACTCTATTTTGCTTTTAACAGACAATATTTTAGTAGACCAACTTTCATCAGTACTGGGTCCGTCTGCAGAATCCATCTCTCACAGTTAATTAGATTCTTATCTATGATCCCACACACCGCGCCAACGCGACAAGACGACACGCGGCGTGTTGTGCTTGGGAAGTTGAGGCTTTTGAGTTTTTAGACGATCCGATACGATTTTACTTTTTTGATGCTGATGCAGAGTACAGTGAAATAGCAGGCTTCTACAGACGAGACCGATTTCTGGTAAATTATGATCGACGAAACCGACATTTTAGTTTTCCTTTGCGATTGTGGTTGAAAGTCACACATGGTACTGTCAGGATAGCAGACCCAAACCTTAAATACAACAGGATCTGAGTGGGTGCCAAAAGAGAAACTTGCTTAAAAATAGCCATGTTTGAATCTGAAATATTTTCCAATATCCTGAATTTCACCAATAATATATCTTTAGTAACCACAAACCTATTCAAATCATACAAAACCATTCTACTCAACTTTAACATGCGAATTTATCTTTTCTGCCGATAATTATTGGGACAAATTAGCACCAGTTGCACGTACTGGTTGATAGTAAACTGGTCCAGAGGGTGTCGGTTGATGTGAAGATCTTATTGCGACACTATCGTGAGTCAGCCGGCGACTTTCCGGCCGCGTGGGTGCGACAAAGTGTTGTAATTGTTCACAGTAATTGATATTTATACAGACACAGATTTTAGATTAGGAAGGTGTGAATTTGGGCTTGGGAATACTGTTTGCAATTCTATTTAGCGATTTATTTATAAGTAGAAAGAAATTGATGATTTTGTCAACGCTTGCTTGCTTGTCGTGTCACTGATCCCTTCTTGGTCATCGGGTCAGTGATCAGGTGGAGGTATGGTTGCCCTGAAAACGGCATATGGCTGTCGGTGAAAGAATCAGTGTAGTGAAAGGATTAAAGTGCACCACTTAGGTAAAAACCTTGATGCCCTAACGAAATATTGCTACTTTTTTTACTTTTGTAGTTTTATTCACCATTCCATATTGTATTATCTAAATTTTCAGTGTTATCAAACAAACTTCCGGCTATTTGAAGCTATTTAAAACAGCAATCGAGTATCAAGTAGGTACGTTATACGTCAAGGTAGGTGCTTACCTGCACGCTACGTTACAGCAATGCTGAATTGTTCAAATATTTCATGATGTTCAAGGGCTAAACTACACTTATCCACCATACCATAGGTTCTATTTTAGCGGCTGGCTACTAAGCCGCTAATAAAAATTGTGATGATACTCGATTGTATGAAAGATCGAGGGCATCGCTTCTTTAGAAATAAAGTAGATATCTTCGGTTCTTATAAGGATTAGGATTTGTTTATTTTCGAATTTATTTGACCATTGAAGTAAAAATCCCAAAAAATAAGAAATTTTACCACACGTTGCTGTGAGGTACCTGTATACATATAATAATATGACGCATTAATAAAATATGCATAGCACAGGGATGTAAACATTATTAATTCCCCTTATCCTGGTATTTTTCTGGTGTCTTTCCTAGTTTTTTGGCACATGTTTCTTAATTCAAACAACAGTGCCGTGACGAAAACTTCTACGTAAACCTCGTCATTTTTTTTGTACTTAGAGCATGTTATACGCATACAATTATTACTAGTCACTAATTTCTTGGTAGTTATCTCAAATATCACAATTGTGTACCTTATAGCTCTGTACCTTGTAAGCTCAATGTCGCGCAACGGGCTATGGAGAGAGCTATGCACGGAGTTTATAACTTGGACGTGCCTCTAGACTGAACATTTCTAAAGGGACGTCTAAATATTTCACATGGAACGCCCAGACCGACCTCATAGCTCAGTTGGTAGTAGCTCTGCCTTCTGTGCTAGAGGTCGCGGGTTCGATTCCCGCACTGGACAAACATTTGTGACTAACACAGATGTTTGTTCTGTGTCTGGGTGTTAAATATATATCTATTATGTATGTCAGTCTCTGGTACCCATAGTTCAGGCTATGCCTAGTTTGGGATCAGTTGACCGTGTGTGATATGTCCGGAATATTTATTTATTTATTTATTTAGACCCGGACAAATATTTGCAGGCCATGTAAAAATTTGTCCTGTCGTGCAAATCAAACCTGAACCTGCTTCTCAGCCGAGCACTTGCCCGCCAGTCGAGGACGTCATTAAACTACTATTCACTATCCCCATTGCTCTTCCACCATAAACTGACTAATTAACCGGCTCGTTACTACACTGTCATCCATTTTACAATCACTAATGACATGCACCATCTCTGACATTTCCCAGAAGTTGACAGCTCGACCGCTATAAAATCATAAAAGTCGATTGTGATAATAAAACTGAGACGAATATTTATTACAAGCTTAGAGTGGTATTCAGCTAACTATAGGCAACTTTGCATAATCAAAAATAAGCAGAAAACAGTGTAACAAATGCGACTGGTCACATGAGTCTCAAAATAATTTCCTTCATATTCTATAGCAAAATCGGTGACAGTTTGAAAAAAGGCCATGTAAGGATTGCATGAGTAGGTATGTCAGGGTCGTAGCAAGTGGATAGCCGTGGTCTCCGCATACCCCTTAGGAAACAGACGTTGTTTTATATATGTTTGTATAATCCATAGCAAAACGTCGTTGTTTCTTTGCCTTATGACGTTTTTGGTGCGTTTTAATCAACAACCGACAACGTTTTGCAGTTGCGAAATAACAAACGTTAGTTACACCATCATTTGTAACGCGTTGCTTGCTTGGTTATCGTGTCATCGTTTGTAAAGCGCGTGTTAGTCCGTGAGAAAAAGTTTGTAAAAAACATGGCACTCGAAAAAATCAACGTAGGTACCTATCTATTTTATTGTTCGTGGTTCGTATAAACGTTCATACTGTTCATCATCCATAGTAAGCATGCGATTTCTGATATTACTCTAAGATCCCAAGTCATCTGCACTTTGAATCTTAATTGGTTATATATAAAGGTTTAAATTAATCCTTCCCGATTGCAGAAAAGGTTAAAACTACAACCAATTTGGCTGCCGACGGTAAGGGTCTATTCAGATATAGGCGATATACGCTGCCTCAGTAAGCGAAACTGAGTAACCGTTAAAAAGGTAATGGGAGTAAATTCAGCAATTGCTGCACAGCATACAGTGCTTTTTTATACAAAATAGGCTAACGTTTGTCCACAATTTCACCTGATGCTAAGACGATGTGGTCTACGTGAAAAAGTAGCAAAATTCAAGCGAAGC
The DNA here is from genome assembly GCA_947579855.1 of Anticlea derivata. Taxonomy (NCBI): domain Eukaryota; kingdom Metazoa; phylum Arthropoda; class Insecta; order Lepidoptera; family Geometridae; genus Anticlea; species Anticlea derivata. The sequence continues at coordinate 8,109,093 of OX388271.1, read as the reverse complement.
GACGCCATCGGATCATACTTGCTAGCACAGACCAATAGGATGCTTGCTTGCTACCACAGACTACTATGGAATACGAATAAACAACACACCACAGGCTAGAGAGATACTACTTTATTTAATAGTATACCTACATACTTATTATTTTATATAATATCTACTATGTTCCTACTTATAATATATAATATAACTATCCATTTATTAATACATACCTACTATAAATATTATGTTTATTGATGTTCGTCACGTCACGTCGCCTAGGCCCCGTCTGAAAACCAGCGCCGCACCGTACTTATTATGTTTGGTGCAGCTTTATGCTGAGACGGGACCCATTTGCCCCATACAACGCATACCTACTCAACCTATCTACCGCCTCAACTACCTACATGTTTTTGTTTTTTTTATTGTTTTTTTTTTGTATTACTAGATTTAAGTATTTTTTTTCTTTCATTGTATCTTCCTACCTACCTACCTACTTACTGCGTTGTGGGCCAAATAAATAAAATTTCTTTCTTTCTTTCTTTCTTTCTACGGTGTAGTACGTTTGCCTAGAAGAAACCTATTCACTCTGCTCTTGAAGACACCTAAATTCATTCAATATCAATTTACCTCCTCGGATAGTTATACCTAGGGATTAAAGATATCCTAATAGGCCTTTAATCGTTACAGTGACAGGATCCGAATGAAAGCTCAGAGGTTCTATTGTTATTGATCATGGCGTTCTCGGCTACCGGCTATGAAAAAGCAATTTCTCGATTTCGATTAGTCGATTGATCATGGTGGGATGATTAAAGATTTTAGTGTCTTGTTGTCTATTCAGTACTCGCTTTTGTCCGTGGCTTTGCTCAAGTTATGAAGTTATGGCTATCTTGGCGTGGAGGGCCATTGCCCGTTTTGGGTTCAATCCCAACAGCTGTATGGATCAAAATTTTGCATGATCAGTAAATATTACTAGTAGTTTAGGGTTTGGGTGTGTTACTAGGATAGAACCTACTTTTAGTTTCTGATACCCATGACCTACCTAGTTTAGGATCACTTTATTTAATTACTTCATTTACGTTCAGTTGTACAAGCACGAATAATTTACGATAGCGTTACATTTACGATACGATAATGAAAGTCAAATATTAGCCAATGACATTGGCGATGCTTGAAATCTTTAAATGTATGTATCATATCGTATCATATAAGCGTAACGCTAAATGGAATTACTCTTGCTTGGGCCACTGAAATTTCGTCCATACTTGACTGTTCCAATACAATAATGTTCATAGATAGATTCATATAGATCGTTTGTAACGGTCTTTAGATGGCTCAACTGTTTCTTGTGTATTTTGTAAATATTAACTTGTATTAGTTTTAAGTTTCTTTCTGTAAATAAGGTATATCTATAATGTTCATGGCAAACTCGTTTGCTTATCGTGTTGTTGGTTTTTTCTTGGCCTACCAACATAATGTCAGTGACCAGGTTATCCCTTGTCCTGAATCCTTGTACCCGATAGTATAAGAACGAGATGAAAGAGTTTTTTGAGTACCTCAGTGGCGTAGCGGGCAAGTGTCTCACCTAGTTCGATCGGCACCACACTGAAGCTTTAAATTCCATTTTGTGAAAAAGGATCATCGAAAAAAATGATAGGCACCAAGCCGTGTTTGTTGCCTGATTCTTCTAGGCTTGGTCGCGAGGAACAGGCATAGCTTCACCCAGTTTCTAAGACGTTTCAAAGTGATCCTAGTGATTTTATTGAAATAAATGCCTTTTGACTTTGACTTGCCCGCCTGAGCCGCAATTGTCTCGGAGCAGGACAAATGTTTGCATGATCTGCAAATATTTGTTTCGGGTCTGGGTATTGTAGTACCATGGTATTCGCAGTTTCTGATACTCACGACACAGGGAATCCTAGAGCGGCGTTAGGACTATGAGATGTTAGGTGTTATTGTGTAAATGCTTTTTAATGCAGTATACTGACAAAGATACAACAGAACATTTTATTTGTGTGTACACTTGACACATGGGACTACAGGTAGCTGCAATAAAATTGACCATAAAAGGACATCGTAAAGAGCGCTATCCTGAAAAGCAATTATTTTGTTCATTACTGCTTTGATACGTGTGACGATGGTAAAAAGGTGTATTTATTAGCGTCTTGTCTGTAGTATTTATAGGTGAAGGGTAATGGCTATTGAATGGTGACTACAAACACCAACTAAAACTAGCAGCTTATGACCAGTAGTAAACAAAGACATAGACAGACATTTATTTACTAACTTGATACACGATACAAAGCACAGTAAAAGGAAAATGGACCTTACGTCTACTTATTAAAGTCAGTTTTGTTGACTTTAAATCGCGAGCCCTCATATGTCAAACTCAAAATTAAATTTAATTAAATAGATGTATAATCATTTTGAAATAAATTTAAATCTTATTTTATAATGACATATAGCTGGCCATTTGAACACGGCTCTATTCACTATTTTTTTAATGTAAGAAAAGGACAGGGCGCGTGTTATCATGCCGAAAAAGTTAGTGGCTGACTATGAATAGTTAGAAGGTATACCTAATATGACTCAGCTCATAGGTAATAAAACACAAGAAATAAAGAAAATAAATAAATAATATTAGCAAGAATATGGAACAAAGACAGAACAGGACCATACTAACAGAAAACGAGAAATGTGAATAGGAGCCACAGGAGCAAAAATGCCCCGTCTAAGCATTAATGCCTTACCACTGAAGAGTAATTAAGACCATGTAAGACTACTATACATTGTACATTACAAATTAAAAAAAAAACTATTTACAAAAAATTAATAAAAATTGATTACGTCTGTATTTCGTGCGTGTTTTTTTTTATTTTATTTTTTTATTTTATTTATTCGGGACAACAAACAATTGCACTCACATATTACTTAACTTAATTAAAGTAGATACTAAAGTTTTTAGAGTGTAATCAGCCCCGTTGTCCACGAATTTGGTAGAAAGAGGGCAGTAGTAATGCGAACAGAATAACAAAAAAAAGAAGAATTAAAAATGCAGTTGGTAGGATAGCATTTTGTCATCCTATAAGGACGTACAAAACAGTCTATCCACCAACTACAGCTGAAATTTAAACTATCTAAATTCTAAATAATCTGTGCGTTTTTCTAGTGTTTTTCTTCTATCTTGAAAAATAATGTTTGCATTTATGTCAAGATTTCCAAACTGATTTATTGGAATCCAAAGTATTTCAGAGTTCAATAAACCGCGGTAATATTAAATCCAAACAGACGCTCGTCTATTTCTGGCGTGTTCGTGAGGATTATAAGCTCTCTAGCCTCTGATTCTAATTATATTGGATCTAATTGATTCTGATATGATGACTACTGGCATCATAACATCATAAACCAAAAGAGGTTCACTGCTGGACATCGGCCTCCCCCGAGAGTGCCACGATGAACAGTCATGAGCCCTCTGAAGTAAAACTTTAGTTCAGAGATGAAAATATTATAGGTAAGTATGAATTTTGAGAATTTTTATACTCATACATAAACACGAGAAGAACGAAGGTCACCGACATAGCTCTCAGAATTAGCAAGTTGAAGTGGCAGTGGGCAGGCCATATAGTTCGCAGAACCAATAACCGTTGGGGAGTAAAGGTTCTCGAATGGCGACCACGAACCGGGCGACGCAGTGTTGGACGGCCCCCCACCCGATGGATCGATGACATTGTAAAGGTTGCGGTAAGTCGGTGGATGGAAAGGGTTCAAGACCGTTCGTCGTGGAACTCTTTGGGGGAGGCCTATGTCCAGCAGTGGACTTCTACAGGTTGTTGATGATGATGATGAAACACGAGAAATATTGCTTCATAAAGTAATCATCTCAGTTTAGTCATCTAGATTCTACAAAGACGTTAGAATCAATTTGAAAAAAAAGATGTCATATCGCACTACGTTTGAACACGGCTTTATTCCTAACATTCATTAAGCTTCACAATAGCGCAGCACTCCATCATAGCCAAATACCGAACACCCATAATGCATTATCCAAACACTCCCTTTATAGCAACGTACGGCCACTGCAGTTGACAACAGTGTTGACCGCCGTGTAAACACGCGTTATTATCGACGTCATAAACGCAGCTTTTAATAGTCCAGTGTGGGTGGTCCCATATTTGAATGTTTTGGGAAAAAAAAACAGTGCTATCACATGGCTAAATCAATAGAGCAGCGTCTTCTGACGTTATCGAATTGCTCGAGGCTGTCACAAATAACAAAGTCAGTAAAGCAAGATTTAATAACAAGCTACGCTTCTTCATAATTATTGTCATTTTGTGACAATCGATTTCATACTGACTGAAGGCCTGGGAGTATAGACAAGATCAATTTTCTGTTAGCGTTAACGCGAGCGGAAAGATCGAATTGTATGGAAATGGTTTTAGCCTGCGAAATGTCACGTGAGTGCCACAAAGTTGGAAGACTTAATTTCTTTGTGTTAGCGTGAAAGGAAAACGAAGCGTTCGGATCTTGTCTAGAGGCCGGTAGTCAAAGCCGTGAGCAAAAGAACCCATATATTTAGAAACAGCTTGCGCCTGCGGCTTTGCACGCGTGGTACTAGAAGTAGCCTAATGATATTCTGGGTAAAGAAATCTTACTATTCCAACATCGAATTGGTTGAGCCGTTACGAACGAAACATACAAACATCCAAATGTCCTCACAAACTTTCGCATTTATACTCTTATAAATAATGAAATAATGAATGTATTTGACATAATGATGGACTGGAATTGACAACAGCCTTGACCGTCGTGTAAACACGCGTTAATATCGACGTCATAAACGCAACTTTTATTAGTGCAGTGTGGGTGGTCCTTATATGAGTGTTTTGGGAATATTTTCAGTGCTTTCCAGATGGCCGAACAAAATAGAATAGGTGGTTGGTTCATTAAACAGGGCTGTAATAGTGCACGCACTGTTATTTTTCCCGCACCTCGTAGAAGTCTCAGTACCAGGATATTTTTCAGGGTACCTGTGCACGGGTAGTTTGTTCGTTTTTACAATCGTTCCCATAAGAATTACCTATTATATTTGTGGTGTAGCGCGTTGTGTCTGGATTGATCCATGCATTTTATATAGGTAGTGCACATTCTTGGCTGTGACCAGTGGAACCACATCAGATTATAGTCACAACCTTGTGACTATAATCTAACATCACACCACAATTATACTGTTTCTACCTACCTTTAGGAAACATGTTATTTATTGGTCAAAAGATGTTTTTTTCTATAGAAACTTTACTGAAAAAATGGTATTTTTAAATTAAAAGACTAATCAAATATATATATTACCGATCATTGCAATAACGTAGATTAGTCCTCTTTATTCGCTAGCAGTTCATTCGCCGTCGGATTATATCACTCCGTTTTTTAATACTCGTTTTTTAATAAATTAAAAAACCTGCCTCAATTAAAGCAGAAACAGCATCTCAAGTTCGGATTACGAAACAAAGCCTCGCTCGTTATTACACAAATTAATGTCTAAATAAGTAGCGCAAGACAAATGAACAAAGAGAGGACCATTAATCATCGAGTGCGACCCTGGTTTTCAGCCTTTGCTACAATTTGATAGAAAACTCGATCGTAACTGACGATTATCTTCTTTTATACAAGTTGATTCATGATATGTATGCTATCCTGAAAGAGGCTTATATTCTACACCCAATCCTACTAATATTATAAATGCGAAAGTTTGTGAGGATGTTTAAATGTTCGTGGTTCAATCACGCCTAAACGGCCGAACGGACTTGGATGAAATTTGGCACAGCGTTAGATTATAGTCTGGAATTGCATATAGGCTTCATTTTCATAGGAACCACGCGAGCGAAGCCGTGGGCAGAAGCTTATTACTAATAAAGCTTGTTTTACGGCTTTTGGACACTTGAAATTTTTCATTGAAAAAACTCTACATATGTAAAAATCTGATGTGAAATCAGTATAAAATAATAATTAAGGGCACATTGACCCATCAAAGTGCACAGACGCGAGTTACCTAATATGGTACAATTTTCCCAAGAGTAAATAAACAGCCGCCAAATTGTAACCGTGATATCCTGTGCATTTTAAATTATAGTAATAATAATCAATATAATAAGCCTTTACTTTGGGCTCTGAATATCAAAATAACTTTTGCTAATCCAAGCTTTAGTACACATTTGTGTATGACAGTTGATATTGCCTCTGGCTACTCCATGTCACCGCCGTTCTGCCCGCCAGCTTAAACAGGATCATAATGAATGAGAATGGTTCTGTTATTTCAACGATTGACGTGTATGTAAAGGGTAGAAACCGTTCGAAGTTCCGAAGTTCGTATCTTCAGTCATCATCATTGAGGGAAAATTTTACGGCAATTTCTATAAAAATACTGTCAGTCAATGTGAGTGTATTTTCATATTAAAAACTTACCCTCTGATTTATAATCAGTCTCTAGCTCGATAAATCTAAAACTCTTTTTTTTTTATAGGTAGCAGCTTAGACATTTTACCTCTAAAGTTAGTGATTATGAATAAGAGGGTAAGAATACCAGGGCTATTTTCTCCCTTAGTCGCCTCTTACGGGTAGGAGATATGGAGGGGCCTATTCTTCAACCAGGACCACCAAGACATAGACTAGTAACAGTTATTGAATTTGAGTGTGTCAAAATAAGTTAATACAGCTTTAAAATACGTTTAAACTAATAATTACATTTAAGCAGAAGTACACATCAGCAATTAATTTACAGTCAACGCAAAATTAATGTTGTGATCGTAACTATGCGCATTCGTGATGGCTAAATTAGTATGTCTACCTGTTTGGAAGCTTGTCTATCAAGAGGTCACTATTGAATAAAGATTTAAGGCAAGAGAAATTTGACTTAACACTTCAGTGATCAATTGGTTATTTTAAACTGTGTAATAAAATTGACCTAAATCCTATCTTACTAATATTATAAATGCGAAAGTGTGAGGATGTTTGAATTTTGAGATATTTGGATGTTTGTTGTTCAATCACGCCGTAACGGCTCAACCGATTTCGTTGAAACTTGGAATAGCTAAAGTTCTTTACCAAGAATGGCTTCTTTTTTTGTTGGTACCACGCGAGCGAAGCTAGTAACAAAGTAGTAGTAGCTAGTATAAATAACACTCAACAGTCACATACATAGTAAAGACTGTGTCTTGGGTATCGGAAGGTATCGGAACAAATATTTGCAGATTATGGAAGCTATTGTTTCGCAGACGGTCACTCGCCTACTGCACTACCGAGGTCGTCAACAAACGACAGGCACTAAGACATACTGACGCATTTTTCAGGGTGATGGCCCCAATGCAATGCCGCATAGCCTGTATCCTAGGTGGATTGCATCAGTGTCAGTGGTTACCACTTACCATAAGGTAGGCTTCTGCCAGTCCGTACCAGCCCCTAATACAAAAAAACCTGTGTCTCAGCACAGGGGTTTTTCAAGAGGAATTGATGAACTTGCAAGGTTTCCAGAAAAATTAAGAGCTAAAACAGCTCTTTTAAAGTTTTGTAAAATCTCTTAGCTCTTCTAACTTGGTACCTAACTTCAGTGTCACGATGTTGTTCCACGGATATGGATGCCAAACAACTTTTACCGACCGCCGCAATACCAGCCACTTGCAACCTTATCGCAGTGAGAAGATCTTACCTTCTCATTGGAGACGTACCGCTTGCGATCAAAGGTACTTTGAAGAGGTTGTATAAAGACCGTCGCTTAACTACTATGTCAACTGATGAGGAGACTTTCCGTTCATAATTACGCAATTTTTATTAAAATATTATGCTGATCACACCACAATTATACTGTTTCTACCTACCTTTAGGAAACATGTTATTTATTGGTCAAAAGATGTTTTTTTCTATAGAAACTTTACTGAAAAAATGGTATTTTTAAATTAAAAGACTAATCAAATATATATATTACCGATCATTGCAATAACGTAGATTAGTCCTCTTTATTCGCTAGCAGTTCATTCGCCGTCGGATTATATCACTCCGTTTTTTAATACTCGTTTTTTAATAAATTAAAAAACCTGCCTCAATTAAAGCAGAAACAGCATCTCAAGTTCGGATTACGAAACAAAGCCTCGCTCGTTATTACACAAATTAATGTCTAAATAAGTAGCGCAAGACAAATGAACAAAGAGAGGACCATTAATCATCGAGTGCGACCCTGGTTTTCAGCCTTTGCTACAATTTGATAGAAAACTCGATCGTAACTGACGATTATCTTCTTTTATACAAGTTGATTCATGATATGTATGCTATCCTGAAAGAGGCTTATATTCTACACCCAATCCTACTAATATTATAAATGCGAAAGTTTGTGAGGATGTTTAAATGTTCGTGGTTCAATCACGCCTAAACGGCCGAACGGACTTGGATGAAATTTGGCACAGCGTTAGATTATAGTCTGGAATTGCATATAGGCTTCATTTTCATAGGAACCACGCGAGCGAAGCCGTGGGCAGAAGCTTATTACTAATAAAGCTTGTTTTACGGCTTTTGGACACTTGAAATTTTTCATTGAAAAAACTCTACATATGTAAAAATCTGATGTGAAATCAGTATAAAATAATAATTAAGGGCACATTGACCCATCAAAGTGCACAGACGCGAGTTACCTAATATGGTACAATTTTCCCAAGAGTAAATAAACAGCCGCCAAATTGTAACCGTGATATCCTGTGCATTTTAAATTATAGTAATAATAATCAATATAATAAGCCTTTACTTTGGGCTCTGAATATCAAAATAACTTTTGCTAATCCAAGCTTTAGTACACATTTGTGTATGACAGTTGATATTGCCTCTGGCTACTCCATGTCACCGCCGTTCTGCCCGCCAGCTTAAACAGGATCATAATGAATGAGAATGGTTCTGTTATTTCAACGATTGACGTGTATGTAAAGGGTAGAAACCGTTCGAAGTTCCGAAGTTCGTATCTTCAGTCATCATCATTGAGGGAAAATTTTACGGCAATTTCTATAAAAATACTGTCAGTCAATGTGAGTGTATTTTCATATTAAAAACTTACCCTCTGATTTATAATCAGTCTCTAGCTCGATAAATCTAAAACTCTTTTTTTTTTATAGGTAGCAGCTTAGACATTTTACCTCTAAAGTTAGTGATTATGAATAAGAGGGTAAGAATACCAGGGCTATTTTCTCCCTTAGTCGCCTCTTACGGGTAGGAGATATGGAGGGGCCTATTCTTCAACCAGGACCACCAAGACATAGACTAGTAACAGTTATTGAATTTGAGTGTGTCAAAATAAGTTAATACAGCTTTAAAATACGTTTAAACTAATAATTACATTTAAGCAGAAGTACACATCAGCAATTAATTTACAGTCAACGCAAAATTAATGTTGTGATCGTAACTATGCGCATTCGTGATGGCTAAATTAGTATGTCTACCTGTTTGGAAGCTTGTCTATCAAGAGGTCACTATTGAATAAAGATTTAAGGCAAGAGAAATTTGACTTAACACTTCAGTGATCAATTGGTTATTTTAAACTGTGTAATAAAATTGACCTAAATCCTATCTTACTAATATTATAAATGCGAAAGTGTGAGGATGTTTGAATTTTGAGATATTTGGATGTTTGTTGTTCAATCACGCCGTAACGGCTCAACCGATTTCGTTGAAACTTGGAATAGCTAAAGTTCTTTACCAAGAATGGCTTCTTTTTTTGTTGGTACCACGCGAGCGAAGCTAGTAACAAAGTAGTAGTAGCTAGTATAAATAACACTCAACAGTCACATACATAGTAAAGACTGTGTCTTGGGTATCGGAAGGTATCGGAACAAATATTTGCAGATTATGGAAGCTATTGTTTCGCAGACGGTCACTCGCCTACTGCACTACCGAGGTCGTCAACAAACGACAGGCACTAAGACATACTGACGCATTTTTCAGGGTGATGGCCCCAATGCAATGCCGCATAGCCTGTATCCTAGGTGGATTGCATCAGTGTCAGTGGTTACCACTTACCATAAGGTAGGCTTCTGCCAGTCCGTACCAGCCCCTAATACAAAAAAACCTGTGTCTCAGCACAGGGGTTTTTCAAGAGGAATTGATGAACTTGCAAGGTTTCCAGAAAAATTAAGAGCTAAAACAGCTCTTTTAAAGTTTTGTAAAATCTCTTAGCTCTTCTAACTTGGTACCTAACTTCAGTGTCACGATGTTGTTCCACGGATATGGATGCCAAACAACTTTTACCGACCGCCGCAATACCAGCCACTTGCAACCTTATCGCAGTGAGAAGATCTTACCTTCTCATTGGAGACGTACCGCTTGCGATCAAAGGTACTTTGAAGAGGTTGTATAAAGACCGTCGCTTAACTACTATGTCAACTGATGAGGAGACTTTCCGTTCATAATTACGCAATTTTTATTAAAATATTATGCTGATGATGTTAAAAAATTTGAAGATGCGTGAAAGGGAACAAAATAATTAGTTTTACGTCACCGGCTTTCTAACTAAAGGCCTCTGGGTGACCTCGAAAGATGACCATCATCATGGTTCCAGTATGTTATCTAAAACCCCTGTTTTGATATGAAATAAAGAAAAAAATAATTCATTCATTTAATCCGTAATGACTTTATTTACAGAAAGAAACTTAAAACTAATACAAGTTAATATTTACAAAATACACAAGAAACAGTTGAGCCATCTAAAGACCGTTACAAACGATCTATAGATAGCTCAACTGACCCAGATCACTACTATCATCACTATCACTATCCGTAATTCAATAAAATGTAACCTTTGTATTCGTAGGTGAGGGAAATACGCACAAAACGCTAAAAACAGAAAATAAATTCACAAAACAATGAATTGTAAAATCAACCCCCTTGACATTCGCCCACCACCGCACAATTTTTCAATATCAGCATTTCAAATGGCACGTCACAGCCGACTGACACCGGAAACGTGAAAATTGAAAATAGAACCGGAAGTCAAACGACCCTCCGTATCCATCAAATGGTAGAGACATTCACATGGAAATAATGCTTCTACGTTTTTTGGGATGTATTTTAAGTGTTCAGCTTTTATTGGTGGATTCGATGTGAATTTAACCGATATTTATTATTTACGCGTACTAATACTGCCTATTCGTTTTATAAAATATGGTGGCCGCCGGCCATCATATTCTAAATACTACAAGGTTATTCATAACATGTAAGTAAGATCAGGTTTTGGCTGAAAATCAGTGTTTTTGCTTGTAAGCAAAACATTTCACTGAACCATGTCGTGCTGCAGCACACACAAACCTACCTACCAACTGTTATTTACTTTTTTTAATTGCTTTTTTGTTTGAAATAATTTTAACTATGTCTAATGTGTGTGTCTGTGGTGCCAAATAATTTTTTAATCTATCTAAGTATACCATCCCGAAAGAGAGTACTTTTATCAACAAAAATAAATTTTTAAGGTATATTTATGATCTTTATAACAAATTACAAAACGACAACATTGCTACATAAAACAGCTGATTCATTGAGATTGAACTTGACCCAAAACAGCGGATTTTGCATAGAGTTTTTTTAGCATTACAGTGTGATTTCAACCGTATCTAAATTAAATAAGTTTGAGATTCATTTGTTTAGAAAATTAGTCGCTTCGCTGTCAATCCATCCGTTAGCGTGGCGCTTTCTATACACGAGCTCACCATAATTACCTAAACCTCTGTTATTTATATACTACATAGTGTTTAAAGTAATAGTTATATAGCTGCTGGTATTGTACCTACTTTTTGTGTCCAAATAAATATTTCATAGAGCAATCTTGTAACCCGTGTAGGACCACAAAAGCGTGATTCATCTCATTCATACAAATGCTACTAAAGAAGTCTAATGAAACCTAATAACCTATGTTCATTTAATTTCGAAAGATGCATCTCTTGTCAAACTAAAACAACGTTTACCTATTATTTGCGCAATGTCGTCCAGTGTTACTTGATCTGTCCACTTAGAATCGCTAGAACACAAATTAAGACGGGAAGTGGAACTACAGTTCTTTCTTAATTGGTGCTTAAACCCGCGCGTGCTATGAACTGGCATGGTATAGGTTGGAAGAGCACAGCTGGTTTATTCGTTACAACTGATACTTGATAATAGAAGAGCCTTCATCCGCTTCTTGGTTCGCATTGATAAAATGACTAAATGTTCCTGAACATTTTTTTTTTAAATCTATTTAATCACTACCGTTTACGTAATGTAACACACTAACTAGTAGGTACCTTTTATAAATACGAAAGTCACTCTGTTCCTAATGTCTGTTTGTAACGTTTTCACGACTAAACAGATGACTAATTAAGATGGAATTTGATATGGAGATAGCCTTAATTCTGAGGAAGGACGAATGTTACAGGCTGCACATTGCACCACGGTGGGCAGCCAGTATTAAAATATATTGGTATTTTCATTTAGGTACCTTATAAATGTTGAGTCCAAGTAACGAAGGTGACAGTTGAATATTGATTGGTCACGACGACGTAGTGACCTAAAATAAATCACCATACTCGTAACTATGGTGACTGAGTTTTGCCAACTGGCCAGGACCATTGATACTGAATAACTCTACCGTAGTATGTCTTAGGGCTTTTTGTCATAGTTAACCAGCTCTTCTAACTTCAGCTGTGGACCAGGTCTCGGTCTGTTTATCAGGTAGGTTGCATCCTTTAAATTAGTGTAAAATAGCATGTCTATGGTGAATGTTTTTAAGTAGCTACCGTAGCCTATGGACCTACTGATTCCAGCCAAAAATTGCCACAGCTTTTTAAGTGGTTCGGCAACGAGTGCGTGATGCCTCTGGTATTGCAAGCTTTCATAGGCTACGGTAACCAATTACCAAGAGATGGGCCGTATAAGAAAGAATACCTCGTCCTCAAACTTCTGTTCCCATTCAACATTGTTCTCTATTCTAATATAAACGACATCACATAGATTGCCTCGATGTTCGCCTACGCCTAGATTTATTTATTACTCGAGTAGATTTATAGTGTCGGTAGCAATGCCTTGTCGCAATTAGCCAGCTCTTGTTTGTCTGGAGTGAAAGACAAATAGTTTTAGGACTAGCAAGGTAGTTGCTACTGGAGTTGATTATCTTCTGAATATAAAGTGATTCATAATAATATGTATGCTTTACCGAAAGGGGATTCTACAATAGGCAATAAAGTTTGTACCTACTAGGTACGACTTTTGGAAAAACAACATTTTCAATTCTGTAATTCTTTATTGCGCAGAAACATGATACATGTTATGGTAAGAAACTTAAAACTAATACAAGTTAATAATTACAAAATACACAAGAAACAGTTGAGCCATCTAAAGACCGTTACAAACGATCTATAGATAGCTCAACTGATCCAGATCACTACCAGTCGGAAGCGTTCCCAAGACGCTGGCGGAATTGCCACGCTGGATGGCAATGCTAATTCGCTGGGCCAGATAAGAGCCAGCTGGTATGGTTATTTCAAAAGTCATGTACATAGGCGAGCTTAACTCTAACAAGAGTTAAATGAAAAAACACTATGTAAAAATCAGGTGTTTTATGGTCAAATTAGTCTAAACTCAACTATTCAGCTATTTTAAGAAGTAATCTTAATTCCGAACTTCTTGTACGTTTAATAATTACCTACATAGAAAGATGATAAAGCTAAACAACCACTGACTCATTGCCATAAGGGTGCAAGTTTGGTGGGAAATCGCATAAAAAAAATACGTAAACTGAAATGTTCGAAAACATAAAAAACTCAAATATAAACATTAAACACAAACTTCGTTGAAAATTGCAAATACATGACCAAACCATCAGATATAAGACAGAGTGCCTTCTAACACGGCAATGACTGGCAATCTTTCACAGTTCAAGGGGCAAAAAGGGATTATTTTTCCTCTTGAGATATCAATTTGAGGATATTACCGTCTAATCTGTCACATCGAGGTACGCTCGGGGCTCGTTACATAGAATAAAATAGTAGCTACTTCTAGAGGATACTTCACTCGGTGATACTACAAAGTTCTTCTATACAGTGTTAGTTATTCGAAGTTACTCCATTGACGATTGCGTTGAGTGGAGAAATTTTAGTTGGCCGTGTAGTTCCTGTATATGATTGAACGTGTGGCTTCATCTTGATCCTGTCCTACTATCCTACTCTCTACTAGTATTAAACTTCAAAATGTATCAAATACTAGCTTGTGCCCGCGGATTCGCTTCGGTTATTTCTCGTGGACTTTCAAAAAAAAATCTTTGTCTTGACAATTTTGGATTCTTGGGTATTCAAAACAAAACCGATTTGAATTTAACATGGAATATGTAAGTATAGTTTGAGTTCTGGCCTCCTACCACCAACTTTGCAATTTTGTCTAGGCAGCAACGTAAGTTAACAGTCGCAAATGTCTTAAGGTTCAAATTGGTGTAATATAAAATAGCGCTAACACGCTTGAATTTGAATGGCAGTTAGACGTCATGGTATGGCCCTGGAATAGCATATGGCTATTTTTCATGTGGGTAGCTAACATGTTAATAAGAAACAAAACCTTTCTCTTTGGTGACAGTCTACACACCTAAAAAGTTGACAATAGAGTTCATGAGCATATTGAATCATAACTTAGCGCAATAAAGCTCATTTCAGAATACAAACCTGTTCACAGTGACACAGTGTGCCCGTCATCTTGTCTCCCCTATTTTTATTTTTCGGGAAAATCGCAAGGGGACACGATGTCGACAATCTTGTTAATTTATCAATTGTTTGTCTAAGTGGAAGTTAAGAGGAAAAGCTGTTTTTTTATCTTTTTACAAGGCAAATAATTGTTTTGGGGATGAGGAGTGTTTTTCCTATGAATTGTACATGTGAGATTCTGAAAATTGGGCCACCATATCATATTGCTACATATTATTATGTATGCCGGGATTCGTAGGTGAGTCATTTTGGCCTAGTGGTTGCAACTGGATTTTCAATCCGAAGGTCGTGGTTTCGATTTTTGATACTGTGTGTCATGTGCTTAAAATGGAAGAAACTCCCGTGACTTAACTCCGCACGTATTGAACATGTCTTTCGTGAGGGTGAGGCCGACTTAGGTGAGGGAATGGTAGGCGCTGGGCAAGCCTACTCCATCTGAACTTGTCCGAGGCACTCTAACGAGTGAAAAATTCTACCTGACGACCCGCTGCAGAATCATTAACGATGTAAAAAGGCTTTGATCATCACCATCATTTCAGCCGTAGGACATCCACAGAACCCATAACAGATAGGCCCATAGATTTCCAGCGCGACCGACCTTGTACGGCCTGCACCCAAGCAGTCATTTGACGGGATTCGCCCATACTCGCCACAACGGGCATGCGAGTTGGCGAGCGCATTTAGAGCTATTGTTGATAGGCAACGCTGCTGCCCATACTCTAGCTTTTTTTTCCTTAGTCTAGTAATAGAGGGGCCTATTCTTCAGCCGGGACCACCACGACGATATAGACCTTACTAAGACTTAATAAAGCGTTATTTTGCACAAACCAGAATGTTCTTTCTATTGAATCTTCTCGGAAAATGCATTGAGGATATTGCAAGAGAAATACGCCCAGTAATTTTCCAGCTACCGACGGCTTACAAAAACTGCTACCGTTTAAAAAGACAAAGTATCACTCGTTTAATCCCCTAGTCCGGGCGCTAAAATCTTTTATCACAATTCCCGAGGGTTGCTCTTTTTTATTACTTGTAGGTAGAGGACTGTTTAGAGTTAGGCTCGGTTTTTTAAAAGCTTTTATTTAAGATATTAATATTTTCTCTATTAAATAAAACTAAATAAAATATTATCTTTTCTGAGCCTCTCCTGATCGATCAACACCACAACTGAATCTCTACATTCGATTTTGTAAAAAGGATTATCGAAAAAAATGATATAGTTACACCAAGCTGTCTGTTGCCTGATTATTCTAGGCATGGTGGCGAGGAACAGGTGTAGCTTCACCTAGTTACTAAGATGTTTCAAAGTGACCCTAGTGATTTTATTGAAATAAACGCCCCTATGATTGGATATTAAAGAGAATATGCAAGATGCGATTTTTAAAGTTTATCTTATTTGTACCTTAACGATCTTCGAAGCACAAACTTTTACCAGACATAGCGAGATCTCAGTTTGGGGCAAATCACTAGTTTAATTACAATGATTTAAAAACAAAACTAGCTACCTATTTTGATTACCTAAATATTGGTAATACCTCCCTACGCAAAGTACCCTGAAGGGACATGCATGCACATTAACATTTGTTGCATTTAAAAGACAATGGCATTGTTCGTATTCAGTTGATCAGGGATGTCCGAGGGTGCAGAGGGTGAGTGGCAGATGCATTGTCCGAGTAACAACCATTAGTGTCTGGTGAACATTTGAGGCCCTTATTTACATTTATCGATTTTAAAAGGTAATTCACGTAAACATAGCCTAATTAAATTAAATAATAAATAAATATTCCAGACATATTCACACGGTCAACTGGTCCTAAACTAGGCATAGCCTGTACTATGGGTACCAGAGACTGATATATATAATAGATAAATATTTATACCACCCAGCCACAGAACAAAATCTGTGTTTATCACACAAATGTTTGTCCAGTGCGAGGATCGAACCCGCGACCTCTAGCGCAGAAAGAATATTTGTAATTATTTTCTATATACATAAATATGAATTCTTCAGCTGGAATTATAAATTAAATAAAATACAATAAATAATATGTGAAAATTGCCGTCACACGAGCTTTGTCGTCAATTTTGTTGTGCGTTAGTTGAGGCCAGTATTCTCGCAGAAAGAAGAATTTTGCAGAGGAATTAAAAATATAAATTTGCTCAGCAATTGCCATTTTAATCCTAAAATAAAGTCAGTCTGATATCAATATCAGGCTAGTGAAATAATACACTTTACTTAAACTACTGGGTCAAGAGTAATTACCTTCCCATAGGTGTGAGATGGGCAAGCCTGCGTCCAGTAAGTAAAGCTTTCCACATAAGTCTGTATAAATCATATAAAAAGATAGATAAGTCGTCACTTTTGAATTTAGTTTAATATTTAATTGAAATGTTGCTTCATAACTGTCATCACATAAACTCGGTATACACAAGTCGATATTGCGAGTAACTCTGAAAGATAAACCCACCATAACTTTACATTTGACTGCAGGGTGCAAACAAATTAAGGAAGATCCCCTAAATGGGGGTTGAACTGCCTTTTCCCGCCCAAATGTGCCTTTATATTAAATTTCCTTGCGACATAAATCCTGTAAATCTTGCATGTCAAAGAATAAATATTTTCTTTAAGGAGAAAGATTTACGGAGTTCTAATCTTACTAATAATAATAAATGCGAAAGTTTGGATGGATGGATAGATGGATGATTGCTGTTCTCAATCTACCTATTCCAAGTTTTATCAAAATCGGTTGAGCCGTAACCGCGTGATTGAACAACAACATCCAAACATCAAAACATCCTCACAAACATTCACTTTTATACATATTAGTAAGATATTTGAAAGTAGTAGGTAAGTCTTTGAAAGAAATAACGAAATGCAGTGTGATTATCACCCCAAATGGGGAATAAAGTTTTTAAAGGCTAAAACTTAAGTGTTTTACGATTGACTCCCAAAACATGGTTTATATACTCTCTACAAAGTACGTTTTTGAGAGTTTTTCCGAAACTATCGCTAAAACGATTACAACAACGATTACGATTACTTTGTACAAAATAATCTAAAGCGTGTAGCGATTGACCCGAAACTTTGTACAAATGTACAGACATAAACAAATAATGAAAATGTATTTCAGAGTTTCTTTAAATTCATCATGAAATGCGGTGTCATAGATTTTAGAGCTAACTTTACACGGCGAAGATGCGGGCGTCTGCTAGTTTTCCAAAAATTAAGCACTTTCCACACCAACGATCAGGAATTCTCATAACTGTAACCATAAACAAATGATGTCGCCTTCTTAACCCTCCGCGGGCGCGAGGTACAAACGGGCCGTGGCCCTGTGATCGCTCGCGCGTGCGATCCGCACTAATATTTAGATCAGAGCATTGTTTCCGTGCGGTGGCACAGGACTTTGACTTTTAATCAGTTAGCAAATATTTGCACAAACTTGCCTTGGGGCGTGGCTGAGATGGGAAAATCTGGTTCAGTCAATAATGTTGAAATAACACAGCGATCAGATATACCTACAATGTAGTTTTGCTCATGGCGCGTGCAGCATTATTTTGTTTTGAATTAGGATAGATTGTGTCGGATTAACTTACCGAAACATTAGTCGTATCTCATTATTTTTTTAAGTTTTACACTCAGAAAGGGTATATTTTTCAGACTTTTTGATGTCTAAACTGGTTGTCACTCCACTCCGAGATGAATTCACATGAGGCTATATAGGTTTAAGAGAGACTATTTCGTTTATATAGATGGAAGGAGTTTTTCGATTGATAATAGTAGTAACGTTCAACTTGTAAAGGGTACGAACGATTATCGCATGTCGAATTTTGTCTATGCTTGAGTGTTAGCATAATAAAAAGCGTGCATAACCCTTAAAATTTTCTTACCAAAGAGCATTCGAGAAACTCTTTCCATATAAATCGTCTTTAATATTGAAGAAGTGACATAGCTGTTCCCTATTTTGTACCCAGACACTGCATATTGAGGAGGTCTGTGCAATTGCATTAGAGGGATAGTCACGCGCCACTGATTCTGGGATTGGCTATGGTTGAATGGCTTCTGGTATGTCACCTAATCGGATGCAAAATTAGCTTAGGGTGCTTTGGGTGATCAAAGTGGGCTGGTGGTATTGGAATAACATTGCAAATGATTAATTAAACGTTTAAATTAACGATTTTGGAAATGGAGGACAGGAATGTTACAGACGCGATCAGTTGCACTCAGTGTGGGTGAAGTCAGGCTGTGAATGGTAATCATGAAAATGATGAGGATGGTATTATATAAACAATTGATTATACAAATTTAGATTTATCATTTATTGAATAAAAATGTGAACCTAGAATCACCCTGGTTCACCTTTTTTTGTTATAGGTATATATACTGTTAAACTATTGTGTTGTTAACTATTGTGCTTACGATTTTTATTAATAACAGATGCATGTTTTATAATGAATAATTCAAGTGCATTGTTTTGGTCAGAACTATTAGAAAACAAAATGTACAGTAAGATTATCTTAGCCATTGTAATTCCAAAGATAATACCACAGACCTCTTACATATCGAGATAACCCATTACGCATGCTATGATCTGCAGTCAGATCACACAATCAAAAACGGTAGCGTACAGTCGTCTCAATTTGCCCACAGATTTGCTCACGTACGTACCGGTCCTACGTTTTGTCATTACAGTACAATTGCGTACACAAGTGGCGTGTTTGCGCACGCCGAGTGGACGCTGCGACTTTGCGACGTGCGGTATCCGCCGATTGGCGCACGTACGCGCTGTCATTACGTGGACATCGTGATCGTTGGTACAGAGGAGCATAAAAGTGCTTTCTTGAAAGAGTTATCGGCTGGTTTTAATAAATTGTATTTTTATTTAATCCGTTTTTTATTAAATCGGAAACTAACCTGGTGTTTTATTCAATAAGTTCACAAAAATAAATACAACCAGTGTAGTATAAGCCTCATTTTGGGAAAGCTCTAAATCAACTTGTACCTATAAAGCTTCGATAAAATGACGGTTATTATGAAAAAGGCTCGAAAACAAAAAGGATGGCTTTAATTTGAGAATATTTTTTCGCTTCACTGTACTCACGATTTCCATTGACCATCATACAGTCCCTGTGTTTTATTCGCCAAAGATGACGAGACAATAGCCACTGCTTTCGAGCGCAAATTACGTTTTTTAGCTTCAACCTCGTATCACGTATGAAAATAAAGCAAAACTGATATCAAATCCTGCTAAGGCCAACATTGTTTCCTAAATAGATATGTATTTTAAAATAAATAATACCCGACAGGCACATACGGACAGTCCTGACCCCACACTAGACTTTCCTGTGTTGTGGGTATTCAAAACTAGTAGAACTGGTACCACAAAACACAGCCCCGGAACAATTATTTACAAATCATGCAAACTTTTGTACCGAAGCGGATATCGAACCTGCACCCATTGCATCACAGATGGTCACTCGGCCGCTACGCCACCAAGGTCATCGATGAATTAATGTGTTGTTAAGTATTGAATCACTTAGGATACAAACTTGCTATCTATTTTGAAGGCAATATTACTTCATAGACCATCCAGTAATTCAGTAATAAGACTATTTTCCCATAATCAGCGAAAACAAAAGACACGACCACAAATGATTACATACGCAATCAACTAAGGAATGTGCCACAAAGGATGCGCAAATGCATCGCAGAGATTTTTCCACAATAACCCCGACTACTGAAGGGTTAAGATTGAAAACTGACACGATAGCTCACGACCTAGCGAAATTGACACTAGAACATTTCTAATTTTTACATTCCAGATTTTCCGTCCCCTTCTTTTGTGTGAAGTTAGAAAGAGAGCTAAGCTATTGTGGAATAGGGCTCAATTCAATTTCGAAATCATGATACAATCGGGTAGGTAGGTACTTACTCGCTACCAACATGAGAAGCGAAAATTGGTTGTAGTATGATAGTGTGAACGGGTCTATACTTTATTCGAGATACATTGCTGCACAGAAAACCCGACATACAGAACCGGGAAGGCCTAAAATTAAAAAAAAACTAATAATCACGAAGTTCAAACGAGTAAGTTCTGTCATTTTCCAATTTGATGATGTAGGTACTTTATAGTTTCACAGATTGACGATAGATATTTACCGGAAAATACCATTTCACGCCATCAACATGTAGATAAACTCGGCTGGAGACGTGTTAAGGTCATGCTAAGATGGGACATATTTGACCCAGAAATGACCACTTGGCACAACGATATATATACCTACAGTATAGTTACATATACCTACCTAGTACAAGGTAGGTCGCGCTGGAAAAATATGGGGGAGGCCTATGTTCAGTAGTAGACATCCTACTGCTGAAATGATGGAAAACATTAAGAAAAATAATAGTTTATGGTTTTTTCTGTCGTTTTTTCTGTGTGTTTGTCAAATAAAGATAAAGATAATTTATTTCCATAAATTAAATAAGGTTAGCCAAATTTTTAAATTATGTGTAGATAATTATTATGTTTACAAGTAGTGTTCGTTGGCGTTCATGTAGTTTAAAACCCTAACTTCCGTGCTAGTTAAAAAAACTGTGTTAAATAAAACATAATATTTCATTGTAAATTGCTCAGGCAACTTTCGGGCCGTGTGTATCACTAGTCCACACCTCGAGGTACTCGTGAAGCGATATTGCCATATCATCAGCACCCAGTTATTTGCTCTCGAATCGTGTGAGAAAAACGTTACAAGTTTGTTACAAGCCGAACCTACAATTTGGACGCGCGCCGGAATGTCAAATGTTGAGAAACGAACACCTACGTGACCGTTCACATGACAATCTGTCTTTTTATCCTTATATCGCGCAAGTGAAGCCAATGGATAGATTGTATGGAAGATGACATGAGTAAGAAAGGAGTGAATACTGATATGACGGCTGATAGAGGGGAGTGGAAGAGAAAAACATGTTGTGCCGACCCCACTCGCAGTGGGATAATGACAAGAAGATGATGATTGCGCGAGTGAAGCCGCTGGCAGCCAATAGTAATAAATGAGCAGGTCATGGATACTATGCTTATACTAATAATAAATCAATATTAACACCCAACAGTACATACATAGTTCTGACCCCACAATAGGATTCCCTGTGTTGTACCAGAAACTACGAGTACCGTGGTACTAAATATTTTTAGATCATGCAAACATTTTGTCCCGTAGCGGGAATCAAACCCTCACACTTTGAGGCAATTCAAGGAATCTGTAGCATTTTCCTCCAGCACCACATTTTGAAAGAGTCTATTGTAGGCCTAATGTTATTTAAAAACGAGCCAAACATTGTTGTGCAACTTAAGCAATTTTTTTAAAGCCATAATTATTACTACCTTGCGCAAGAGTCTTTGCTCGCGTGGTACCTAGATAAAAAGTAGCCTAAATGCTATTCTTGATATAGGATTCTATCAATGACTGAACGGCTGATTGAACCATAAACATCCAAACATCCATACAGCCTCACAAACTATTGCATTTATAATATTAGTTTCATAGTAGGATTCTTCTTCTTTAAAAGTGGCGATCACAATAGGCCAGTTGTGGCCGCAGTGATACCATAGCCACAGAAAGTAAATAAAAAAAAATCGTAGGATTCTGCATTTTTTTTATAAACGCATTGCCGTGTGAACGTATACCAACACCTACGTGTTTATATCTCGTAGGGACGTGACAGTCGTTTGTTTGATTACCGAGTTAGATGTGGGTATCGATAATTTGATCGTTGCATCTTGGAACCGATCGATTGTGCTTTAGAAATGTTTCATAAAATGTGGACAAGGAGACTAAAGTTAATTCATGAAACTAGAAACATACAAAGTAAAAACACCTTTTGTTATATTTTGTAGAAAAATATGATATTCGAGGACAATATAGACCTGAATACAACATACAAAAATTATTATGAAACTACATTCGTAAGTACAAAAAGATAAATAATATAAATTAGTTTGAAAAAATTCCTATGGGTTCAATAAAACTGATTAAGTACTTTTTATTGTTTTTTTTCCCGTATATTTTTTCTCCTAGAATAAGCCCAGTTCAGAACAATATACTAGTTACGGAACTGGAAGTACCTATCAGTATTTCTCAAGTAAAGATTTATAGCACTCAAAAAAACTCATAAAGATAATCTCAAAATCTAACCACAAGTTTCATACATCCATCATTCCACAAAACGAATAGCATTCAAGTGTTATACTAACAAAAAGCATGTCATTGTCTATCTGTCTGTCGCGTGTGACGTTTGCCAGACCTACGTGCCTCCTGTCAAACCTGTCAAAAATAGTGAAATTTCTTCTCAGCAAGATATATTCAAATTTCTAACCGAGTGTCATTCGATACACCGTCTGACATCTTTATATTCTTCATGACCATTGAACCTCGATCAAAACATCTCAACTCGCTTTTATCCAGTCACACAAAACCAAACCTTATTACCTACAGTACAGAAAGCATATTACAGATTATTATTTTTTCAGGTATAATAGCATAAAGGAATTCGTCAAGTGACTATCCGTCACGGCTATTGTAAAGACCAGCGAACAGACCTACTCTATTCAGTTACAATAAAGGTTATATTTCCCTCATACTTTCTGGAGAAGGTCCGAAAGACCTGTCAAAATTACGGCGTCAAAATGCTTCACCCAGTCAACTGTGACGACTTCTTGTTAACGTGTGTGTTTGACAAGATAATGCCGACGTAGAGTTTGGCGGGCTTTAGTTAGTTAAGCCTTGGTTTTCTAAAATACGATGATGCTTACGTATAGGTACCTTGAAAACCAACTCTAAACGTAATGTCAAAACAATTAGGTGATTTTTAACGCGACAGTACAATGCACTACAAGCGGAGACGCGATTACGAGCTAGTATCACACATTGTACATTCTGAAACCGCCATTGTACACTTGTTTACGTCGTGAAAGCTTTCACTAAATTCAATATACAAATGGGGAGTACGAGGTGTCATCTGAAATTTAATTCAAAATTATCCCTAAAATGTCAAGTAAATAATAAATTTTGAATATCTGATGTCATAGCTCAACGATATCGCTCAAGCCCCACAAAGATAAACGAAAATTTTCAGTAGAAGTAACAATCATTTTGATTTATTTAAATTTAAGATGACATAATAATATCGTATGCCACTTGGTCCATACCGAAGCGGACCTTCAAAATCTACACGGCTTGCTTAAGCCGTCATCACGGGGGGCGCTTGTTAGGAATCTAAGAGTAAAGTCTTTAGTAGTTTATTCGCTGGCTGAAGCGTCACATCGCGTTATGAAGATGAAATGAGGATAAAGCAAACAAAAATGTTTTGAATATGACGGAACCTTTTATTATATATTCCATAAAATATAGCTCCCAAATATTTCTATTTTATTTCAAAGGCACAGCGTCTCCTGATGTCTCTTGAAAATGTCTTAGATATTGGGAAAATAGGGTTGGATTCCAATTGGAGGCTTAAAACAGAACAGCTATTTCAGTCGTCCAAGAGTTGGAATCAAGAAATCTAGTGTTATAAAAAAACTACCTATAGGTCTGAACATTACTTTCTCTAAAGGCATACAAATAGTTTGAAACACATAAAAGTTACACACACTCATACTCCTCAGTGCTCAGAGCAGGCTGACAAGGGAGTTACTATCAATAATATAGGTATCGATAACTATTATTCATATAATTAGTACCTATTAAAATCTCGATAATTTAGAAATATTTAATACTATTTTTCAAAAAAAAAATTTTTTTCGGATACGTTTTGGTATTGCAAGAATGATTTGTTGTTTAAAATACTTATACTTGGTATCGAAAAAATAGTTCCTATGGAGTAGGTAGTTACTATTATTAACTTGTATCGGAATTTACTACACGCAGCAATTAACTTGGCACCTGCGGGGAATGTGCTCCCCACTCCCACCACACCTCACCGCCTATCACTCTCCCGAGTGACAATGAGACAAAACATTACAGCGAGGTGCCTAGTTAACTTCTGCGTGTTGTATGTCCTTAAAAGGCCTGCGTGCAGAAGTGTGAATTGGATACCCTTGACTGCAACCTCTCACAAATACACAGACTTTTTTCACGAATAACATAGTTCCGATCGAAGTACGAGCATCAACTCATGTCATTATATTAATGGTTAGTTTGAACAAGAAAATTGCCATGAAATTGTCATGTCCATGATCCCCTGTGATTTATGGTGGTACATACCTGCGGACGTGCGTGATAGTTTCCAAATAGTTATATAAATAAACTAGAGTTTCACTCCGAACTGAGATCTCGCGATAACTGGTAATAGTTGGTGTTTCGATCGTATATGGCACAAATGAGATGAACTTTGAAAATCGCATTTTTAGCTTGTTTTATATATTAAACAATCTTACCTGAACTACGAATCGCTTTGGAATATAGAAACAAAACTTCATCGTACTCGTTATTACTCTATGCGAAAATCAGCTGTTTTGGGGTCAAATAGAACAGAATAGAATAGAAAAACGTTTATTTAAATCAGATCAAACTCAATGAATCAGCTGTTTTAGGTAGCAATCTTGATTCCAAACTTCTTGTGCGTTTATTTATTAGTTCTAAAGATGATAAAAATACCAAAAATTGCTTATTTGATAGAGCATGTGGAAAAATGTTTTTTATCGATAATATTATTTCTTTTTGTTGATAGAATCACCCCCTTTCGGGATGGTTTAAATGTTATGAATCACCTTGTATATTATGTTTTTTTTTATTATATACAGAAGGTCGACAACTATTATTTAAATATTATCAATCCAATCTTGACAACATAACCGGCTTATCTAGAAACAAATACAAGATATACCAATAACGAGAGCAAAATTAGAAATCGTAGTATCATTTGTAACAGACGCACCTGGCGCAACCTCTGACCAGGACCTGTTCTGATGATGAATTGCATCCGTCTAATTAGCCATCAGTGTCCTTATTCGAGCTCGTGACATCAATTTGCACGCTGCGTTGCGTTTGCGCAGGGTACAGTCATAAATGATTTATACTAACGATTTATTTTATAGAGATTTAGGAGAGTAAGGATGCCAGAGCTCTGTATGGGTAGAAGCGTTATGGGTTCGACAACGCGTGCGTGATGCCTCTGGTATTGCAAGCCTTCATAGGCTACTGTAACCATTTACCGTATGCATGATTGCCACCGTGGTGGCCCCGGCTAAAGAATAGGCCCCTCCATATCTACCTATCCGCGGATGTCGTAAGAGGCGACTAAGGGAAAAAGCTAGGGGATGGGCAGCAGCGTCCCTCATTTTAACAACGATAGCTCTAACTGCGCTCGCCAACCCGCATGCCCAGCGTGGTGAGTATGGGCAAATCCCCCCACATGATAGGAATTCGCTCTGTCTGTGGGGGAGGCCATGTTCAGCAGTGGACGTCGTACGGCTGAAATGATGATGATGATGATTGCCACCTTAGCTTACCGTAGCCTATGAACGCTTACAATTCCACAGGCATCACGCTCGCGTTGCCTTGCCAACCCTCCCCATAAAGAGCTCTGGCAATCTTACTTACCGCAGGAACACAACACTATTTGAAACAAATAATGTTATTTGGCTGTGATCTTCTGTAAATACCTCCCCAGGTTGGCTGCTCCAATTTAGAGCGAGAAAATCGTGCTGTTCCTCGTATTAAAAATCTCGCCCAAAATCAAAATGTCAACGATCATTGGAGTTCGGATTAATTTTTACGACATGTCACATCTCCGCTACTTGTGTTTAATGTGGTTTTATTTGAATAATTTATTGGGACCTGCTGCTGTTTGATTATGACCATGCTTGGTGATCATTAGGCGAGTTGGTGATTTATTTAACATATTATGATTTATGTAACAATTAATTGTTTCGTGGAATTTTAGTGGTTGTACCAGTTTTGGACGTTGAATTTTGAAGTTTCTAATTTGGCATTTGCGAAAATGGATAATGATTATGCAAACGTCAGTCAGATACAAAATATTTATTTCTGTACTTGTATATAGCACATACAGGTTTTGTAGTCTGCTTTTAAGCAATTATTTACTTGTATTATAGATACCGCTATATATATAAAAATTCAAGATAAAAATATTTATATAAAGATTTAAGCAGGTAAACAGATTTGTCCACTCTAAGTATAAGTGTGGGTATGTGTGTGTGGGTGTATATTTGTGTGCTTTCAAATAACATCGTTCTGAACCCAACCCTCACCGGCCCGTGGTAAAAAGAAATATTATTAGCGGGAAAAAAAACATTTTTTTTTCAGATTATTTCTCAACAGCTGATTCATTGAGTTTGAACTGATTTGACTTCAAAACAACTGACTTTATACCACGGGTCGGTGAGGCTTCACCCTGCCGATCAACAAACGAGGCTCTATCGCCCCACCTACAAACCCGCACTAGACCAGAGCGTTAAACGCGGCCAGCGACCCCCCCCCCGCACCTCCGCCTCCTATGATAACACTTTGGGGGAGGCATATGTCAAGCAGCGGACTTCTACAGGCTAATGATGATGATGAGGTACACCTTGTCAGTAACATACATATTAACATCCATTCTGTTCTGTTTCTACACATCTAGTACATTTCGTTACTTATCCACAGATCCGTTAACATTCAATCGGCATCAATATTATTTTGTGTAACCTGTCACTTATTTACCGAAACATTGATGACATTTTGATGGCGACTTTGCATTTGCTTTACATTTATTACTTCGCAGCGGGTATTAAAAACTTGTTATGAACATTGACATCAACTTACTAGAAGAGATTTTATAAATGAAAATACAAAAAATTGAAGTGGTAAATACTTTATGTTCTGTTAACAATTAATTAGCATTGCCATCCTGCGTGCCAATTTCGCCAGCGTCTTGAGGACGCTTCCGACTGGTAGTGATCAGGATCAGTTTAGCTATCTTTAGATCGTTTGTAACGGTCTTTAGATGGCTCAACTGTTTCTTGTGTATTTTGTAAATATTAACTTGTATTAGTTTTAAGTCTCTTTCTTTAAATAAAGTTTCTGTTAACTATATTTTAGGTTTATTGTAATCTTGCACTACCACCTTAAAAAAGTATTATACAGAATTATTTATAAAATGCACAAAAACCTTAGATACCGCAAATGATTTGCAATAAATTGACAAGAAAAAATGTTTGGTTGTTGTAAATTGATAATAGGATCGCAAAATCGCAAATCGCACTTTCTGCAGAGTTAAGACTGGCTGATGTTTTATTATGGAGATATCTTTAGACAAGGTATAAGAAAACAAACTTATTTAAAAAAAAATACCAAAAATGATTTCGCCTAGTCGATTATACGTGTCTTTTCCACAAAGCATTACCTCCAAACTTTCAAACTCAATAATAAACAGGCAAAAAAGTCACGCGTCCATTGCGCCTCCGATCGCACCGATAATTTTTCAACACACCATCTACTTATTACGATCATAGGTAGAGCATTAACTAACGCATAGTTCTACTACTAAACTACCAGCAAAACCTAACCTTAACTTCTGAGGTGTAGCGTCGAAAATCACTTGGTTTTTCGATGCGGATGCTTTTTGTTTTATCACTGGAAATCCAGCTGTATGATGATGGAAATAGGTTGGTTTTGGTTTGAAGGTAGAGTAAGAATAGTGCGAGCATTTCAGCTAGACATCGGTCAAAGAATCGTGACCGGACCATCCCAACCACCTGACGTCTACCAGTACTAGTACTTAATGTAACCTCGTCGACCGACGGTACAAAACATGGACGCTTTGGTTTTCCAAGAAGTGCCTACCACCACATCACGTCCGTAGATCTTCTAGGCTTGGTTACGAGGAACAGGTGTAGATTGACCTAGTTTCTAAGACGCTTCAAAGTGATCCGTTGTTTTTGGAATAGCTTGCAGTTGCTTAGGTGTAAAAACCGTGACAGTAGTAAAAGAAAATAGACTTCATAGAGGAACTTCAAAGAGAAAAACTTCAGTTCACATTTCAGCGAGGTTTAAACTTATACTTAGGAAGCGAGCACTTCTCTGCATAATACATTAAGTATAACTACTTAGTAAAGTAGGTAAAAACTCCAAAAATGACAGTAAAATTAGATAAATTTCCCCTCCTAGACAGATTCACGCCTGAATACCTCAACCGGTAAGCCTCATATTGAAAGCGTTTACCGGCTGACTACAGCCGTCATATAACGGTGAACGCTTTTTAGAAACCATAGCTAAGATCAACTTCTTAAATACCGGTGTTGGTTTAAACTTTAAACGTTCAGTAATATTATTCCGTTTGATATATAAGCCCTTCAACATGCGATTTTCGGATTTGGGTTTTTGGTGGGTAGTTGACCTCTTTATTTTATTAATGTTATCGCATAACATACGAGAGGCATGGAGAGGCTAACCCTGGTATTCTAAGTCGTCACTCAACCAATTTTGAGTTTCACTAAATCAAATTTTACGGCAATGAAAATGAAACTGATCGAAAATTGACGCAATTCTTGATCAGTTTCATCAGACTAACTATAATTTTATCGCACCTGCTGTCAAATTAGATTCAGTGAAAATAAAAGGCCATATAGGTAGCTACAGCTAGCAGACCGACAACCGTTGGCAAATAAATTTTCTCGTATTGCGACCACGAAACGGATGACGCAGTGTTGGATGGCTCCCCACCCGATGGACCGACGATATTCTAAAGGTTGTGGGAAGTTGGTGGATGGAGAAGGCTGAAGATCTTTCGTCATGTCACTCTTTGGTGAGGCCTATGTTCAGCAGTGGACTTTATCAGGCTGATGATGGTGATGATGACAAAGAAAACTTTATAAGCCAACCTTACAAAGTTTCTCCCAGTTATTTTTACCGATCGATTCGATTTTATTACCTCCTAAAATCAACACTCAGTTTATACGGCTAAAACTTCAACATTTACATTAACCAATATAAATTAATCTTCTTACGCGCGGCACGATCACGTCATGAAATCATAAAAATTATGACGTACCGATAAATTTTGTATCATAATCTTTATGACTGAAGATGACATGGGACCGTCATATTCTCATACGTTCATAGTTTTTTCACACTTCAATATTATAGGAGCTATTGAGACTTAATTTTGGTCTAACTGAACTACCATAACAACTAAATCCAACACTTCCAATTTGGTTGTGAAATTCTAAATTTGTTACGAACGAAAGTCAGTTTGTTAGCTTTTCTTTTCTTGGACACTCGCATCTTTAAGATTTTTACAAAATCTTATATATTTTTTTGCCTAAAGCGGGAATCTGACCCGCGTCCGAGTTTAGTTGCGAATGACTCAAAATGAAACACATTCATACAAAGAAAACAATGTCAGTCTAATTTCAGGTACCTAAACTTCTAATTCTGAGACTGAGTAGTAAACAAAATAAGCCAACATTACCTGACAGTCCTGACACACACTAGACATGTACCATCTCCCATACTAATAACACAACATTTTTTCATAATGCACGTACGCGAGGGCACGGTCGTGACCGGCCCTTGACAGCTACTTTTTAGCATCTTGCTCGTTTTGCGTAGATTGCTCTCTTTGTCTACTCTTATTTACGTGCCCGCCGCACCTCCATATTCGCAAGGATCGCGTAATCATTGAGATGGGGTGCAGATAAGACAATTTTCTAAAAATACCTTTATAAAAGTGGTAAGAACTGTATTTTGGCCCTGTCATTCAAAAGCTTGCGTAACTTCAACTTTTTCGTTTGTCAAATTAGCTATTTTTGTGAGTCGAGAAGTTCACCATGAAGATTTGTACCTTAAACAACTGATTCATTGAGGTTGAGCTGATGACCCCAAAACAGCAGATATTTGCATAGAGTTTTCAATAAAAAATTATGAATTTAACTAAAGTCGTAGAACAAACTTTAGTGCCAATTTGTTGTAAATTAAGCCCCTTTCGGGATAACATACATATTATGAATCACTATCTGACTAACATATCGGTTTAAAGAACTTTATTCAGTACTCAATAAGAACAATACAGTTCACTTAAAAAAAAAGAGTACTTAAAAAATATAATAATAAACTTGATGGGTAGTCGATCCCTAGTTAGCAAATATAAACGATAACCACATCAACCCGTGATCCAGAAAAGATGTGGTAAACAAGATTCTTCATACAGTGATAACTATGTGATTTCTCTAAAATTTGTTATACCTGTATTGAGGGTACCTGGAGAGTATCAAGTAATAAATGTTACCCCTATTCTAACCCTTCCATTATTTTTGACCTATCTCGTAAGAGGAGGTAGGGCACAGCGAGATTTTCTCGTTCTGAATTGGAGCAGCCCGCCTGGGGAGGTACCTCCGCCTTACAGAAGATCGCAGCCAAATAACATTATTTATTTCAAATAGTGTTGTGTTCCTGCGGTGAGTAAGGTTGCCAGAGCTCTTTAGGGGGGAAGGGGGTTCGGGGTCGGCAACGCGTGCGTGATGCCTCTGGTATTGCAAGCGCTCATAGGCTACGGTAACCGCTTACCATCAGGCGGGCCGTAAGCTTGTTTGCCACCTCTGTTGTATAAAAAAAAAAAAAAAAAAAAGTACTTCTAAAGGTTACTAAAGTTGGTAGGCATAAATACTCAAAAATCCTCCGTCTGCTTCTCAATCTCTGGCAATAATCACGTCTTGTCCTGTCCCTGCGGAATGCCATGGGAACGGGTAGCGCTCCCCAGTCCCGACCAGGCTTACATGACACGAAATTATTGAGATACAACTCCCTATTACCCCATTACTCGGACTATGTTAAGCGACGTACACAAGCGCTCCTTTGTACCTTTTCTACGAAGAGAAAAGCTGTCTGTCGCAAAAAACTGAACAAAAATTTACGGCCGAAGCGTGACCTGCATCTTTGTCTTTATAATCACTAAAATACTTATCCAAACTGAAGTAATTCATGTTACGTGTGCGCAAGGCTTAGGTTTATTGTGTTGTGGTAAAATCTTCTGGTTGTGTTAGATTTTCTTGAGTTTAGATAGTTTTTTAGAGATAATGGGCTGGTGTATCAGACAAAGTGAATGTATGAATGACCTAAAATAGTGGAAACAACAGCACTATAGAGACAAGAACTGACTCACTGGCACCTTCGCATAGCCACGTCAAACGTTTATGACTCGCATCGCATTGTCTTGCAATTATCAGTAGTTTCAGAAAATTTGGCACTGAACACCAACCATTCCACAATGACCCCTCATATTTTTAGGGATTCTTTGAATCTAGGGTCACAATAAAATGGTCGTGAAAAGACTCCACCAGTTAAAAAAGACCTGTACTTTCAAGCGTGCGAGTTCAAATTGGAGGTTCGGGTAATTTGGTGGTAAAAAGGGAGTAATTAGCAAGAGGGCCCGATGAATTGCATCGCGAAGTGCCGCTAACACACTGGTTTTGTTCTTGGCTCTGTTGTTGGAGGATAAAGAGCCGTTGTGCTTGAAATTCGATCGCACGCGACATCGCCGCTGTTTTGGGGAGGTTAGGCAATTTGCGTTTACAAAACACGTTTATGAATGGTATCTATCTACAGTAACATTCTACATTCAACTCAAATGCCTTGGTTTCAAGCGAACTTTTCCATCATCACTCTGGTTAAGGCCAATAGCTCGGTAAAGCGTGGCTGCAATGGCAGCGAGCGTGACTGTCAATATTTATACATACGCGCCACAAAGAATCA
Source organism: Anticlea derivata (assembly GCA_947579855.1). Taxonomy (NCBI): domain Eukaryota; kingdom Metazoa; phylum Arthropoda; class Insecta; order Lepidoptera; family Geometridae; genus Anticlea; species Anticlea derivata. Next base: position 8,076,628 of record OX388271.1, on the reverse strand, counting down.
ATAATTTCTACCGCAACTTTGGGCCATCGAAATAATATGCCAGGTCTATAATTATGCCAGTAAATCCATCTTTATATTCCATTCATCTGGATAACCAGCTGCTAGATACCCAATGCGCTGTATCCACGATGAACGCCTTGAGCGCCTACAAAGTTTTTGAGATAAATGGAACAATTTAATTCCGAATAGAACTGAACATAGAAAACCTTAAATTATGAGTAATAGTAGAAAGGCGTTTATTCGCATAGGATCTCTAAGACCTTTTTGATCATGAACATTATCATTTCATTAAATTACGAAGTAAATTTTTGCCCAGTCTCCCCCATTCCTTCAGCACAAGGCAGTACTGTGCGCGACAAAGCTCCACTGTGCAGTGCTAATCACTTTCACGTGCCGCTGTCGCTGACTGCACTGCACTTCCTCACTTGTGTTGAGCCGTCGTTTCTTGTGACTCAGTTCTTTTACAGTTCTTTTTGATTAACACAGAACAGAGGCAGTACGTGCTCGTATGGGTGAGAAGTTGTATCATAGTGGGCAAATTATCAGAGAACTTGAGAGCCTAACTAAATTTTTGGGAAGGCATGTCTAACAGTTGTCTTCTACAGGCTGATAATAATGATGATGATGATTGAGAGTTTGTTTGTGGGTTTTTATAGTTACTTAGGATTATGATTTTTATGCCAAAATCTAAGAGCATTATTTCTAGGTCGACATGTCAAAAATAAGTCGAACAACGCGCGTGGAATATAGGTGAATATCGTGATATTATGTTCGATTGATTGTTATGTAACGAGAAGAGCGTTAGGTATGAATGTGCATGGATATAAGACTAGAGGAAGGCTAACAGAAGAGAGTGGAAGAAGAAAACATGTTGTGCCGACCCCACATAATGTGGGACAAGGGCAGGAAGAAGAAGATGTTCGATTGATTGTTAAATTACTATAAATCACCAACATGAGATCAAACTTCGATATTTATTTATTCATTTTAAGCGCATGAAACTTATTACATATCAACCTAGTAGTTATTAACAATTTGGGTTTAATAAGCTGAACAACCGCTGCCCAAACTGACCATTGAACTTGCCGTACTTAACAATATGTTCTATCAAAAAGAACAGAAAAATATATTTCAACCAATTAGCTTGCTACTCGTATATTTCTAAACAACAATTAACATGCAATAAAATTAGCAATACAGGAAATCAAAACCCAATATTTGTACAACCACTCGTTTCAAGTACGTAAGTACCTTTTTCATAAGAGAATAATCACTAGCAGCGAATTCACGGACCCTTCAAAAAAGGACCGACAAAAACTTCGAACTCAAACGGTGCATGAAATATGGAAAAAAATTACGCAAGTGAACAACCGTCCTATTGAAAGCCTCATAAAAATATGATTGACATGTTTCTTAATATGACATCTTTTCCGCCCGGTGATATTTTTTTGTCGCCCGTTTGTGCCCAACTTCCTCTACCCCCAAAACGTCAATAGTACCTCCAAAACTACCAACCAGTTTCCACTTTAGTATAGATATAATAAGACTGCTTTTTGAATGGTATCTCTTTGAAACGAATGACAAATAATCTCTCAGATACCATTAGAAAGGAGATATTAAGTGCTCAGTAATCCAATTACTTCTTTGTCATATTTAGGATGTGGATTATGTTTCTATTGAGCCGCCATGTTTTACCCCGAATTGTGATTATGTACAAAGGGATATCTATTGAAGTTTTGTTCTTTTGTTCGTTTATATAGTTGTGAAGATACCGCCGGAATAATATTAGTTTTATATTGTGACGCAAGATCCATGCAATTATTTATAGCAAAAATATCTGTATTTTCAGTATATCATCATAATAAGCGTCTCGCCTTTGTGATAAGGGATTTATCATTTCTAGATCCCAGAAGTTTAAAGGTAAAAGAAGCATTGCAACCAATATTTTACAATTAATTTTTCTTGAGTCTTGAGCCTTTTCTATCCGCAGACTTCCCGCAACTTTAACAATTGGTGGGGGACTGCGTCGCCCGCAAGTTTTGACAGTGACAAAGATATATATTTTTTTAAATTATTTTTCCAAATTTTTTTCCGGTTTTTGTACAAAATCTTCATGAATTACTGATGATCACGTCGTAAAAAGTAAAATTGTCGTAGATCACATCACACTAATTAATATTACTAAGAAACAGCCAATATATTACAATTTAAACTTTGATAACTTATCATGTGGAATAACTAACATATGACAGGTCGGTTCTTATTGTGTCTTTAGGTCAGTAGTGGTCAGTAATTGACAGATAGAATAGGGTTATCAGAATAGCGAAATGACATTACATGATAGTCTAACTAGAAATGGTCGTGTCAACTTTGCCGACTCTACCCACCCTGATCGTACAATTTTCAACGTTAGCCTTGTGAATATAGAGTTTAAATTGGTTTAAAGGGGTGTGTCTTAGATAGTAGAAAATTGGTCGTATATCACGCAATTAAAGTCCAATACATGTCGTGATAAATATTTCTGGTTACATGAGTCATTTTAGATTGAAATTGATGGACTTGTGCCGCAGACTATTTGACAGTTTCTATGTTAACGTTGGCAGTGTGATTGTGTGACCCATCTCTTCGTAGAGATTTAACCGCTACTGAATGCTAGTCATAAAATAAAATAAAAACTAGTTTTTCCAATTAACATTTTGTATCTAGAAATTAACTGTGTAACAGTCCGAGAATAAGACTGACCCAGGCCATTCTTAGGCCCATAAGTTTACAAAATAGTAATTATTAAAAAAAAACGGAAAAGATTTCATCTATTTCGACCTACTTTCATTGAAAGATACGACAGTAGGTAATATCTATGCTTATATTTGGCTGTAGGATTCTTAATCGTCGCGAAATAAAGTCACCAGTAAGTTGAAAGGCAGTGGCCAACGTTCTATTAGGAGATCCAGAGAACTAATGAAATGGGTGATTTTTTTTTAGTTCTTAATGAAAATAGAAACAACTACTGCCAAAAAAGGTTTTTTTTTTCGTACTTATTGTGCTATCACTAGGTTAGGTACACGGTACGTACTTATAGCCCTCTCGTAGAAACACATCGATAAAATCTGGTCAGTTAATTATTCCCGCCTCCAATAATTAGTGGATTGGTCACAGGACTCTTTACGACTGTGAATCGAAACAAAATTATAATTACTCGTAAATCGGACCGAGAAGATCGATTCTCGATTATGAGCATCGGAATATCGATTACTGTGTGTGTGTGAGATGAGATGTGTTGGTGAGAGTGTATGGATTAGTTACTAATTATTAAATTAGTAATACCAAACTATGAAAGAGTAGTGTGAACCGGGGTTATGTGAACGGGGGTGATAGGAAACCTTGATCACAAAATGCACATTATCAGACATGAGGCTAAAATGAAATTGACTTTGAGGGTCGAATATTATTAAAACAGCTTACTTTAGTATTCTAAGTCGTCACTGAATTTCACAGGAATTGTGATAAAAATAATTTAAATTTGATATCAACAGACGATAGATAACACTAATATAATTTAAACAATTGACGCAGATGCCATGAAATTTGATAAAAAAAAATATAGGTATTTAGTGAAACTAAAAACTGGTTGAGAGTCTTAGAATCTTATAGAAGTCTCTTATACTAAGTGTATGCTATTGGAGTCTGCATTTGTATATGTGCATGCGTGTGTATGCGAGCATGTGTGCGTGTATACGAATAACAGATTTATTGTTAATGGTGTCCCGAACATAATTAAAATGGTTGATGTTTCGCCCGGCCCGACCGATGCGGCCGACGTCCTTCGTAAGGAGTATAGAGTAGCCTGTGTATTCAGAGCAGGTCATATAGCTCGCAGAACCTACAACCGATGGGTAATAAATATTTATCGAATGGCGACCACTAACCGGGTGATGCAGTGTTGGAACGCCCCTGCGGGAAGTAGGTGGATAGTAAAGGCTGAAAACCGTTTATCATGGCAAACTTTAGGGGAGGCTTATGTCCAGAAAAAAACTTATACAGGCTGATGATGATGTGTACTCAGAGGCATCACAGTTAAAATGACTTTTGATCCATATATCAACATTTTGGTATCACATATTGGCCACATTATGGCCTTTTTTGACGCATCACAGGATTTTATTTCACTAGAGTCACATTCTATGCACGTTTTGTTCAAAGCCGTTCATTCAGATTTTTGAATGCTTAAATTATCCAAAATTCAAAAAACTCTTGAAAACAGATTAAAGATTATATATGATATGACACACTAAATACCACCACCTAATGCATTCCATTTCTAGTGGATTTGATGCATTTTATTCAAGTTTCAAACAGAGAAAATACTGGGTAACTAACATTTTTCGTAAATAATCTAATACCTATATGATGTTCATCTATAATATCTCTCATTATCCGGTATTATGTCAATGACCATATTGTTTTATATATTATTTATATGTTTTTATGTTATATATATATAAATATATATATAACATTTGTGTGATAAACACAGATGTTTGTTCTGTGTCTGGGTGTTAAATATGTATATGTCTATCTATTATGTATATCAGTCTCTGGTACCTACCCATAGTATGCCTAGTTTGGGATCAGTTGACCGTGTGAATATGTCCGGAATATGTATTATTATTATTTATATTTTATTATAATAGAATTCAAAAATACGGGTATTTTATTTGTGTTGTCAGTTTTGGTTTCATTTCGGATTCTCTACATCAACACTTCTCTACCTCTGAAGTGGTGTTATAGATGATGAACGATAAGCGTGGACTGTGGGATCTCACCTTGTGCTATATGAACCCGTGGCGCCATCTGCCCACACTTTTATTTGTAGCTTCAAATAGCCGTTATCACCTGCCTCGTAATCTATGTATCGGAAATGGAAATGATTACACATTTTATAAATATTATTAATAAGCACTATTGGCAGGATGAGCTCGACCGATTTCTGATAGACTGGGTTGACGTTGCACAGGATCGTGAAGTGTGAAGGGAATGGGGGGAGGCCTTTGCCCAGCAGTGGGATAAAAACGGCTATAAATAGAAAGCACTATTGTAATGTTTATAATGCATCAGGGAATTTAAATAATAATTGAAGATGGAAATGAAATAAACTGTGGGCCTAGTACGAATAACTCACGATACGATAGCAAATGTGAAATAATAAACAATCAATTTTATTGTCGTATCGTAAGCGTGACGTTATCTTGTGGATTATTTCCGCTGCGTACACACTTTTATTATTCATGCTTGTGAAGTTTTCAAACGGCGTGTGATAATTATGTCATCTAGAATATGTTGTAGGTGAATTAATTTAAAAATAATTCTTACATGTTATATATTAACAGCTTGGCAGCTCTGCCAAGTCATACCTTCTTGCTCATGTAAACTCGTACACACAAATCGATCCTTCTCTTCGATCTTTTATCGATAACATTTTGCTTTATTCGTTTTATTTACCTAGGTACTTATTTCAACAAATTGAGGTGACACAAAACGGCAAACCGCTAATGTCATGTTAAAAATAAACACTGTCAGTTTCCCCGAACGCTGAATCATTTAAAACTGCTGACGATTAATCAAAATTCCACCGTACGACCATAATTATTAGACACGAGTTTATTTAATTTATTTCTGTGTCCAATACAGCATGGGTCGTCCCGAATATCGGGGTACCGCCCTGCTATTACTACAGACTGGTCGCTTGCCCATATAACATGGTTTGTAGGCTTTTACACTGGGGTACAGGTAGTACTAAGTAGCAAATCATCATTATCATCATCAGCCTGAAGACTAAATAGGCCTCTCCTAAAGATATAGATAGATAGATAACACTTTATTAATCACCACACGGAAACACGACACACGAAACGACGAACATGATGGACGGTCTTGAGCCTTCTCAAACCACCGGCTTCTCGCATGCAACCTTTACAATATCATGTCGGGTTGTAGGTACAAATAATCAATAAATTATTTGTATATGATGGCAGATATGTATTTTTGTAAGAGCTAGGTTTCAACTGCCAACAGCGACACTGTTTTGACAGAATAAGATATTTTTTACAAAAACTAAAAACCGACTTCAAATTTCTGAATATTCACAAGATTAATATCAAACTCATTTTTTTGTGATCAACCTCTTTGCGTTTTGCTTACCTACTGAGGATGACATTGGCCACTTACACTTTCGAATAAAAAACAAAAGTAACTATGAAATCCATTCATCATCAATAATAACTCTTATGGTACTGACTGACTGACTGACAATCAAACGTAGTGGTTTTATTCTCTTTGAAAATCAACGCAGAGCCTAGTAAGAGTATGACATTTGCAGAGTAGCTTCCTGTTGTAACGTATGGGTGCACAGAAATAAATTCCCGATACACAACCCCTAAGTTTAAAGTTTATGTAAAAATAGCAGCAACCGAACGAAGTCGCGGGGATAACCATACTAAAATTCGGCATGTGGTGATTTCAAGAGAAGATGACGTTTTTTTAAGTTTTCCGGGACAAGTTGCAATCCCTCAGGAATTAAATTAAAATGGGACCACCCCGGGATCATACTCTATACACTAGCGAGAGAATCATCAAAATCGGGTTACTATTGGCGGAGATATCGAGTAAAATATACATAAAAAAAATAAAAATACAGCCGACTTGAGAACCTTCTCCTTTTGGAAGTCGGTTAAAAATAGACAGAAAATATGTTTTTTGTATCGAAATCCTCGATATTTTGATATAATTATGGCAATTGCAAGAACTAAGAGAGATAGTTTTACCCATTACACATTACATATACAATGAATTTGATTTTGTAAATCTTCAGATTCCACCAACTCCGATGTGAACGCACTCTTACGTGATGGGTACACTTGTTACGCGTTAAAAAAAAAGCAGAGGTGAATCTCGTTCATCGGTGATATGTGAGGGTGAACCCATATCGTCATCGTCATTTCAGCCGTTAGACGTCCACTGCTCCACATGGCCTCCCCCACAGACAGAGCAAATTCCTTATCATGTGGGGGGATTTGCCCATACTCACCACGCTGGGCATGCGGGTTGGCGAGCGCATTTAGAGCTATCGATGTTAAAAGGAGGGACGCTGCTGCCCATCCCCTAGCTTTTTTCCCTTAGTCGCCTCTTACATCTGCGGATAGGTAGATATGGAGGGGCCTATTCTTCAGCCGGGGCCACCACGGCCAACATATAAATATATAAAACTTTTGCAATACTCACCGACTGACTGACAAATACTGACAATCCACCGTGCAACAAAGCTGCGAAACTCTTAAGAAATCTGAAAAAAAAAGATTTACATCTTGTCGTCTCCTTCTTTCATTTATAGGTGTTGTTGGTAGCTACACATACCTACACCTTCTTCTTGTAATCATAAAGATGTGGTTTTTAAACTGTGACCATCCTCTAGCTATTTCGGGCTGGAGTCTTGCCCGAAATACCTACATCGGTTACAGTTTTTAGATCATTATAGGGACGAAGGTCACTTACAGCATAAAGGAGAAACACAAGCAAAGTAGCGGGCATTCAACTAGTAATAAAGGTGTACAAAAAGGTACGTATGAAATAAGTTCGTGAGATCGTAATACTGATAGCGAGATTGGGCGATTGTACCTCACGTGTCCTGACGCTACGGAGAAGTCATATTGAACTGAAGATTTATTGGCTTCGTAAAGCAGTTTGAAATAACGTTCGGAGCTGTTAATTTTCATTTCAATGGAGTTCAAATTGATAAATTTCGAAATCTTGAATTAATAAAAGTTAAAAACTAGAAATGTACGAAAAACAATATAAAAAAAATACATTTCCTAAATACTAGCATTAAGGTAGTTCGGAGAACTGATGACTATTGGGGTAGAAAGGTTCTGGAGTTCAAACCACGCGCCGGAAATCGTAGCGTAGGATGGCCACCCACTAGATGGAAAGACGACCGTTGGATGCAGGACGCACAAAATCGGTCGCTCAGGGAATCTATAAAGTCAGCAGATGACTCCTATGGCTTAAATGATGGATAAAGAACACTGTAAAATAGAATCACGAGGGTAAAAGGTATCCCCGAAAGTATTTGTGTTGAAAAATATCAAACAAAATTATCTTACGAAGTTGATTAAAATTATTCACATAATAGAAATAAACACGACGATCAATAGAACAAGCTCCAACAAAACTGTAAAAAAGCTTTCAATTAATGATTCAACATAAATAATAGCCAATAAATGTTGACAGGAAATATTGTCGCAGCAAGGGACGAAATGGATTATTAAAAGGTACTACATCAGCGGGGCCTAAGGCGCCGGGTACACCGTACTGTATGATAATGAGAGAACGGAGCGCACTATATGGACAAAATAAGGAATGAGTACATTAGAGGAAGTTTAAAAGCAGCGCCAGTGACGGAAAAGTTGAGGAGTAATTGGTTAGCGTGGTAAGAGCATGTTATGAGGAGTTATAAAAGTTACCAGAAAAGTGCTAGGTATGAATGTGGATGAATATAAATAGAGGAATACCAAAGAAAAGATGGATGGATCTTAAAAAAATATGAATAGAAGTTTGGAGATGGCGGCTCTCAGAAGAGAGTGGAAGAAGAAAACATGTTGTTCCCCGCATAATGTGGGACAAGGGTCCCGTACTATCAACTTAAGTAAGTTGATAGTCTTAAAAATCTCGTGGCCCAAGGGCAGGAAGATCGTAAAGCTCAATAATTAAGTTTAATAATTGTATTATTTTAATGACAATTGTCGAATTCCCATAAGTAATAGAGCAAACTTTATTGCCAACTGGGTGTAGAACAAGCCCTTTTAGGGATTGTATACTTATTAAAAATCACTTTGTAAAGTACTATTTTAGAGCTAGTCTTTAACAGACTTATGCAGTAAACTGATTACTTTATAACACTTAGATACAAAAGTGATGACATCGGTGTGACCGCACACTTTAGCCCTATATTAATGTCGTCACGTTACAGTAAATTATCGGGACGTCCAATTGGCCGGTGCCGTGACAAAAGCGCATAAATACAGGGAAGTTGTTACAGGCGAGGAGACACGCAGGCCCAAGACGCGTACCTTGCGGGACACTGAATGTTTACGTAGTGTTCCGTGAAAATTGAGGTTATTTTGGTAATTAATTATTAGGATCTGATAATGGATTGGGTATTTTGACTGAGTTTTAATCTTTGCGCTCTATGTGAAAATTAGAAGACGGAAAATCACAGTGTCAAAAGCGTCCATTATATATATATAAACTGCCTCAGATATAAATAATTTTGAGACATTTTTGATAGTATTACAAATGAAAATCAGAAAGGTGATAGAAATAATCATGATTCTATAAAGAACATTGACAAAAATAATGAAGCAATAAAGATCCCGAATGATGACCATTACATTGCAATCACTCTACAAGGTGTCCCAGAATATTTAAGGTTTCCCAAAATATATTTAAGTCTCCAACACGTTTTATTTGCCTAAAACCTAAGGTTAAAATCTTTTTAAAAACAGTACTATTTTTAATATTATTTAGAGGTGCTAGATGCTTTATACTTGACGAAGCAGAAGATTTATCAGATTATTTTGACATGCGTGTTATTCAAAAAATCATATTAGATTTGTATTAAAATACCGAAATAAAAAGAATGATCCCATTCCCGTAGAGATTGAGGTCTTTTGGCATAAAAAAGCCATCATGCGCTGGAATTTTGGCAATGTTTATTTTTTCATCAATATCCGCGTGCTTCTTTCGTGGTATGTACCAACTATCATGATGATGATGACGACGATTTCCTCCTAATTTAAGTGTTGTCTGTTAACAAATTGTTAAGCAGCTTGTGGCTTGACTTACCCACGGCATCGCTTGCGTGGTATTCGGACAAAGATAAGCCTTTATGCTACTTTATTTCTGCGCTAGAGGTCGCGGGTTCGATTCCCGCACTGGACAAACATTTGTGACTAACACAGATGTTTGTTCTGTGTCTGGGTGTTAAATATATATCTATTATGTATATCAGTCTCTGGTACCCATAGTACAGGCTATGCCTAGTTTGGGATCAGTTGACCGTGTGAATATGTCCGGAATATTTATTATATATATATTTATATACTTTATTACATACTGCCAAATTTCATCCGTTTGATAGTTACGGCTTAACTGATTAATGAACATCTTCACAAACATACATTTTAACAAACTTTCTCATTTTTTATATTAAAGTGGGAAGCGGGATAGTAGGAAGTCGGATTGTGGGACTATCATGAGAACACCCTGAACATAATGTTGCATGATACGTGGTACGACATGGGGCTGTCACCAGGTACTGAATCAGCGGGTGGTAGCCATCAGGCGGTGTCGAACGCCGTGATCCTTCGCCCGACTGATATTCTATTAAAGTTGCTTTATTTTATTTTGATACGGTACTTCATCATCTTTGAAAGCAATTTATTTACGCGTTTATAAGAATAAGAAAGTTCAGTATTTGGTACCCCTTTTTTTCTCTTAGAGCTTCTGAATCGTGAAGGAAATTTAGAGGAGGAAAAAGATCGATCTTGGGTCAGGTCTATACGCTACATAGTCATCATCATCATCATCATCAGCCTGTAGAAGACCATTAGAGGCGCGCGTCATTTTTAAAATTGTTTTTTTTTAATATTTTATACCTTTTCCTGTAGAGTTGCATCGGAAGAACCTGCACCTATTTTTTTATATTTCGAGTTGTATATTTATGCCAGTAGTAACAAACTAAAATCTGCATCAAGCTTCGCTGACCGCGGCGATTATCACACGAGCAGGCCCGTCGACACATCCCGTGTAGGTTTAGTGGAACACCGATGCGCCTGCGCACTGCGGGGTTACTCCAACCTCATTCGTTTATTTTTTCCATCGACATGCCACAAAGGACGGCGACTTTTGTTCTCTTGTCTCGCTTGTTAATGATTTTTACGGATTATTAATTGTGGGTTGATAAAAACCGATTGAAATATGTCGATCGTTATACGATTTGTATCCGATTATGAGTTGTTGTTTCAGTTTTGGGGTGACCGTCATAATGGCGGCACCGTAACATGGCGGAGAGAAGAGACTTCAATCATTGGTTGAAAATCTTGATATAACTATTGTTTCTCGACACCACTATTGAATTGTGCACAAAAAGAGCCTCTAAGAGGCACACTTTAATACTTTCACCACGCTGCTTCTTTCACCAACAGACATTGACCTCTTTTCAGGACAACCATTACCTGGTCATTGTCCCCAATCCAGGATGACCAAGAAAAAACCAGTTACTTAACAAGTAAGCAAGCAATATGTTATCTCGGTCACCATTATTGTTGCGGCTGTGATATGACATTAGCAATTTCTAAGGAAAACTGAGCATAGCGCCATGTGTTCTGGTTTTAGATTCCCTCTTTCTGTGTTATATTTATTTATAATTTTTTCTCAGTTATGAAAATAATCAATTTTTATATTTTTTTATATCCAGTATAAAATCCAGAATGAGGATCCTAAAATCGGTAGGTGAACCAAGATCACCGACATAACTGTCAGAATTCGCAAGTTGATGTGGCAGGGGGCAGGCCATATAGCTCGCAGCACCTACAACCGTTGCGGAATGCCGTAGGTTTTCGAATGACGACCGCGAACAGGATGACGCAGTGTTGGAAGGCCTGATGGACCGACTATGTTGTGAAGGTTGCAATTAGAAGGATTATGGACAAAAGCCTTATTTCTCCGTGGTACAATAGCAGTACCAATAAGGATCGATTCACAATTACAGTGGCTAAATAAAGGCCTAGATTGCAACAATCGCGGATAACACTTTCATGATTCAAACTCAATTGTTTGTGATTGCGAAGCTCATTGCTCATTGCATTTTGCTGTTGCATCGCCATAAGCAATCTGGTGGTTTACTGAATCTAAGAATTCGCAAAATTAACTCCAAAATCTGACCGTTGTATTTGTAGCCAAGTGTATTTTTAACTTTCCTCATATCTCACATGATTTTTAACGCAAAAGCTGTGTTTAGTTTTTCTCCAGGAATTTCTCCTCGAACCCCACTTGACCGACTAAGCCTGGTATTTTTAGTCGTTTATTTGATTTCAGGATTGTTATTAAAAGTACAAACATTTTTTCTGCTCTATAAACTTTCTGATGGACCTAATGTATGATATACCTACCTACTTATGTACCTATGTGGCCCGGCTCCGGAAACACAGTTTTTACTAGTTCGGGAGCCTATGGATTCATTTACTTGTCCAATATTTTTTGTCAATAAATAGCTTTTTGTTTGTTTGTATGTAATAATAAGATTCATTTTGTTTAAATTTTCTGTTCAAATCGGAGCCAAATCAAAGCAATTTATAAATTTTTGTAAAGCTTTTTGTTTGTTGTGTGTGTTGTTTACTATGTTACATCAATTTTTATAGGTAAGTTTTATTTCTTTCGAACATTAGCTTTTATCGGACCTACGACAAAATAGCTAAGTGATTAGGTAGCAAGATAAATTCGTCTCGGCCTTAGAAGGGAGATAACGCCAAATAGCCCACAATTGCTCTAGATAGCGATAACACGACAATTGAATTGGACAATTGAATTGTGACGTCTCAATTAAATACCGCTTTTGTTAATACTCTTTAATTAAGCTAAAAGGTTTTTAAGTCTGAGAGATTAAATTATTGGTGTCTGTCTTTAAGTAATTGAAGTATTTAAGATATCCAGGCACTCAAATCTTTGTAAATGTATATAGATAGCAATTATTGGAACGACCAAATATTACATTTGGCACTAATAACTACATGTTGCACTCGTTAGCAATTCGTACGTTTTAAAAAAACGTATCTTATTTGAGAAATAAAAAATGCTTCAGTCGTCGCTATATTAGATTTGCTATGTTAAGCCTTAAAGGTGGACAAAATTATGATACTAGCTTACGCACGCGGCTACGCACGAGTGGTACCTACAAAAAAGCCTATATGCTATTCTAGCTAAAGAACTATTTATATTCCAAGTTTCATCGAACTCGGTTGAGCCGTTACGGCGTGATTGAATAACAAACATCCAAACATCCTCACAAACTTTCGCATTTATAATGTAGTAGGATTGAGATCTGAGCTCATAGCTTCACCTAGTTTCTAAGACGTTTCAAAGTGATCCTAGTGATTTTATTGAAATATAAGCCTTTTGACTTTGACTTTGAGCTGACGCGGTCCCGTCTAATATGGGACGTAAAAAACTTCGTCACCACCAGCTTATCATCATTATCATATCAGCCATACGATCCAATGCTAAACGAATGCCTCCCCACAGATTTATAGAACGACTTTCTAGCATGTGGGAGGAAATTGCCCATACTCACCACGCTGGGCATGCGGGTTGGCGAGCGCAGTTAGAGCTATCGTTGTTAGAACAGGGAATGCTGCTGTCCATCACCTAGCTTTTTCCTCTTAGTTGCCTCTTACGACATCTACGGGTAGGTTGGTAAGCAGTGGCCTATTCTTCAGCCGGTTCCACCACTAACTTAAACCCACTTAATTAATTTGTAAATGTAAACTTTACAAACTGGATTAAGTTAAATGTTGTCATTGGAGAACACTGTAAGAAGCAATCTGTTAATCTTCGAATTGTATTAGTTTTGCCTTACAGAATTATTTCTTATTACATTTCTCAAATACGGTGTTATTTCGCTGCTAAAATGTAAACACTGCAGCTCGTTTTTAAATATAGGTTAACAAAAGTTTAATAGATTCGGAAGGTATCATCAATACCTAGCAAGGGACAACCGTACCCCTATTATTACTTAACAAAGCGGGCCTTTTGTTACAAAAACACGACTAATGAAGCCAAGGCAGAATTTTATTTCGCCGATCCGTATTCACATCGTAAATTTTCGTCAGTCACAACGATCACACAAAAAAGACGAGCAAATTACTTATGAAAATGAGAGTTATTCCTCAAAGAATACGGTTGGAAATAAGAGTGGTTTGCCATAGGCGGCATAAGGGTACAAGTCAACTGTCAAGCGATATTCGGTCACTCTTAGACATTTTTTTTATTTCATGTTTTCTTTGGCGGTTCGTTTATTGGGACCAAATGACACGACAGGTGATGGCTGTTTTTGTAACTTAGAAAATATTGTTATACAGTTTATTGCGTGTCCTGTCCGTCCGTCGATTGGAAACGTTCGTTGGTTTAATTTGCTCTTTTTAAATGCAGATGTTGCGTTCGAGATGACGTGTCCATATATTTTTTAAACTATTTTATTTACTTATATTTGTGAACACCACTATTACCTACAGTGTGGTGGCCCCCGCTGAAGAATAGGCCCTCCATAGTAATGGGGTAGTAACCCCCGTGGATATCGTAAGAGGCAACTAAGGGAAAAGGCTACGGGATGGGCAGCAGCGTTCCGTATCAACAATACCTCTGCGCTCGCCAAACCCGCATACCCAGCGGGCGAATATGGGCAAATCCCCCAAATGACTTATCATGACCACGGACAGAGCAAATTCCTTAGAATTTGCTCTGTCCGGCCATGTTCCACATGGCCGGACAGAGGCCATGTTCTACGGCGGTCTTCAAGTTAAGATTGCGTAGGTGGCTCCTTGAGCACACTTTCTACTCAGTAGATGAGCTCTACGACTTACCTATTATTTAGTCATAGGTACAGGTATCTACCAACATACAAATACATAATACAATTATATACCTACTTATAAACAATAATTAATTAAGTACCCAATAATGTGGTCACTATATTTTATTAGAGATAATGTACCCACTTGGCGTTATTAATAAAAAATTGTATTGTATTGTATTGTTCAGCAGTGGACGTCGTACGGCTGAAATGATGATACCTACCTAATACGAATTACATTACAACCAGTAGGAAGATACTCATATTGTGTAACTCATTAAAATATCAAGTTTTAATAATAAAACATCCTGCGGCCATCACAAATTGCATAACTCTAAGTAAATAAAAAACATTATACAAAAAAGAACCGTGATAATCTGTGGTCATTAGTACACATCAGTCAAAACTACGAAACAATGGTGATTGTTGTAATAAACCGACTCTATGGTATTTTGTATAGCACTTGTCTTAGCTATTAAAATTACATTAAGGTAACTTAGATCCAAAAAATTGTTGCTTTAAGAAGGATAACACATATATCGTCAACAATCTATTTTAACTTTTTGAACTACCAACTACAAATATTCGAATACCAACAAAGTATATACAATTAGCAAGTTGAAGTGGCAGTGGGCAGGTCATATAGATCGCGAACCGACAACCGTTGGGGAGTTTTTCGAATGGTGACCACGAACCGGGCGACGCAGTGTTGGAAGGCCCCCCCCCCACCCGATGGACCGACGACATTGTGAAGGTTACAGGAAGTCGGTGGATGGATGGTTTTGCTCAAGACCGTTCGTCGTGGAACTCTTTGGGGCAGGCCTATGTTCAGCAGAGGACTTCTGCTGGCTGATGATGATGATGATGATAAAGAATTGGGCCCTCCTTATAAACCTACCCGTGGATGTCGTAAGAGGCGACTAAGGGAATAAAGCTAAGGGATGGGCAGTAACGTCTCCTTACGCTCTAACTGCACTTGCCAACCCGCATGCCCAGCTTGGTGAGTATGGGCAAATCCCCCCACATGATAGGAATTCGTTCTGAAAGTCTGTGGGGGAGGCCATGTTCAGCAATCGACGTCCTACGGCTGAAGGATGATGATGATATACAATTTGAAACAAGTTTAAATAAATACAAAATTCAGCAAAGCGTGAAAACAAGTAAAATTTAAAATTTCATAACTTCAAGAGCACCGAACAATTGTAATTGGATGCAAATCTAATCCCGTAGCCAATTTCACGCACTACATCGAAGTGGGTGGTCAGTGACATTACCATTGTAGGGAAAGAAAAAAAATGGCAACAGTAAGATTTACGGATTCATCTCGAGCGACACAAATGCGAGCCCTGTGGGCAAAACCGTGACAAGCCGAAAAATGTCACAATCCTCATTGTCGAGTCATTGTCCAATAATTGCGCGGTGGCGCTACCGCATTGTGTCGAAATGGGATGAGAAAAAAAAACTTTTGTAGAAGAAAAGTCACTTTTTCAAATTTTTTGCTCAAATTAAACCCAAGTTGACAAGTGACAGAGGACAAGTGATTTTTAAAATGGATTTGCTTTGTTGTCGCGCGAAAGAAAACAACTGAGCCGACTATCGAACAGGTTGTTTTGATAGAAGTCCGTAGTAAAAATATATTGGACACATTTCGCAGTCGAGTTTTATTTCTTTAACTTTATTAAAGCTATAAAATAAATAGCGCGTTCATTAGCATTTGAGCCACTTGGGTGCTAGTAAAAACATCGCAACACAATTAGTTATTATTATTCATCCAGCCTAATACGAACAGAGGATTCAGTAAGAATTTAGCATTCCTTCCCCATTAGTAATGCACAAGTGCGCTACTGAAAAACCGACATCTGCGCAAAAACATCACACAAAATCCGCAGCACCGCAGTGCTTTTGCTCATCCGACTTGTCCCTAAAAAGCGCTCGTGGTGACACCTCCACGTCTTTCTCCCACCCCATACGCCTCGTGTTCCCGTCCCGCTCGCACGCCCGCGCTTCAGCACCAAAAGCGACAAAACGCGACACACTTTTGCCACCAGACGGCTGAAGCGACATAGAGAGCGCGCGCAATATTGGCCTCTACCCGACTTAGTTTTAAAGCTAGCGCTCCGAATTGCGCGACACATTAGAGGACATTCGCTTCTCGCAACAAAAGCGCCATATCTCTAATTATGTCCACGGGATATTCGACCTTATTGTGCTAGATATAGAGGCGATGTGTAGAAAATATCAAAAAAGGTGCTGTAAAGACACAGTTTTCAAATGTCACGGTGTGTAGTCGTCTCTTTTCTCCGGAGTCCTGTCGCATCTGGCCGGCTCCTTTGGCTTCCTTCAGCATGCATGTCCCCCCGCGTATCTTTCATCCCGCTCTGTGGTGGCTGAAGCCCAGTGTCCGGTCTCTCAGACTGTTAGACGGTCGTGTTACCGTTGCGTATGAACCACACGATCTCGATATACTGTGTCTCGTACGTGTGTATGTATAGCATTAGATGTGAAATGTACTGTGAAGTGGTGCTGAGTGTCGTTTGATGTTTGTTTGTGAGGAAGACACCTGCCAGAAGCATTCATGATTCAGGTTAGTTGAGTATTTATTATTTTTAATTGGACACTATGAAGGATCTGAAAAGAATTTTATAAAAGCTCTCTAATGTTTCTCATTAGGACTCGTTATTTGTCTTAGAAAAAATATAAATATCAATGCAACATTTCATAACTTTTTAAGTACCTACCTAACGCAATTTTTACCTTTAGTTTGATGGAGGTCTTTTTTTCTTTGTTAACGCTAAAAAAGGAAACTTTGGTTATCCTTAAATTAGTTGGAAAAATTCTTCATCTAGTATGGAAATTATTTTTGAAAAACAAAGATGGTCGCAAGGACACTGAAAAAATAATAATCTTTATTTCTAGGACCAGGGTTGATCAGTTTTTACTGTTTTAAGTTAAAACAGAATTAAATCTATTACTTACTAGCTTGCACCCACGGCTCCGCTCGTATGGTACCTGGATAAAAAGTAGCGTTTTTGCTATTAAAGGTATAGATCACTATTTATTCCAATCGGTTTTATTGAAATCGGTTGAGCCGTTACGGCTTGATTGAACTACAAACATCCAAACATCCTCACAAACTTTCGCATTTATTTATAATATTAGTAGGATAGTAAACTGTCACAACCGAAAGATTATCAGAAGGCATTTTTGTGCAGTTTCGTTGTAGTTGCTGTAGCATGTAGAGCATGAAAGTTCATGAAGCTTGACATTGCATAAATTATTTTATTACCTACATATCATTCATTACTCATATGAGGTAGCCACATTTTTTTGAGCGTATAAGGTTCGTCTTAGAGTAAAACAGAAGAATTTAAAATTAATGTAACTTGGCAATTTGTTAGTTTTACGAAATATAAAAACGTATGTCTGCTTTGAGATTTATTAGGCAACTGACGGGAAAGAAATATAGAAATGGTAGGATAGTATGGCATACGAACGTCTCTAGATTTTGGAAGGGCTTTAGTTTATATAATATCTATTAATCATATTTAACCTTTAATATATAATGTTACTTTTACATCCAACAATAAGAATTTATTTACATTCACAGCTATCTTATAATCGAATTTAAACTCACTTGCAATGGTCCGATTGAATTGAAATTTGAATAAATGTCAAGTTTTGATGACAAATTGACAATACATTAGTATGATGACGGTGAGCTGATCTGATGACGGAGTCAGGAGCTGTCCCACAGAACTTTTTTTTTATACATCTGAGATGGCAAACAAGCATACGGCCCACCTGTTGGTAAGCGATTACCGTAGCCTATGAGCGCTTGCAATACCAGAGGCATCACGCACGCGTTGCCGACACCGAACCCCCTCCCCCCCCTAAAGAGCTCTGGCAACCTTACTCATCGCAGGAACACAACACTATTTGAAACAAATAATGTTATTTGGCTGCGATCTTCTGTAAGGTGGAGGTACCTCCCCAGGCGGGCTGCTCCAATTCAGTACGAGAAAATCTCGCTGTGCCCTACCTCCTCCTACCGCTACCGCTGTGCCCTACTTCTTAGCGAACAACAGTCAATACCCGTGCTTTGTTCTTATTTCAGTCATTTTGATGTTCCTATTCCTAGTCCAGTAAAATCTGATTGCATAAAAGCTTGTTTTGAAAAATATATTTTAGGGAAAAAGATAGCGAATAATGACTTTGAAACTTCTTAGAACCTAGGTAAAACAACGCCTGTTCCTCGCGACCAAGAAAAAAAAATGAGGAACAATCATGGCACGGGTGGCAATAATGTTTTGTTGATCCTTTTCATAATTTGAATTTAAATCATAGGTGTATCGAGTGATTCAAAAAATGTACAAGTTATCTGCTTTAGCTGATTAGATAAAGCTCCTTAGCTTAGTTAGACAGAGACATTTTATCTACTGAAACATACTTTTATTGCTGAAGCTCAAGTTTTATAATAGGTACCTTTAATAAAGTAAGAGAAATCCTTCAAATACTGTTATTTTAATGTTGAAATGACTTCATAGGAAAGCTAGCCAATATTATTAGTGTACTCTATGGTGCATAATTGGAAATAAAATGTGTCTATATTGATAGCGGAATATGTAGGTATGCAAAGGAACTAGTTTAAGAGGTATCTATGTAACTTAGGCACCTAAGCTGGTTCTCATCGTCCTAAGTTCCTTTCTATCTTCATCCCATCAACCAAACATAATCATAAATTGAATCTCAGCATAATACCAACTATAAATCACGACGTTTCCTACTACTCCCGTCAAGCAGCAGATGTCTGGATGCGCGCGCGCCGCGAGCGTGACGCCATTAGTTCCGCGGACAGCCGCCGATCGCAGCGCCACCGCCGCCGCGGGCGCCGCAAGACATGCTGAAGTTGTTAGATGCTTTTGAATATAATGTGGGTTTGAGTCGAGAATCAACTCAAACGTTGCGGCTGTTAAACATAACACTGTTTTGATATTTTAATATTTGAATGAATTTGACAATTAGAGCTTTAAGAGCTTGTCACAAATGTTTTACTCTACTCACTGACATTATTTTTTAAACGCATTATATACTGTCAAAATTTTTCTCTTATTTCAATTTTTTCCTCAAAATTATGACAACGGCTAAGAATACGAGTCTAAATAGGATATATCTAGATGTAAAAATCGGAGATAACTAAATAGTCAGGAACCTACATTTGTATTGATCAGTTCAGTAATAACGGACAAATCATCATCATAATTTCAGCCGTATGACGTCTCCCACAACATGGTCTCCCCCACAGACAGCAAATTCCTTATCATGATAAGGAATTTGGGGGGATTTGCTCATACTCACCACGCTGGGCATGCGGGTGGGCGAGTAGAGCTATCGTTATTAAAATGAGGGACGCTGCTGCCCATCCCCTAGCTTTTTTCCCTTAGTCGCCTCTTATGACATCCGCGGATAGGTAGAGATTGAGGGGCTTATTCTTCAGAATTATTCTTGAAGAACAAAGAACAATACGCGGTATAAATCACCTAGAATATGCATAACATGCCAGTTTATAATTCCTGCAAAAGCTTAAGTCCTTAACAAGCTTTCCGCTCAATATGAACTACACTAGTGGCTTGGAAACTAGATCTTCGAAAATTATGACACCTTATAATTTAAACCGATTTCCTAACCAAGGGCCTAAGCGTCAGCTAATTCAATCTTTACACCTCTTGCATCAACCTAAGTAGGGAGTAGAAGCTTTCGTCATCGCTCTAGGCATAGACTACATAGCAGTAACCCAAGGAGGCTTTACACTTGTTTCATCATCATCATTTCAGCAGTAGGGTGTCAACTGCTGAACATAAGCCTCCACAGATTTCCAGAGTGATTTCCTAGCATATAGAAGGAAATTGCGCACGCTGGTCACGCGGTTTGGCGAGCACTTTTAGAGCTATTGTTATTAAAATAGAGAACACTGTTGCTCATCCCCTAGCTTTTTTCTCTTAATCACCTCTTTTGACATAGGAAAGATATGGTGGGCCTATTCCTTCAGCTGGGGCCACCACGGCCATAAGGCACGCATGCTTAACACATGATAAAGGACTAAAAAAGATAGCTCACATCTTTTATCACCAAGAATAGTAGATTTTGAGGAGGTAGGGCACAGTGAGATTTTCTCGTTCTGAATTGGAGCAGCCCGCCTGGGAGGTACCTCCACCTTACAGAAGATCGCAGCCAAATAACATTTGTTTCAAATAGTGTTGTGTTCCTGCGATGAGAAAGGTTGCCAGAGCTCTTTAGGGGGAGGAGGGGGTTTGGGGCTACGGTAACCGCTTACCAACAGGTGGGGCGTATGCTCGTTTGCCATCTCAGTTGTATAAAATAAAAAAAAATTAAAAAAAAAGTAGACATCCTCTCAGATTGATCTGAAAGGATGTCTACTATTAGTCGAAAACTCTATCTATTCCAAGATTCGTCGAAATAGATTGATCCGTTACGGCGTCCTTGAATCACAAACATCCAACAACCCTCACAAACTTTCGCATTTTTAATATAAATAGGATCAGTATGATAACAGTAGGATACCAGGCGTTTGTCCTATCCAAACAGTTCCTATTAGTACCTTACAACAAAAAGGTATGTCCGTCAAACCACAGAAATGTATGTATGAACACTCTCCTTATTTTTGTCTAAAATAAATCGCGTGACTGAAAAATCAGGCTTTTCCTTCGTCGATAAATGTGAAGATGCCCTAAGGCCACTAATGCAATATAATATTTGTGGCCCTTCCCAGCCATTACGGGCAAGGTGGATTATTGAAATAAATCGAGGGTCATCAGCGAAATGCATAGTTTGCGCAACCCATTAGGCAGATTGGGTTTCAGACTGATATTCCAGGCTGGGAACACTTGGGTTTTAGTTTACCTTAGTGAGAAAATTGATGTTTACCTTACTTACTAAGGAAACTGTTGGTTTACTTTGGAGATTGGTTCACGGCTTATATCCCAAGAATGGCAGACATCCTCTCAGATCTTCAAGTGCTCAGATTCATGAAGATGTCTAAGGGCCCCTTAGACATCTCACCGAAGAATCTGATCACCGGCATTCAGAGGTATGCCCGAGCATTTGGCACATGCCCACATTCTGTAGCAGGGACAAAAGCAAGCCCATCGCCGCTTTAAGAATATTAGCCAATCAAAGTAAAACGATTTCAAGCATCGCCGAAGTCATTACTAAATATTTTACTTTTACTATCGTATCGTAAGCGTAACGCTATCGTGAATTATTTGTGCTTGGAGCATTGTTTTTCTCACGATGTTTTTTATGCATCGTTTTATGCACGGGTTAAAGCGCACTTGAATTTTTCGAATAGAAAACCGCAAGTCGGGGATTTTCCCACTGTATTTATTATATTATTTACCTACGTAATATAATAAATACATAATATTGTTTAGCCGTGGTGGCCCCGGCTGAAGAATAGGCCCCTCCATATCTACCTATCCGCGGATGTCGTAAGAGGCGACTAAGGGAAAAAAGCTAGGGGATGGGCAGCAGCGTCCCTCATTTTAACAACGATAGCTCTAACTGCGCTCGCCAACCCGCATGCCCAGCGTGGTGAGTATGGGCAAATCCCCCCACATGATAAGGAATTATCTCTGTCTGTGGGGGAGGCCATGTTCAGCAGTGGATGTCGTACGGCTGAAATGATGAATATTGTTTCATGTAGGTAATTCAGAATCCGAAATCATAGATTCACTTTTCATCATTTGGCGGCAGAATAAATTAATTATTATTTTAGACAAAATCTGTTACATAAGATTTCTTCAATGGAACCCTTTTTTTCACCCAAGTAAGAGAAGAGACATACAATATAGGTGATGCTTTTTCCTTTTTAAAATGACGTATTGAAAGACTATGTCTATAAACTAGATCTGTGGCACTGTTAAAATGAAATTCCATTGAAAATCCTTATATATAGTTTGGTTGAGAAAATAATATTATACAAATACGCTTGTTACGCCTATCCTAGCCTGCCTACCGAAAATCTATGCCTACAAGGTCAACTGGTTCAAGGTCAATAAACTTTTACTTTTGTATTTACCTACCTCAAGAATTATTTAAATTGTGCTGTCCTAGCTAGATATAGTTCGAGTAATTAGAAACTTAATTGAACTGAGAAATAAATTGCTTGCTTTTTGCAATAAAAAATCACTGAATAATTTGTAAATTATCAAAACACTTAGCTAATCATATTTTTTTAGGATTATTTGACAACTTCTCAACCAACCAGGCTTTTTTCACAACTCTACATTTTTTATGAATATGGCTACTGGTGGCGCCATCTATTATTAGAGTTAAGAACTAATGGAATTCCAACGAAATAAGTTAGATTTCGTCGTTCATTGAAAGCAATTCAGTGTTTCTTTTGTTGATCCAAGTAATAAGTATCTACAAAGATAGGAGAGTCTCTGTAGTAGAGTATGAAAATAGCCCAATTTTTCATAAGTACCTAAGCACATTATTTTGTTGATACCTAGGTAGGTATCAACTTTGATTTATGCTATGGCCAGCTATGCTATATTTATATTTATATTTATATTTTATTGACTGCAAATATATTGAAATAAATCGATGAAGTAGATTGTTATTGAATTCTACCTTTGCTGCAGGTATATTTAACAATCAGATTAAACAAGGTGATTATTAATATGCTTATCTACACACAATCGGCAATAAAGTTTGTTCTACGACTTTGAAAATCCGGATTTCTGATTGAAAAAATAATATTTTTTAAAATCTGCTGTTTTAGGGTCAATTCAGTTCTAACTCAATTATTCAGCTGTTTTAGGTAGGTATTGCTTACTTAGAAGTCGAACATCTCGTACGTTTATTTCGTTATAAACATGATCAACAAAACAAAAACAGCTAATTTGAAAAGTTATGGAAATATATCAGAAGAAAAAATTAAAAATACCTATTGACAATTTCGTATTATTCTTTGCGCTTACCTATATTTTTTTCTTTTTGAAGATAGAATAAGCCTCTTTTGCCTATACTAGTAACAAAACAAGTGTAGGTATTAAGGTCTATTGTTGTTTTGTTTTTCACACACAGCATGGTTTTTACAAAACAGATCGCGAAAATTATGAAAAACATTAAATACCATGAAACGATTATTACCTATCATGGTCCCGGAGGCCCATTCCCCCCCACTGAAGTTAAATAGAATAGAATATTATTTAAATGCGAATTGCTTACCGTTTTTGTATGGTGTCACCAAATGCACCTTTACAAAAACTGTCAAGCTGTTACACTGGTAATACACTGGCCTCAGTTTTGATCTACTGCCGTAGCAGCGTAGCACGTTGTCTACGACGTAGCCTTTCACGGCTACAAAAACATAAGTACTTAGAATAATACGTAGTACAGTAAATTCATTTTTTTTAATTATTTTTATATGGCTTATGCTTACAAAACATATAGATTAATAAATGTTGTTAATGGCGCAGGTCAAGGCATTTCTTAATGTTGCCAGTTTGTTTGTTGTTTCTGGTCCTTTCATCCCATGAAAGGACCAGAAACAACGACCACCGCTTCAGTTAACAAGTCAACCATAGCAGTATTACTTACAGGTTCTTGCGAGAGATTAATAAAGAACCTGTAGCCGGTCAGATGTCACTTTTTCACGACTATTACTGAATCGATTTTGATCAAATTTATTGAGGAAGTAACTTAAGCCCTAAGAAATGAAAACTTTAGCTTTTTTCCGGGTAGGTACCGCTGAGCAAAGCCTCAGGCAGTCGCTAGTAGTATGTAAATAAGTTTTCCATGAACATGATTAATTAAAGATGGAATACATGACCGGAAATTACAACAAATATAATCCAATGTCATCAAGATAAAACACTGCTCAAAGCCTAAAAACCAATTATGCTTTTTAGGAACAGTCTTACAAAAAAGTGGCCGTCAAAATATCAAGCGATCAATCAAATCAATAATCAATCATACTGACGTTGCGATTGACGAAAACATACCGCCTACTAACCATTTCATAGACACTCTTTATTTTGCTATATCGAAATATCGGCATTGACTGTGGTATGTGTCAAATTGAATAGATGGACGTACCTCTGACTATCCCCCATAGATTTCGAGGCTGATTGTAAATCTGAAGAGAGAAAGGATGTCTACCATGCTTTGTTTACTAAACCCAAACTTTTGGTTGGTAGTATAAATAACTACGAAAGTTGACCTTAGCCACCTTCAAGGATCTGATAGGCGTATAGAAGATCAAAATAATATTTTGTATTTCATATTTTCGTAATTTTTGTATCGCCATAGCGTCTGTATTTAAGGGTAAAATTGTATAGGAATAGCGTAGGTTTATATTTATTTTTATCTGGATAATGTGTAATTATTTTTATCTGATAATTTATTTTTATCTGGATAGATGTGGGCAGAAGCTAGTTGTGTGTATCTATTAAATTTTAATGTGGCTTAAGGCACGGCACGCTTCTTAAAGTTTTCATAAGGATCGTGATAATGAACATAATTGTACCCGTTTCCTCATTGGATACTCATCATGTTGATAAGAGTGATTTCACCGCGGCTTCCCTCACGCGTAACTCCAAACCGCCGAGTAACCATTGTAACTCCACCAAATGGCACAGTTGGTGTGCCATTTGGTGGAGTTACAATGGTTACTCGGCTAAAAGGCCTCGGTTACCTAGTAACTACACCAAACTTCTAGGTACGATTTTAAAGTTTTTTTTTTTAATTTTAAAATCATCATAAATAATCTTTATTTAGAGAAAGGAAATTAAAACTAATACAAGTCAATATTTACAAAATACACAAGAAACAGTTGAGCTATCTAATGACCGTTGGAGTTACATTTCTATACTCATCATCATCATAATTGCAGCCCTAGAATTTCCACGTCTCCTTTTCCAAATTCCGGAGCAACGTCTAACTGTGTGCGGAATTTGCCAATACTCACCACGCTGGGCACGTGAGTTGGCGAACGTAGATAGAGCTATCGATCTCAAAATAGGGGTCACTGCTGCCCAATCTGCCCATCCCCTAGTTTTTTGCTCTTAGCTACCTCTTACGACATCCACGGATTGGTAGATATTGAGGGGCCTATTCTTCAACCGGGACTATCACGGCAAATTCTACACCCACTGCAAAGAACGCACATTTCAAAACAGATTTTCAAAACTAAACTTGAAATATTGCTAGCTACAGACTTTATAAATTACGGGTAAACCTAAGCTTGCATTATAATTGCGCTGCAAAATTATTAGGTGCAAAGTTGCATTCGGCCGCGGGCGGTTGGTATCTGATGTGTGCAGACAGAGTGCGTGATGAGTGGAGTGATAGCTTACGAGTTATGGCGGTGAGTGTACTTGGAGGTAGGTACCTATCTTACACCAGTTTCTGCGTTGTCGGATTGCTGCCGGAGTCCATTGCAATTGGAAGAAACTGTTGCCGATTTTCTGCTCAAAATATTGATACTCAATTAAGGTACTTGTTGATCATAAAGAGACATAGATTCTGTGTTTTCAAATTTCAGACGTCCACCGCTGCACATTAACAACAGGCCTCCCCTATTTCACTATAATATTTAGGCACGTAATGTTAGGGGAATTTTAGTAAAAATTTTGAAATAAAGAATTCCTTAGAACATGTCATATATTATCTTAGAGTTTATAGGTTCTAGGACTTCCGGTTTCCTCACGATGTTTTCACCGTTTGAGAGCATTAATAAAGAGCAAATAATTTATCCAACTGGAAAATCTATTGGTGTGTGACCGGGATTCGAACCCATTGGACAAATATACCCGAAGAATATTAATAACCAAAACCAAGAATTACCCACAGGCTTCATCCAATGTCAAGTTCCAACAAAACATACCAAAAACACAGGTAGGTAATGTCTATTTGAATACCTAAAGCTCTTCCGAAAAACACTGAATAACATTTCCGACCTTTTGGCAAACTTCACACAAACCCCATATCTATAGGGTAAGAACACCTATTGTCGTGGACTCGGTACAATAAAATGTTATTGTCTATGTGTCTCACATACGGTCAACTTCAAAAACGCCGATCCCCTTTCGCGGTAACCTGTCGTTTCGTGCATTGTTCAAACACCTTGGACTAATTGTTTTGTTCTCGAAATTGCTAAAGAAATGTGCCAACATATTTTTGGCGGATACCTAAAGAATTGGAATGCGAAGCTGTTCTTGGAATGGAACAAAAAAAGTACCTACTGCTTTAGCAAATAAGGTTATTCGTGCCAGTTGCTAATATAGCTTTCTACAGCAAATTGTTTTTTTTCTGGTTCATTTATAAATTATACAAGAACATTAAAAAAAAACAAGTCTTTATAATTTGCTTGGCTCTTAAACTATATCCATGCAAAACCACACATGGAATACGCAATACTGCAAAATGTGTGAATGTACCAAAATTGTTTACTACTTTTCATGTTATTGGAATTGGACTTTGTTTTTTTTTTCCTTCAAGACTGAGACCTACCTTTAATAATCAGGACATATAACGAGGGTGTACGGAACACGTGTCAGATATATAAGAAATTATCAAAAGCGGCATCATTTACCAATAATATTAATCCCTTAAAACAATGTAAACGTCACCTGGGCTTTGGGATTACGGCTAGATCATAACCCAATTATGGCCTATTGTCTCTCTTACCTGATCTTTCTTTGACCATTTGCGACCTTCATTATTACGGTCCGCATACAAATTTGGTTTACCACTCCAAAACAGTGTTCAAACGGCTTGCGATATTAGCTTAAATTTGTTTCAAACGGATCCATAAATCTACTAAATAGAGGCCATTTTGAGTTTGAGTGTAAAAGGCTTATTGAGACTAAGCTTCCGACCGCGGCTTCGCTCGCGTGAGTACCTACATAAAAATTAGCTTATTTATTTATTTAATCTTTATTGCACACAACAAACAATGGGCTTAATGCCAAGGCATTATCTACCAGCCAGCCTGATTGGGTTGAAGCAGGAGGTTGGCGTGCGACAGATATGCTATTTTAGGTAAAGAACTCTTTATATTCCAAGTTTCATCGAAATCGGTAAAGCCGTTACAGCGTGATTGAAATACACACATCGTCACAAATTTTCGCATCACCTATAATATTAGTAGGATACGATATCGCACACCTTCAAATGTCAACCACAAAATTGAATTTATTGAATAGATGTAAGGAACATTTTGAAACCGATTTCTGATAACATATCGCACAACGTTTGAACACGACTTTATGCTTTGATAAAATGCGCTTTTGGTTTTTTACATCCAACAGACACAAGTTCTTACCCCACATTAGGATTCTCTGTGTCGTGGGAATCAGAAACTAGGAGTACCATGGTACTACAAAACCCAGAATCGGAAGAAATATTTGCAGATCATGCAAACATTTGTTGAACCCGCACCCCTTGCGTCTCAGACAGGCACTCGCCCGCTGTGCCACCAAGGTCGAGGCCTATAAATGAATGATTTTATGCATTATTATTATTATTAGACGTATTTCCGTAATGTGTAATTTTGTTGTATTTTTTTCTATTTATGGGCTATCCATTGCTAGATAAAGGCCTCCTCCATCTTGTGCCATCCTTCTCTGTCTCTTGCCCTTTGTGTCCATAATTTTATGCATATATTTCAATAATTCAAACCTTATTGATATTTTTGTCATCTAGGAGACTTAATCAATACTGGTACACTACTTTCTTGGCTTACCCGCCTACATACTTGGTATGTGTTGTTGCGACCTTGAGAGACAGGATTTTTTACCATTGTTTGGTCCAGGTAGGCTTATGGGCTGGTTGACGCCTTACCCCCACCCTTAGCGGCTTCTTTAGGGTTTAACACTTGTGTCACCGGATAATCTGGATTAGTCGTGGATGTCTAATCTTACCGACAAGTCGCTTGACCGTGCTCTACATTTTCCATAAGTTAACCAAAATTTTGTTCTGGAAATTTTGAAGATTTACCGCGCGAATTTTGAAGTGTGAAGTTCCCCTTTGGATGTGTGTGGAAAAGGGCAAAATGAGTGCATGTAGTGATAACCATTTGAATAATTTGACTCAGTTTGTGAAACGCTGGTGGGAAGATGATTATTATAAGGTAAAATTTACTTACTTTATGAAACTCTTATCGGCAATATGTTGGACGAATTTTCTTTTTCACGCTTCTGTGATTATCTATTTGATAACCCAACTTTTGGTTATGGTGTGACTCAATTCATCTCAAACTAGAGTTTAACTACTTATTTACTATTCACTCAAGCCGTGTGATATGTAATTCAAAATTATCCTAGCATACTTAAAAAACGCCGTTTTAATACAATTTCTAAAACGTTTTTTCTAGTCAAGCTTTTGTCCTTAAACTTTATATATATGTAGAGTCCAATCCCTCTTCGCATTTATGCCTCAAAGTGTTTTGAAACCTGTTAAAATGTACGTGTTCCTCTCTAAATATTTTAATGGAACCCTGTCATCCCAGCTTATAAATAACGTCCCCTGAAATCTCCGATCGATTGACCCCTGGCTCATCCAATTATTATTTAATACCGCCAGGAGGCTTATGCGGAGATTAAGATAAGCTGTGGCAGAGCCATACATGTCCACACTACTATATCATTATATTAAGTTAACCGATCTCTGCCTGGATTATGACACAGCATTGGGTAAATCGTTGGGTTACTTGTGTCAGTTGGGGTTAAGATTTCGTAGTATTGATTTCAGGGTCAAGCTAGCCTTTTTTTTTAAAGACAAAAGGCCAGAATTCCTTATTTTACACAACTTAGGTATTTACTTGTCAATGATAAACATAGTCTAAAAGTTAACCGCAGCTGTTAAAAAGATCAAAGAGATATTTCTATTTAATTCCAGAGTTCATTATTTTGAGCTAGCTCGCGCCCGTAGCTTCGATCACTTGGAACCTAGATAAAAAGTAGCCTATATGCTGTTTTAGGTAAAGAACTCTATCTAATCCAAGTTTCACCGAAATCGGGTGAGCAGTTACGTTGTAATTGAACCACAAATAAATAAATAAATATAAATATTCCGGACATATTCACACGGTTAACTGATCCCAAACTAGGCATAGCCTGTACTATGGGTACCAGAGACTGATATACATAATAGATAAATATTTAACAAACACAGAACAAACATCTGTGTTTATCACACAAATGTTTGTCCAGTGCGGGGATTGAACCCGCGACCTCTAGCGCAGAAGGCAGAGTTACTACTAACCGAGCTATGAGACCAGTCAAACAACCAAATATCCTCACAAATGTTGAAATAGATGAAAGTTCTTTACCTAGAATAGAATAGGCTACTTTTTATCTAGGTACCACGCGATTGAAGCCACGAATAGATGCTAGTATATCATATTAGCGATGTAAAGCCCTGGTTGTTGTCTCCTTATGCTGTAGTTATGGCATCTAAATTGTATCAAACCCCCTTTAAAAGGTTAATTGGAATCGTGGACAGATTACAGTGTCCCTGTAATAATGTGCGTAACCAACAATTTGGCGTAATGGGTGATCGCGGAGGAAATGGCTATCGAAAACTGTGTTTAAGTTTATTGCTAATATTCGAGTTTATTAAATAAATTGAGTTTCCACGTGCTAAAGTCAAGTCTTTAAAATTACAAATTTTGAAGATTGGCCCCGTAATTAACGCTATTAAAATTTAAGTATAAGTATAATAAAATCCTCGTCTATTATTAAAGTCCATTTTGAGTTTGACATTTGAGGGCGTGCGGTTTAGCCTAAGCATGCAAGCCCTAAAAGTCAAACTCAAATTGACTTGATCAAATTGATCATCCAAACTAATATTTTAAATGCGAAAGTAACTCGTTATGTTTTCACGCCTAAACCGCTGAACCAATTTTGATGAAATTTGGTATGGACATCGCTTTAACCCTGAGGTATTTCCTCACACGGCTTAAAAACGTTATTCAAGACACTAACAACTACCCACCGCAAGAAATTCGGTAAACTTTCTATAATTCTTTATTGCTTATTGTACACAGAAAACTAACAGAAAACTTTCCATTTAGTTTGTCATTTTGACTGCTAACTAAGTCAATTAAACCACGAAGAGCATTGAAGATTCATAATCTATTTATCGACCACCAAATCAGGCCACTCAACTTTCTACTAGAACACTGATTCATGGCTTAAATGATAATTAAATTAATAGACATACACGAAATGCCCACCCACACGGCATGATCCTCCATTGTTAAACGAACGACAAATATTGATACAATCGCTTTGTTTGATGTCGAAAGGCAGACGTACATTATATACGATCCCCTATGTGATGATTTTCTATAACGAAAAATTTAGTGATAGCGCATTTATTATTTTGGTCATTGGAAAATTTCGGGGTGGGATGAAATTGTGCGCGTAGCCTATACGGGAGTTATTGCGAACATGCAACTGCTTAAGAAAATTGTACAAATATTATAGCACTTAGCAACAACAGCAACAGCATTAATGGTATTCTGTGGCTATTGCAGGCTCTGTAGATTGGTACTCCAGGTCTTAATAAATCAGTTCTCTGCGAACGATAGGTCGTCACGCGTTATCTAGTTACAGCCCCTCTGTGAACCTAATTATAAACCTCGGACATCAGACACATAGCGTTCAAATTAACTTAAACTTGCATGTACTGAGGCAAAGAAAATTTGCTCGGCTAAAGAGTTTTTCATACTGGAAACAGCTGCGAAAATGAAGGGTGATTTAAAAAAATGTAGGAGATGAACTAGACAGCAATTATTTGGCAGTTTAATCTTACTGTTAGAATTTAGATGTGCCTCTGCTTACATAGTCCACTTACATGTGGATTACAGTCGTGACTTTTTTTTTGCTGATTGTAATAATAAGACATGAGTTATTCATTTCGTTTCATTTTTTTTAAATAAGAACTTAAAAAACAACACGTTTTTTAAGTTTGTATATTTAATCCTTGAAGATGTCTAAGGTAGTCAGAGGCACGTCTAGAAATGGCACATAGCCACATTTTGTAGTGAAGTAGACATGTAAATTATCTGCAGTCTAGTCTTTTCATAGTTTATTTACTGTTTTCAAACCAAAAGTTGTAAAGTTGGTTTAAAAGCTCAAGCATCTTTGGCCAAACAATTACTCTCCGGAAGAAATTAAATATTTCCCACAAGAAAGAGTCGAAGCTCGCGTTTTAACATCATTAAGCAAAACTCATTGCATTTTTCGCTTGACTGTACACAAACCTGTTTACTTACTTCATGTATCATGCGTTGAACAATATGGCATGTCACGACAGCGAGACGGCGAAAAACGATCAACGAGAAATGGACATTTCTGAAAAAAAATACAGGGTTTTCAAAACAAAACTTTAATACGACGTTGTAAGGTGCTTGTAGTAAATAAATGTCTTTGAATTAGGGCTGCCCTATTCTAATGGAGATTTTGTACGGGTAAACTCAGTATTTCTGTTGTTATTAGTTATTTTGTCGGATAGTTATTAGAATTGTAATTACTTGAAACCAAACCGTAATTCAATTTATTTAATATTCCGTTTTTTTTTATCGAAAATAATATATTTTTTAAGATACAATAAAGATAATACATATTTCATATATTTGCATATATTTCGTTGACAACCTCAGTGGCGTAGCGGGCCAGTCCCCGTCTGAAACGCGACGGAGGGGTGCGGGTTTAATTTCGCTGCGTAACAAATGTTTGCATGATCTGCAAATATTTGTTCCGATTTGGGTGTAGTGGTACTTACTATGGTACTCGTAGAATCTGATACCCACGACACAGGGAATCCTAGTGTGGAGTCAGGACTATACATATGACTGTTGGGTGTTATTTTTTTCGATACTTAGATGTTTTTTAAACAATATTTCTATGTCTTTTTTAATTTTTTCAATACAAAATTATCATGTGCCAACCCTACGGCCGGTAAAAATGCCATGAAATACGTCTGCTTGTCCATTGCTCTGCCGGTAGGCGTGGGTCAAATCCGAGCTTTATCTCACATACCTGCCAGTCGAATATGTAATCTCTTTCGAGTGTAATAAAAATCATTTTACAGCTGAAAAGATCCGGTCACTCAACTTGGTTTGAGGTAAACTTGATCATTTTTCGCAAGCAGTTCATTTGTTGGCAATAATTCTAAATTTCGCAGTCAGTTTCAAGTTCTGACTAGTTATTCTAGAAAGGCGGTCAAAATGTTCTAGAATTTTTTTTCGTGAGAAGAATTATTTCAAAGAAATTTTAAACAGTATAGTAACTACACGTTTTATGTACCTAGATCCCTACTCAAAGTAATATTGTTTCGTGATTACTTTTTCTTGATTATTCACGAAATTTACTAAGACTACATTTTTTCTTGGCGGAGTATCATTATTTTGTACTTAGCTAGACATAAATGTCTAGGGAGAGATTACGAGCATTAGGATAGTTAACTTAAAAGTTAATGTCAAAACATTTAACGTAAGTGATGCTTTTATATCATCAAAACAATGCGTTCGTTGCATTTAACAGAACTCCCACTCACAATCCTTTTCACTCAATTATGTACAGTCACAAAAAGCAGCTTTATAACAAATCCAAAAGCATTCAAAAACCTGTAATTACGCCGTCTGACTCCGTGTCCCAGACGTATATTTTTCTTAAACGACACTTTATTATCCTTATGTTTATCCATTTTGTGGCATTAGAAACAAAATATTTCAAATAATTGCCGACTTTTACGTAAAATTGCCCCTGACGCGCCGCCGGGTCCCAAATGACAATTTAATTTTCCCAAGAAATGGGGTAATTGTATGGCAACCCCATCGGTTACACGGTATAATCGAGTGACAAACTGTTTTAAACAGGCGTAATCAAAAGATTGTATCAAGAAGGGGCGGGTGCCGGTGTTATTTTTCAAATAAAAAGTTGAGATTTTATCGAAGTTTTTGTTCGCAAGTTTTTCTTTTATTTTCCATTGAATACTTAGGTATTGGAGTAGTTCATACAAAAACATACTTACCATAAAATATTTTATATATCTAGTTTCGATATGTACCTAGTAAAGTGTTTGTAGTAGGTGTTTCTATACGGCACGACACGGGCGACGCTGTGATGGAAGGCCCTCCACCCGATGAACCGACGACATTGTTAAAGCTGCGGGAAGTTGGGGGATGGAAAAGGCTCACGATCCGTCGCCATGGAAGCTCTTTTGGGGAGGCTTATGTACAGCAGTGGACTTTTACTGGCTGATGATGATAATATAGGTGTCGTAAAGTTAATGATCAAAGTAAAGTAATACCTACTTTACACAGGGTTTCGCCTTAGGCCCGTATTTTCAGTAATGGATTTCAATAAATTAATAATACACATGAATTGGGACGCAAATAATGTTAGTTTGGTTGGTTACCCTTAACTCAAGATAACATGGTTAGTAACGACAACGCTAGTTCAAAATACCTTGGAGCCTATAGTAAACTTACCTACATAAAGCAATGTTTAAGCAGTGATTCTGATACCGATAATCACAGCTAATTCAAGCATTTTAATAACAGCCAAATCGCTCTATTCCAATTCAAGCTTTTTTGTTCATTACCAACATAAGTGCCTAAATTGAGTCGAATTTAACTTTGACATAGCGAGCTCACCCCGACCGGCTAAATGAATAGTAATTTAGTTTCGAAATGAAATCGTTCGAAACACGCGACACCAAACCACTTTTCTATTCTGGACTCAAAACCGTCATTTCACACAATTTTACACAATTGCTCTGCGTTCCAAGAATTAATTTGATATTAGCCTTTGAAAACACAAGGTGTGGTTTGTGTACCTTGTATTTAAGAGAGCCATTTGGCTAACCCGTGGTTAAACTCTAGACTAAAGATTATCCAATTTTTTGATTTGTATTCGTACTTTATTTGGTGGCAAACATTTAATTTGGTTACATTAAACTTTTAACTTGTTTTTATCAAACCATTAATTTTGCTAAATTTTGTTTTTAAGATCGTATGTTGTTTATCATCCTTGTGGATTAAAATGTATGTAGGCACATTGTATATCTACTTGTAAGGTCATTAGGGACAGTTGCAAAATACCTAGGTAATAAAGGGGTCTAACTCGTTAAATGCCTATTAAAAACATGGGTAATTACTTGTAGGTGCTAATGCTGCCCAGTCATAGTAATGACACTATTGCACTACCTATTATATAAATAAATAACTACAAAGTATTACTTGTGGAATAATATTCGGTATAAATCCTTGTTTTGCTCCCCAGACTGGATTGACTTTTCACTCGGCTCATAAATATTGACATTCAGCTATAATCGCAATTAGAAATTGTCCAATACAAACAACGCGACGATATTTGAAAGAACCGGACTTGTACGCGACTTTTTTATATTCTTTATCTAATAGACACTCTTTCTTTGTTTCAGGAATCGCAAACCAGTAGTGCGGAGAGATGGAGCGGGCGCGGCGCAGAACACAACATGGCTCTCCAACAGATCCTCAAACTGCAAGAAGCCAGAGCCCTACACAAGACCTCCCTTCTACCTATCTACAAGAAGAACGGCCTACCTTCCCCACACGGAATAGAGTACGAAGAAAAGAAAAACTACACAGAATCCCAAGATCAAACCAATCTCGAAACAGAGTTTAGACGGCTGATGGAACAGTCTGGAAAAGACGCCCGGACGGACGAATCTCTGAAGTACCTCCAGCACATGATGGAAGCCAGACAACACTACGAGCATCTGAAGAGTATCCACGAAAGAGAAAGACACCGAGAAGACAGAGTGGCTGTAAAGAAAGAAGCGCTCTCACCTAATAGAAGGTCACCTGTTAGGAATAACTCACCCCAGACTAGAGTTTCTTCAGCAGAAGCATCGCCAAGCTACAGTGATGTACGACTATCTACCTCATCCAGCCCTCTGTCAGCAACCAGTCCAGTCAACTCTTCACCCCTTAACCATCTCCAGAACATGCAACCTTTCGACTTCAGAAAGAACAAAGCAAGTGAAAGCAAAGAGAGAGATGAAAGAAAACCATTCGACTTGGGCCCTGCCGAAAAAGCTACAATAGACTTGATGCGGAGTCAGTTCTTCAACTTTCCATTACCTGGTAACCTGCCTATGCCACCTATGTCCCTCCCTTCATCGTTCAGCCACCCAGCTGCAATGGTCGCTGCCCTAAGTCAAAACCCCATGGGACTGGCTTCTCTTCAAGCATTGCTTCCACAAATGTCTGCAAAACCTGCTGATATCCCAGAAAAGAAATCCAACAACACAATGAGCAAAGGAAAATCAGAGGAACCGAGATCTGAGGATGAAAGTGTTTTGAACCTAAGCAAAGATGCTTACACTGAGCCTACTGCCAACCACAGAAGCATGATGCTTGGGAAATGTATGAGCCCACCTAAAAGGCAATGGGGAGCGACTCAACTGCCCCTCAACCTAGGCACACATTTCATCAACCCTGCCACAGGTAAAAAACGAGTCCAATGCAACGTATGTCTCAAAACTTTCTGCGACAAAGGAGCGCTCAAAATACACTTCTCAGCCGTTCATCTTCGGGAGATGCACAAATGCACAGTCGAAGGCTGCAGTATGATGTTCAGTTCAAGAAGATCGAGAAATAGACATAGTGCCAATCCAAATCCGAAGCTACACTCCCCGCATATGCGAAGGAAAATATCCCCGCACGATGGCAGAAGTAATCAAGGGCACCCAGTTTTGATCCCTCCCCATGCTGCTGGACTAGGTTTGCCACCAGTTATGAACCCCATGCACGCTTTTGGATCATACCCTCTTTTGAACTCATCACAAAACATGAGGCACTTCTCTTCAAACATGCCATTGGACTACAAAAACAATATGCATATGGGATTCTCTCCGTATGATCAATCACACCCAGTGAGACGAGAATCTGATTCAGCTGAAAACAAAGATGACCAACAGGGTGAGTCTGATGAAGACGACGGAATCGTTGTAGTTGCTGGTGATGACGATGATGATGACGGTGAACACATAGATACTAGTGATTACTACTCAAATCTCAACAAGTCTACTGGCTCTGTCGATGACTCCGAAACCGATTATGATCAGAGAAGTGTCAGTGACAACAACGAGTTAGACCATCGAAAAGATGGAACAACTAGTCCTGAAGTTTTGAAACGAAAACGTAAGAATCTCAATCCTACTCGACTTCAAAACAACTATGTTTCCGAGAATGGTAGTGTTGATGCTCAAAACCACCAAGAAGATGCTGAAGAAAGTGCGATTGACCTCAAGAGAGTTAAACTGGAGACTGATCATTCAAGTGACAATAATTTTACAGTAGCACATGATAAAAGCGTTGAAATTAAAGTAAACAATGAAGTTTCTAAAATAAAAGAAGAACCAAATGATGAGAATGCTCAAGATTTACGGGTAAAGGAAGAACCAGTCGAAGTTACTGAAAAAACACCCAGTTACAACAGCACCAGCACACCGAATGAAGAACAGTTCTCGTCTGAAAATGCCCTGAAACGATTGGAAAGTCTATCAAGAGGAGATTTTCCTCACATCCCTAGAAGAATGGATAGCCAGACTTTGGCACCTTGCAACCTGTCAATGAATGATTCAATTGATTACTCAGATAGGTCACCTTCGTCTTCGGTATCTAGCTACGACTACACTCAAGAAGAAAATCAAGGGCAGATCTACGGCCACTTTGACAGCGGTTTTTTCGTCTGCTCCGCAGACGTTCCTATGGACCATGAGAGTCCCCACAAATGCACCGTTTGCGGTAAAATATTCCAAAACACCTACATTTTGAAGTCACACTACCAAAATACTCACTTGAAACTCATGTACAAATGTTTATCTGACGGATGTAGAGCAGCATTTACTTCAAGACGCAATAGAGATAGACACAGCTCCAATATTAATCTCCACAGAAAGATATCTGAGGACGTGAGAATATCAGATCAATCGTCGAGAATATTGGATAAGCTGCGCGAACAAATGGAACTAATTTCAAGATATGACGAAGGAGAGCGAGCCGTCCCACACATAGATTCGCACAGCTTTTACAGAGCGAAAGAATCCGACAAGTTAAAGACTTTGAACCATCTTCCTTTCAGCTCTCCCTACCCACCTTTGATACCTGAAGCGTACTTAAACAACCGAGACATGTTTGCCCAGCACCCTTTTCTGTTCACTCCCTTCGGAATGCTACCTAATTTCCCACCAATTCCTCTTAGCTTCCTTCCCCCAAATTTGAGCGCCTACGGCTGCCAGACTCAGAACTTTTCGCCACCAGCGACAAAAAAACTCAACTACTGCGTGGAAGATGAAGCGCCGCGGCCGAATAAAGATGGTTGCTACCCATGTCGGGGTTGCAGAGAAAGTTTCAAGGACCTGTCTGGTTTGAAGCATCATTGTGAAACCGTCCACGCGCAGTCCTTACACCGTTGCTCAGTGTCTGGATGCAACGCCGCTTTCTTCTCAAGGACTAAAAGGAACATACACTACGAAGCGCATATCTCGCGAAGACAGAACGGTAGAGGCATCCATATCAGTCCGTCGTGACCAGTTCAAGCTAATTGGTGTCTAAGAGACTTTTAAATACGGTCAAATCTCCAGTGCGTTTGTGATTTCCTTGGTTTTACCAAATGTTTAGTTTAGGTTAGGATAATTCTGCGTACCAGTACCTTACAATTCTCATTATTTTTGGAAATAAGGAGAAGTACGCCGAGTAGATAAGTACCTATCTCATTAAATAAGTAGGTAAGTGCACGAAAGGTGCCTCTAGGAGGCGCACTTTAATCCTTTCACTACACTGATTCATTCACCGACGGCCATAGGCCCTTTCCTGGGCCACTATACCTCAACCTGGTCACTGACCTAATCAAGGATGATCAAGAAAGAATCAGTAATACGACAAGAAGAAGTAGGTAAGTAGGTACCTAAGTTTGCGTAAGCTTCATGTTCTCTGAAAGCTTTTAACGTTGTCATTGTAAGTAATTTTATTGTCTTTTAAATAGCATTGTCTAATCTAAACCGTATTAATAGGTTCATAATTCTGTATCATCATTAAATAAGTTTTAGGTAAGTATGTAAATCAAAAAAATAAATTGTATATATGCTTAATTGTATTTTTCAACATTCCATAGTAGTAAAGTGTGCAATAATTGTTGTAAATAATACATTAAATAAGATGTACCTACATAAAGATTTCCATAATAGTTATGTATTTATAAGCATTTATATAACTTTTCCTAATAAATAATTTCAAATCTGTATATTTTGGTGCTAATTTATGAAAATCTTTCTTCAATATTGTACATAA
The DNA here is from genome assembly GCA_947579855.1 of Anticlea derivata. Taxonomy (NCBI): domain Eukaryota; kingdom Metazoa; phylum Arthropoda; class Insecta; order Lepidoptera; family Geometridae; genus Anticlea; species Anticlea derivata. Next base: position 8,037,572 of record OX388271.1, on the reverse strand, counting down.
TTTTAAATGGTTGTATAAAAATCAAGATTTAAGTCAGTAATCAAGGATATTGTAATTTAAGAACCAAAAAGTATTACATTTAACTTGTAAGAACAAATTTGTATTATAATGTATTGTACTTCTATTGTAACTTCCTTTTGCCAAACGATAATGGATATTGTAATAAAAATTTGAAACAAATCATAAAGACGATATTTTATTTTCTGTTATAAATAATTAGGTATATCAACATCACTGAAAAATATTGGTAGATCAGATTATTTTTCACAAACTATTTCCCGTTTTTGGGATAGTAGATAGGTAGTAAAGAAGGGGCAGAAATAAAAAAAGAGCGGATACCACGCACCAGAAAGCCTGGCGTTTGAAGGACCCCCACTAGATGGAAAGACGACCTAATAAAAGTGGATGGAAAACGTTGGGTGTGGGCCGCACAAGATAGGTTGCTGTGGTAATCTATGGGACAGGGACTTCTTAAGGCTGATGATGATGATTATCATTGGCCAACTGCACCAAATAGTATGCATTTAATATCATTGGTGTAGTGACTAGAATATAAGAATGCCTGCATTCCATCTAAAGTAATTTTCACGAAAGAAGACCCACGGTAATTAGCGGAACTAAATTGACTATTGCAATATTTGTTTCACGAAGACTACCGCGCCTCCCCTCAGGGACATCTTTCATGAAAATGACTCTTACGCTGTGGACAAGTGACCCGAGATGTAGAGATTGATACACATACTCTGTGGGGGAGAGTCAAGCCGGCTCGATGGAGGCGGGAGGGAAGTCAAGAGGCATTCGTGTTGTGAGTAACAACGAGGAGTTGGCCTAGAGGTAACCAGCGTGGCAAAAGGCATAGACTACAACTGGAATTACGAATTTTGAATGAAGTGCTTTGTTTTCAATTTCACAACATGGCACGCCATGCGTCAGTACGCCCACCGTGAACTTTACTCGAACACTATTGTGTCGCGGTGACATTTCACCGTGTCACGTCACGTCACGCGACATTTCGCTGTCAGTCTGTGTGACGTCGCGTGTGAGGCTCTAGTTAATTTTTAATCTTTTCATTATCGAGCTTTATTCTATTAGAGGGGACCAATAATACAGTAAGGAAGTCGTTTTTTTTGTTTAAAGACGTTCTTTTGACCTACCGCCAATAGGTGCGTTGATCGAAATTACCATAGGCACATTGCGATTAGGTATAGGCATGGTATAGGCCTTATTAGTATCTTGATTATGAAATAAATTGGCTGGTTAGTAGATAGGTCCTACTGACTTCCAGCACTTTTTCATACCTATCAAAGTAAGCAAGCTCAAAGTCAACAAAGAGCTAGGCTATGCTCAGTGTTTGACTATGATTGTGATAAAATCCGAAACGAGGAATTCCGTAAAAAAATGACTGGCGTTTGCTGTTTGAGAGCACTAAAATAGCGCACATAAATTAACCGAAAAGAAAATACTTTAGTTCACGACCTGGATTCAAACCCACGATCTATGGATCGGAAGCCACTACTACCACTCCACCAGTCTTCATAATAATATTGATTAAAACCTATCATCCAAAAAACACTCCAATTCTAAACTGAATTAAAACCGTGGTTACCGTAGGTTAACATTAAGTATTCAAAATAAGAACTTGAATCGTCCCTCTTGTCAGCAATTTGTTTTGAAAAGAGAACACTTCTAATTCGCAAAAAGAAGGAGCGTTATTCTATATTTTAAAAAGAAACGACACGCGATGTAAAGCAGCGTTCACATTTTCTTGTTAGGTACAATTTTATGTGCAGCGATGAACAACAGTCCTTAAAATCTGTTTACTGTTTTTTTTGTCCTTCTTTCACGCTGCAATGAAGCAATGGTTCGACGTGATTTTATGCATGGATATGGAGCCACATTTTATCGGCACGTCAACTAATTCTTACCGTAGGTACTAGAGGCAGGTCTGCGGTAGAGTTTCAAAATTCAAAATGACTCAGAATATAGAGCCATAACAAAATGAACACAATTTTTTTCATCTTTAGTTAACAGTGTGAATACATCATTATAGGTTCCAAATTTGAATTTGTGAACTTAAAATGGGGCTTTCTAGAACTTTTTTTACTAATGAGCGTGTGGCTTGGCTTCCTAAGGAGCCAGCCAGTATTATTATGAAATGAACGTTCAGATAAGCAGACAGACAGTCCGCAATTTAGATGAATTTAGCTTAGCTATGTAGCTTTAGGTGGGTAAATTAGGCAGGCAGGTAGGTACTGGTGTCGGTTTTGTTGTTGCATTATAGGAACTAAACAATTTACGCCATCCTTTTTGTTTCTATCGCTGAGAAAGTGACACCAACATTTTTAGCGTTTTGTCAAATAAAGTTAGTTTAGGATAATGGAACAACAGAATCGTCACCACGAAATTCATTCTAGATAGTTAGTTATTTTTAAATTGAAAGTAGAATCGATAATTTTGTCAAAAGGTAGGTACTTACACAATACATCGATGATATTTCGATTAAATTAGCTATTGTTGTATAAAAGCAATAATTTATGTAAGACTAGCTTGCACCCGCGGCTTCGCTCGCGCTCACTCGCGTGATACCTAAATCAAAAGTAGCCTTATGCTATTCTAAGTAAAAACCTAACTATACGTAATCTATTCCAAGTTTCATTGAAATCGGTTCAGCCATCCTGCCGTGATGGAGAACAAACATTCATCAATCCCAACTTGCGCATTATAAATATTAGTAGTATTGAAGCGTTAGTTTGTAGTAATTTATTTATTCTCGGAAATTTTCTCCATTCTAAAAATGTCCGATATTGTAAGGAAATACTTTGATTAGTGAAAATTACGTAACTTCATCAACCAGTTGTAAGTATGTTTTTGTTTTATTGCCAGTTATGAACAAAATACATCCTAAAAATTACCATAAAGCACCAAACTTTTTGTTCCCATTCTTGATCCGCCTTCTCATTGTTCCAAAGAGGTCGATTGATCACGCGACAGACCGCAGCCCGGGGGCGCCAACTGCAAAACAGAACAATCGAATTCGAAATATGATTTTTGAATTTGGAAGTCGCCGCGAGCGCCACTGCTGCCATATCGCACGCGATCTTGAGGACGGCAATTACCTATAATTTTGTTTTTATTACGCTAAGCAGGGATAACTTAGGTACTTTAGTAGGTATAAATAGATACCTATGAAAATATACAAGTATCTAAAATGTAGTAGAGTACCTTTAAGAATGGGACGCGTTCTAGGAATAGTTCGCTCCAGTTCGTTGGTATATTCGACACAAGCCTCGTAAGTAGATACGTGCTCGCTCAGGTGTGGTTGTGAGCCAAAAAGGTCCCATCTCAGCTTTAATGCCGCGTCACGAAGTGTGACGGCACTGGCTTTCAGATGAAACCGTTTGGGCGACCTCACGATTTCAGTGTTCTAAATTTGTAGGTAGTTGATAGGTACTGAAAGTGTCCAGCAAAGAAACTGAAGCCGTGTTCAAACGGCGTGCGATATGTCATCTCATCATCATCATCATCAGCCTGTAGAAGTCCACTGCTGGACATAGGCCTCCCCTAAAGAGTTCCACGACGAACGGTCTTGAGCCTTCTCCATCCACCGACTTCCCGCAACCTTCACAATGTCGTCGGTCCATCGGGTGGGGGGCCTTCCAACTTTAGCACCCCCTGCTCCGCCGTTACCGTGGCTGCCACCAGTACCAGGAATAGCGGAGCTGCCGGGGACTGGGGGCCGTCTCTTATTTTTGCCTATCATAGAGGGGATTGGACCTTAACCCACCACGCTGGTCCAGTGCGGGTTGGTGGGTGGAGCGACAGAGCCTCATTCGCTGATCGGCAGGGTGTACCACGTGCCAGTGAGGTTGTCTTGGGTTCCGAAAGGTGTTATCTGGAACCCCTTACACCCCTATGTGTATATGATATGTCATCTATTTATTTCAAAATCAGCCTTATCTCTACTACTTCATAGACTACTACTTACTTAGTCTACTGACTTATGGGCTTGCTATACCTATCGTTACGCTACGAATATGCCCTCAAATGTCAAATTCAAATTTGACTTTCATCGGTAGGTCGAAGGATCATTCTGAAATACATTTTAATCATATTTTAGATGACACATCGCATCAAATCGAATGCCATTTGAACACGGCTTATAAGAGTAGGTAGCAAGATGGGTCGGTCGGTCGGTAGCAGTGGTAGGTTAAAAGATAAGGCATGTAGGAGCTAGCTTATCAACGTAGGTAATCTGGACAGAAACTCTAACTGTAACCTATAAAAGGCGTAGGTAGGTATTTATATAAGTACTTATCATAATATCGCCTCATCAATAAAAAAAATCTCACATAGCATTTGATCAAATGCTAAATTGAAGCAATTTACATTAGATACCTATATAATTCAATAATTTATTTCACAACAAACGTTACAGAGCAAAATATTATACATGTATCACTTATAAATTAAAACAATGCATGTGGAAAAACATAGATATCCAAACTAGGATAAACCTGTATGATGGCATACCTATACCTTCCGCCGGACATAATAAATTAGTTATAAGTAACTGCTATAAACAAGCTTAATTATTAATAACGAGTTTGAGAAAACAAAAAAAAGAAGATTTCTTACCACTAATAGTACCTAGGCACATTATAAGAATAAAAAATAATAGTAGTGAAGACTGCGTGTGAGTGTGTGTGTGTGTAGTAGTAGTAGTAGTGTAGGTGTCTGTGTATGTTATGTTATGAGTATGGGTGAAATATTTGAGTGAGAGTAAATTATTATGAGTGTGTATTTGATTGTATGTGACTGTTGTAAAAGGTGTGCGAGTGACGGCGAGGGTGTTGAGTTGTAATAATAACATGTTCCTAGTGTAAGTAATATTTATGAATGTTGATAATTGTGCAAAATTAACCATGAGTGTGCTTGCGTACCTACCTACTATTATAAGAGAATTTTCTTTCGATCCCGGAGATTCCGTAGCACGCCAGTTTGTAATTCTTCAGTCATCTTCAGAATGCAAATCAGTCGATCACAGGTGATCAATATGGAATATTTTGAAGTTCGGACACGAGAGAAAGTTCCCACAATGAAGACTCGCCCGTAGGCGAATTTCAGAAATTCTTTTAACTGGAATTTGTAGTTTAAATTCAAATGATTATTATTATTATTATTATTAGCCGTATTTCCCTAAAGTAGTTTTTTTTTTCTTTTCTATTTAGGGCTATCCATTGCTGGATAAAGGCCTCCTCCATCTCGTGCCATCCTCCTCTGTCTCTTGCCCTTTGTGTCCATATTTTTCCAGCCACTGATTCAATGTCGTCTCTCCAGCGACGGACTGACTGACTGACCGCGAATTCTCTTTCCGTCACGGGGCCACCAGTGTAGTATTCTCTCGCTCCATCTATTGTCCGTTTGTCTCGCCGTATGGCCTGCCCATTTCTATTTCAATCTTTATGCCATGGTTCCTGCGTCAGTGATCTTTGTCTTTTTTCTTATCTTTGAGCTTCTTATACGGTACCTGAGTTTTAGCCCTAGCATGCTTCTTTCTATGGCTCTTTGAAAGGATCCAAGTTTATTTTATTAAAAAAAAAAAAAAAAAAACAAATGATACCTACCCAAAATTGTCGAACCAGCGGTATTTAAGCCCGCCTTGAATCGACAATGCGAAACGAACATTTTGGTCAGATGAAATATTTTTATCGGTGCAATATTTCGTTAGTTTGTATGGTTGTCATGTCACTGATTCCTTCTTAGTCTTAGGTCAGTCAGTGGCCAGGTTGAATAAAAATGATAGGCACCAAGCCGTGTTTGTTGCCTGATTCTTCTAGGCTTGGTCGCGAGGAACAGGCATAGCTTCACCTAGTTTCTAAGACGTTTCAAAGTGATCGTAGTGATTTATTGAAACAAATGCCATTTTACTTTGACTTTGACTTTGTTGAGGCTATGCGCCTACCCAGCATGATGATTATGGGCAAGTTCCTACCACATAGTAGGAAGTCGCTCTGTCCTAGAACCTAATAATTCGAAGACATGTGACATGTGCACGAAAGGAGCCCGCCTATTAGAGGCACACTTTCCTTCTGAGGATAATCCTTTCACTACACTGATTATTTCACCGACGGACCATATATTCATAGGACCTTTTCAGGGCCACCATACCTCAACCTGGTCACTGACCTAATACAGGATGACCAAGAAAGAATCAGTTTCACGAACAGCAAGCAATAAAACAGCCACATTAGAATTCAAATTCCGCCACAAGTAGCAACAGATTAACCCTCTCACGATCAACGTCAACAAAAATTGCAAGTCTGGCGTCAGCGGGTCATTCTGACCGCACGGAAGCCAAAGGCGAAATCGAATAAAATATCGATTTTCAGAAGCTCGTGCCGAGATAACGATTATTCTAATTTCGATAATGTCTGGAGGCACGCTTTGAATGGACGCACGCAACTAATACTTGTATAATGAGCAGGTAGCTGCGTTTGATTGACTGACTTTGTCAGACTACTCTGAACACGAAATTGGCTAAAATTTGTCCAAATACCTATGTGATTATCGTGTGCCCATGACACACGATAATCTTACTACTATTATGAATGCGATAGTTTAGATGGATGTTTGTTACTCAATCGCGCTAGAACGGCTGAGCGGATCTGGATGTAATTTGACACAGAGATATACGTACATATGAATATACAAAGTGTATACTATCCCTAATGTAGCATATTCTAATAACAAAAAGAAATATTTATTAGCTTAATAAATTTTTTTTTGTCTAATTTTTCAAAATACCTATTTTTGCTCTTTACAGCGTCTTTATAACCAATAATTAAACGTATTTATGTAGTTTGACGAATATATTGCTAACTAAAACAGCTGAGTAATTTATTTTGAACTGATTTGACCTAAAATTAGCAGATTTCAAACACACACATAATTATTATGAATCCTTGTATGGGTGTATCTCAACTCTACCATCATGACAAGTTAGCGAAAGGCCTCTTAATTGAGCGAAGATTAAAAAGTTCTTATTTGTATTTATTGATACCGCAAGGATAATTTTGAATCTTCTTAAAACTAAGTACCTACATAAGTTTAATTATTTTCTTTTTATTTATTAGTTTTGTTTAAGATGGCGCATGTTCGCATGCTCTTTTCAACCAAGTCCAGAAAACATGGCTAGATATTCTTTTGCGAAATGTCTTGTAATTGTGATTATAGATACTCTTGTTGTGTAACTAAGGTTAGAATTTAAAATGCATGTAACGCCATTCTTGTCTTGGAACTTTTAAAATTAAACTAACTCTGATTAATTATGCACAAGTCAGCAAAGTTACGAGATAGTTGGACCTCTGAGATCTAAACTTCATTGACTTCAGTGAAATTCACAGCTCGGACATTCTAATTCAATCCTTGAATTCCTGGAAACTCCCAAACATTAATAGAAACGGTAATACGTGGGCGGGCTCTTCATGGTTGGTTAAAAATGTCAACCACCCACGCGTACCACTGCGCTATTGGTGGGAAGTGTCACTATGTCGCAACGCGTGACACTTCTGATTGGTTGTGCCCCGCCTTTACGCAACGACTAGAACCGGAGCTTAAAGGTTCTTTTGAACTCTGCCCATTGCTGTTTTAGTTCTGTAATAAAAAGAGGCTCAGGTGGTGTGGCTGTAATGTCTCGTGAGAGGCGAGTTTGCGCGGAACTATTGATCCAGACGCAGTGAGGCCGACGCCCGACACTTGTCTCGTGCAGAGGTGTCAAATGGTGTCGCATGTCCAACGTGTTAATTATTTTCTCATCTGCTGACATTTTATATATGACAAGTTAATATCAGAGAAGTAAATTCTTGGCCGGTACTTTATTCGATAAATATCTTGACTTATTTTTATAACAAACTTTATAACGCTCGCTCGGTACCTACTTAACTTACGGTACTTGAAGAAAAAGTAACCTATGTCCTTCAAAAAGCTATCTCCATGTCAAATCAAATTTTATCGAAATCGGTTCAGCCGTTTCGTGTAACAACGTTGTAAGTAGTCGGATGGTTGCGGCTGTAACGGCTCAGGCGATTTCGATAAAACTTGAAATAGATAGAGTTTTTGTACCTAGAATAGCTTAATATAGGCTACTTTTTATCTTGGAATCACGCGAGCGAAGCCGTGGGTGGAAGCTAGTTTGGAATATATCTTCTCTCATTTTCTAACCTCGTAGGTTTAGCGGGTGAGTCCCGTCTGAGACGCAAGGGGTGCGGGTTGATGCCCGCTGCGGAACAAATGTTTGCATGATCTGCAAATATTTGTTCCGGGTCTGGATGTTGTGGTACCAATAATCATCTTCATCATTTCCATATATATCCACTGCTGAACATAAGCCTACGGATTTCCTCAAATACACGCGAGACACCAGAGCCTAATAACGCAATAATAAATAAATGATGACAAAAATTACAGACGGAAATTAACCCTGAAAGAAACTACGTAAGGTTCATTTTAATGTGAAGGCCGGTACAATGCGGCTCAGGCATGGTCGTGCCGAAAGAAAATTATTGACACTCTGAAATGAATCGGTCTCGAGAGTTCAACGAATGATCGCGAATAATTTCTTCGTGAATCATATTTTATTGGGAAAATGAACGTGTTGATTTTGTGAAATGCTTTTTGTGGAAATAATGAAAATATACATACTTCTTTTCATTATTTCCACAAGTAAAGTAAATATTGTATCTATATGCAAATAACTTAATGTCTAACAATGAACAGTTTATTGTTGAAAAAAATGTTACAGCATCAAGCCGTGTTCAAACGGATCGCTATATGCCATCTAAAATATGTGTAAAACATATTTCAAAATTATCCTTACGTCTACTTTGATTTTGACATTAGAGGGCATTGATATAGCCCAACGATCTGGCAAACCCCTAAAAGCCAAACTCAAAATTGACTCTCTCTGAGCTCTTTAGGGGGGAAGGGGGTTCGGGGTCGGCAACGCGTGCGTGATGCCTCTGGTATTGCAAGCGCTCATAGGCTACGGTAACCGCTTACCATCAGGTGGGCCGTAAGATTGTTTGCCAACACTGTCGTAAAAAAAAAAAAAAAAACTTTTTCAGTATACGTAAGAATCGTTTCGAAATAAAGTGTGTTTCAGAATGATATATCGGACGCCGTTCGAACACAGGCTTACTAAAAAAATGTGTTTTACTGTGAAATGAAAACTAGATATTTTATGGTATGCGTCTTAGTAGTTACGTAATTACCTGTTCGATATTTTTCAATCATAATTCAAGTATTTCTGAAGTGTTCCGTTTTTTCCATTATGAGGTATGGAACCCAAAAAAGAGATATAAAAGGGTGAAATAGTAAATTTGCGAAAACGCGTAAGTGCAACATAAAATTTTACGCGGGGTCGTAAAGGCCTGGGTGATATCAACAGGTTACAGTAACTTTAGTTGCACTTGCTATAATTTAAAACTAGCTATAATCTATCTCTGTGCCTTTCACCTCTTTCTTTATTTATTATATATTACCTATTGTCGATTCTGCGTGCTGTTATGTCCTGCCCGCTGCCACTATAGGTACCTTTAATATACAATTTTTTTTTTTTTTGTTCTTTTCTTTTATCCGCAATCAGTTGGTGGACTATAGGCGGATGAGCTGCTTGTTTAGTGGCGTTTGGGATCCAGACTCATCAGTCCTTCTTCCCTCATTTTTGCAGATTGTCCAGGATGTGGCTCCTCTTTAACCTTTTCGTGGTTGTTGGTTTCTCAACCAAAGCTCTTGCGAGTGGGTTGGCGTGGCTTTTGAGGCTGCCCAAGTAGCTTTCTCCTCTGAGTTTTATTTCCTCGTCTACTGTAGGGACTTCCAGGTACTCATGGGTACCCTTATGGGTCTTATAACAACTCTTGTCACCAAGCTTTCATAATGATTCCATTCAACTCAATCAAGTTGGTGACGTGGAACGTCAACGGGGCTCTCTCTAGTGCCCATGCGATCGAATATCTAATTAGAACAAATAAAATTGACGTAGTACTACTATCAGAACCCCATATGACCGGCGAAAAACCGCTAATTATCCCTGGATTTGTAGTCCACATTACCCCCCACCCAAATGGAAAAAGTCAAGGCGGCTCTGCCATCATAATAAGTAAGAAGAGAAGACCTAGTGCGGGAAAATTACTCGACTCCTCACCTGCAAGCTACCACAGTAACTGTGCAAGACAATTTTGGCTCACTGGATCTATCGGCGGTGTACTGCCCGCCGAGGCATACAATCACAAACACAATGTTCGATGAATATTTTAAGACACTTGGTCCCCGATTAATAGCAGGAGGTGACTGGAATGCCAAAAATACCTTTTGGGGATCTAGACTCACACTCCCAAGAGGAAAACATCTCAAAACGTCTATAGATTCAGGCAATCTCCTCTCAATTTCCACGGGCGAACCCACCTACTGGCCTACGGATAAAAACAGAATTCCTGATCTTGTAGACTTCTTCGTAACCAAAGGTATTGGGCACCTTTATACGAAAGTGGAATCAAGGTTGGATGGCTCATCCGACCATTCACCGGTAATACTCACCGTGAGCACCAAAGTCATAAATGTTAAAAAACCCGAAAGTCTATGCAATAACAAAACGGACTGGGACAGTTTTAGACAATATCTCATTGACCACACTGACCTTAATACCCCTCTGAAATCTGAAGACGAAGTGGAGGACCCCTGTAAATATATCACCAACCTCATTCAGGTCGCAGTCTGGAAATCTACACCAGAATCATCACCAAAATTATAATAATAGGTAATATTCAAATATGAATATTACCTACCATAAGGTTCCTTTTCATATACCTACGTTCTTGTGAAAGCGAGTGTAGGTACCTTACATTTAGACAGGTGAGTAGGCAACGCTCATTTACAGAGTGGCTTTCAGAGCAGACAGTTTACAGCTCTGAAAGCTTTGAAACTTTTATTTGCTCTTCTTATGTCCTTACATTTTATACAAAAAGAGGGTAAGACCTATAAAAGCTATGTGCTTTTATAGGCCGAGTAATGGTTTATGTAGTGACGTGCGATTCGCATTTATACAAAGGAGTTAGAACTCACGTTTTTTTTTTTTTTTTATCATTGGGAAATCTTCATAGATCTCCTCCCGTTGCGGGGGCAACGGAAGGATTATGTCGGACTCTTACCGACTAAAACCCAACGGGGTCCATCTTCGCGACTTTGGTCCGAGCTGTGGGTACGCTTGCGCATTCATCCATGGCCCCGACGTCGTTGGCTAGTAGAGCCACATCTTCTTTTGGTTCCGCATATCTCTTGCGAGAGGCACGCGGGACCTCCGCGCGCGCCATCTCTAGGCTTGTCAGTAGGTAGTAGGTATAGTTAGAACTCACCATACCTCAACCCAGTCACTGACCTAATACAGGTGACCAAGAAAGAATCAGTGACACGACAAGCAAGCTAGCAAACAAGCTTACGGCCCAACTGTTGGTAAGTGGTTACCGTAGCCTATGAAAGCTTGCAATTTCAGAGGCATCACGCACGCGTTGCCGGTCCCGAATCCCACCCAACCCATTAAAGACCTCTGGCAAACTTACTCACCACAGGAGCACAACACTATTCAAAGTGAAACTAGTGATTTTATTGAAATAAACACATTTTGATTTATTGTTTTATTTATTTGAGACAATTATGTTATTTGGGTAGCCCTACGATCTTCTGTAAGGCAACAAAGTCTAGCTTGAAAACACCGCAAGTAAACCGGCATGTCCTAGAACCTAAAAATTCGAAGACATATTGTGACATGTGCACGAAAAGACCCTCAATGAGGCGCACTTTAATGCGTTCACTAAACAGATACCTACTTTCACTTAAGCGCACCCGTAAACCCGAGAAAAACAACCCCGGCTACCCTTAAAATAATAAAAATAAAAAGACAGTAAAATACGAATAAAATGTCCTAGGGTCGGTCCAAATGAAATGGGATGCAAATGTGAGGGAAAGTGAATAAAGTAGGTGAAGTAGAGGGTAGTTTTGAGGGTACTTATTTAAGGGTACCTTTAGGTAAAGAACCTACTAGTGATTGCTAGGGGTAAGAAAAGGTATTTGTTTTTTTAAAGGACGAGTAGTTTTTATAGCTTATTGAAACCAAACGGGTGTTTACCACGTACCTACCTTTTTTATTTTGTTTTTCCGACGTGTCGACCGTTGCAGCAATCGTGCTTCTAAACAAGCTTACGGCCCACCTGTTGGTAAGTAGTTACCGTAGCCTATGACCGCTTGCAATACCAGAGGCATCACGCACTCGTAGCCCCCTCCACCTCCACCCTTAAAGAGCTCTGGAAAGCTTACTCACCGCAGGAACACAACACTATTTGAAACGATTAATGTTGTTTGGCCGCGATTTTCTGTAAGGCGAGGTACCTCAGTCCGGCTACTCCAATTTACTACGCCAGAAGATAGGGCATCTCCTCCAACTTAACTTGTAAGCCACCCCTGTTACAAGGGTAGGTAATGTCGCGTAAACATGTCACACACAAACCTCACACAATGTTGATTTATTGACAAATATTATATTACAAGTGTGACGCAGCACATTTGACACCCACATTTCGATGTTGAGTGAGTTTTCAACAACACACACTCACATCTTTCAAACGCCTGCTCGAGTCTGGAATAGTAACGGAAAAAACGTAATGAGAAATGTAGCGTAGTTGCTATAGTCATGTGAAGTTACCATGGCTACGTATTACTATGGTTGTGGTAAAAAGCTCTACTTTAGTTGTCTACCCGGAACCATGTCATCCGTACCTCACCATTGCAACTAACTACGATACACTTCTTGTTACGCTTTTTGCGATACAACGATATCACAAGGCCTCCGTATTTTGCTGCTATCCTATACATGCTGGTATGTATAGGATATACATACCTGGGCCTATAAAATTAGTAAGTGAAGCTCTCTGCTGGACATAGAAAGAGTGCTATGATGAACGGTCTCGTGCTGTCACCATCCACCGACTTCCTGCAATCTTCACAATATCATCAGTCCTTATTCCGTGAGTGTTATCTTTATTATGAAACAACATACCTTTTTTATGTGAAGTGATAATCTTTTATCACTTCACAGCATCACGGAATCCGACTAATTAGCAAAAAGGATTTTTAATATAAAGCACTCAATGGCAATGGCATAGATTTTTTTCGCAACTGCTGTGTTTTTTAATTTTAATTTCTTTACTAAAATGTGGCCTATTATCTTTCTCATTAAATCACTTTTATGATGATACCCTACTAGGTATATTCTTTTTATGTATTATAATAATTAAACTCTATATTATTTATGAGTTATATTTTTGTATTTATTCTCCCTCTGTTTATTGTCTTTTTTTTGTAGACCTCTTTGTATATTCTGTTGTCTTATTATATAGTCGCATGTTTATTTTAGTTACCAGATCGTACGTCACTGCAGCCCTGAGCTGAAAATCAGCGCTGTTAACTAGTTAGCAGCACATGCTGAGCTCAGGGCTTTTCATACTTACTGTACTTGGCAGCACATTCCACGCACATACCTACACTTGTTTTCTCTCTTTCTGTCCACCTCTATGGTTTTTGTATTTGTGTGTGTCATACTTTTGTTCTTGTTGTTGTGTACAGTTTGTGTGAATAAATGATTTCTACTCTACTCTACTCCTTTGGGGCCTTCCTACGCAGCGGTGTCTAGTTCGGGGTCGTTGTTAGAGAACCATCCCAACGGTTATCAGTGCACCAAGCACGCATAATTCACGATAACTTTACGCTTAAGATAAGTAGAAAAAGCCTAATACTTACTGGAATGGCGATACTTGAAATTTATTGACTTATATTTGAATCATCATCATCAGCCTGATGAAGTCCACTGCTAAACATAGGCCTCCCCCAACGGTATTGAGCCTTTTCCATCCACCGACTTCCCGCAACCTTAACAATGTCGTCGGTCCATCGGGTGGGGGGCCTTCCAACACTGCGTCGTCCGGTTCGTGGTCGCCACTCGAGAACCTTTGTTCCCCAACGGTTGTCGGTTCTGCGAGCTATATGGCCGGCCCACTGCCACTTCAACCTGCTAATTCTGAAAGCTATGTCGGTAACCTTGGTTCTTCTACGGAAGAACATTTTTATATTTGAATATTTCACATTTTATCGTATCGTAAGCGTAAGCGCTATCGTAAATTATTCCTGCTCGGAACACAGTTCTGCGAGCAATATGGCCTTATGTAGAAAACAAGTTTACAAAAAGGAGCAATTAATTTCTCGTCTATCAAAAACGAATGCAGCAAACCAAAATGTAAATCCGTAGTTCATGAAGCGTGAACTCTTAATTCGTCTGTCCGTCTGTTTGTCGGACTGCATAGAACGTATTTGAACCCCGCTGGGAGTAAACTGACATAAAGGTTGGGTAAGTCTATGTTCATACAAATATTTTCCACTACTAGCAGAATATTTTATATCTTACTTACTTAGATACGAGCGACTGCCCTCGGTTTCGCTCTAATGGTACCTGGATAAGAACTACCCATGTCATATTCCTGGCATGACTACAATGATTGATTTGGGAACTGTAGGTTACTTTGGGAAAGATTTCCAAATAAAAAATAATCTGTAAAGTCCTCTTATTCATAAACACGGACTAACTTTATCGGCTCGATAACAATAACTCTCACCCTTCTAACAGTAAACGAAAGAGACATACTTCTATCGAGCCGATAAAGTTAGTGAGTGATTATGCATAAGAGGGCTTGTATCTTATTTGACAAATATAATTTTATCGACAGCTGTACTTTTTCCAAAAATCTTTTCCATTTCTTCTTCAAATTGAGCGAACGTTTTCTCATCATCATCGGCCTGATGTAGTCCACTGTTGAACATAGGCGTCCCCCAAAGAGTGAAAATGAGGGAATTTGGACCATAACCGCTGGACCAGTGCGGGTGGGTGAAGCTCCAGAGCCTCGTTCGTTGATCGGCAGAGTGTGCCGGTGATGATTCCAAGCGGTGCGCGCTCGGTTGCCATTCGAGAACCTTTATTTCCCAACCATAGTCGGTTCTACGAGTTATAATGGCCTGTCTCCTGCCACTTCAACTTCTGAGAGCAGTCTCGGTGACCTTGTTCTTATACTGTACTAATATTATAAATGCGAAAGTTTGTGAGGAAATTTGGATGATTGTTGTTCAACCACACCCAAACAGCCGAACGAATTTTGATGAAATTTGGCACAAAGATACATTATAGTCTGACATAGCATATAGGCTACTTTTTATCTTCATTGGTAGATACACGCGAGCTGCAGGGGGAAGCTAGTATATTATAACTAAGGGCGTTAAAGGTAGGTCATATTTGGTCTGCTGGCTGGTCCAAAACAGTTGTTTTTGAATACAGTCCAACTGTCCATATTGGGCACAATGTAGAGTAAGGAAACACGTAGGTAGATACTACCTACACCTATCTTTTGTATGCACACGCCTTTAGAGTGACGTATGTATTTGAAGAGTTCAGAGTAAAGGTAAGTACCTACGATAATGAAACTAGCTTCCTAGACTGTTTCATTAAATAAATATTCCGGACCTATCACACGGTCAGCTGATCCCAAACTAGGCATAGCCTGTACTATGGGTACCAGAGACTGATATACATAATATATATATATTTAACACCCAGACACAGAACAAACATCTATATTCATGACACAAATGTTTGTCCAGTGCGGGAATCGAACCCACGACCTCTAGCGCAGAAGGCAGAGTTACTACCAACTGAGCTATGAGGCCAGTCAATTATATTCCTATTATATTAAGTAAACCTATACCTATCATCATCATCATCATCAGCCTGTAGAAGTCCACTGCTGGACATAGGCCTCCCCTAAAGAGTTCAACGACGAACGGTCTTGAGCCTTATCCATCCACCGACTTCCCGCAACCTTCACAATGTCGTCGGTCCATCGGGTGGGGGACCTTCCAACACTGCGTCGCCCGGTTCGTGGTCGCCATTCGAGAACCTTTACTCCCCAACGGTTATCGGTTCTGCGAGCTATATGGCCTGCCCACTGCCACTTCAACTTGCTAATTCTGAGAGCTATGTCGGTGACCTTGGTTCTTCTACGAATTTCCTCATTTCGGATCTTATCACGTAGTGAAACTCCTAGCATAGCTCTCTCCGTAGCCCGTTGCGCGACTTTGAGCTTGTATATGAGGCCAATAGTTAACGACCAAGTCTCCAAGATCCTAAAGAAATGTAAATGGAAGATTTGATTAGGTAGGTACACAGTAAAGTTGTGCCACCGGTTAAATTATTATTGTATTTGTATCAATACTTACCATGTTATTTGCCGTGGGGGATAAGCTGGCTAGGTTTGGCTGGCTAGGCTCTGATAAAGGTAGGAAGTTTCTTTTCTGCCCGGCCATGGTTTAGATAAATAAATGAGACCGGCAAAATAATATTATCAAAACAACACTACACAAACAAACTCGATAAACTGTACTTTGAAAATATCTTTATAATCTGAGCGAGCAAGAAATTCTGAATTCTGTTGAATGTTTGAGTGATTTCTCATTGACATTTGACATATGGAAATATTTGACATGAAATTGACAGTTACGAGAAAGTATGGCCATAGATAATTGCAATCGATAGAAGGAATCGACGAGTAATCGTCAATGCTCCGCCCTACGGATAGCCTAATGTGGCATTTACTAATGAACCTTTAAATTATATCTCTGGGATGAACCGTCAATTAGCGGATTTAATGTTACTTAGTTAAGTAGTGCTGTAGTACTAATGAAGTAATTAGATCTTCTGGATTCCTATGTTTTTTTTTAGTTTTTTTTTTCGGGAAGAGCACAGAATTTTTGATGAAAAGTTTAGGATATTTTGGTTACTTACCTACTACCTCCTTAGA
Organism: Anticlea derivata; assembly: GCA_947579855.1. Lineage (NCBI taxonomy): Eukaryota > Metazoa > Arthropoda > Insecta > Lepidoptera > Geometridae > Anticlea > Anticlea derivata. Next base: position 8,020,626 of record OX388271.1, on the reverse strand, counting down.
TATTATATTATATTTACCTTTATATACTTAAGTACCTATGTAGACGACGGCACCTACTTTGAAATTTCTATGTCGACAAAATAATATTAGTGCTCCTATATAAATTAGAGCAAGTCACTATAGTTTGGTAGAGTCCTAGAAAACGAAGTGCTATTTTATCTAAAAGCACTCAAAAATTACAAGCACCATTTGAACTAACACCAAAAAATATGGCACAAGGAATTATTTCCGTCGATGCGTACAAATTCGTAAGTCACTGGCAGGTTCGTTTTCATAAACAATGCCATTAGTGGCGAACGTTACGCGGCAGATTTTAAATTTGGAACGCGCGCGGCCATTCGTCATGTCGCGCCAACCAGCGACACTGCGAGCTTTTACTATAAAATGTCTGAGAGATCTTGAGCTTTGTACAGAGGACTTAGGTATACTTAGCACTAGAAACAGCATACATCGTCACATCATACCAGTGCAGCAGTGCAGTGGTAAAAAATAAAGATTGGGTGGTATGATAAACAAGCTCACATAATTGTGTACTTTTTTTTTTCTCGCATAAATAAATATTTAAATAACACCCAACAGTCACATACACAGTCCTAATCTCACACTAAGATTCCCTGTATCGTCGTGGGTATCGGAAACTACGAGTACCATGGTACCACAACACCCAGACCAGGGACAAATATTTGCAGATCAAGCAAATATTTGTCCCGCAGTGGGAATCGAACCCTTGCGTATCAGACGGGCACTCGCCCGCTACACCATTGAGGTCGTCACTCATAGATATATATTACATTCTTAACTATAACTCCAAATAAAACTACTTCAGCCCTTATGAACTTAGATTAATTGAATTTAACCAAAGACCTTAGAATAATCAAATTATTAGTGAAAATCTGCGAAAAAATAAAATATCAAGACCAACCACACCGAGCTTTTCCCTTGACTAATGACGTCATGTGTCCCGCGCAGCGCAATCGGCAAATGACTCGAGATGAATTTAAAATTTGAACTTAGAACGCTAACGAGGGAGGCGGTATTGCTTATTCGTGAAACCATGAGTTATTGCTCGCTTTTACAACAGTCATTGTAAAGAGGTTCACTTTAACTGTGTTTTGTTTTTATTAATAGGCTGACTTGCGCTTATCACGGCCTAGCATTATCTATAACTTTTTTTTTTTTTTATACTACTGAGGTGGCAACCAATCATACGGCCCACCTGTTGGTAAGCGGTTACCGTAGCCTATGAGCGCTTGCAATACCAAAGGTATCACGCACGCGTTTCCGACCCCGAACCCTCTCCCCCCCTAAATAACTCTGAGCTATCGGATCCAGAGAATCCATGACATCATCAGCCTGTAGAAGTCCACTGCTAGACAGGCCTCCCCCAGAAAGTTCCATGACGTACCTACCTACGGTCTTGAGCTTTTTCCATCCACTGACTTCCGGCAACCTTCACAATGTTTTCAGTCTATTGGTGGAGGGGTCCAACATTGCGTCGCCCGGTTCGTGGTCACCATTCGAGAACCTTTACTCCCCAATTCTAGTCTGCTGTGCGAGCTATATGGCTTCCCCACTGCCACTTCAACTAATCCTAGAGACACAGGTAATCCTAGTGTGGGGTCAGCACTATGTACCTACCTATATGACTATTGGGTGTTATTATAAATTATTATTATAACTTGCTAATTATGAGAATTGAGAGCTATGTGGGTGATCTTGGTTCTACGGATATCCTTATTTCGGACGCACTGAAACTCCGACATAGCTCTTTCTATAGCCCGTTGCATGACAAAGAGAATAGTTAGATTGGTAGAACAGTAACTTAATTACCTATCTCTAGTACCATCTCTTGTGTAACATAATAATTAAGCAGGACTAAAGGATTTATCGAAAGTAAGCGATGTCTCGATAAAGATGACGTCAATGATTGATTTAGTTTGATTTGCTCTACAAATCAAACTTGTTGACTGTACTGCTTTTTTCACTCCCTTTAAACTGACAGTATTTTGATTAGAATTGCAGTAAATATCGATAACTTTTTTTAATACCTCATAACTTTCTCACGTGGCTCATAAGAGTTCACAGGCAGTATAAATTCCAAATCTATAATCTTGCTACGCAAGATTGTATGGTAGCTAAATATAGCGACAATGCGGGTGGGCCGTAGGAAATCAATTATGCCCTATTAACACTCACTGCAGGAAGTACACAGACCTTTTTAGTTGACTTTATGACAGAAAAAGGTTGGGATATGCTTCTAAAAGTTGTACCTATTTTGAAGCAAATAATAAGACTTTTTGGCGGGAACTTGCGAAGTGATGTTGTGCTCTCAATTTATTTTACAAAACTAGTGTTAAATTGAATAATATTGTGTGATTATGGTGGTGTTTTGCGTAATATTGTTTGAGTAAACCGCACAACTGAAGTGAAATAGAATGATTGCGTGTATCGTCATTTTTCGAGTTGGCGCCTAGAGGTCCCTCGAGGTTTTAGTAAAATAGCCACCATCATATCTTACTAAAACTGAACTTGACTTGACTAGACGGTGACTTAACCATGACTAACGTAAAAAAATTAAGGAAGATAAACAAATTAAACAAGATAAAATACATGTAAGACTTGGCGGTAAGGCCTAGATGCCATAGCCATCCCGAAAGGGGAAAAACTTCAAAAAAAAAAAAGCAAATAATAAGAATAATCGGTACAGGATGTGTGTGATGTGACTGTTGGGTGTAATTTATTTATTTATTACAGTTTTCGCCCGCGGCTTCGCCTCTATATTCGAATCTACATCAAAAGTAGCCTATATTCTATTCTAGGTAAAGAACTCTATCTATTCTAAGTTTCAACGAAAATGAAAGAGCCGTTACGGCGTGATTGAATAACAAACATCCAAACATCCACACAAACTTTCGCATTTATGATATTAGTAGGATAGGATAGCTGGATTTTTATACCACGCGAGTAAAGCCACGGGCGCAAGTTACGCGGTAATAAACAACAGTTTCCTTTGACATCTTACTAAGTAGCATTACCCATAGTTTACCTATTAAATTATTCCTAATCTTGGTACCTACTTCACCGCATAGTTTCTATCAGTTTATTTTCCAGCTCAATTTCTTGGAACAAAGTTTACAAAAATTCCTCCTTTTGTCGCAATGAGAGTGCACATTGGGTCATAGTCCTCAATTTTCTTGGTCTTCACCGAAGGCTCCACTTTGAACTTGCGTACAATATTCACAACGGCGACAAAGTACTGAAGTTTTGCAAGTTGTCGGCCTAAAAATAAAAATAAACGATAAAATGGTAACTAAACTAACTTTGGTGTCGTGAATAACGATAGAGATAAGTCTGTCAAAAATCAACCAAAGGATAACTAAAGATTAATGAAGATGACTCATTGTAGATTTCGATATACGAGTCGATGTATGTGACTGTTGGGTGTTGTATTTTTTGTTGGGTTTCTTCATTGTATCTACAATATAATATTTATACATCTATTTATTTTTAGGTATATTTCGTTGTATAATTATGTAGCAGCATACGCATGTTAATACCTTTATGAATAAAAACATTTTTACTTTATATTTATCAAAAATATAAAGTAAAAATACCTAGTATCTTTCCGTAGATTAAAGATATTAGCAGACCTACCCTCGTTTTAAATTAATTTCTGCCTTAATTCCCTGAACCATCAACCTTGCGATTTTGTTTAGGCAGTGACGTTAGTTGACAGTCTCAAAGATTCAAATTCGTATAAAACCACGCCAATCTCCCATTTGAACGGCAATTAGACCTCATTGGCCTAGTCCCATGCCGCTTTTTAGTAGGTTTATGTTGTGCTGGAGTTTTAATGTAGTGATAAATTTTAATGAATTCCTTATCTTTATATCTACCACTAAATAAAAATTACTTACACATTAAACATTGATAAGGTAGCTTACCGATGCAAGACCTAGGCCCAGCGCCGAATGGGATGTAAGCACAAGGATGTCGATCTTTAGAATTTTCCGGAGAAAATCTTTCAGGGTCAAATTTGTCTGGGTCATGGTAGTTTTTTTCATCTCGGTGAATCGCATACGGCGATATTATCACAGAGGTGCCTTTATCAATCACGACATTAGTTTCTGGTATCTTGTAATTGCGCACCGCGACTCTTTGTATCGAATTTGTCAGTGGATTCAGTCTCAGAGTTTCAGCAAAAATTTGTTCCAGATACGTCATATCCTTTATGGAATCGTATGTTAATTTCCCGTCGTTTTTCGTGAGAACTTCGTTGATTTCTTTCAAAAGCTTTTCTTGGGCTTCTGGGTGTTTCGCTAAATGGAAAAATGTGTAGGATAAAGCAAGAGCATTGTTGCCGAATCCAGCCATGAAGATAATGAATACTTGCCCTGCCATAACGTGTTCTGTTATCTCCATAGACACATTTTTATCGGTTTCAGGCCGTTTGAAAGCCGCGATTTTACCTTCCTCTCTCAAAGTGAGCATCACATCAATAACATCATTTCTATCAGATGGGACACCGTTCTTTTGTTGCATAGCCATCTTTAAGACTTCGTAACTGAATCTTTTTACATCATGGTTGTATAGAGATACGTTAATTTTCTTCAAAATATTTGGAAACAGCATGTCCATTTCGGAGGCAAACGTTGATTTAAAAGTATAGTGTCCAGCTCTCTCGATGAGTCCTCTTTCATCGTTGAACAGGTCAATACTTAAACCAAAAGACGCTGCAATGATTGTGGACATCGTATATTTCTGGAAATGTCGATGCAGTTCTTGTTCGGGCATCTTTATGGTAACTTTTTCTAGATAGTCGACGAATTGTTCACCGCGTTCATTTAACAAAATAAATAGGTTTTTCATTTTCCCAGAAGTAAACACTGGAGTGAACTTCTTCCTCAGAATGCGCCAAGTATCAATGTCACAATGGAACAAGTTGTCTCCTAATCCTTCCTTGCTGAACGCTATTCCTCTCTCAGGGAACGCGTCGAAATCTTTAATTAGAATGCTCTTGACGATGTCTAGGTCACGAATGATCACAGTTGGAGATGTCATCCGATAAATCCCAACGATTTTTTCTTTCGTATATGCATCGTATATTTCTTTGTATACGATGCCTAAATGTTTTCTCCGCAATGTGCTCTCTAGTAAATTGCCAAAGCATGGTATTGGCTTGGGTCCTGCTACATTTTTATATCTCCAGTGATTAAAGGTCCGTGTACAGTAGTAGTACACAAAGAACGCAATTGCCAGTACCACAAATGAAGCTACCATTATCAAACCTCCTTTATTACACACAATCACGATTATATTCAAAATGAGAAATGTTTCTGGGCTTATATTTGCAATAACATGATAAGGACAGACATTAACATATAAACGGTTAGATTAATATTCATTCAACGGCTGCGATGCGTGAAGTTTAAGATTACTTTTGTAAGACATAACTTTTTTATTTGATTCTAATTTTTAGTTGTCTAACGATCCGGAGCTCGTGGATTGGTGAGTTTTTCTGTTAGAAAAATACGCTTAAACACGTCTTAAAACAGTGAAGGAACATCGTGAGGCAACCAATAAGTCTTATATCCTGCGATGGGCTTGCAACCTGTCACGTATGGAATACTCACTACTGCAAAAAGTGTGGGCAAGTTAAAAAAAAATTGTGAGCATGTGCCATATGTTTGGTCATGCTTCTCACTTCAGATATCGTCTAGGATCTGAACGCCTGAAAAAAATATTGTACCGTTTATCTCCAAATAAATGTAGCCTTTTTTTGTAAATTATAGGCTTCCTTGTATGCAATGACGGTCATAGAAAAAAACATCCCATTGAATTTCGGTTCACAATAATTAGAGATATGATTTACGATTGCCAAAGTGGTAGCAATTATTGTGGGCTATTTAAATTAAAAGCAGGGCTGTGTGGCTTATTCTCCTGAGTAGAGTGACTACAGTTTATGTTTTTTATGGGAATGTTAATATTTTTACTAGCAATTTAAATTTATTGTAATTCTAGTGGAAACAGCGCAACGCTTCACTCGTGCGTTACTCGGAGTAACTGTAGCTTATGTCCTCAGGGTTTAAGCTATCGATACCAAATCATCAAGACCGGTTCTGTTACTTTCGCATTTATAACAAAAATTTGTTAGTGAACTACTAGTGGCTACGCACGGCTTCACTCACGCGTTACTCGGACAAAATGTGGCCTATGTCCTCAGGTCCAAGCTACCCATACCAAATTTCATCAAGATCGGCTCTGTATCTTTCGAATTAATAATAATAATGTAGTTTAATTTATTTTAAACAGCTATTTTCGAAACGACAACAATTATTAAGTAGGTAGATAATTTCATACATAACATGACTGGATACTGGAAGAAATGCTGTACGTACGTAACTTTAGGAAAATATGGATCAATTCGTCTCATTACTTTTCTTTAAGCATCGACGTTTATCGGGTAATAATGAAGCTTCTGCGAGTTTATTCACCTATATTTAGGCACCAGAATATTTTACAAAGTTAAACTCTTTCATTAACATCCTTTTTAGGGCGCTGAATAGACCGAGAGAACATAATTACCTACCCTACCTAGGAACAGGTTAAAAGAACTGAAAATAACTAATTCTATACATATTTTTTTTTTTTTTTTTATACAACGGAGGTGGCAAACAAGCTTACGGCCCACCTGATGGTAAGCGGTTACCGTAGCCTATGAGCGCTTGCAATACCAGAGGCATCACGCACGCGTTGCCGACCCCGAACCCCCTTCTCCCCTAAAGAGCTCTGGCAACCTTACTCACCGCAGGAACACAGCACTATTTGAAACAAATAATGTTATTTGGCTGCGATCTTCTGTAAGGCGGAGGTACCTCCCCAGGCGGGCTGCTCCAATTCAGAACGAGATAACCTCGCTGTGCCCTACCTCCTCTTAAAATATGTGTAAATATGTGAAAGTTCGAATGGATGGATGTTTGTAACTCAATCACGCCAGAACTTAACTGAATGAAATTTGGCACAGAGATAGTCTGGAATAGCACATAGGCTACTTTTTATCAAGGTTCTACAACGCGAGCAAAGCCACGGGCGCCATTAATTAGATAAACAAATATCTATTTCCTAAAAGTGACGCCTCAATCAATTAATTATCTAAGACAATGTGTGACTACACGTTTCACTACGTGATAAGATCCGAAATGAGGAAATCCGTAGAAGAACTAAGGTGACCGACATAGCTCTCAGAATTAGCAAGTTGAAGTGGCAGTGGGCAGGCCATATAGCTCGCAGAACCGACAACCGTTGGGGAGTAAAGGTTCTCGAATGGCGACCACGAACCGGGCGACGCAGTGTTGGAAGGCCTCCCACCCGATGGACCGACGACATTGTGAAGGTTGCGGGAAGTCGGTGGATGGAGAAGGCTCAAGACCGTTCGTCATGGAACTCTTTGGGGGAGGCCTATGTCCAGCAGTGGACTTCTACAGGCTGATGATGATGTGTGGGTAGGATATGTCAGTTTATAAGTTTAAATAAAGACGGTCATGTGCGAGAACTTGCGCCCCAATTTTCGGACTTCATGGTACAGGGAACCCCCTGTACCATGAAGTACCTAAGTCTGAAAATCAAAATTCCAATTGTAGGAAGAGAGAAACTTATATTTTGCGGCCGCTCATGTTGTTCATTGTATGATATTGACCGCAAATACAACTTTGTCTCGTAATAATCCAATTTTAGGGGTAAAAACATAAAAATTCCTCACATTTAGACTTCTTCCTTCTAAATGATAATAAAAAAAAGTTGAAGAAATCAGTCGAAAACTGAGGAAAGTTGGAACAAAAGCTCATAACATTCCAAATTTTATAGTTGGTAACTGGAATACCCTAGAGATTTTGAATTTTTGCCATTTCCATACAAAAACTAGACATTCATTGCCATAGGTATATTTTTAATGCACTTTATGCTCACGGACCGTATAAATTTCAAGTTAAATCCTTTCTGAAAAAAAGGGTCTTCGACAGACAGACAGACGAGACAAAGTTCCGTTTTTTCAAATGAGGTACGGATCCCTAAAACTCTTAAATCAATGATATATATTTTACTAATGAGCCGAAACATATTAATCCCGTAAGTATAGAGTGACGATAACGTATCAACTTGTTACGCTTCCCTGCAAATCCGGTTTAAAGAATTCTGATAAAATGTAACTATCGTTTGACAGTACTTATAGATTTATGTAAAACCAAATTTTATAATGTACCTTAGCCACCTCTAAGGCAAGGTCACTGACATAGCTCTCAGAATTAGCATGTTGAAGTGGCAGTGGGCACCCCATATAGCTCGCAGAACCGATAACCATTGGGGAATAAAGGTTCTCGAATGGTGACCACGAACCGGGCTACGCAGTGTTGTAAGGCCAACCACCCGATGAACCGACGACATTGTTAAAGTTGCGGAAAGTCGGTGGATGAAAAGGCTCAAGACCTTTCCTCATGGAACTTTTTGGGGGAGGTATATGTCCAGCGGTGGCGTTCTATAGGCTGATCGTGATGATGACCTAACATCAACCTTGCGATTTTGTCTAGACAGTGACAAGTTGCCTGTCACAAAGATTTATGGTCAAAATTCGTGTAAAATAGTATAGTAAAATAGTGAATTTAAATGACAATAATAAAATCTTCAAGAATATGTACGAAAACCTTCAAATCATGGTCGATCTATTATGTTATCGTTTCTGGAGAGGCATATGGAAGCTATTTCACAAAAGCCCGTTTTGCCATATTATTATGATATTAAGGAAATAACTGTTTTTTATAAAACCAAAATGCACGCGTGCCAAAAGATGTTTTTTTAAATCGCTATGACGCTCGAATTTTAGTTTAAAAAAAGTTGTTTGGTATTTTAAATAAAAATTTGTTTTGGTTTGCATCTACCGAACCATGTAGATAAGTGAGATGTTGTGATGAATAAATTAACCACTATAGGTAATGCTAACCGCTAATGATAATATACCTACTTACGTAAATATTTAATAATAGGTAAAATTAATTAAGATAAATTATTTTAGTAAAAGGTTTTATACTAAGGAACATTTCTCAAAGGGCCATAGCTAAATTATGATCTTTGGTCTTGATCCCTAACTAATAGCCTCATACATATAAGCTCAAAGTCGCGCAACGGGCTATAAATGGAGAGAGCTATGCTCGGAGTTTAACTAAGTGATAAAATCCGAAACGAGAAAATCCATTCAAGAATCAAAACCACCGACATAGAGCTCAGAACTAGCAAGTTGAAGTGGCATGGGCCTTCAAACTGTCGTCGGTACATCGGTTCGCGGTCGAGAACCTGAACCTTTATACCTCAATGCTTTTGGTTCTGCCTATTTTGGTGATAGATTTTAAGTCGAATCAAAACCTTCAATGTGACTGACGAATAATGGATAAAGCACGAGCAATTTTTCCCCAAGACAAAAGAGCCTCACAATGTCTTCGCGCCCCGAGGCGAGGCTATCGCGCGACGCATCGCATTCCCGGCCCTGGACGGTCACATTCTTCATCTTCCCGCATCGCACCGGCATTGCACCGCCCACAGGCGAAGCTATAAATACTTTCAATTCTGCGGCAAAGCTGAAAAATCAGGATAGTATGGAAAAAACGACGAAGCTCTAGAAGTTAAGTAATTATTTTTTTGTAAATACTGCCCAGAAGTACCAACAGGAGAGCAACAGAAAAGAGTCAGAGCGGAGTAGGTAACGCAGATTTGTTATCAATTGCTGCATGTACCTATGTTCCATATTAATTTATCATTTGGCTCAGTGGGAGTTAGCTTGAATTTCGATCCGTAGGTCGTAAGTTAAAATTCCGGTCGTGGATCAAGGGATTTTTCAATTAGTAGGTATTTTTATTAGCGCATTAACACGTGCTCAGATCGGTGAAGGAAAACTTCGAAGGAAACCGGCTTAGTCTGTGGCGTAAGCGGCCTTATAAGGCTGATTACACTGAGAGGATTGTGCAGATATGCTGGACAAGCCTACTCCTCCTTAATCGTTCCCCCATAGTTGAGGATCGTGACTCCGCGCAAGTATGCCCCGTTCTGTGATTTTTCTCCATCTGCCACGGTCCTCGGCTTGATGGAGAGGTGAAAAGAGGCAATTAGATTATGTCCAACTTTTGCGTGTCTGCACCAGACTTGAACTCTCTAAGACACTTTAGCAATAACATTTGAAAGATCAATAACATTTGCTTTGGAAATCTATATCTTAGTAACCCATTGGCCGATTTAACTCATTTTCTTACCAGCAAATCTTATTGCATGCAGATAGAATCAACGGTTCGAAAGTGAACTTCTAACAAACATACATTTAAACAACGTCGATTAGTTCAAGTTTTTTTAGTGATCTTCGCTCGCGTCGCTAACCCGATCAATTATAAAAATTTTACTTGACCTATGTGTACATAAACCAAAATATTTCAACTTTAGCTCTTGGGAACTTAAAGTGAAATATAGGGTCCTGAGTCCTGGTGGCACCTGCCCTGAACTGAAACTTTATTATTACGTCCAGTACTACACATAGGTCAGCGGACGCCGCAGTCCACTTAAACTTTGCGAGTACTAAAATTTCATCCAACCATCTGTTGGGGGTCCGTTCTACGGTACGTAGTGTTCGTGGTCCCTACATTAATCACCGCCAATTACATAACCGGGTACCAAAATGTTACTAAAGGCACCAAGGCATGGGAAAGCCCCCCTGGGGGTAATTGTCCTCTAGGGAGTAGGGGGGGTCTGTAAACAGCCGCGGGGCAATTTGCGTATAGAGAGCGATTGGCGCGGACTGTACTTAGCTGCTAATTGCTCAGTACCGTCAGAAAGTAAGTTAAGTCATTCTTTCATCGGTTTTGGCGCTCCCCGGGCGCCATAAAAAATGTTGCCAGAGCTCTTTAGGGGGGAGGGGTCGGCAACGCGGGCGTGATGCCTCTGGTATTGCAAGCGTTCATAGGCTTACCAAAAGTCGTAGAACAAACTTTACTGCCAATTGGGTGTAGGAAAGCCCTTTTCAGGATCGTATCAGCTTTGATATTCTAATAGTTTTCGCCCGCGACTTTGTTCCCGTGGTACCTAGATAAAAAGTAGGCTACCTTTATGCTATTCTATATTCTAGGTAAAGAACTCTTTAAATTCCAATTTTCATCGAAATCGGCTGAGCCGTTACGGCGTGATTGAATAACAAACATCCTCACAAACTTTCGCATTTATAATATTAGTAGGATAAATATTAATAATAGAATTATAGAGATTATATAAGTAGGAGGATTATTAAGATAAGAATAGATATAGATACCAGAAACAGTTGAGCTATCTAAAGCTGTGTTCAAACGGCGTGCGATATGTCATCTAAAATATGTTTAAAATGAACCTTACGTGTAATAATTAAATTCAATTTTGAGTTTGGCATTATTTTTGAGTGCGTGCGTCAAACTCATAATGGACTTTATTTAGTTGAGGTATTAATCATTTTCAAACAAATTTCAGGTGACACATGGCACACCGTTCGAACAGCTAGAGTTTAGTTAAACGATTTAGGGCCTATTACATAAAGCGTAGGTTTAGTTAGCAAATAAGACGATTCTTTATACATAATATAACTCATCTGATTTCTGAAAAATCATTTGAAAATACTTTTTTCTTTTAGGTATCTTTAAAAAATAGGGACGGACTTAGTTTCATGCTATGAAGAAAAATGTTTTATTTTTTTGCCAAGAGTACACTCATTGAAGAGCCGAACCGAAGCCCTGTTCTTTCAAACACGCATTAAATCTGATGAGGTTCCTGTGAAACCGCTTGTTAACTGCAGTTTCAGTTCTATCTGTTGGTATGTATGGATCGAACCATGTCGCGAACCACGGGTTACGGACTACGTTTTACTACGGAATCTTAGACCATTCCCTGCAAGAGATCTAAGAAGAGGATACAGGCGCGTTTTAATGAACGTGTGTCTATGGAATGTATGTTTAGACGAAAGTCTACAATCAGTGCATGTTACCAGTGCTGACATAATGGCAGTGAGACTTGGTAGCGATCGAACTATTGGCCTTCTACCTAAGTATACCAGTTAATACCTAAATACGACTGACGTCAGTTAAGGCGCTATGAGAATCATAATAAACTGTGGAGGGGGGGGGGGAAGTGAAGAAAGTGACAGCGCTACGTACTATAATTGAATGCGGAAAGAGATAGCAAGCGTTAGAAGGCGCTCGAAAGTAATCGACGTAAGCGACGTATAAGAAAATATCGATAATCTTATAAAACTAAGTATTTTAAAAAAAAAGTGTCTTGGATTTAGGTACCCTATGCTATTGTCTAACACAATATTTAAAAAAAAGTTATTTATGATTGATAGTTTCTGAGTATTTTTGAAAAAACTATTGCAGAGGACCGAACTTTAAAAAATAAATCTATCGAGAAAAGTTTTACTAATGGCGTTTTTGTCTTGGATTTAGGTAAATAAAATGCTCAAGTTATCTTTATCATAAAAATCAAAACTGTGCGTTTTGCGGTTATTGAGAAAAAACAGTTCAAAAATCATAAAAAAATTTAACCCTCACCTTAAGAAGAAAGGTCAGCATAAGGACGTCGTCCAACCGAATCCGATAGATTCCAGCTAAAACTCTATCTCACGTGACTTATTGACAACAAACGGGTGTTTATCGCGTGGGTACCTTATTTTATATTTTCCCGACGTTTCGACTGTGTGACTGTGTGTGTTTCTATCTCACGTGCCGAGGATAAGTAAAACCTAATCCTTATTACTTCTACTCTAGATGATTTTTATAGCGTGAGGTGGACAGAACGCCGCGCCGTAGTGCCTGGGATAGGTTTTGATGGAGGAGGCTTTCCCGGTACCTATACCATACTCTCAGCGTAGCCGGCCCCATCTCCAGGAAAGACATGGTCAAAACGTGCGGAGCTGACTAAGCCGCGGGTTTCCTCACGATGTTTTCATTCACCGTTTTGAGCGCGTGTTAATTTGCACATATATTTTTCAAACCGGTAAATCTATTGGTGCATCTACGGGATTCAAACCCACGACCTGTAGACCGCAAGGCAGGGCCACTACCACCACTCTTTCAGTGCTCTCCTAGTAGAATGACCGCGATTGAGTTATTTCCTTCACAAACTTCCTAGAAGTTAGGTGTTAAATTTTAGGCCTTGACCCTTTGTGATTTTGAAATTTCAATCTTTAAGTTGTTCGTTGATTTTCACTGAGTTAATAGCGATTTACTAACGAATTTACTACTCAAGTTTATGTGTAGGTTTATAAGTACCTAAACGTAAGTAGATACTATTATATAATTTAACAGAATGATTAGATATTTTTAGCCATCCGTAAATCGATATTTCCATGCACAGAAGCATAATGATCGTGTCAGCGTAAAATTACAATACTTTATACAAAACCATAGTTTACGTTAGCGCCACATCTTTTGTGATTTACCAGATAATCAACGCTAAAAATATCCGACACTATCGCTCATATTGGCTTGGAATTAAGCCTCACTTTCGCTTGGCAGTTATTATACAGCAAGTAAACAAAATCATCTCTATTTTTGAACCTGGGAGGTCCTATTGTCATACCTTGTCATATCTATTGTACTGTTCAATGAATATTACAGAAATATAATTGCATTATAATTCTAAATAATTGGTGTAACAAAAGGTGATCTGGACATTTGAATTTTTCCTAAAGAAATTCAATAGAAGGATTTTGCTATTGAGAAAAAGCTATGTTTACTTATCTTAGTTGCGGTTCTAAATGAAAAATAGGCAGGCGAATTATAAAAAATATGTGAACAAAAGTAAATGTCTAAAAGCTTGGCACTTTAGGCTCTTGCGAACATAATAATTCAGATAGTAAACTAGTTTAGGTAAAGTTTGAACCATGTTTGAAACTGAAAATCCCCTAAGGTTTGAGATATGTACCTACCTATAGGTACCTAGGTTGGGTAAAGTTAAAGTTTTAACAGTACACGATACATAGGTCTGAATAAGTACCTACAAATTCTTTTTATAGAGATCTAAAGATGTTTAGGTCCAATTTCGACAAAGAGGTGAACCGACGAATCCAGCTCGGATGGGCAGCGTTTGGGAAACTTCGTCATATCTTCTCGTCGCAGATACCGCAGAGCCTCAAGACGAAAGTCTACAATCAGTGCGTGTTGCCAGTGATGACTTATGGCACTGAGACTTGGTCGTTAACTATAGGCCTCATATACAAGCTCGAAGTCGCGCAACGGGCTATGGAGAGAGCTATGCTTGGAGTTTTACTACGTGATAAGAACCGAAATGAGGAAATCCGTAGAAGAACTAAGGTCACCGACATAGCTCTCAGAATTAGCAAGTTGAAGTGGCAGTGGGCAGGCCATATAGCTCGCAGAACCGACAACCGTTGGGGAGTAAAAGTTCTCGAATGGCGACCACGAACCGGGCGACGCCGAGTTGGAAGGCCCCCACCCGATGGATCGACGACATTGTGAAGGTTGCGGGAAGTCGGTGGATGGAGGGTGGAAGGCTCAAGACCGTTCGTCATGGAACTCTTTGGGGGAGACCTTTGTCCAGCAGTGGACTTCTACAGGCTGATGATGATGATGATGATGAAAGATGTTTCAGTTTCTAAGCAAGCTGAAAGTTCATCAGAATGCGGCTAACAATGAACTATCAGCGCAAAAGTTCACACCTAAGTAGGTAAGTAATTTCAGATAACGAAGCTCATTGAACGAGCCCTTTCATAAATTGGAATTACATCAAACACCAGCATCTTGGAGACTATTAAAACGAAACACATTATTGCATAGGGCTAGCTCCGATCACATTCAAATGAAATAAGTAAGGATTGAATTAAACGGAAAATAGTACGCACCTAGGTCAGTGGTAAAGTTAAGTTTTGTCCTTATAAAGGGCGGTAAATTAGCGGGAAGCCGAGCCTTTAAGGTCATCATATATCATAGCAGAGAATTAACCAAGGCCAAGTTTGATAGGTCAAAGATACAAGCGAACAGACGGATCCATGCTCTATATTTTCTAACTAAAACAGATTCAACAGTGTTTGCAAGCGCTAACTAGATAATTTGGATAAATTGGTTTCCAAGTAGACAACCCTATCCCAACGAGCTCCTATAAGAGTTCTATAGTTAAGCACAACTTAAACATTAGTCGCTAGTGTTGGTATCACTGCCACGATCGGGCGTTGGCAAATGATGTTAATTTTCGAATTTTACAGCGAAACAAAGCAATTGTTATCTGCGGAGCCATCGCTCACGAACGTCGCTATCTGTTGGTGCTCGGACTTGCGCTTAGGTGGTTGATGCACTGAGAGAAAACACGTATCGTGTTCGTAGTTCCGCTCATTGAAAACATTTTCATTGCATCCATTGCCTTTATAGCATCGGCATTTTTGGTTGCAAGGAACACGCTGGCGATGCTTTACCATTTTTGGGACATTTCTAAGTGATCCTTGTGATTTTAATAGACAGACCTCATAGCTCAGTTGGTAGTAACTCTGCCTTCTGCGCTAGAGGTCGCGGGTTCGATTCCCGCACTGGACAAACATTTGTGACTAACACAGATGTTTGTTCTGTGTCTGGGTGTTAAATATATATATATATTATGTATATCAATCTCTGGTAACCATAGTACAGGCTATCCCTAGTTTGGGATCAGTTGACCGTGTGTGATATGTCCGGAATATTTATTTATTATATTTATTTATTGAAAATGTTAATACTTTTTAACTTTCAAAGGATAGAAAGATGAAAAGAACCGTAGCTGGCTTAGATATGTGTATTGATAACAGGTGTAGGTATGCGCTAGTATGATGATGAGACATCACTTGTGTAAAATTAAGCTATTGAGCTTATCTGAATAAGGGCTAGTCACACAAGCCGGAATATACAGGA
Organism: Anticlea derivata; assembly: GCA_947579855.1. Classification (NCBI taxonomy): domain Eukaryota; kingdom Metazoa; phylum Arthropoda; class Insecta; order Lepidoptera; family Geometridae; genus Anticlea; species Anticlea derivata. Next base: position 8,004,679 of record OX388271.1, on the reverse strand, counting down.
ATAATGTGTCATTTATATGGTTTATCAGTTTCAAATCTTGAAACATTTATAATGTAAGAAGATGGTGTAGGTATTGATAAATGTTCCACATAAAGGCATTTTTATTCCTGAAAGAATTATTTAAATTCTTATTGCAAACGCGAGATACCAGCCTCTAGACGGCACTCGACGCCCGGTTCACTTAGGTTAAATAAATAAGGTAGGTACATTTTGTTTTTCTTGTAGGTAACAAATACCTACATAAGCAATTAATATAACGAGAAATATTTCAACGCAATTCCTAAACAGTATTTCGTGAAGATAACAATGCATAGGTAGGTATACCAAAATACTTTAAATTACCATCGAATTCATTGCATACCCAGGAGGAGTGCGTGACAATCAGACATCGCCAAAAGGCCTGATTGATATGCTATGAGAACTTTATCTCGTGCTCAGAATCCCAGACATCCAAATCGGTTCAAGAAATTCAAACCATGTGAATTACTGTGAATAACCTAATATCAAGGATAAAAGATCGACCCGTATCGATTGACACGAGCCAAGAGTCCAATTTTGGTCGTAAATAATGGCTCCGGGCAGGTCCTACCGAATTTCAGATCGATCTAATATTTAAATCGATTTGATTAAGGTGATTTTGGGTTCGGTAGGAATGTTATGCATTCAAAAGAATTTCAGGTAGCACGAAATTGGGGTGCATCGCCAAATACATTCATTTATTCAGATGTGAGGAGAATTTATGGAAATGAAAATGCAAATGTGCCTAGATACCATGCTGTTTTTTGAGAGGTGGGAAGATGCTGGCTTTCCTAGAGAACATTGCAACCTTCACTCGTCACGCCAAAAGGGTCCACAGACCTAGATACGGAAACAAGTTCATTTACTTACCGATTCTTCTAGGCTTGGTCGCGAGGAACAGGCATAGCTTCACCTAGTTTCTAAGACGTTTCAAAGTGATCCTAGTGATTTTATTGAAATAAATGCCTTTTGACTTTGACTTTACCAAGTAAGGGAGGTGGGAAGCTCTTGCAGCCAGTCAGCATAATCACAAATACGTATGTGAGTGAGTGCATCACCAAAGCGGCCAAGTTATTTGACAAGTAACCGTACCTAGTGTGCCCCAGCCACGGCAAAGTGCAATAGCGTTGAGAAACACGCACGGCAGTCGCGGCCAAATTACGACTTCGATAGGATCGCGAACGACAAATCGCACGACCGTGCGGGCTTTAGCGTTCCTGATACGACAGATAGGCCAAGGTTGGGAACGACGTGATAGACAAGAATGGGAAGAATGTGAGATAAATAAAATACCTACATATAAAAGACACACACGGTATTTTAAGGTGGGCCAAAAGTGAAGATCAATTTACATAAAGGACTTGTTCCAAGCGAAAATCTGCAGGCGTTACTCGAAGTCGTTGGTATGATAAGATTCAAGTAAAAATTAACAAAAACATGACAACTTTTCTGTAGCCTTTAGAAACGCATCTGCGAGGCGAGAAACTCTAACTAAATGAGTTCGCATCATCATGAGAACTATGAATTGAGTACGCTTTATTCGAGTCAAGTAGTTCCATCTTTCGTCAAAAGGTCTTCTGATTAGATTCAAATCCTACTTTTAATTATTCGGATGAGCGAAGCGAGCGAACATCTCTCAAAAACTTGGGTGAATCGGCGTTGTATGTTTATTTGTAAGAGCAAGCGTAACTTTCGAACCAAATCGGTGGTTGTTAAGGTTGCTATTTTTGCGGCCAAACTTCTTATCTGGGTATCGCGCGAGCGAAGCTAAGGGAAAATAAATAAAAAAAACTTGTTTGTGTTAACTGCGTACAAGAACGGATGATCGCAATTGCATTTATTTATTTATTCCATTCTGGACAGTGAGCTTACAGTTTACACCAAAACGCTGAACTGTCTTAATTAATTGTACTTAACCTATACTTATCCTAAACAAAAGTTTAACTTATATATTCTATAAAATATATTCTTAGATAATTATAAATAGAATTAAGACTATCGTTAAATAAATCTACATGTTGGAACTCATATATAAATGCATTCAAAAGGTTTAAAGGCATTGGGGCAATGTCAAATTCGCTTGCAAAATACCCAAAGCACGTTGAAAGGCAAAGAAAATATTGTACCTGAATACCTAATAACGATAAAGCCGGATCATTATTGAATGCAGAAACAAAGATGAGATAAAATCACTAAGTTAGGACAAATAGCACGACATCACCGCTTTCGCGAACCCTTAGCTTTCTAGATGCTGATACGTGCTTGGGAACCTGATGGTGTTAATTGTGGAGGATGATTTAGGACATTGATAGGTATTCAAAGTATTTACTATATAATACATCGCAAAAGGCGGGAGCTGCAGCGGAAGCAGCTGAGAACGCCAAGCGGCGAAAATATTCAGTGCTCTCCAGTGACTACATATTTACGCCGCTTGGTGTAGAAACCTTTGGACCAAGGGGACCGGGTACCAGAAAGCTCTTCAAAAAAATTATACCAACTTTGGTCGACGCCGCCGGTGATAAGAGAGCTGGCTCATTCCTTGCACAAAGAATTTCTTTGGCAATTCAACGCGGGAATGCAGCCAGTGCCAGTCTTGGTGCCAGTCTTGGCACCTTGCCGCATGTCCAAAATTATTTGTTTAATTAGTTTCTATTTTATTTTATAATTATTTTATTTTATATTTTATAGTATGTATAAGTGTATATTTTAAAAATAAATACAATAGAATAATTTTATTTCAGGGAACAATAGAATAAAAACAGATGGAATTTTTCGTATCCTACGGCCCATATAAATAAATAAATAAAAATATTCCGGATATATTCACACAATCAACTGATCCCAAACTAGGCATAGCCTGTACTAAGGGTACCAGAGACTGATATATATAATAGATACATATTTAACACCCAGACACAGTACAAACATCGGTGTTTATCACACAAATATTTGTCCAGTGCGGGGATTGAACCCGCGACCTCTAGCGCAGAAGGCAGAGTTACTACTAACTGAGCTATGAGGCCAGTCAAATATAGATATATATATATAGATAGATATACCTTAATTTATTTTTATTTATTTATTATTATAGAATCTACAGCACTTTAGAATAATTATGATATCTATTATATACCAAGCATACTGCCAATTACAGATTCTTACTTTGTAACATAGAACTTTTTAGTATAGTCGTAAAAACAACAGAAGCGACCAGAGTGAGTACATATGTATAAAAAAATATAAAAAAGAAAACAGGATACTGTTGATATATAGTACGAATTTGGAATAAATAATAACATACCACATCCTCCGACTTGACGGTATAATGAACGCGAGACACGTAGAGCTGCGTCGTTGGCACCTCAGAACGCAGCAGAAGATTCTGGCTTTGTGGTGCTGTACCGCACTTGTTCCGACAGGTGGGCTTCAATGACTAGTATTCTTCTTACTATCCCGAAAGGGGCTTATTCAATGAATCATCATCATCAGCCTGATGAAGTCTACTGCTGAACATAGGCCTCCCCCAAAGAGTTCCATGACGAACGGTCTTGAGCCTTTTCCATCCACCGACTTCCCGCAACCTTAACAATGTCGTCGGTCCATCGGGTGGGGGGCCTTCCAACACTGCGTCGTCCGGTTCGTGGTCGCCACTCGAGAACCTTTGTTCCCCAACGGTTGTCGGTTCTGCGAGCTATATGGCCGGCCCACTGCCACTTCAACCTGCTAATTCTGAAAGCTATGTCGGTAACCTTGGTTCTTCTACGGTTTCAATGAATAAAAAGAAAGTATCTATTATGTAAGTATAAGCAAACAAAAAAAAATACATTGTTTTTTGATTTTTCAGTTTTATTCAAAGCCCTATCTATCAAAAAACAGAAATATTGAATCTCCCAAATCAATATAAGATTTTTTTTTAAACAGCTGTAGGTACCTATTTTGGCCCTTTTATTATGTTTATAACTTACTAGCTTAATTCCGGCTTTATTTACAGAAATAAACTTAAAACGAATACAATTTAATATTTACAAAATACACAAGAAACAGTTGAGCCATCTAAAGACCGTTACAAACGATCTATAGATAGCTCAACTGATCCAGATCACTACCAGTCGGAAGCGTCCCCAAGACGCTGGCGGAATTGCCACGCTGGATGGCAATGCTAATTCGCTGGGCCAAATAAGAGCCAAACTTACTAGCTTGTGTAGGTACCTCTGGATTTCGTGATAATTTTATATATATTTATATTTATTTATTACAATTTATAAAGGAATACAATTGAATGGTAGTAAATGTCTTAAAACCTATGTTAGGTTTGTCTAGACATTAGGTTCTCGATATTAAATGTAAGAAAAATAAACAATCTTTACTTATTTTCTATGAAGAGCGAGCGCGATTTAAAAGGCGGTAAGGCATAGTAGGTACAGTCAATCGAAGAAACCTAATCCAGGAACATAAAGCTATCTTCGTGACTGTCCAACACCAGCCACTATTGTATCGAGCACAGATCAATGTAGCCCGATGCTTGGTAATAAGGAATTAGCGATGTCGTGTGACCATGGGCACCGCGCTCACGCCTCCGCCTGGCCTGCTCCCTACTGGACCAGAAATATATTTAAGCCTCGTGCGAACCTTTGTTTGTCTCATGAAAACGATGAATTTAGATTTGAAGCTAAAAAAATCGGATCGGATTCTCTTATTTAGTGTAAAAACAGCTACATTCATGCCAAATTTCATTTTTTTTTACACAGCGTCTCTATGATGCCCAAAACCTTACGGTACCTATTCGATATTCAACTTGATACCTACCCACCTCCAAAGATCAAGGACCTGTACGCTTTCAAGTCTTTGACACACGAACAGAAAGACAGACGACGAAGTTAGTGATCTAAAGAGTTCCGTTAAGAGGTAAGGAAACCTAAAAATGCAGGCATCGCGAATTTGTAAGCGCAATGACTAAAATATTTTACGTTAGGAAAGAATGGGAGAAAAAATATCATGGTGCCCGAGCCGAATGACAATAAAGCCAGTGAGGAGCCAGGCTCGCGTTACATCGCTCACGATCCGCGAGAACGCGATGCTTGGCACGATTTACTGCTTTATTTGGCGATATATCGACTGCCGTGGCCGACCGCCAGGACAATTCTATACAAAATAATGTGGCAAAAAGCAAAAGAAAAAAAAAAGTAGATAGGTACCTCTGTGTTCAAACGGCACTGAAACTTGGTCGCTCCAAAATCGCGCAAATGGGCTGAGCTATGCTCAGCTATTCCTACGTGATAGGAACGAGTACCCAATTAATAGAAGAACCAAAGTCAATGGCAGCACTCAGAAATAAATAAATACATAATAAATAAATCAATATCATATATATATTTATAAATAAATAGCAAGTGGGCAGGCCATAAACCGACAACCAGGGAATAAAGGTTCTCGAACGACCACGAACCTGACGAGGCGGTGACGACAGTTCTGACCTTAGACATTTTATTAGAAACACTCAAAAGTGGAAGTCACGAGGTTTTTCAATCGGTCGCTCAGACGTGGACCGCCCAGCTCGGAGTAACTAGATTTTAATCCATGACTTGACTTAGATACTGAAGACAGTGGTAATTCGTACAGCCTTATTACGAAACAATGTTTAGTCCCAGACTATCGATATACCTACTCGGTGTTACACAAAAAAATAACTAGATCTAGACACGGTTTAGCTCTGGTCTTTGGACAAAATCAAAACATTGGTCACAAATCCATGGTTCATTTACTCTTCGGAAAAGCCCACTTTGTAATTAAGTGTGGTTTTAAAAGCAATATGTAGGAAGACCAGACTAGAAAGACCCAAGTTTATACCTCGTTTCATAATAGATTCCTATTGTTAAGTCCTAGTTTGTTGAATTACGCAGTTAATATGCTACCCAAATTTATCAACCCAGCGGAATCCCAAAACGCATCTCCGTCTACAATCGGCAATGCGATAGCAATATGATTTTCAGATTTTCCCTTCATAGTGAAGTATTATGTTATCTGTGATAGTGAATTCATACCACAGAGTATTCTAGAAACTTTTAAAAAAGTATATCACCACTTACAAAATAACTCAAACACGCTAAAAATAAACGTAAAAACAGGTCTCTAAAATCACAGTGCTTCCCAAAGACTCATTACATTACCGTCACACGTGGGAACGGGCACTTCGGCAACACGTCCGCAATTACAGGCGATGATAATTATATCGATTACGGCCCTGTCAATGGCGTCTCGCACGAAAACGTGAGCTTTTTGCGCCTTTAGAATACGTCCCTTGGGAATTAGCTTGCGATTGAATTGTCAGGAATGCCCGCAGTTCGCGAGTGTTTGTTTCCTTTGTAATTTCAATTTTCTATTAGATGTTGAATATGTCTTTCCTAATACATCTAAGTGCTTATCAACGTGAAAGGACCGAAATTCGAATGATCCAAAGACTAAATTCGTTTGTGAGTTCTGGATTAGCCTGAATTCACACTTCAGTCAGAATCTGGTTCAGTGACTCTGACAGAGATCCGCTCGATAAATACAAGGTGATTCATAATATGTACCTATGCCATCCCGAGAGGGGGTTATTCTATTAACAAAAAGTAATAATATGTACTATATTTTTTTTTTTTAAGCTTTGAAGTAGGTACCTTGTCATTTTTGTTAGACTCAAGTAGGTATACGGGCTATAAGAGAATACCTAAAAGTTAATCAAAAAACTTTGGATTTAAACTGAAATTAAAAGAAAAATTATCACACAGCTACCTTAGTACCTAGGCTTTATTACAGTTTACGAGTAAGTAGTAGTGGGTTTTGTTATCGGTTTATAAAAGCTCCATACTACTCGTAAATTCATTCATAACTAGATGGCGTGTCAGTCGTTCTAAGAGACCCTAGGAGATACATCTCTTAAGGAAATTCTAATGAACGAAACCGGAATTTGATAGGTGGTATACCTACTCTTACTCATTTATTTTTATTATGATAGGTATTATCATAGTCTTCGCTGCATCGATCGTAAGAGTCCCCCAACAGTTTCAAAACCTGCCGAAACTCGTACAGATAGCACAGGCGGTTTTGGAAAATAAAGAATAAAAATAAATGCCTAAAACATCGCTTTGGCTTTGCTGTTATGTTGTTATAATTATTAATAAATAAATAAAAAAAAACCGTCCGAAGCTGTACCCACCGTCTACGGAAGCATTCACGCGCTTGGCCATTTTATTTAAGTATTTCATCCCGTGAGAAAATCAGTTGACGATGCGTTACAGTGCGAATAAACGTGAATCGAGATCGCTAGCGGGCGGTCACGATCGCAATAACTTACATTGTGTATACGGACATTTTTGACGACCTCGGTGGCGTAGCGGGGGAGTGCTCGTCTGAGACAGGTGGGGAGGGGTGCGGGGTTCCGGGGCAAATGTTTGCGTGATTTGATAATATTTTGTTCCGAGTCTGGTATCATGGTACTCGTAGTTTCTGATACCCACGACACAGGGAATCCTAGTGGTGCTCAGGACTATGTACATGACTGTTGGGTGTTATGTATGTGTTTTTCGATAATTTCTCTTGATCCAAAGGTCGTGGGTTCGAATTCGGCAGTGCACCATTGAGTTTTCCTATTCGAAAGCCTTGAAAAAACGCATCTTGAGGAAAGCAGTATTACCAAAACCAGTAACATAGTATTCCATAAGTGGCGATTGGTTTGCAACCTGTCACGTATGGAATACTCACTACTGCGAAATAAGGCATGTGCCAAATGTTCGGACGTCTCTGACAACGCCCCTTAGACATCTTCAAGGATCTGATCGCCTTCAGATCTGAGAGGATGTCTACCATTCTTGCGGATAAAAAGTCGTGAGCCTATTTCATTTCTCCACGACATTTTGGTTGGTATAAGTACTCTTTTGTCTGAACTGACAGTTATACTGAGCAGTTACATATATTGTTGCACGACAGCATTGTGAAACTTTTTGCAGTAAACGACAAAGTAACTAGTTATTTTTACTTACACTCTCACATTACATAATTCACCATCATGTATTCACGTCAGTTACGAGCATAGTAATTTTGTATATACCAGAGAAATATACTTTTGAAAATGTTATTATAACAAACAAATATCAATCAATTAACTATTTTGTATGATTTTTTTTATTTTTGCTGATAGAATAAGCACCTTTCGGGATACGTATTATGAATCACCGTGTATATAAATGTGTCTAGACAACTAAAGGTCGGGGCACACTTATCACCCCGGAACCGGGCATCGCTTCATCTGAAGCGGTTCAGAATTCTTTATATGATTTTTCATTTTCCGAGAGGGAAATAGGAAAAAATAGGAAAATGCTTGTATACAAGGTGATTCATAAAATCATTCATTCAAAAACAGAATGTCCAAAAGTCGTAAAAGAGACGTTTCATCAATCTATGGAGCCTGGGCCTGCACTGTGTACACTACTCTAAAATATGGCTAATTAGAATTAGAATTATTTATTTCAGTTAAAACAGCAAGCTTACAGTATATACCAAAGTGCCTACTGTCTAAAATTAAAACTTAAAAATACTCTTAGCGAATTAAAAATAGTACAAATTTTATCGTATTTTTGTATCTAAGCAAAAAGTAAACGTATTTTTTTAAAAAAATTAAAAATTTCGACAAAGAGAGCAACACACAGCGCTACAAAAATATGGCGGATGGACGTGCGTGAAAAGTCATTTTGACAACCTACATTTATCTGACAAAACAAAAACATCAAATCAAACAACATGACATGAAAAATATGTCAATGTCATGTCAAACGCCAATTATAAACCAACATGGCGGCCTTCAAATAGTGTTCACATAGTAAAAAACTTACCAGAAGAACTATTCTTGTACCATCGCATTTGTCTTCAAATTAATGATATTGTATTTCTCTTGTAATCTCCTAATTTTTCTATGTAGTGTACATGGACCAGGCCCAGAATGAAATGGCTCCATTGCCTTTTGGTTGTAGAATAAGCCTCTTTCGGGATGGAATACATATTATGAATCACCTTGTAGAAATCAAGATTACATATTCTGGCTCACCTTTCCTCCTAAGAATGCCTTTAACACTAACTCTAAGAGGCGCACTTTAATCCTTTTACTGCTTTGACTTTGTCACTGATTCTTTCACCGACATAGGCCCTTTTCAGGGCCACAATACCTAAATCTGGTCACAATACCTAAATCTGGTCACTGACCTAATACAGAATGACCACGAAAGAATCAGAGACACGACAAGCAAGCAACTAACTTGATTTTTACTTATTCCTCTTACTTTGGGAGAAAAAAAAAAACTTTGCTATACATTTATTTCATTTTACAACTCTTCTTATGTCTAAGTATCTCAACCGCTGTCATATACAGCGTCGTTTCACAACTCTCACACTTAAACTCTTTGGAATTAGGTTTATTTTCCAGTGGCTTTTCAACCTCTTCTTTCTTGACTGTTCTAGAGGAGCAAGTGAAGGATTTGTGCTGAAGGCGTTCTATTGGGGATAGGCAGACGGTCAGTTCGCAGTTAGGGCAAGTCCAGGGGAGATTGTAGGTTTCTTGGTAGATGTTGTAGCTCCAATCCGTGTCTACGACGCTGAAACAACGAGAAAAAATCTTAAAGTACCGTTTGCAAGACTCCCAAAAATGTTTTTTTTAATGTTTTTTCCTTACGGGCTGAATATGATATTTTGGCCTTACCGCCATGTCTTGCGTGTAGGTACTTTTATCTTTTCTTAGTTTTCTTATTTCCATCCATTTAATTTTTTAGTGTCGGTCAAGTCATATTCAAGCCTTGTATTACTAAAACTTCGAGGGACCTGATACCCAAAGTCAAAGTCAAAAGGCGTTTATTTCAATTAAATCACCAGGATCACTTTGAAACGTCTTAGAAACTAGGTGAAGCTATGCCTGTTCCTCGCGACCAAGCCTAGAAGAATCAGGCAACAAACACGGCGCGCGTGCCTATCATTTTTTCGATGATCCTTTTTCACAAAATGGAATTTAAAGCTTCAGTGTGGTGCCGATCTAACTAGGTGAGGCTCAAAAGAAAATTAATCTAATTTTAATCTCTAATAACCCACGACACAGTCCTAGTGTTAGGTCAGGACTATGTACATGACTGTTGGGTGTTATTATTATTAGTTTGCATGCTCCTGTCAAAAAGTCTCACCAAAAATGTCTTCATCATCATTACCCTGTAGAAGTCCACTGCTGGATATAGGCCTCCTCCAAAAAGTTCCATAACGAACGGAGAAACGAAGTAGAAAATTTTCCAGCAGACGACATATTTTGTATGGACATTGTCAGTCTCCTCTACCCTATATTGTCTTTGGCCTTTTCAATCCACCGACTTCCCGAAACTTTAGTCTTCATCATCATCATCATTTCAGCCGTACGACATCCACTGCTGAACATGGCCTCCCCCACAGACAGAGCAAATTCCTTATCATGTGGGGGGATTTGCCCATACTCAACACGCTGGGCATGCGGGTTGGAGAGCGCAGTTAGAGCTATCGTTGTTAAAATGAGGGACGCTGCTGCCCATCCCCTAGCTTTTTTCCCTTAGTCGCCTCTTACGACATCCGCGGATAGGTAGATATGGAGGGGCCTATTCTTCAGCTGGGGCCACCACGGCCAACTTTAGTCTTAGGCAGCCTAAAATGCTTACCAATTAAAAACCACATTGTCCGTAACATAAACGCCCCCCTTCTTCTCATTGGCACGGCATTCGAAACCCTCTTCAAACGGATTAGGGTCGATACTCGGATGTACTTCTTCACCGCCATGGTATATGACCTTGAAAGAGATGAAAATAATTTATCAGACAAAAATAACAAAATCTTGCTCAAAATTTGCATTGCCGTTCAACGTGATACGAGCGGGTTCGAATCCCGCTGGCTTGATCATGGGTTTTTAAGGGGTCCGTACACAGCAACAGGAAAAAACGGAACCCTTATAGGATCTGTCTATCCATCTGTCTGTTAAAATCATTTTTTTTTCAAGAATGGCTGAAAGTGTCAACTTGTTTATACCAAAAATAAAGGTAAGCGGTAAGGTAGTTCGGGGTCGGCAACGCGTGCGTGATGCCTCCGGTATTGCAAGCGTTCATAGGCTACGGTAACAGGTGGGCCGTATGCTTGATTGCCAGCTTAGTGCTACGTTAGTTGTACAAAAAAAAGTTGTTTTGTAGATAGAATAAGCCTCTTTTGGGATGGTATACATATAATGAATCACATTGTATGAACAAACTAATTTTATCTTTACTACCTTTAGAGCAGATTTAGTATCAAAATTTTCGTATCAAAATCGTATACAAAAACAAATTATTTTTATATTTAGGTTTACGATTTTTGACATTCTTTATTTGTAATTTTGCATGCCAACTATGGTAGAACAGAATTGAAACGTTAAATAAGTTTCAATTATGTTCTACTTAGTTTTATGACCATTGTTAACCTACATTATGTTCAAGCAAATAAATGTATCTTTATCTTTGAAATAGATACCTTCAGATCGCCAGGCAGTAATCTCTTGATGGAGTAGTACACCTGACTGTTCATGTATGATGATATATCGCAGGATAGATCGTGCTGTAGCTCTTCGTAGTTCAGAGGTGCTTTCTGTTTTTCTAGTTCAGTTTCTACGGATTTGCTCGGGTTCGCGTCTGAAAAAGAAGTCAACTTTAAGTGCATATTTGAATGGGAAAAATTCGAGACTCTTAACAATCATCTTTATCAACTTGTAGAAGTCCACTGCTGGACATAGACATAGATTAAATAAATATTTAAAAATATCATATTGTTGTTAGAATAAGCCCCTGGGTGTTAAATATTTATCTAGTCTTCTTCTTGTCGTGTCACTGATTATTTCTTCAGCAATTGAGTGGTGAAAAAATAAACAGATTGATACATAGATACAAAGAGCAGGAGAGACAAAATTACTTTCAGATTCATAATTTTTCGAAAAGTTGAGTCATAAAATGTATACCATCTCGAAAGGCCTCACAGCTCAGTTGGTAGTAACTCTGCCTCCTGCGCTAGAGGGCGCGGGTTCGATTCCCGCACTGGACAAACATTTGTGTAATGAACACAGATGTTTGTTCTGTGTCTGGGTGTTAAATATTTATCTATTATACCAGAGACTGATGTCTCTGGTACCCATAGTACAGGCTATGCCTAGTTTGGGATCAGTTGACTATGTGTGATGTCCGGAAAAAGGCATGCCCAAGAACCTTAAAAAAATCCAAGACATGTGACATGTGCACGAAAGGAGCCTCTAATAGGTTGAGGTATGGGGGCTTTTTCAGGGCCACCATACCTCAATCTAAAACAAAATATATTAATTAGTATTGTTAATAAATTAAGTTAAGTAGGTACCTAGATATAACATCGCCTTAGGGCTTAATAAAAAAACCTGTTATGATGTTGTTATCTTAATATATAAATAAATAAATCTGGTTATTGACCTAATACATGATTAGGTCAGTGACCAGGTTTGGTCACCTTTCGAGATGGTATACATTTTATGGCTCAACTTTTCGAAATATTATGAATGCGAAAACAATTTTGTCTCTCCTGCTCTTTGTATCAATGTATCAATATCTGTATATTTTTTCACGACTCTATTGCTGAATCGATTTTGATGCTTAAGCCCTAAGAAAGGAAAAAGGCATTTTGTCTGGGTAACACGCGCGTTTAGCTGCGGGCCACTAACTAGTAAACTCATAAACTCATTTATTTATACAATTAGTACACGTCAAGGAAAGAAAGTAGGGATAACATGAAAAGGAAAAAATACATTATAATATATCGCGAGGATATAAACTACGTCGTAGTCGGCTTTCGGCAGGTGAACTCATCGAATGAGTAGAAGGCCTGCTCGACGAGCCAATGCTTCAACTTTGACTTAAAAATGCTGTTGCTCGGTGTGTCAATTATATTTAGCGGTATCCTATTGTATACTGCTGGACCCATGACGTGAGTAAGCTTGTCGGATTTAGTAAGAGACCGCGTAACCGCCGACAGTTTCCCCGCGCGGCGGGTATTGTATGTGTGCGAAGACCCAAGTTTTAGTAAAAAAGCAAACTCCCTTACCATTAAGTCGTTGATTTATAAGAGCATCCCAACGTTGACGCAGTTTAGTGGCTTTCAGCAGTAAGTTGACGCCATCATCAGGGTATGGAAACTCGAGGAGCAGCCACGAATCACACACTATCCTGGAAACAGGATTATTTTTGTAGGAGGTAGGGCACAGCGAGATTTTCTCGTTCTAAATTTGGAGCAGGAGGGAGGTACCTCCGCCTTACAGAAGATCGCAGCAAAATAACATTATTTGTATCAAATAGTGTTGTAATCCTGCGGTGAGTTGCCTCAATAGGCGAAGGTAACCACTTACCATCAGGCGGGCCGTAAGCCTGTTTGCCTCCGTGTAACATAAAAAAAAAGAGACAAACAGATAATTGGGGCTGTCTTTCTCTTCACTTCCGCGAACATCCTACTATCCTACTAATATTATAAATGCGGAAGTTCGTGAGGATGTTTGGATGTTTGTGGTTCAATAACGGCTAAACGGCCGAAAGGAATTGGATGAAATTTGGTACAGAGATAGATTATAGTCTGGAATTGCATATAGGCTACTTTTTATGTAGGTACCACGCGAGCGAAGCCGTGGGCAGAAGCTAGTTTTTTTATAATTAGCATCAGGCCTTTATCCAGCGGTGGGTCATTATGAAAGGAATTACTTGGTACATTCTATAACAATGATTATAATATTTTGGCTCGTTTCGTTTTGAAGTATCTACTGAAAAAGCAAAATTTTATCAAATACATTACCCTCATTCTAGAAGTCTGGTAAAAAAATACTTATAACTAAATGGAACATCGAGATGTCCTCAGTTCGAGGCAAACACCTAGCTGTAAGTTACCTGGCCTGTTACCCTGTTTACTGGCCTCATAGCTCAGTTGGTATTAACTCTGCCTTCTGCGCTAGAGGTCGCGGGTTCGATTCCCGCACTGGACAAACATTTGTGACTAACACAGATGTTTGTTCTGTGTCTGGGTGTTAAATATATATCTATTATGTATATCAGTCTCTGGTACCCATAGGCTATGCCTGGTTTGGGATCAGTTGACCGTGTGTGATATGTCCGGAATATTTATTTATTATTTATTTATTTACCTAGAAAATCCCATATTTGTGTCGATGGAGTGTGCGAGTAGTAGTAAAGTCTGGGCCGCCGGCATCCGCATTGAATTCACTATGTAAGGTTTCGTCGTTTCCAAGAGGGACCTAGAAGCATATGTCATTTAAGTGATGGCTCAGACTAGCGCCGAGTAGGATAGCATCTTGTTCATACAAAAAACTGGTTTAGTAGCTCCCAAAAACATATCAAGGAACTGAGCGCCTGAACTTCAGCAAGGATTGTCTAAAATGCTTGGGGATAGTGGTGTGTAGTATACATATATTATGTAGTTACTATAATATATACTAGTATAAAATATATACGTAGTATATAGGGTGAGTTTTTTGTCAGGGCCACTTAGGCGAAATTGGAAACTGTGAGAGTAATCGAAAAGTGGTGTTAGGAGTTACGGGCTCAATTTTGAAAATCATAAGATCGGCATATTTTTTTTTATTTTTCACAAAAAATATTTTTATTGTTTATTTCTTTTGCATTTCTGTTTTCTATGTTTGATAATAAATAAATAAATGTATGATAACAATGTGTATAAAGTTGCTGGAACACCTTAAAAACTGCAAATTTATAAATTAGACAATATTTATTTATAGAAGGTTTATTATTTCGGTCAGACTATGCGCAAGCAAAGCAATTCATTATAAAATAACCTTCGGTAAATAAATATTGTTGAATTTATAAATTTATAATTTTTATGGTGCTCAACAACTTTAGACACATAGTTATCATACATTTATTAATTTATTAACAAACAAAGAAACCAAAAATGCAAAAAAAAACCTTAATTTTCTGAAAAACTGTAAATAAATTTCAACTTTTTTAATGCTGATCTTATTTTTTTCAAAATCGACTCGTAACATCACTTTTCGATTACTCTCACGGTTTCCGATTTCGCCTAAGTGGTCCAGAAAAAAAACTCACCCTGTATATATATAATAATGTATACTATCCCCAAACGGGCTTATTCCTATTCTATGAAAATAATGATAATATTATGTCTAGGTATAAGTAGTGGTAGATTTGCAAATGTATACTTGTATTCTGAATAAATAAATAACAGAGTGGTTAAGAATACGAAACAGGTTTTACACTCACAGATAGCACAGTATTTGATGGCAATGCGAGAGTGCCAGTTTGCCTTTATAATGTGGGCATGTGTGTATGTCTTGCTCCGTCAGTTGTAGCACTCTGGCTTGCTTGCCGAAGTATGATGTTGGGTGCAGGAAGACGAATGGCTTGCTCCAAGTGTGGTACAGTTGTTCTGCTACCGACTGAAATGAGATTAATCTAGATAAAAAATATTACATTACAAAAATAACCAACTTAAAATTAATGTCCGTAATTTTTTGTTTGGTGTACAATAAAGCGGTAGGTGTGTAAGAATGCCTTAATTTATGAATCATTTATAAGTAAGAGAGATAAAGTGTCAACAGAGATTCTCGCTAAATAGTACCGAGACTTTAAATGACGTGCAAAAAAATTATTTTTTCTCTTTAAAATTGTCTTTATAAATCACCTTGCAATGGTTGAACTCGTCTGCAACAGCAACTTGAGGATATAAGGCGCGGCACAATACTATCTGAAACAAAAACGCATTATCGAAACAACGATAGCTCAAACTGCGCTCGCCATCCCGCGTGCCAATATAGGCAAATTCCCCCACGCATGATAGGAAGCCTTTCTGGAAATCTGTGGACGAGGCCTATGTTCAGCAGTGGACATCCTACGGCTAAAATGGTTAATGATAAATCTTCTCTTTTTGGATAATAGGTTTAAATCTTTTGTTTTGAGAAGCGTCATCAACTTTACAGTTCGAAAATCATTCTGTCATCATCACTCAGAATTCAATATCCTTGATTTTTATACGATTTTCTGCCTTATTTTGAAATTGTATAGAGTACATACACCTTCAAAATCACTGATCGCACTACCCCAGAAATAAGCGCCTCAATCCCCGACGCGTCATTGGTCTTTCGATCTTCAATATCTTTGATATAAATTACCTACAGTTAGGTCTTTTCCTGTCTTATCACGCTAGACAATAAAGACCAAGTTACCTTAAACATAATGAAAATCTGCCCCAGAAATAAGCGCTTGAAACCTCGACGCGTCATAGTCATTCGATATTCAATAAATTTGCCATCCATTACACGTTAGGCCGTTTCCTACATTATCACACTAGACAATAGAGTCCAAGTTACCTTCAACATAGTCAAATCCCGGCCACTGGAAGCGCTCGCCCCAGAAATAAGCGCTTGAACCCTCGACACGTCAAAGTCATTCGATATTCAATAACTTTGATGTCCATTACACGTTAGGCCCTTTCCTACCATATCACACTAGACAATAGACAATAGAGTCCAAGTTACCTTCAACATTATCAAATCCCGGCCGCTGGAAGCGCTCGCCCCAGAAATAAGCGCTTGAACCCTCGACACGTCAAAGTCATTCGATATTCAATAACTTTGATGTCCATTATACTTTAGGCCTTTTCCTACCTTATAACACTAGACAATAGAGTCCAAGTTACCTTCAACATAATCAAATCCCGGCCGCTGGAAGCGCTCGCCCCAGAAATAAGCGCTTGAATCCTCGACGCGTCATTGGTCATTCGGAACTCAATATCTTTTATATCCATGACGTCATCATCATTTTTATTCTCATCGACTAGCTCCCACGAATCTACTTTGAGCCGTTTCTTTCGTTTTGACTCTTCGGCGGCTTTTTGTTTGTATTGTCTGTAAAAAAAATAACCTTGATAAAATGATACTTGATAAAATGATATGACTTTTGATAAAATGTAGCCTATATGCTATTCTTGGTAAAGAACTCTATTTATTCCAAGTTTCATCAAAATTGGTTAAGCCGTTACGGCGTGATCCTCATTTATAATATTATTAGGATGATTTATACAGCGTCAGGTGGAACTTTTTACTCACTTACATGACGCTGTAGTGCCTGGGACAGGTCTAGATAGAGTAGGCTTGCCCGGCACCTATGCAATCTCCCCAGCCTAGTCAGCCCTATCCATAGGAAATGCATGTTCAATACGTCCGAAATGCTATGAAATTAGTAATCATCATCATCATCATCATCAGCCTGTAGAAGTCCGCTGCTGGACATAGGCCTCCCCAAAGAGTTCCATGACGACCGGTCTTGAGCCTTCTCCATCCACCGACTTCCTGCAACCTTCACAATGTCGTCGGCCCATCGGGTGGGGGGCCTTCCAACACTGCGTCGCCCGGTTCGTGGTCGCCATTCGAGAACCTTTACTACCCAACGGTTGTCGGGTCTGCGAGCTATATGGCCTGCCCACTGCCACTTCAACTTGCTAATTCTGAGAGCTATGTCGGTGATCTTAGTTCTTCTACGGATTTCCTCATTTCGGATCTTATCACGTAGTGAAACTCCAAGCATAGCTCTCTCCATAGCCCGTTGCGCGACTTTGAGCTTGTATATGAGGCCTATAGTTAACGACCAAGTCTTAGTGCCATAAGTCAGTCTTGAGGCTCTGCGGTATCTAGATACCGCAGAGCTTATACCGCTTATACCTAGGTATAAGATAAGTATAAGTAAGTATAGTAATAAGATAATTTATTCATAAGATTGACAAGGTACACAAAAATTTATAAGTTAATTGTCATTTTTACATATAGGTAGATATTACATAGTAGCCTGAACTAGGTAATCCTGTGTTTCAGGCGAGCAGAACACATTTAATTATAAAATTATCAAAAAAACACTAATTGAATATATTTTAGTTACTAGGTAGGTATAAAAACATTTATAATTAGAGTTATATTAACTCATAATAGTTTAATTTTTACCTTCGCATATCCTTCAGTTGTTTCAACTGTCCGTGCCTCATAGCTCTTTCTGCGGACGACATTGCTTCCGGTTCTATAGTCTCCATCAAATTGTTCATCTGAAAATAATAAAAAATACATTTTAAAATGATATTTTTGGATGAACGAGAAGGATTTTTTCCAAATATTACTATTGCCATTCATTTATTCGCCTATTTTGTATAAGCCTCTCAGTTGAGCTGCAAGCTTAGTCACCCCAGAAGTATTTGCTCTTCAATGCCACGTTTACAGCACAACGCGCGCACCCGGTTTTCAGCTTAGACTTACCTGTAGTAAGCCTCTTAGTTGAGCCGCAAGTTTGGTCAGCTCGTAAAGTCTTTGCTCTTCAATGCCACGTCTGTTGCACCTCGCTCGACCGCCGCAATTATCAGCCAAGACTTACCTGTAGTAAGCCTCACGCTGCAGTTTTCTTCCTAGGCTTACCTCTCAGTTGAGCCGCAAGCTTAGTCACACCAGAAGTATTTGCTCTTCAATGAAACGTTTACAGCATAACGCGCGCACGCGGTTTTCAGCTTAGACTTACCTGTAGTAAGCCTCTTAGTTGAGCCGCAAGTTTGGTCAGCTCGTAAAGTCTTTGCTCTTCAATGCCACGTTTATTGCACCACGCTCGACCGCCGCGGTTTTCAGCTTTGACGGTCAGCCATGCGCAGTATAATGATAGAAGGGTTAAAGGATCACCGTGATCTGATTCATCTGGTTTTCGTGAGTTCTGTAATAAATGCTTAGTTATAATATCACTGGCAAGCTAGCATGCCAAGAACCGACATTCTTTGTCAATGTGATACAAATATCTATATACGTAACTGTGGATGTGAACGCGATGGACTGATGACATTGTGAAGGTCATGCGGGAAGTCGATGGAAAAGGCTCAAGAGCGTTCTTCGTGGAACACTTTGGGGAGGCTTATGTCCAGCAGTGGACTTCTACAGGTTGTTGATGATGATGATGACCTAGGCAACAGTTGGGTAATAAAGGCTCTAGAATAGCGACCACGAACCGGGAAACGCAGTGTTCTAAGCCCCCCCCAATAGATGGACCGACGACTTGGTGAAAGTTGCCGGAAGTCGGTGGCTGGAAATGACTCAAGACCGTTCTTCATGGAACTCTTTGGGGATCCTATGCCCAGCAGTGAACTTCTACAGGCTGATGATGATTATGATGTTGATATTGGTGATTATTGGTTGGTTTTTAATAAACCTACCTCGCATTCAAAGTCCCGATGCGCCCTAGTAGTATAAATGGACCGTATTCCCAGTGCAGCGGCCAGTGCTAACGCCGAATCTCGCTTGTGAGGGGGCAAAGTCGCCGTTCCTACTACCAATGCCTTAGCAAGTGACACTTCTACTGGAAGGTTTGATAATGCCCGTCCCAAAGAAGTTAGCTTTTCGTTGAAGGTTAAGGCACCCTGAAATGGGAAACGATAAATATAATTACCTATTCAATGGAAATATAAATAGTGATGATGATTCTTCTAGGCTTGGTCGCGAGGAACAGGCATAGCTTCACCTAGTTTCTAAGACGTTCCAAAGTGATCCTAGTGATTTTATTGAAATAAAAAACTTATGACTTTGAGTATTTTTTGAAGAATGACGAATTTCCAACAAAAAGTTGTTCAACAAACATTAAATTGTCAATTGGGTGTAAAATAAGCCCCTTTCGGGATAGCATATTTGGAATATTATGTTTCACAAAATGCACTTAATCTTTTCTTCGCAATGGTTCTTTCAAGGCTTACCTAACATTACCGAAGTAGGGCAAAATTAATGCCAGCACTAAAATCACTCACATGTTGTTTCAATTCCAGAATCGCATTCTCAACTCCTTCCTCCGGCGGTGCGTCGAGGAACGGGAACCTCCTCACATCATTCACTCCTAACGAGCTCATCAGCAGAAGTAAGGAGGCTAGTGGAACTCTGGACACTTCCGGGGTACTGAATGAGGCCATTTCCGAAAACTGCTTTTCGGAGTAAATGCGGTAGCATACGCCAGGACCTGCAATTACACTAAACCCCTTATTCATAATCGCTCAAAAACTTTTTGTCATGAGGGAGATGAAAGTTACGAAACGAGTTGTGTTAGGTATGAATTTGGACGGATTTAAGAGTGGGGAAGGACAGGCCGAGAGTTATCGAGCCGATAAAGTTAAAAATAAACTCTCCACTCACTGACAGCTGCTGACATTAATTTGATAGAAAATGCTGTACAATTACTCGATGACGTAGCGGGCGAGTCTGAGATGCAGGAGGTGCGTGTTCAATTCCCGCTGCGGCACAAATGTTTGCATGATCTGCATTTGTTACGCGTCTGGGTGTTGTGGTACCATGGTATTCGTAGTTTCTGATACCCACAACACAGACAATCCTAGTGTGGGGCCAGGACCATGTATTAGGAGTTCGGTAAAAGATAGTTTAGTATTAGTTAGTTTTGCATTTTGTTAGTGATGCCTTTATAAGCAGTCGGAAAGTGTCCAATAAGGCACGACTGGTTGTGCATGGAGGAGTGTTAGTGCTGACACTAAAGTTTGGCAGTGAAAGTTGGGTATGGCAGAACAAGAATGAAAGTAGGATAAATGCAGTGGAAATTAGAGCTTTGCTAAGTATGTGTAGAGTAACCTTGAAAAATAGAGTGATGAACAGTGTGATAAGAGAACGTTGTGGAGTGAAAGAAGATGTAGTGATGAGTCATGTAGAGAGGATGAACGAAAGAAGATTGACGAAACAGGTGTACAAGGCGAGTATAAATGGAACCGTTGGAAGGGGGAAGACCTAGGCGTACGTTTAGCGACCAAATCGGTGACGTTTTGGACAAAGGCCAGGTCAAGAGTACCCTAAACCGACGAGCATGTATGAGGAATGTGATGAGAGTGAATGAAGCAAAAGAGGTATGTCAGGATCGTAGCAAGGGGAAAGCCGTGGTCTCTGCCTACCCCTCTGGGAAAAAGGCGTGATTTTATGTATGTATGTATGTATGTAGTTAGTTAGTTTTGATATATGAAAGGTTACCTGTTCTGCCAGCGCGGCCTTTCCGCTGATCAGCGCTAGCTTTGGAAATCCAGAACTCTTTCAACCGCTGCATTTTCGTTGTTGAATCATAACTCATTTCCTTAACCTTGCCTGAATCCACAACGAATCGTATGCCGTCTATCGTGACTGACGTCTCGGCTATGTTGGTTGATACAATGCATTTCCTGACACCTTCTGGTGGGTAGTCAAACACCTGAAAAAAACAAGCCGAATCATTATCCATCCCGCTAATGCCTTCTGACTTTGACTGGCCTCATAGCTCAGATGGTAGTAACTCTGCCTTCTGCGCTAGAGGTCGCGGGTTCGATTCCCGCACTGGACAAACATTTGTGACTAACACAGATGTTTGTTCTGTGTCTGGGTGTTAAATATATATCTATTATGTATATCAGTTTCTGGCACCCATAGTACAGGCTAGGCAGTTTGGGATCAGTTGACCGTGTTTGATATGTCCAGAATATTTATTTATTTACTTCTTTTCCTATTGTAATTGATCGACCGAAGCGAAGGTTTCTCAAACAACTTGGATGAATCGGCGCTGTAAGTCCGTATGTTTGTATGTTCATTATGTATATTTGTTAAAACATAACTTTTGAACCGTAAATCCGATCTGCATAGGATTAAGTAGGTAGGTCAACAAGTTTTACTATACAGATTTGCTGGTAAGAAAATAGTTAAATTTGCCAGGGGTATAAAACAAAAGCACAGATAACATAATACAATACTAGTACAAAAGTAATATAATTACATGGAATGGAGTGTCATATGAAAGAGTTTTATTCCTACACTAGCTTTTTCCCGCGACTTCGCTCGCGTGGTACCTACATAAATAGCCTACATGCTATTCTAGTTAAAGAACTCTATAAATTCCAAGTTTCAACGAAATCGGTTGAGCCGTTATGGCGTGATTGACATACAAACATCCTCACAAACTTTCGCATTTATTTGTTATTTTTCAAGTCGTTCGAGTTGGTTGGTTTGTTTCACACAACATCGAAGCAACATGCAACTATTTTTAGATATTTGAAACATTTGAAACCATTTTTGACTGGCCTCATAGCTCAGTTAGTAGTAACTCTGCCTTCAACATTTGTGTGATAAACACAGATGTTTGTTCTGTGGCTGGGTGTCAAATATTTATCTATTATATTTATCAGTCTCTGGTACCCATAGTACAGGCTATGCCTAGTTTGGGATCAGTTGACCGTGTGAATATGTCCGAAATATATATATATATTTTTATTATATTTCTTACTCAGTTCATGAACAAGTGTCAATTCATTTGGAAGGTACCTTATCCTGTTCCCCAAGTGACAGTCCACTATGCAACGGCAAGACGATCCAACTCTTCGTTTTCTCAGCGTACTGTTGAGCCGCGTCGCATATAGCCGTTATTTCCTGGACTCCAGACATGAATATCAGGAGATCCCCTCTTTCGTCCTCTGAAGTAAAAAAATAATTCAATCTATTAATTAATGTTACCGGGATTTGTTGTTCATGCAAACATTTGTCACCGCTTTAGGCACTGAAGATAAACAAATGTAGGTAAGCAAGAGGTTCCAGTAACGGAACAGCAGATGAGTTAAAGGTTAGCGTGGTATGGGCATATAATGAGGAAGGAAGAATGACATGTGACGAGAAGTGTGTTAGATACACTCACCGGCAGAAAATGTGGAACGCTCGCGAATTCAAAAAAGATATAATTTAGGTAGAATACAAAGGTTTTAGTCTCATTTGCCTATAATTTTACGTTGAAATGAGTTTATTAGCATAACCAGTAAAAAGGCATTGCGATATTTAATTTATTTCGATATTTTTAGACTTTTGTTATGGGCCACATTTTTTGCCGGTGAGTGTATGAATGTGGATGGGTGTAGCAGTAGAAGTTAGGCCAAAGATAATATGGATGGACTGTGTGGGAGTGCGGAAGTGGATATGGGGAAGAAAGGAGTGAGTGCTGTGATGATGGCAGATTATGTAGGATAAGAGAAGAAAGATGATGATTTACTTACTTGGGTATTTGCTATCAATCAGCTGCATAATTTGCACATATGGCTGTGGATCCAATCTCTCATCTCTTTTCGGCTTCTCATCTATGAAAACTGGCTTGTAGTTCAACTCTATTGGGTGCAGTCGCCCTGGCACCTGGAAGAAGTTTGAATTGTGGCCAAATCTTGTGACAGAGTTTTAAGGCCGCTAGAAGTACGTGGCTCAACGACTTTTATAACAGGATCGATTTCTCAAAGTGCGCTCCGAGCTGTTAATAAAACTAGTGGTCACCCATCCATTTGGCGACCGCATTGAGGGTTAAGTAATTTGATCTATTACGAATAATAAGGCAAGCAACGCCGTGGCCGTGGTGGTCCCGGCTGAAAAATAGGCCCTTCATATATAACTAACCAGGGATGTCGTAAGAGGCGACTAAGGGGAAAAATCTAGGGGATGGGCAGCACCATCCCCTATTTTCATAAAGATCTAACTGCGCTCGCCAACCCGCGTGCCCAGCGTGGTGAGTATGGGCAAATCCTTTCACATAAGAATTCGCTCTGGAAATCTGTGGGGTGGCCATATTGATGATGATGATGAGGAAAGCAACGCCAAGTGATGATGATTGAATTTGACGTGAGCTCATATTTCCTGCACAATACGTCACGTCTTCGTAATCGTACGTAATCACGTCCTCAAACTTTATTTTAGGCTATACCAATTTCGTCACGATATTTTCGTTCGCCGTTATTTTTTGATATATTTCGTTGAAAATTCCATCAGTGGCGCTTCATCAAATTTGAACCTACGACCTACGGATTACAACAGTAGTTACCTGAATAACAGCAGCCTTCTCCGCCGCAAAGTAGTCTTCAAACAGCTTTATATTTATTGTGGCAGACATCAGCACTAATTTGATATCAGTGCGACTGTGTATAAGGCACTTTAGGACGCCTAGCAGAAAGTCCCCCATCAGGTGGCGTTCGTGAATCTCGTCGAGAATTATGACGTCATACTCTGGCAGATTTTCTGAGGACATCTGGAAGTGAACAAAGTAAAATTATTCTTGTATCGGTACAAAGTCAAAGTACAATTTATTGCTTGAAAAACAATGTCATAAAGATGTCAAATGCTTTACAGTCAACGAGTTTGATTGGCATTTAGCAGGTCACTGTAGAACCTTTTCACACTAAATCTAATGCGCAACGCGTCATAGCTGGATCTGCCATTAGACCTACCAGATAAATTACTATTTGACATTTAATAGAAGTCAGAGGATTATCAGCTTTCCGAACACAACAATAGGTTTTTAATTATATTTATGTGCCGGAAAGAGACATAAGGCAACTTTTATCCGGGTAGGACACGAGCAAAACCGCGGGCGGAATGTGGTACAAAATAATAGTCGGTAATCATGATATAATATAGAGATTAATCAACAACTAAACGATTTCTCAACCAAGGGGAATGACGTCAATGATCGACTTAGTTTGAAAAGGTTCTGTAATGGCCTAAAAATCTAATTTGTTGGCCGTACTAAATAATTCAGATAAGCTGTATTTATAAGCCGTGTTCAAAAGGTATGCAACATGTCATCTAAAATTTATTTTAAAATGATCCTTAAGTACGTCATCTGAATAGAGTTAATTTTAAGTTTGACTTTTAAGAGCTTGCGATATCGTTGAGCTATATCGCACCCCCTAATGTCAAACTGAAAACTGACTTTGTGCAGTAGATTTAAGGATAATTTTGAAACGCATTTTACATGACATACCAAGGGCATATCGCATGCCGCTTGAAAACGGCTTTAGAGTTAGCGCCGACATCTTTGGTACTAACCTGCCTCAATAGAAGGCCTTCAGTAATAAAACAAATCTTTGTATCAGCGGTTTTGCTCTTCTCAAACCTGATCTGGTAGCCAATTTTGGTTTCAAACTGGGTCAGTGTTTCATATGCCACTCGTTTTGATAGAGAAACACATGCAATTCTTCTTGGTTGTGTACAAGCTATGACAAAATTTAAGATGTGAAGGAGCAATAATTTGAATACAATGCATTAGTGATTATATTAGACTAGCTTCTGCCCGCGGCTTGCTTGCGTGGTACCTATGAAGATAAAAAGCCTATATGCTATTCCAGACTATAATCTATCTCTGTGCCAAATTTCATTCAAATCCGGTCAACTGTTTGGCCACTCACAACCCTGGGCATGCGAAGTTACAGCTATCATTGATAAAATTGGGGAAACTGCTGCCCATCACCTAGCTATTTTTCCCTTAGTCGCCTCTTACGACATCTACGATTCGGTAGATATGGAGAAGCCTATTCTTCAGCTTCTACCAAGGCACAGAGAGTTGGTATAACTTACTATTTTTCTGGTTTGAATACTTTATCTTTTTATATTTTAGGAAATTTAAATAGATAGATAGATACAAAATTTATTTGGCACTACAGACACACACAATTAACATAGATAAACAATTTTAAACTAAAGTACATACAATAGGTAGGTATAAATAATCAAAAGAGCAATTTCTAAAAAAGTAGGTATCTTAGAGTAGGCAAGTTTGCGTGTGCTGCAGTACGACAAATAGGCTATGGCTCAATACTATCAAATCAAAATATATACTATAAAATAGATACTTTACATGATATAAAAAGCTCTTGAATTAGTTGATTTCATTTAAGTTATAAACCCAACTATTGAGGGTTATTTTTGTAATCTATGTATGTTAATCTGTGCCCTCATAACTGATCCTTAGCTACTGATCATACATAAATAATGAGATATCAAATGATAAGTCTTCATGGTCTGAATAACATCTATTATAGGCTATGATATATGTAACCATATTGTAATGCTTGACCAGTCATCAAGGGAAATTTGCACAAAATTTACCTAATTTATCTTACCAATGTTCTGAAATCCAGCCTCATGTAAGTACTGTGGAACCTGCGTAGACTTCCCACATCCTGTATCACCGGCAACCACAACCACTCTTTCATTTTGAACTGCTGATACAATTTCATTTCTGAAAGTTAACACAAATAAAATAATGAAACTACTTGACTGAGTAGGTAATATAATTTTGAACCTTTTGGGGTTGAGACCCTGGGTGTGTGGTGAAGTAAAAAAAAATATCTGGGCATCTGGTTGAGGTGCCGCGTGACCCATTAGCTGACTCCTGGCTGGCCCTCGCTGACCCAACGTATCAGAGTTACCATCCAGTGTTCCAATTCAACCAGCTTCTTGTGGACACTTCCGACTGGTTGTGATCAATTGAGCTATCTATATCGCTTGTAATGGTCTTTAGATATCAACTTTTACTTGTGTATTATTTAAAATAGGTAGTTGTATATCAGTTTTAAATTTTTTTCTGTAAATGAATTACAATTTTGATGATTAACAATGATGTTATGAATATCCTATTATTATTACATACTTACCGGAATTTAGCTACTGGCAGATCTCTTTGGGATTGCCTCAGTTTTCTCAGCTTTTCAAACTTCTCTTTATTCTTAAAATCGATGTAAACAGAGACAATATTCAAAAATGCTTCAAACAACTTAGGATCAAGCCTTCTCCCTCCCCTATCATCGTGAACAGTATCTACATACTTCACAGTCGTTGTAAAATTAATACAATTGAACTTTGAATAGCTAGATTTCTTTTCATCAGGTAATATTGGTTTACCAGCCTTTCTCATTGTAGCTTCATATTTCTTCAAAAACACCCAGAATTCCTCCAAATTGTTTACAACTGTGTTACTTTCACTGCTGTAGAGCATTATTTTATTTAAATCTCGCTTGTAATTCTCAAAACTAAATTCAACGTCGCTAACTTTTGATGAGCAGGGACTTGGGCATTTTCTTGGTTGCTTACGGTGTTCTCTCTCCCGAGATACGGAACGCTTACGTTTGTAATAACTTCTATGAGCACCTGCACTTCTTTCCATTGTAATTATATCAAATAATTCGACGTTTTTATCAAAAATTGTTTGTTAATTCTGTAATGTAAACAAACAACATAAAACCTCTATCAAACCAATGACATTGACAGATAATGGATAATGACACATTGCCTGACAGGACCCTTAGAAGGGGCTCTAGGTATTCCCCCCCTTGGTACGCTATTAAAAACATAAGCATAAGCCCGTTGGTCCACGGAGCTACTCAAAAGGAACGCGTTACAAACTGAAGCACTTTATCGACTAAAGCGCCCTCGTTGCAATTTTTCACACCCCCGATTGCTGAAACCGTTACGAGCCCCACCCACATGTTTACCTAATAAATCGTACAATTTCTGAAGGAAAGCACTTGGTTTGATATTTTTTTGCGACTAGCGACTGTCCTTGAATGAATAGCTAAAAGCGAAAAGCTTTGTATCCAATCTTCAAAATCAAGACAGGCTTGCAGCGCCCTCTGTCATAAATCGATGACACTTTAACTAATAATTTCCGCCATTGCGTTCCGCCATTTTGCTTGGTTTCGGAGTGAACGTAGAGTTCATTCTCATGTATTTTATCGTATTTAGTAATTATTTAGTTTAATTTCGTGTTGAGTAACACTAATGGCTTGTTTAAATACACTGAAGTTAGAAATAAAAACCCTAGAACAAGTGTTTCCAAAAAACCATGAACGGTTTCAGATAATGTCAGCTAGTGTCGACGAACTGACCTGCAGATTCGTTGGCAGGAATGGAAAGAAATACGAAATCCACGCAAATATTACGGTAACTTATGTTTTATTATCCTAGCTTGCCGTAGGAGCTTAGATTTCAATATTGAGATGCATTTATTGATTAACTGAGTGGGAACAAAGGGTCGTTGTTTATGAGGGCAGGGCTGTCAACAATGGTTTACGGAAGTCGAAGTACATTTCCCTGTCTTGTAGCTTGCATTTGCACGTATAATCTCTTGTTCAGAAGCTGGGTTTCGGTGGGTAAACTCCGCGTGTATCAGTGCTCAATCATCTGTTCATTGATCGTGCGGGCCGTGACGAATTGGTATCGATCATTACTCTGTAAACCAGTCTCGCTGCATTCATGAATCATTACAGCTATCTTCTAGAGAGAGTAACATCTGTTTTGTTTGGCTAACGGTATGCAGGCTCGTTTTTGGGGACAAAAGGTTCTTAGTCATCCTCTACCTGGTTTTTGTAAAGATTTTTTGTTGTTAAAATGACATCGTTCACAATAGACTACTCTAGTTAGGTAAAAACATAATTGACATACCTAGTTACTCTCTAAATAATTTTTTTAAGGTTACATTTACATGTTTATTTACTAATTAAGTACATTGTAAACTTTGTATTGAGATAGGGACCAACATAAAAGTAATGGCTGAGTCAATTAGTTCTAAGGCAAAAAAAATAATTGTATGAATAAAATTATCCAAGTTTCAAAGTGCTTTCTTTTTATCTATATGTATTTATCTCTGCTTGTCTAGGAAACCTACCCGACAACACCACCTGTATGGTTTGCCGACAGTGAAGATCCAATAGTGACAAATGCGGTCACGATTCTCACAAACACACAAGGCAGGGATAATCATGTTATAAATCAGGTATAATAAAATTTGTTTTGTCATTTTATATTTATTGTTGTTAATTGTAGTAGCAGTGTAGTGGCATCCTAACTCTATGAAAAAACATATATGAGGGTCTGAAGTTTTTTAAAAACATTCAAAATCCATTGGCTGATTTTTTTGTCCAAGAGAGGTTTGTCATACCATGATGATGCTGCTAAAAGAAATAAAATAGAAAAATGTTTATTCTGCTACCAATAAACACAATGGACCTAATATAAAACGAAATGTAATTTAATGGTAACAAAACCGGCCGACACCCAGCGCGTGCTAGGGCAGAGCAGCTTATACCGAAGCGCTGGTCTTGCGTGGTCGCAAATAACTTATCTTGGTGAATCTTAATATTGTAGTATGTCAGACGTAAGTTGAAAACCAGGTTTTTATAATAAATAATTAATTAAAGTCATTGTTGGGCATCATGTTACATCACAAACTAGTACTTAGACAGGAAATTTTATACCTAACTAATTATATGGTAGGTATCTTATGTCAATAATCTTTAAACATGTCCCTAGTAGGTACCTGGGACATGTTTAGATTATTGAGTTCATCCAGCATCCTGTTATTGAGTTAAGTTCAGACTGTTGCTGTACATATAATCTAGAATAATTCAGCCATTTAACTTTAATTTATGCTGAATTTATGTTTTGGTATCACTACATCATCCATAGAGGAGGATGGCACGAGATGGAGAAGGCCTTTATCCAGAAATGGATAGCACTTTAATAGAAAAAAAAAAAAAATCCCAACAAAACTACACATTAGGGAAATGCAGCTAAGCGTGATGGTTCATTACCCCTCGTAACCATACTATCTATTTTTACATAGGTACATACTTAGTATATATATCTCATGTATTTACTTTGTACATAATGACTGCTGTGTTCTGTGTTTGGCTGGTACAATGAACTTCTACAAAAGCAAATACAGTAATTGTTTGCTTTCCAAAATTTTTTATAGACTTCATTGTTCTTATGTGTTTAATTGGTCCATTTATAAACATGTTATAGTTATTGACCACAACTGTTATGGCTCCGATTCAGTATACGGTGTTGCTTATTCCTGGCCTTGATTGAACTCTCAAAATGCTGATTGAATTTCACTTGTGAAAATTACCCTTATACATAGGCACTAAAGTTTGTTCTTAGACAATTAAAAATTCAACAATTTTCACTTAAAAAACGCTATGCAAAAATCAGCTGTTTTTGGGTCAATTCACTTCAAACAGCTGGTTTAGGTAGCAATCTTACTGTAATACCTACTTCTTGTAGGTAGGTAATAATTAGATAAAAACTTGGACAGCAAAAACAGATTATTTAAATATGCGTTTTTTTTTTTGTTTGCAAATATTAAATATTAGCAACATAAAAAACGCACATGAATAAATTATTTTCATTTTATTTATGGAATAAGCCCCTTTTCAGCGTTTTAAAAAACAAAGCAAACCATTCACACTGCGATCGTCATCGCATAGGAAAAGAGAGCCTTACGAAGAGATGGTTTTTGCTTCCAGGTCGGCATACTGCTGCGAGAGCTGTGCAAGTTACATGGCGTACCAGAGCCTCCAGACTTGGACTCGTTATCATTACCCGTGCACCCAGCGCCTCAATTCAGGTAATTAACGTTTACAACTACTTCTGGCAGCGTTTGGGAAACTCTCTCGTCGCATCGACGCGAAGAGCCTTAAGACAAAAGTCTACAACCAGTGCGTGTTGCCTGGCTCTGAGCTTAGTTGCTAACTATTATAGGCCTCGTGCACAAGCTCGAAAGTCGCGCAACGGAAACGTCGAGAAACTTATGCTCGGTATTTCACCGCGTGAAATCCGAAATGAGGAAATCCGTAGAAGAACCAAGGTCACCGAGATAGCTCTCAGAGTTAGCAAGTTGAAGTGGCAGTGCGCAGGCCATTTAGCTCGTAGAACCGACAACAGAATAAAGCTTCTCGAATGGCGACCGCGAACCGGGCGACCGAAGCAGTGTTGGAAGGCCCGATAAACCGACGACATTGTGATGGTTGCGGGAAGTCAGGGGATGGAAAAAGCTTGAGACTGTTCGTCACGGAACTTTTGGGGGAGACCTATGTCCAGCAGTGGACTCCTACAGGCTTATTATTCCCGTAAGCTATTGTGAAACCTTTTGCCATAGTGGTTCTCTCACAGTGGTTTTTTAAGGTGAGAGGTCTAGATAAAAAGGGAGTCGCTGAGAAGAGAGGTGTAATCTGACAGACCATCAACCACATTGATTAAATTAATTTTCTTTCGATAGTAATAAATTAACATTGAAAGACAATGCAAGAGAGCCGTCCAATAGTCGTAGTATGTTACTAATCTGGTGATCGGAATCGGCTTCGTTTGTCGAATTCCAATTGTGTTTGGTTATTTAATTGGAATTCGACACTTGAAACCGATTTTACAATTAGCTCATTAAGGCATTTCTCTCCCCAGAAGAGGAAAATAGCTACTATGGGCATATGATTCAAAATTTTTGTTATTTGAATGTGGCTGATGTGAAAGCCTTGTGTGGTCTATCGCGAACATTCTCCTACTGAATATTATGTAATGCAAACTCATGAAATAAATTCTAGGTCACATAACTAATTAATAATGCACATGTTGGTACTTTGGTTTATTTAGCCTTGGTATGACTTCCGAGTTCCGTCCGTGTAAGGTAGCAATAGGTTGCATAAATCTCGTTAAATGCAACACGGTGTTTTCCGTCACGTCTATTAAGTTTGTTTGTTGAACTTATGAGGAATATATTAGCGGAATATTACATATTTGTGTGTCTATTTAATATCTTGTAATGAACTTCGGCTAAGTCACGCCTGAATCAATTACCTAAGACTTTTGAACTCTGATGAACTATTAGGTTACAAGCTGCCGTCCATCACAATTCCGGGCGACAATTTCCTGAGTTGGTTTTAATTCAAGTTTATTTGTATTTTTAGAGTTCCAAGCGTAACATCAAATGGGGCCGACTCGGGCACAGAGGAGGACGAAGAGATGGCCGCGGAGGAGGACGAATCTGAAGGGGAGGAGGACTTGCCACTGGAGATGGTTGACGATGCTGGCCGCAGCAACAAGGTATGTATCTCGTATTCATTGAAATTAGTCTACATTCTGAAGAATTGAGGTCGAGTCTGGCACAGAGGAGGAATCTGAAGGGGAGGAAGACATCCCACTAAGATTGTTGACGATGCTGCAACAAGGCGTGTTGGTTCTCCAGATAGAACTCATTAGAGCTTGGATTTAATTTAAATAACCGATATATTTTTGGTTTTGTCCAGGATGATATGGAAACTGAACATATAGCGACACTAGAACGGCTCAGGCAAAATCAACGGCAAGATTACTTGTCAGGCAGCGTATCAGGCAGCCTGCAGGCCACAGACAGACTCATGAAGGAACTCCGGGACATCTACCGCTCATGCTCTTTCAAAAACAACATGTATTCCATTGGTAAGTTGAAAACTTATACCCCTTCAAACTCACTAATTTTATTGCTTAATAAAAGTATGCCGGTTTTTGTAGGGTGCTTTACATGAAACCTAACAAAAACAGTAAGCTATTTACATTTTACCACTCACCGGTGACAAGTAAGTCACGAACGTTATGGACTCGGACCTAGGTTCTCATTCGGCAATCTATATAAAACCCTGGAACGCTGGACCAAATATACTTTACAAATATACTTTACAAATATACTTTTTATAATATTCTTTCAAGTTTGTGGAAGATTCTTATGAAGAGAAAAATTGGCAGAATGCTCTAAAAACGTAATAACCCTAACTTTCTTTGTTCAGTCAAAAATATTGATGTCAAATACGAGCTGGACATTAGTATTCTAATTCTAATCGGGGGTGGTTAGACCTGCACTGACTTCCCGCTGTGGGGTGTTTTGTGCATTGTCCCCCTATGCTAACCCTACCCCAGCCAGCCCAGCTCCTTAAAATAGCGAAGCAGGACTTTGGGTCGTTGGTAACATTCTCTCAGTATCCCTGAATGCGGCGGTATCTGAGAGCCGCTTCCGATCACGGCCCGCAGACCCGATGTGGCCCTGGCCTCTTCCGTGGCTGTACAGTGCAAAATTACGTGCTCTACTGTTTCTTCTCCCTGTAGGCAGCCCCGACATAATCCGCTGTCAGTAGCCCCCGTCTTGTACAGGTGATGGTTTAATTCACGGTGACCTGTGATGATGCCCACCAACATTCGCAGGTCCTCGCGTTTCATCTTTATTATGGTGATGGTGGACTTCTTGTCTGGGCCCGAGAGCATGACTTTCGCCTGCTTACAGTCCTTTCTGCGTTCCCAGAGCTTCTGGTGCTCTTTTTCAAAGTGCTCTCTCAGTCTGTTTTTGATTTCCGCCGTTGGTGGATTTGACAGGCTCTTGTCCGCTTCTGTAGGAACAAGTTTTGCTCCTTAGTTAGACATTAGTATTTTGCAATGCTTCGTGGATTCTTGAAGACTACTGTGAACTTATTTGAATTTTAAAATAGTGTGATTAGAGCTCGCTCCCTGAGGCTTCCGTACACACGTAACAGGGGATCGAAACATCAAGATTTCAAGTGTACAAAGTGACAAGAATCAAGTTAGGATCATAATTAAACGGACGAAGTTTCGGGCGGGCTAGCTAGTAAGAAATAGTGCTGCTTAGGCTAATTCAGGATAACCAAGAACGAACCAGTGACACGAAAAACAAGGCTGACGATGATATTTTCTGTCCACAGAACTAATAAATGACTCTCTCTACGAGTGGAACATCAGACTGCGATCCGTCGACCCAGACAGCCCCCTCCACAATGATCTATTACTGCTGAAGGAAAAGGAAGGCAAAGACTCGATCCTACTAAACATTATGTTCAAAGAAACGTACCCTTTCGAACCGCCTTTCGTTCGTGTCGTCTATCCTATTATATCTGGTAAGTGTCATTTGTGGACATTCCTTACGACACTACCGGTAGTGTGGCTTGGTAGTGCCGTGGGTATGGTTGTGCCAGCTTCCATTTTGTATTTTAGAGGATTTCATGAGATAAGGAGCTCCTTGGTCCCCTTCAGGGCCACCATACTTCAATCAACCTGGTCACTGACCAAGGATGACCAAGAAAGAATCAGTGAAACTACAAGCAATTAATTATATTTTACTAGTGAAACCCTTTTTTTGTCTTGTACGCGTGAAGTTTTTCGTACAAACTTCAAACCAGTGGGGTTTTGCACCCTCTGGGGGGTTGAATTTTCACCCTCTGAATTTCAAATCTCTAGGAGCAACGGTGTAGGCTCTGCATTGTCGTGTCAGTCCAGTCAGTTACTGTTTTATAATAATACTAGCTTGCGCCCGCAGCTTAGCTCGCGTGGTACCTCGATAAATTAGCCTATTTGCTATTCTAGGTAAAGAACTCTATCTAGTTTCATCGAAATCGGTTGAGCCGTTACGGCGTGATTGAACAACAAACATGTAAATATCCAAACCACCTCACAAACTTTCGCGGTTATATGGACTGGCCTCATAACTCAGTTGGTAGTAACTCTGCCTTCTGCGCTAGAGGTCGCGGATTCGATTCCCGCACTGGACAAACATTTGTGTGACTAACACAGATGTTTGTTCTGTGTCTGGGTGTTAAACATTTATCCATTATGTATATCAGTCTCTAGTACCCATAGTACAGGCTATGTCTAGTTTGGGATCAGTTGACCGTGTGTGATATGTCCGGAATATTTATTTATTTAATTGTATTTTAATAGTGAACCGTTCGTTCCAGGTGGCTACGTGCTAGTCGGCGGTGCGATATGCATGGAACTGCTAACCAAGCAGGGCTGGTCCTCCGCGTACACAGTCGAGGCAGTTATAATGCAGATCGCAGCCACACTTGTCAAGGGCAAGGCGCGCATTCAGTTCGGCGCGACGAAGGTGGTGTCACAGTCACAGTACAGCCTCGCGCGTGCGCAGCAGAGCTTCAAATGCCTCGTGCAGATACATGAAAAGAATGGTCAGTATTTACCAATACAAATAAAAAAGTATGGCCTGCGTTTGGTTGCGCCATAACCGATGTTATATCATGATGTATTGACTGACACGTTTACAGGGTAAACTTACATGTAAATAAAGGCTAGATGATGCACTAGCTTGCGACCGCGGCTTTGCTCGAGTGGTACCTATATAATCAGTTATAAGTTACATCGAAATCGGTTGAGCCGCTACCGCGTGTTTGAACCACAATTGCTTTCATTTTTGTTTACCATATAGAAGTTGCGGAACCGTTGAACGTCCAATCAAAAGAGTTTTGTTCCCAATCCGGTTTTGTTTTCCGTAATACCAAGTTTAGTTAGATTTTTTTATACAACTGGCAAACAAGCTGACGTGACGGCCCACCTGTTGTTGAGTGGTTACCGTAGCCTATGAACGCTTGCAATACCAGAGGCATCACGCACGTGTTGCCCGAACCCCTTAGAGAGCTCAGGCAACATTACCGCAGTAACACAACACAACACTACCAAATTGTACCATTTTAATTGGAATAACTTCAACGTGGTGGCTCCGGCTGACGAATAGGCCCCTCCATATCTACCTATCCGCGGATGCCGTGAGGCGACTAAGGGATAAAAGCTAGGGGATGGGCAGCAGCGGCCCTCATTTTAACAACGATAGCTCTAACTGCGCTCGCCAACCCGCATGCCCAGCGTGGTGAGTATGGGCAAATTCCCCCACATGATTAGGAATTTGCTCTATCTTTGGAGTAGGCCATGTTCAGCAGTGGACGTCGTACGGCTGAAATGATGAATTGGAATAAACATTTAATTTATTCTACTTTCCAGGATGGTTCACACCCCCTAAGGAAGACGGCTAATGGGAGCACGGCCGTCGTGTTAACATTAAGACTAACGTGCTACAGTAACGCCCAAAAACGACTATCAAATTGGATGAAAGTGATTATTTGAGTTAGTATGAATGTCTTCAATATGATTCCATTGGACGTTTGTCTGTCACACTATCAGCATACTGTATACGTGCTGGTATGACTGAGTGGACACTATCGTGGTCGGTATTCAAGTAATGCGTGTGTACTTTATTGTTAAGTGCTATAAATGTTCAGAGTTAAGTCCGGGCGTTATAAGACTACAAGACTTATAGGAAATGTTAAAATGTGTAAAACGTTTTTTGTAATCATTAATTTCTCTCATTAGAGCTATCCACTTGGTAGCACTAGACGTTACTGAAGTGTAAATTCTTTGCATTTCTTTTTTAGTTATCGAAATAAAACGAAGACCTGTGATTCATACACCGTTTTGTTATTTAAATTGCTTTCCGTCGATAAAATACTGTAAATAGAATGTTTTGATTGCACCCTGATTTGTTAAAAATAATTGCCATATCTTCGGAGTTTCAATAAAAATTACAACAATTGTATAACTATTTTACTGTATGATTCCAAACGTTCATTTTGTCAAACGAGAATTTTCTTTACTTGTCAAAACTAGTAAAGATAATTACTTATTTGTCAATGGTACACAATAGTCGCTATACACCACACTAATGTTTATGGATACGATATCATATCTGGCGCGTTCCGATACACATCACACAAATGTGTTTCTGCCGACAAAAGTACGTGAAAATTTTCGTTTTGTTATTGAATTTTATAATTTCATCATAGTTTCGACTGGAGTCTATGTTTAGTGCTTGCCATGAGTGCTTTAAGCCCCCAAACGTGCTCATCACTGCCTGGCTTGTTGATCCTCTTGCAAACGTCTTTCTCGCCCATGTTCACTATCCAACGTTTCAGTTTTGGGAATCTGAAAAAATATAATCATCAATACTTAATATCGTCGTTTCTGTTTGGTAAAAAGTTTAATTTTAGATCATTTCCCTTTGATACTGTGGTTTCTATTATTGCATTATGATCTGTGGGTGTTGTGGTACGATGGTACTCGTTTCTGATACCCACGAAACAGGGAACCCTAGTGTGGGGTCAGGACTGTTGGGTGTTATTAATTTAATGCATGCAATATATTTTAAAATACTATGCATGTGATCATTTGCACGATTGTCTCGTGCAAATGATCACATTATAAAATTATTAATCAATAATATATTAATCATATTTAAAACTATTTCAATTAAACAAGGTTCCTATTTTATAACTTTAAACTGGAAACTCTATTAAGCTGAATGTCACAAAGATATTTTTCACCCTCTGTTCATCCATGGATGTTCCAAATGTTTCATTCTGTTTCTCGAACCCCACTAACCTTTTATCATCAACAGGACAAATCCCGTCCAAGGTAGACATTGTACTCATAATGCTCAGGTCAGCGATGGTCATCGCATCGTCAGCTACGTACAATGTCTGTGATAGATAAACTTCCAGCGTGCTGTATGCGCGTTCGATGCGATTAATCATGGATCTAGTCATTTCTCCTAGTCTCCCAGTGTATGTTTTTGCCTGAATTGAAAACACACCTATTATTCAAAAGCCGGGTTTGATATCAGCTAAAGCTGATCCTCTGTTTTGGATTATTCCAACTTTCTACTGGCCATTGAGAACAAATAGGAAAAAAGGACACTAAGACAAGGTTCAACTTACTAAAATCTGGTTTTTGACTGTGATTTCTTTACGGAGTAAAAGTTTAGTACACAATACTTTTTTTTTACTGTAAAGCCTTTAACAAACGGCGCGCGATATGCCATCTAAAATATGTTTAAAATATATTTCAAAATGATCCTTACGTCAACTGATTAAAGTGTAAATAAAAAGTGCTTACAACTATTTTCGAAAAGCGGTAAGTGCTACCAATTACTTACTAGGTATTTAATGGAGTATTTAATGTAATGTACCGGCAAACTTAGTTATTGTGCTTTATAAAAATTCAATAAAAATTATTTCAGTAAGAGAAGAGAAGAGTGGCAAAAAAGGAGAAGTTTTTCTCGAGAACTGCTGCGAAATGAGCATAAAAGCTTCTTGTATTTGGTAAGACTTGAACCTTATCTATTAACCTCAAGGTTGCGGGAAGTCGGTGGATGGAGAAGGCTCAAGACCGTTCGTCGTGGCACTATTTGGGGGAGGCCTATGTTCAGCAGTGGACTTCATCAGGCTGATGATGATGATGATGATGATGAACCTTATCCTAAATCCTGATGATGTAGGTCTATCGATCCGAAGGTCGTCGGTTCGAACCCGGTCGTGCCCAATGAGTTTTTCTGTTCGAAAAAACGGTGAAGGATAACATCGTGAGGAAACCAAAAAGTATTCTTAAAGCGATGATGGTCTTGCAACCTGTCACGTACGGAATACTAATTTCTACAAAATTGGACATGTACCAAAACGTTTGGACGTGCCTCCGTCTGATCCTTGAAGATCTCTAAGGGTAGTCAACCCCCTTAGAGATCTTCAAGGATCTGATCGCCTGAAGATCTGAGTGGTTGTCTACTATGCTTGGGGATAAAAGTCGTGAGCCTACTATCTATACAAGATGATTCATAATATGTATTCCATCCCGAAAGGGGCTTATTCTACACCCAATTGGCAATAAAGTTTGTTCTACGACTTTTGGAAATCCGAAATTTTTCATTGAAAAAACTCTGTGCGAAAATCTGCTGTTTTGGGGTCAAATCAGGAAAAACTCAATGAATCAGCTGTTTTAGGTAGCAATCTTGATTCCGAACTTCTTGTACGTTTAGTTATTCGTTCTTAATATGATAAAAATACCAAAACAGCTAATTAGAGAAAGTTAGAGAAAAAAAAAGAAAAAACAATATTGATGTTTTTTTTTCGCTAATAGTATTTATTTTCGTTGATAGTATAACCCCCTTTCGGGATGGTATACATGTTATGAATCACCTTGTATGTATTGATTTACCATAACAATCTGTAAACTAGGAAAAAGTATTCCACAGTCAAAGAACAGCCTCTGGAGAACGATGGCACGTTTCTTTTTGTCCCTAGGGTACAACTGTGCGTGTTCCTCCTTTCCGTGTGTTTCCATGAGGTATATTATAATAGCGTGGCTGAAATCAAACGGATATCGTTGAAAAAACTATTTTGTGTACGTCAAGGGCAAAAAGTGTTAAGAAACTATGTGAAGTTAGCCTATTCCTCGCGACTAAGCTTAGAAGGTAGGGCACAGCAAGATTTTATCTTTCTCAATTGGAGCAGCCCGCCGCGGAGAGGTACCTCCGCCTTACAGAAGATCGCAGCCAAATAACTTTATTTGTTTCAAATAGTGTTGTGTTCCTGCTGTGAGTAAGGTTGCCAGAGCTCTTTAGGGGCAGGGGGTTCGGGGTTGGCAACGCGTGTGTGATGCCTCTGGTATTGCAAGCGCTCATAGGCTACGGTGACCGCTGCCAACAGGTGGGCCGTATGCTTGTTTGCCACCTCAGTTGTATAAAAAAAACAAGCTACATACACGGCATGGTGCCTATCGGCATTGGGGGACAGTTCAGTAACATGCTTTACTTACCTGTCCGCTAAATTGAACTCTCCTTCCTCGTATAACGGGATAGTTTTCATTGGGTTTTTCTGCAAACAATTCACTTTTAGAAATTAGAGAACGCGCTGGGATAAGATAACGTATGGCACTGAGAGTTGGTCGCTAGCTATTGGCCTCGTACACATGCTTAAGTCGCGAACGATAGCTCCTCGAACCGACAACAGTTCGGGAATAAAGGTTCTGGAATTTTGACAACGAACCGGGCGACGCAGTGTTGGAAGGCCCCTCGATATGGACTCGATTAAGCGGGTATTCGGTGGATTGAAAAGGCTAAAGACCGTCATGGAACTATGGGGGAGGCCTATGTCCAGTTATGGACTGCTACAGGCTGATGATGATGATGATGAATAGAACCCTAAATAGGAAATGGTTAGTTAGAACTATTAAGAGTTTTCACGACGAATCCTACTACCTACTATTATAAATGCGAAAGTTTGGATAGATCATCTATCCATACATCCATCTATCATAGATGGATGTATGGATGTTTGTTACTCAATCACGCCAGTACGGCTGATCGGATCTGGATTAAAGGCACAGAGATAGATATAGATAGATAGTCAACAACAGCACATAGGATACTTATTATCCTCTTAGGTACCACGCGAGCGAAGTTGTGGGCAGAAGCTAATGTTTGTTTGAAACTTACTTGTACCATCTCCGATGTATCTTGCTCTCTCAGTACCGGATTGAGATCCTTCAATTCCACATCTATGCCAAGGATGTCAATTATCATCTT
The DNA here is from genome assembly GCA_947579855.1 of Anticlea derivata. Lineage (NCBI taxonomy): Eukaryota > Metazoa > Arthropoda > Insecta > Lepidoptera > Geometridae > Anticlea > Anticlea derivata. Next base: position 7,964,753 of record OX388271.1, on the reverse strand, counting down.
CACAGCTCGGGATGGCGGGCTGGGATCGGCTTGGTATAATGCCGCCTTCGCAATCATGACTAGAAATAATTTACTAAACTATTTTTCATTAAATAATAATTATGGTCTTCAGACATAGACATTTATTCACAAACTTGGCACACTTGGTGTATTGTACACATCACAATAGAAGCAAAAAACAGTTATAAATAAGAGCGAAAATAAGAAACAAAGACAGAGAGGTAGCACACAAAAACTTATTAAAAAGAACACGTGAAATGTTATTGTGCGCCACAGCAGCAAAAAGGTCTCGACTCAGCATAAATGCCTTACCACTGAGGAGTAGTAAGCAGTTCAGCAACTATTGTGAAAGTGCATGCCCGTTCACGGGTTTATAAAAAATTATCAGAAGGAGAGAATGATCTAGGAGCTAGAATTGAAAGACAAATGAAAAGTCAACATGAGTAGGTAGGTACCTAAGTAAATCAATAATCTAATCTTTATTAGAAAATCATGGCTTAATTTATAATGTAATGTACTTAGCTAGGTAATTTTATAGGTTTTCTATTGTTTGTACTCACGATTGTTTAGTTAGGTAGCTACCTACTTACATAGGTACTTATAGAACGTAAAATAGCTGTTTTGTTTAGGTAATAGAAGTTCCAAGACATGTAGGTACCTTTTACAATTCATTTGTCTCATTAGGTACTGACCTTGAATACTGGAAATCGATGTTTAAAATGGGAAACCAGAATGTTTTTGGTCTTTCTCTCAAAGAAACAAATCCGAATCGAAAACAAACAATGTGGATGGTCTCTGTTTGTTGTTTTAATCACGTTGTTCTAGGTCAATGTGAATGTTCCGTGGCCGAGTTCACAGAGCATTGCCGTGTTGGACAAAAGTAACTGGTTATCTTTGCCTGACAGCTGATTAGCGAGTTCCAACCGCTTTCAATAGATGGCGACACAAGTCATGTTTTGAATTGAATGTTATTTATTACGTTTGTTTTGTTTGTGATTACAGGATCCTTTCAGCGATAGGCTGCTAAACTATTCTGGAAACTTTGCTTTACTTACCTACTTATTTTTTATGTACTTTTTTTTTTTTTTTTTTTCTGTCACTGGTTCTTTTTAGGTCATCCTGTTTTTGGTCAGTGACCAGGTAAAGTTACGGTGGCCTTGAAAAGGACTAATAACACCTTTCAGTTCCACACACAGTTGTCAATGACCTTACAGCTCGAAATAGAGGGCTGGGATTGAGGCTATTTCGTAAGTTATATACGAATGAAGGTCGTAGCGTCATCTGAACGGTTTCAAACATGAAAAAGAAGTTTAGATATTGAAGTTTTCTTCCCGTTGGTAAAAGAACCAATGTCATGAAACAAATGGCGCTTGTCGTTGTATTCTTATAAAGGTAACAAAATAACAACACACACATTCTCTTGGTAGAATAAGTAAGTAAGAACTATAATAATGTTCCTAGGTACATAGTTTATATTACAAAAAATATAAAAAAAAAACATAAATTTAGTGTGATAATGTAAGACTACTAAGTAAATCGTTGTCATAAATCAGTACGGTACATTTGTGAACAAATAAGACACAGATTCCGCGTAATGCGTGCGCCGTATGGCCTCCGCTAGCATGACCGAAATATCAATCGTTTGGAGTTTCGCACACCGTTTCATATTCTTATCTTGCGGTATGGTGTTAGTAACAACCAATGCCTCCAAACACGATCCATTTATCCTGTCAATAGCGTTGCCAGCGAATATCCCGTGCGTGCAAATTGCGTAGATCTTACTGGCGCCTGCTTCCCGCAAACTCTCTGCACCTTTGACTATCGTATCGCAAGTGTCTGCTAAGTCGTCCACCATTATCGCGATTCTGTTCTTTACATCCCCGACTAGAACAGTCGAGTCGCCTTCGTTTGCCCTCTGTCTCTCCTTGTGAATAATCGCGAAATCTATGTCCAGCCTGTCCGCTATAGAAGTCATTCGTTTCACTCCTCCCGCATCGGGAGATACCATCACTAGGCTTTTCCATTCAGGAATATTCTCCTTGATCCACTTTGTGATGGCTGGTTCCGCGTATAGATTGTCAACGGGTATATTGAAAAATCCTTGGATCTGTGAAGCGTGCAGATCTATTGTTATGACGTGATCTGCCCCAGCGACTGAGACTAGGTTCGCGAGTAGCTTTGCTGTGATTGGCGCTCGGCTCTTGTCTTTCTTGTCTTGTCTTGAGTACGGAAAGCAAGGAATGACGGCAGTGACTCTCGAAGCGGACGCGATTTTGCAGGCGTTGATCATGATGAATAGTTCCATGAGATTGTCGTTGATATCGCCGCAACCACTCTGTACGATGTAAACATCTTCTCCTCGCACCGACTCTCCGATTTCCACGTTTGTCTCTTTGTTGCTGAACGTTTTGGTGGTAGCTCTACCCAATTCAAGACCGAGACGCGATGCAATTTTCTTTGCCATCTCTGGGTGTGAAGTCCCTGTGAAGACTTTGATGTTCGGCATTCTGGCTCCTGGGTGTGCAAAGTTTCGTCCTTGATTATTATTTGTCTCCGCTGGGCTCTCTTCGATCGCGTCTGTTTTCATTAGAGTTTTGTTTAAAGTGAAGCGGCACTTCACGACTTGGGTGTTGGTAATGAAATGATTTGTTTGCTGTTTGCGTTAAACACAATTATCTCGGGTCGGGATGGGGTCAGTTCAATACCTATGTAATCTGTTTGTATCCCCCGCAATGGAACTCTACCGCTTATCTATTATTTTACTTAAGCAATAGTCTTGGGTAACAAACATATTTTCAAGGATTGTGCTGGCAACTTCTTCTCAAACTGTGCTGGCACAGTGTTGTAGCAAGATCGAGGCGAGGCCGGTCGGTATTTTGCTATCTCTCTGCACAAACAGGCACTGCGGCGCTCGAGGTACGAGGCGTATGTGAGGTTTGTCAGTAGGATTAGGTGTGTTCTTTGTTCTTCTCTTTGTTATGCCTTACGCTCTCGCTTCATACTACAGGAGTACAAAGCAATTATCTCGCCCTTGCAAGCGTGTTAATAACAAACACCCATCACCAGCCCTTTAAACTCTAGGCCAACTCAACTGCGGTGTGTCCGGTTGTACCTACTGTGGGTCTGTGGCAGCACGTTCATCTTAAACGTGCCACAATTTTTGGTCGAAGTGTATTGAATTGTCGATACAACTTTAAAACTTTGTGTAATACTAGTTTGATAGTTAATGACAATTGATTGACTTAGCGGGAGTCCGTTCTAAGATATTAAATACACATACAAATATGTACCTAGTACTATTCCGCTATAATACTGGGAAAGTAGATATAACCTAGGTTTGTTTACATTATATGCATGATAAGAAGGTCGTACGCAATTCGGACACTGATCTAGCAATAATTATTGCATCATTGCTGATAACTGTTCATATTTACGTCTTTCTGATGATTTAATAAACTTAGAATGCTCGTAGCGTTCACCTTGTAAAAATACCTAATTCCACCTACTTTCTTGATATACCAACGATATACCAGTTTATTCACATTTATTCTTTTTAGTCTTTTCTCAGAAAACATATCCATTATCACTCGATAATTTGATACATGGAACAGGGACTGCAAAATATTTATTTTCTAATTCATTTTACATTTATTTATGCAACGTTTCTCTTTACCAACCTACGAACATAATTGGTGTATACACAGGGCTATAAATAAATAAATATTCCGGACATATCACACTAGGTACTATGAGTACCAGAGACTGATAAACATAATAGATAAATATTTAACACCCAGACACAGAAAAAACATCTGTATTAATCACACAAATGTTTGTCCAGTGCGGGAATCGAACCCGCGACCTCTAGCGCAGAAGGCAGAGTTACTACCAACTGAGCTATGAGGCCAGGCTATCATTCTGTTCTTCATTTTACCTATTGCTATTTTTCTGAGGGCTTTTGCTGTAAAGTTTATCAGTCAATATTATCAGTGTCAAGTTATTACAAATATCTATTATAAAAATTATATAGCAATAGAAGCGATGAGGACATAACTGATTGGTCCGAAAAAAAAGGATGCCTTCAAAACGGCATTTTTAGTCAAATAAGAAAATCACTTTGCCTACACTCGTGCTAAGATACTCAAATTTAGTGATTAAAATTTCACTGAGATAGCACACCAAAAAAGGAACGAAAACGAGAAAAATGAAATAAAACGGTAGAGCTAAGTTTCTTTCCAAAATGGCTAAAAATACAAGGTCTATCATTAAACTTCACTCGTAAAATTCAAACGAAATATCACTGTCATTAAGTTCGCATAAATCTATGGCGGCATCTACACGTCGCATATGATCATAGTTGTTCAATGTATCATTGAGACCGTAGATGTTTACTTCTTTTATCACAAACATCATAATAGGGTTTATTTCTTCGCATACAGAGGTGATATTCCCAATGCTCGTAACAGTTAATTGTGTTATATCAGCGGAGAATTGAACGGTAACATTTCCTTCGATGTAAAGATCTCCTTCAGCATGACATATGGTATTATTTTCTCCACTCTGTTCGTTCCCATCGCAGCTCAAAGCGATCGTTAAAGAAATTTCTGATTGAGCACGGGTCTGTTCCGCCGTTAGTTTCGAATCCTGGAAAAGAAATGTAATTTAGGAGCGAATCAAAGTTCAATGAGGCAAGAGGGAAGTTAATAAACAAGCTACATTTTGTGTCATATCTTATAAGGAATTGGTTTTTGCGGTATGACTGCTAAGATGGGCATTGTCCTTCGGTTCTGTCTCTAAGAAACCCTAACAGAGTCACAAAATAGCTTACCATCTGAAGAGCAACAATAGCTCCGCCTCTTACAACAGTAAAGAAGTCAGCTTCTGTCGTAGCCATCGTCACAGCGTCCCCTTCATCCCCTTCCACCTTTAATCCACTCCACAACTCATACCACACTCCTGGAGGCATCCACATATGAATCATAGCCTGATTCGGCTGCAAATTCGGCACTATAAGTAAATCACCTCCGACACTGAACTGACTCGTTATATCCTTCAAAACTTCTGACTCTGGGAACTGGTAAAACATTGGCCTAAGCAGAGGACCCCTTTGCAGCGTTGTGTAGAAATACGGCGCTAGAATCATTCTGGTCTTTAATGCATTGATCATAATACTCCTGTGTGTGCCTTGGAAGGATAGTGGATCTCTAGCGGTTCCTTTTGAATGGATTTTAATCATGGGGAGATAGGTAGCTGCCATGTACCATTTCACGCAAAGGCTTAGATGTGTTTCCGAATCAAAGTTTTCCGTGTCTCCGCAAATTGGGGTGGACCAATGCCATTGGCCTGATATACCCCCTAAGGCAGCTTCGATTAGTTCGTTTTGCAAGTTCGTCCATGATGTGGCAATGTTTTGTCTGTTTAAAAACACATTCCCATTCATCCAGTGACTGGAAACCCAAGTAGGTGCGGTGTTCACGGCCTTCACTTCGTCAAAGGCGCTCGCAAAGTGGTTGCCATATTCGTTGTGTCTATAGAGATGTTTTTCTCCACTGCCATTAGTGGCATTCCACTGCGGTGTGTGTCTGAAAGCTTCTTCAAAGTGCTGAAAATCAAATTAAATTGATACCACTTTTGCTTGAATTTTTTTGAAGCAGATCATATTCGTGATTCCTATCATGTAGGTAAAGGTTGAAGCAAATCATATTCGTGATTCCTATCATGTAGGTAAATGGTTTTTAAATGTTCTTAAGGATTATTTCGTCATGTTCTGGATTTTAAAATATTAAATGCTAGACGGCAACAGAAGGTAACACGATGATTTGTCACGATACGAAATGACACGTAAAATTCCATTCAAATAATGTTCGTTGAAATAATATTACAATACTGCGACACAAAGTCGTGTGCCGTTCGTACTCAGCACTATCTTATGTGGAGTTGAAACGCGTTATGACATGACATTCATTTCAAATAATGTTCGTTGAAATTCATAAAACATTGCGATCCAAGGTCGTATGCCGTACGTGCTCAGCACTACCTGTCTTGCGTGTAATTGATACGGAAGGTTGTACTGATGCCTGGCCGCACTGGTCTTCAGAAAACTTAAATCAACGAATCTGACGTACCTACGTTCCTTTCGCCGGACAGTACCCACGTCCTTACTGATTAGTTGAGTTCATTTTTCTGACAGTGTGCGTTCAGGCTTAAAATACGAACAGAATACAGTACCTAACAAAAGACTTACCGGACTAAAATAAGGCAGGTAATATTTCGTTGTATTCACGGACTTTTCCAGTTCGTCCAACGGCCAACTGTTTTCTAAAACAACTCCATCTATATTCGTAGTATAACCCCATAACTGCTCCATAAGCTCCTTAGTAATATTCTCGTAGTTCGGAAACACAACGCTCTGGCTTCCCACTGAACCCATGTATGGACCAGTGGCTTCGGAATCCCTGAGCAGAATATCCTCAAAGTTTTCAACGGTAGAATTGCAACTTGTAATGCGGATTGCAGTTTCATTATGTTCATTTTCAGACAAATCCTTTGGTTCGTAGCGAATCTGAATAACAAAAATTTTAAGTTTGAATTACCTTTTATGTAACGGGTTCTGAAAATAATAAAGTAACCTGAAAGAGGCTGAAAGAGAGAGGAAAATAAAAACGAACAAAGCCACTTAAGCTTCAACAAATTCAAAGACAAATGGTAGGTATTTATTTCAATAAATCAATATTATCACTTTGAAACGTCTTAGAAACTAGGTGAAGCTACGCCTGTTCCTCGCAACTCAATAGGTACTCAATACATTTATTGCTTTCACATGGTTGGTTACAGGTACTCACCTGTTAGCTTAGTAACTGAGAGTTGAATTAACATTTGCCTAAAAAAACGGCTGACTTGAATTACCTACCTAGAATGCGAGCTTACGCAAGTGGGGATAAGTTGGATGGAAGGAGTTTAAGCCTCGAATTGAGGAAATGAGGGAACATAAGAATCATATCTTACTTTCTCATTAAAACGCTCATTTTATTTCGAGTTGGAACAAAAAAAAAGTTTTTTTTAAATTATCTGTGAATATAGGTATCACGCGAGCGAAGTAATAAAAATTTTAAGAAGACAAAAAAAAGCATAAATATGAAGAAGATCACGTATAAAAAAAAGTTTCACAAATATTGGTATAGGTATTTATTTTGTTCATATTTTGGGATAGGGAGACAGGGGACAATAGTAACACGGGGCAATAGTACCATTGCGAATATCTCCATTACTAAGCTACCTGTGTGTGTGCGCGAGGGTCAGGGGCAAGCGCCTTACATGTGCCGACTTGCTCATTAGTCATTAGTCAGCGGTGCGCTCGCTGCTAAACATCTTTATGAGGATTTTATTATTTTCAAGCAACCAAAGTAAGTTTATTTGCTACTTATATTACTCAGGCACCCAGTGATTACTGAGTTTCCCACAATTCTATCATAACCACACGTTTGCCTAGATATCCAACCTTACAATTCCGAATAATATGTGTCTAAAAATCAAGGGTTTTCTGAGATATTTAGTTATTTCTTCAAAATGTCTACTTGGGGGCAATTGCACCGTCATCACTGGGGTCAGTTGTAACGGTACAATTAACCCCGTGGTATAAATGACCCCAAATGCTGTTTCTTTAAGTATATTATTTAAGTATCAAGTAGTCCGCTCCGAACTTAGATCTTGCTATATAAGCTAATTTAATGACTATGTAGGTACTATTTTACGTAGGTAGATATTATAATAAGTGAATAAACATTACCCTCTTCGATTAAATTAGTAGTTTATTTTGTAGTTTATCACGGGCAATTGTACCAGGGGTCAATTGTAACTCTATAGAAAATAACAAATGCCAATTATTTAAAAAAAAAGTTTTTAAGCAATTTGTGAAGGCACAAGCAATGCTTGGACCAAAGTGATTATGCCATAAAAAAAGATTTTTTATGATTTATATTTAAAGTGGAGAAAACTTAATTTAAAGTTATTTTATTTTAATTTTGAAGATTTTGTAGAACTGTTGTTAAAACATGAGTTCCTATTGGTAGACTAATTAATTAGTGAATAACTTAATAAATATACAATAGTATATCTATCCTTTGCTAACCCGTTTGTTTTTTATAGCCCTTTGAAATTTTGGTACAATTGACCCAGAGTAGGGGTCGATTGTAGCACTCGACCTGTCATCATTCTAACTTAATTATCAAAAATACTGTAAGCCTTAGAGAAAAATCAACAAAAGGGTTTGTAGCTATTGAATGTAGGTTTCTAGAAACATTATCAAATTATAAAATACCTACGTAGAATTAGTACAATCGTTCAAAAACCAAAAAATGTTACTATTGCCCCCGGTCTCCCCTACCTAAGGTATAGAAATATGAATCACCTTGTTTATATAATACTAGCTTCCACCCGCGGCTTCGCTCACGTGGTACCTACACAAAAAGTAGCCTATATGCTATTCCAGAATATAATCTATCTCTGTACCAAATTTCATCCAAATTTGTTCGGCCGTTTGGGCGTGATTGAACAACAAACATCCAAACATCCTCTCAAACTTTCGCATTTATAATATTAGTAGGATATTTTTGGAGGAGGTAGGGCACAGCGAGATTTTCTCGTTCTAAATTGGAGCAGCCCGTCTGGATAGGTACCGCCGCCTGACAGAAGGTTGCAGCCAAATAACATTATTTGTTTCAAATAGTGTTGTGTTCCTGTGTGCTGTGTAAGGTTGCCAGAGCTCTTTAGGGGGCGGGGGTTCGGGGTCGGCAACGCGTGCGTCATGTCTCTGGTATTGCAAGCGCTTATAGGCTACGGTAACCGCTTACCAACAGGTGGGCTGTAAGCATGTTTGCCACCTCAGTTGTATAAAAAAATATAGGACTTTCATGAATTAAATAAATAAATAAATAAATATTCCGGACATATTCACACGGTCAACTGATCCCAAACTAGGCATAGCCTGTACTATGGGTACCAGAGACTGATATATTCTTTATTCTTTATTGTACACACGAAAAAAAACCAAATACAAAAATTAAAAAGAAAGGTATGTACAAAGGCGAGCTTAACCCTAAAAAGAGTTTTCTTCCAGCAAACCTTTGAGGCTAGAGAGACGTGATTATAGAGGGAGGTTCGTGTACCTACAATGTTTGATATAATATTATATTTATAAACATACATATACCTATTAATATTACTATACAATAAATACCTACCTGTTCAAAAATATATATTTAATTAGCTAATTTATTATAATATATATAATAGATAAATATTTAACACCCAGACATAGAACAAACATCTGTGTTTATCACACAAATGTTTGTCCAGTGCGGGGATCGAACCCGCGACCTCTAGCGCAGAAGGCAGAGTTACTACTAACTGAGCTAGAGGCCAGTCTTGCCGGAGAACCATAATTTTTGTACTTACGTACGGCGACACATGCGGAATAAACCGTTTTCCAGCTGCGTGCAATAAACCAGCGCCCTCATTTATAAACTCAATTGGCTCCATCTCGCATGCGTCGTCGAAAACAACCGGCATGACGCAATGGCTCGCGAATGGTAAATTTTGCGTGGCAGCTCCTTGTATGAAGTTGTTCAGTTCAACAGTGCTTTTCGGTATTTCGTTGTATTCACTGGAACAGAAAATATTTCGAGGTCACTTTAACAATTGTTGATACCCAAATAAATATAAAAGTTTTTTTTTACAAATCAATACCTATAATTATTGTTATTTATTGTGTATGGCCGTGGTGGCCCCGGCTGAAGAATAGGCCCCTCCATATCTACCTATCCGCGGATGTCGTAAGAGGCGACTAAGGGAAAAAAGCTAGGGGATGGGCAGCAGCGTCCCTCATTTTAACAACGATAGCTCTAACTGCGCTCGCCAACCCGCATGCCCTGCGTGGTGAGTATGGGCAAATCCCCCCACATGATAAGGAATTTGCTCAGTCTGTGGGGGAGGCCATGTTCAGCAGTGGACGTCGTACGGCTGAAATGATGATGATGATGATGATTGTGAATGTATTATTACTAAGGATCTTTTACAATACAAGTTGATTCATAACATGTATACAATCTTGAAAGGGGGTTATTCTAATAACAAATAAAGACGGTCAAGTGCGAGAACTCGCGCCCTGAGGCTTCCGTACCATTGGCCGTGGGTTCGAATCCCGGTCGTGCACCAAGGAATTTACCAGTCAGAAAATCCATGGTCAGAAAATAAAAATTCAAAGTGTAGGAATTGACAAACTTATATTTGCGGTCGCTCACGTAGTAATTGTATGACATTGACAGCAAATATAACTTTGTTTCCTAAAAAAATTCGAAATTCCTCAATTTCAGAATTTTCCTTTTAATTGTGTTACAAAAGCTCCTAGCATTTTAAATTTCAGAATTGTGAGGTAACTGGAAGTACCCTAGAGGTTTTTCATTTTTGCCATTTCCATACAAAAATTATACATTAATTGCCATATTTTTTTAATGCAATATGCTAGAGCTTAGATTTTATACCGCACCATAAGCCCACAGACCTTAATAGGTGGTATAAATTTCAAGTTGATACCTTTAGCCGTTTCTGAGAAAAACTGTTTTGACAGACGGACAGACAGACAGACGGACAACAAACTGATCCTATAAGGGTTCCGTTTTTCCAAATGAGGTACGGAACCCACCCTAAAAAGAAGAACATGTGTTCGCTAAAACAAAAACATCCTATTTTTTCAGTTTTTTTTCCAAACTTTCTCAGTTTAGCTGTGTTTGGTATTTTTATTATCTATCAATTACTAAATGTATTTACGAGAAGTGTATGAGAAAGAATGTCCCAAATTTTAAAAAAAATATATTTTAAAAACATAATTTATTGAGTTAAGTATATAAAAATCATTAAAGGTTTATTTACAATTTGTAATATTATTGCGGTTTTGATTGGTCTGTAATCTTCAAAGAGCTTGTAATAATGCTATTTATTTTGGGCATCAAGAAATGAGTAAGTTTAGTCAGCTCTAACCAGATTTTCTTAGTTCAGTGTATTTTCTTTTAACCACCCTTTTTTACACATTTTAAGATAGTAAGTTGCCACGACACAGAGCCTTTTATCTAATTTATGAAAAATGCGCTCCTTACGAAAGAAAAAAAGAAAAAAATCGAGATTGTCTCTGTCTTCTGTGATTGCCTCGAGTAGGTTTACAAAATAGTAAAGCCACATGACTAATTGAAATAAAGCAAATGTGGCAAATTTATTTTGATGGTAAAATTTTGCTTTTATACTTTTTCACCAATTAAGTTTATACTTCTAAGGTACAATCTTACTTAATTAGTATGATGGAAAGTTTATGAATTCATAGCTTTTAAAAACTTGTCGTGAGGTTAATTTCGTTTGATTAAGCTTGAAAAGTTTGAACAAAGACGAGCTTTTAATTAGCGTTTCTTCAAAATTATAATTTAAACATGAAACTTAAAATTCTTTATTTCATTTGGTTATTTTTACCTGCAGACATGAGCCCCCAACATCCAATATTGCAGGTCTTCTTTGAACCCTATGAGTTTCCTAACATCATTCGTGATATCAGTCGGCTTCGGCCCAACGAATACGTGGAATTTCAATCCAAAGTTCGTTATACTTCTGATGACAATCACATTATCTTCGCGAAATGTTACCTCTGTTGGATCAACCGTGTCGATCAATAAACCGTGGTATGTGGTATTGGTTCTAGCAAATATCAATGGTATAGAAGTCATTCCGTCTCTGTTATTATAAATAACTTTCACAATCTCTCCTTTTATGGGTATCTCTCCAAACCCATACATAGTCTCATCAGTCAGCTTAAAAGCAATCTCCCAAATATTTTCTGAAGCTATCAATGGTCCTCTGACAGTATTGAAAATGGTTCTTCCAGTAGAATTTACTTCCAAGTTCAGTTCTGCTGAACTGATCTGCACGTCATAATCTTTAGTTTCGATCCTTCTTCCAGTGAAGGAAAACATAGCCGAGTTGTAATAGGTTATCGTCAAATGGGTTGGCGAAACTTCATCCATAGAAAGTCTTATGTTCGTCAAGCTGTTCTGGAACTTGAAAGGGACAGTTGAGACCCTTGGTCTGAGGATAATATCTTCTGCCCAATTCTGATCCATTATATAGGAGAAGCGGGAAGGAAAGCGATGAAAACACATGTTATTGGCGGAGTCATAGCAGCATTGGTGATGGCATTCGAGTTCTGTCGTATCCCCCAACCCGCAAGGCAGTCTTGCCACTCTCGGCACGAGACATGAGCCAAAAGAAAACCCATCAGCAGAGACTACTCTCATAGCTGAGTAGAAGGCGAGCTGGTATATAAGTATTGGAATTACTATTGCAACAAGTATCAGTGCTATGCCTACTTTTAGTGGTCTGTTCAGCAGTACTTGGTGGTACCATTTTACGTCTGCAAAAGAAAATAATAATTATGATTTAAAAATATAAAAAAAAACCGACTTCAAGTTTGAGAAAGGAGGATTTTTGTAGATTGACAAAGCCCTATCAAAAATCTGAGTAAGAAAGTTGGCAAATAGGACACAGACCGTTAAAACGATCAAGACCGATAAGGTACCTTCTGTAAAAGCAATCACCGAAACCTTTTACTCATAAAAGTAATACTTCCATGAACTTCTATTTTCAGGGCATCAACTGGAATATTAAACCTATTAATAGTGGCATAATTGCTTGCCGCTACTATAACTCATATGAGAATAGGTGGGCGGGGCACGTAGCTCGGAGAACCGATGGCCATTGGGGCAGCAATGTTCTGAGACCACGAAGTGGAAAGCGCAGCGTAGGACAGCCCCACTATATGCAATGATGACCTAATAAAGGTTGCTGGCCGCACAAAATCTGTCTATCGGGGTGTCCTATGCTCAGCAGTACACGACCTGTGGCTGAAATGATGATGATTATATTTTTGATACTTACGCTTCGCCTGTTCTTTTGCATATTGCAAATCTTGGTCCTCAAATTCGTTCTTCGTATCATTCACGTGTGGGATCATATTATTTTCTTTATCTGTTTACCTGTCAAAGGTTAATATATATTAAGAAAACATAAAGCCAATAACCTTTGCGCGTGTCATGAGTGTACAAGGCAAGATACTCTCAAGTGTATATGTCGACAGACAACCATTACCTGTAGCTTTATGTGTAGCTACTTGTAAGTAATTAAGGCATATTGGTCGTTTAGCTCATAGAAACCAAAGGGACGGATGAAAGAAGAGTGCATGCTGCGGAAATGAGAATGTTGAGATGGATGTGTGGAGTGACTAGAATGGAAAAGATACGGAATGAGTACATCAGAGGAAGTTTGAAAGTAGTGCCAGTGACTGAGAAGTTGAAGAGCAAAAGGTTAGCGTGGTATGGGCATGTCATGCGGAGGGAAGAATGTCATGTGACTAGAAGAGAAAAGGGATATAAGGGAAAAGGTAGACTAAAGAAAAGATGGATAGATTGTGTGAAAGATGACATGAGTAAGAAAGGAGTGAATACTGATATGACGGCTGATAGAGGGGAGTGGAAGAGAAAAACATGTTGTGCCGACCCCACTTCATGTTAGGATATGTTAGGACATGGATAAGGGCAGGGAGATGATGGTCACAGATGATGGTCGTTTAGCTCATAGGCATTCGGTATGCTGAATGGCATTATTTGTCATTCTGTGTACTAGTGAAGCCTATGAATGGTGAGATTTAATATTTATATTAGGTATTAAAAGTCAGTGGGGTGGTTGGGACTTTTGTAGTAGGGTGGTTGGGAATATATCTACCTAATGGACGTTTTGCGTAGGTACTACTACTAGGTACCTACTGATATTATGTGATTGATATTGGTCAGTCAGTCAGTTAGTTACCTTTTTTTAATATATACTAGTGGTCGACTTCTTTCGCGTGCTACTTTCGTAATTAAAAGTTTGTATGAAAACCCCAACCTCCCTAAAGACTTTACCATTAATACCTATTTCCAGGTCTCTTGCTTCAAAATCATTGAATTTTCTAACAACCTTCCAACCCCCATTTATCACCTTAGGGTTATGTTCGTAAAATTATTTCTAAGCAGATGTCTACGATAAAGAACACGACAGATAAGAAATCTGCATGCCAAATTTTAAATTTGTAGGCCTTGTATTTTCGGAGATTTTGTGATGAGTGAATCATTCAGTCAGTCAGTGAGTGGAATACTACTTCATAGAGATAAACTCAAAAAACATTACACTACGCCTCGAGGTGAAACAACTTCGATTAAAATGTGGTACAGAATATTGTGAAAGTAATTTAAAACCGCTATGATACGCTAAATTTATCGGGGTTTCATTAAAACCCAATAAAACTTTAATAATAAGTATTAATACTTAAATTCTTGTTTTAGAAGGCATGATCGAAATTGCAAGCGAATAGTAAATTGCTTATATTTATATTTAGAGCGTTATAGTAAAATAATGCTCAAGAAGCTACTAAGCCGTGTTCAAACAGCGTGCGATATATCATCTGAAATTTATCTCAAAATGATCCTCAGATCTTTTATTTTTGTTTTTTTTTAAATGACTATATTGATAAATAAACAGTCTATTAGACATACATTTATTTACTGGCTTGGCACACAATACGAATCACGATAGTAGGCAAGAAATAGTTATAAAGTTGTAAATAAGAGTAAGAATATGGAACAAGGACAGATAAGTACACAACAACTTAACAAAAGAACGCGAGACACGTTATTATTGTTGTTGACGTTTGTTGACGCTAAAGTCTAAATTAGCGTAAACCTTTAAACATTCAAAAATGAGGATAAGTTATATTTAACTAAGGTAGATAATAACAATATAGATAACGAACTTGAAACATCTATCATATAACAAAGAAAAATAAAATATTTTTTGAAGAAAATGAATTTAAGTTAAAACGCATATAAGAACTGGATCAAATTCTCTCTTCAGCACTTCTACACTCTTCACTTTGCAAGATAACGAAATAAAAACATACATGGCAGTGCAGATACATACTTTTAATTGATATATTTCATCATAATCAGTCTGAAGAAGTCCACTACTGGACATAGGCCTCCCCCAAAGAGTTTCCATTCACCGACATCCCGCAACTTTATGTCGTCGGTCTATCAGTTTTCTTCCAACACTGCGTCGCCCGTATCGTCGCCATCTAAGAACCTTTATTCCCCAACGGTTGTTGGATCTACGAGCTATGGCCTGCCCAATGCACTTCAACTATTATTATACATTTATATTATTTTTATATTTATTTAGTAACATATATAATTATTACTTATACTTGATCGTTTATTCTATTTATATTTTCAGGCGTTTTTATCCCACTGCTAGGCAACGGCCTCACCCCATTCCCTCCACACCACACGATCCTGTGCAACGTCAACCCAGTCTATCAGAAATCGGTCCAGCTCGTTTATTACAACACCAAATTGAAATGTTATGACTATGACCATTGGCTCGCCACAAGATTCTCAACTTACCCTTGCATTTTGCATAATTTTCTCACTACACTATAGGATATACACTTAACTTTTCGTTTGTCACTGAATTTAGACCTTTATTTTCAGTTCTTCTGCTTTATTTATTAGTTATTATGCGAGGCTCAAATCACGGCAGCTTGTTCTAAAATTGTTTTGTATTAATGTATCGAGTAATGACGCCAATTAAAGTATAGATTAGACATTATAATTATTCGCATTGTACTGATTGTATATTTGATAGGTGTATGATAAGATTGCGTGGCGGAATTCGATGCTTGACGATTGTGGATAAGATCGATCCGAGCGATAAATCAATTCTGGTAAGAATGTTTTGCTGTCTTATGCAAACTGCAAAGCGCATCTAACTGGCTCGCTTACCTTTTTAACTTTTGAGCAACTAGATATCTGAAGGTTTCTTAAGATGTGCTATCGTACTTGGAGTTTACAGCCTACAGCCCTATTTAATTGTTTTAGTTCTATGTTCATACGTAAAAACTTATCTATGGCTCGTATTCAGAGACACGACTCAAGCATAGATTTAATCACAGATCAGCTGAACTCTATTTAAGTATTGAATCTCTTCTCAAACATAGTTTTTATTCAAGAACGGTACTTAAACTACTCTCAGCTGAATCGAGTCTCAAATCTGTACTCAAATGTTCTCGTTTACATTTTGATTTATTTATAATTTTCGATTCGTTTTACGCTGAAATTCAAACAGCCAGGGTGGAAATAGAATAGAACAATAAAGTGAAGTATAAATATGCATCAAAGTACGTGTAACTGAACGAAAATGTCATTTGATTAATGTCTAATCAAATCTAAACTCAAGCACCGATTTCGTCTGATTGACGTTTCAGAATAAGCATTTACTCAGGTGAACTGTGATCATTGAATCTATACATAAGTACTGTTCAAGAATTAGAATCTCGCCTCAAATCGAGATTTAAGTACAGATCAATGCTTGAGTCTTGTCTCTGAATACGAGCCTATGTTTCTTATGTTTGGGTCAAAATAAATCGCTCCGATAAATGTAGCTGTTTCATCTAAAATACTAGTTTGTCACTCCAAACTGAGACCTTGCGATGTTCTGGTGACCATCTAGATAGGTATTAATAATTCTAATTACTGAGCCCAACCAAGGAGAAAAAACACTTCGCGCCACTTAAAGTTAACCAAAGTTAATTGCTATAAATTTTTGTAAGATGAAATTATGATGAGTTTACGGCGCTGCTGGTGAGATTGGAATGTAGTTGGATTTACCCCTTATGACAAAAACCACCCCACTGTAATGCAGTTCATTAAGTGTCCTTACAGAAAACTACAGCCCACATTGTAAATTTAAATAATACTCATTTTCGGACCAGCGGTATTCAAACCCGCATTCGCTTTGAATCGGCCATGCGAAACCAACTACGCCATGGATCGAATAACGCATGTACAAATCTTGGGCGGATGAATTTAGCCCAAACAAGCTATGAAGATTTTTAAAACGTTTTCTTGTCTGTCTGTTTGTTTGCCTGCTATTCTGTATTTTTTTTGCAATAGAGAGATGAAACTTTAAACATTGCTCATGACTGAATGACAATGCAATATAAACTTACTTCATTGCAGTATTTCAATGAATAACTAAGACAGAATCAACCTTGCCATATATTATATATAAGTATTATACATTAATCAGTTATCAGAAGACCTGTTGCCATCGAACCGTGAAAACAGCAGCCTTCATGATTGTACATTCACGATTCGTAGACGGAACGTCACAACGTGCTACAGCGCTACGAGAGGTACTCGCGTAGCTGCTACGTCGTAGACGCGACCGCGAAAGTACAGTAGTACTTTCATAATAGAAGTCCATTTTTTGTGAAATTTTGACTAACGTTTGTGTAATATGTTGTGAATATCAATGCCTTTTTAACTTTTGTGATGTCAATGAAGAACGTTTGAGTGGTTTAAAAATGATTTAGTAAAACAAAATTTTCGCAATAAATTACAAGGAAAACAAAATAATTGAGGTGCAGTTATAAATTTGAAAATGTTCGGTTACATTTGTTAATAATAACTATTATTTTATACTCAGCTGATCCTCTTATATGAAGGTCACATCACATTTTTCTAAGTCCTAATTCCATAGTGTCCCGTTATGTACACCCCAGTTTTTGTGAAAAAAAACGTAAAATGACACAAAATGTCGAACCCACCGAAACGCTAAGCGTGAACGAGTATCTCTGGGATTACTTCGCCATGGAAATGCCTTTTAACTTCACTGATTCTGATGATATGATACTACCAAAACCAGATAATGTAATGGTGGTAGGAGTGTATAGTGCTCTGCTAGTGGTGGGCGCGTTGGGAAACATGGCTGTTTTCTTCGCGCTAATGCGCTCGAGACGTCGGAAGTCGAGGGTGAATCTTCTCATGACGCATCTGGTGGTCGCTGACATGATGGTCACCTTCATTGTTATACCGCTTGAGGTAAGGACTTACCATTGTTGTTCCAAAGTATAATGCAAATAACAATATGTTCAATCTTCTAATTAGGTATTAATTACTATTATAAATGCGTAAGTTTGGATGGAACGGAACGAAACGTGTGACGCAGTGTTCGAAGGCCCCCCACCCGATGGGCCGACGATATTGTGAAGGTTGCGGGAAGTCGGTGGATGGAGAAGGCTCAAGACCATTCGTCATGCAACTCTTTGGGGGAGGCCTATGTCCAGCAGTGGACTTCCACAGGCTGATGATGATGATGAAGTTTGGATGGATGGATGTTTTTTACTTAATCACGCTAGAACGGCTGAAAGGATCTGGATGAAATTTGACACAGCGATAGATTATAGTCTGTAATTTTGCCGGAATAAAAAGTAGCCTAAGTATGTCCTATACTTAGGCTACTTTTTATTCCGGCAAAATGTACGGTTCCCGTGGGATAGATTGGTTTTTGTTTTTCTCAGAGCAAGGGATAGACCAGAAGCTGTAGACCATTATGTCTATTTGGGTCAGACGAATCAACTAGGTAGGTCCAACTTCGACAAAGAGGTCAACCGACGAATCCAACTCGAATGGACAGCGTTTGGGAAACTTCGTCATATCTTCTCGTCACAGATACCGCAGAGCCTCAAGACGAAAGTCTACAATCAGTGCGTGTTGCCAGTGATGACATATGGCACTGAGACTTGGTCGCTAACTATTGGCCTTATACACAAGCTCAAAGTCGCCCAACGGGCTATGGAGAGAGCTATGCTCGGAGTTTCGCTGCGTGATAAAATCCGAAATGAGGAAATCCGTAGAAGAACCAAGGTTACCGACATAGCTTTCAGAATAAGCAGGTTGAAGTGGCAGTGGGCCGGCCATATAGCTCGCAGAACCGACAACCGTTGGGGAACAAAGGTTCTCGAGTGACGACCACGAACTGGACGACGCAGTGTTGGAAGGCCCCCCGCCCAATGGACCGACGACATTGTTAAGGTTGCGGGAAATCGGTGGATGGAAAAGGCTCAAGACCGTTCGTCATGGAACTCTTTGGGGGAGGCCTATGTTCAGCAGTGGACTTCATCAGGCTGATGATGAAGGGATAGACATGATTTTAAGGGCCATCAGTTCTCACACATATACCTACATCATTTCCACGCGAACGAAGTCACGGGAAAAAGCTAGTACTCACTAAATAAATAATAAGCGAAAGTTATTCTGTTAAACGGGCAACAAACGATTGAAACCTTTCACGAATAAACGGCAGAACCGATTGAAATTTGGTATGGACCCGCGCTGGCGAAGCCGTAGGCAGTCGCTAGTAAAACATTACATAGAACATTATTGCTTTCGAAGTTAGCTGAATAACGAAGCGTTTATAAAAACATATATATTTTTACATGCTTCTCAAGAAGTAGCACAGAAAATATATGAGATATTTTCTTTGGTAACTACTTCTTGAGTTTTCATACGTTACTATAAACTAAGTATAATATTACGATGAAACGGGAAAGAACAAGTTCTTTGAATTAAGTCTACCGAGCCATTCTCAAGAAAACTAAAGCCAAAAAGAAATAGGTTCATGACTTTTATCCCCAGTGCTCACACACACACAAACACACTACACATACAAACTATGTAAACGTATTCCTAAATCCTAACTTTAACTTAACTTACTATAGACATAAATATCCTTTTAATTTCTTTACTTAATTCTAACAATTGGATGAAAAGATGGATAGATTGTGTGAAAGACGACATGAGTAAGAAAGGAGTGAATACTGATTTGACGGCTGATAGCGGGGAGTGGAAGAGAAAAACATGTTGTGCCGACCCCACATAAAGTGGGATAAGGGCAGGGAGATGATGATGACTTAATTCTAACAATTATGTACTACGGAGCGAGACCCTCTAACACAGGTATATCTATACTTAAAAGAGGATCCCAAACCCATGAAATGTAACCTAGATTAAGTTTACTGCAATAAAAATATTTGTATTTGTATCCCCAAGCATGGTAGACATCCTCTCAGATCTTCAGGCGATCAGATTAAATACGTCTGACGGGAAGAATCAGAGGCAAGTCAAAATATTTGACACATGCCCACATTTTGCAGTAGTGTGTATTCCATACGTGACAGGTTGCAAGCGCATCGCCGCTTATAATACTACTTACTGGTTTCCTAACAGTTTTTCTTCATCGTTATATACCTACACATGGTAAAGCGCACTTTAATTTTCCGACCAGAAAAACTCATTGGTGCATGGTCCGGGTTTGAATCCACTACCTTCGGATAGAAAGTAGGTACCTCCCACTAGGCTAACACGGTTTATAATATTGCCTAATGTTAAAAAACTAATTAGATTTTATTGAAAAAAATAATTCAAGTTTTAATACTAAAATTGTTACCGAGATGTAATTAAAATGAGCCCAATCACGTTCAGCTTACGATTTTGAAACTTATAAAAATTGGCTTAAAAAATAATCATACATATATAAATAAACACATCTTTAATTAGATATTTTGTACAAAAACTAAAAACCGACTTCAAATTCCTGAATATTTTACAAGAGTATTATTTCAAATAGGAGTTTAAAATAGGATAAAAACTATTAGGGGGCCAAGAACTTAGCACGCTTACGTCCTTTTGCCAGAGATTTTTTTTACCTTAGCTTCTTCCTTTTCATGTTTGATAAACTTCAGATGCAGCTAAAATTGATAAAATCATCCCTAAAATTGCGATCTTCATTACCATTTTGCTTACGCAATAGCCTGGCTGATCAATGAACTTATACACAAAGACCAACAAAAATAATCAGTGACACGACTAGCAAGCAAGTCGTATTTACGGAATGAAAACAACTAATCCAAGTAAATATTTACAAACAGTTAAGATATCTAAAGACCGTTACAAACTATCTTGAGATAACTAGATCATAGTATCATAGATCACTACCATTCAGAAGTGTCCTTAAGACACTGGCGGTATTGCCACGCTGGACTGAAATACTAATCCGTTGGGCCAAAGGAGCTACCTCTCGGGTCACGCGTTGCTAAGATAGGTATATATTTAATGCAATATTTTAAAAGATCTACTTGTTCTAAAATTATACGATAATAGATTCTAGATAATAGATTCTCTTCAGATAATATTATTTAGTGCTACGGGACTATTCATTCTTGAAATCTGTATTTAATTTTCTAAAATGAAAATGAGAAACGGTCTAAACTAAATAGCCGCCCTGGATTTAAATGGCCTAAATAAACACCTACACCCATAATGTATGGAATGATCCTTTATTTCGGTGTTCGTCAATACTAATCCAACTTAGTATTGACTGGTGGTTCGCCCCTAAAAGAGACCACGCGACGACGTCTGAAAGTTGGTGCTTCGAAGATCGTTGAGGCACAATTCAGATAAATTTTTACGATGCGTTTAGCATTTTCTAACTTATATGAAAGACAATTTATTAACCTTTCTACTATAATAACCTTGCTTATATTCAATCTTACCTGAACTGCGAAGTCACTGAAACATTACCAAATGGAAGCACACGTTATATTAATTATGAAATGGCTCTGTTCCTCAGAATACAGAACTCTGTCCTTTGTTGCATCTCAAAAATTATATGGGACGCAAGGACGAACGGTTTGGCGGGATTTTTGAAAATTTGATACGCTTGAAGGTGACGTGATGTGACGTCTTGCCATTTTGGTTGATCTGTGGCATCTTCGCAGTGGTGGATGATGGCCTTTAGCATAAGCAGTTCCAATATTGTTCAATTTGATAAAACTCGTCGTATCATATCCGTATTGTTTGCCGCAATCTAAACTTAACATGAGCAAGACATGATTTGCCACTTAACCCCCGGAGCCAAGACTTAGCAACAGATTTATAGCTATGCTTATATTCAACGCATAGGCGCACACATTTCTTTACAGCTGGTACATAATAGTAGATATATGAAATAACAAGGTAAAATATCACAACTAAGCAGTCTTTACTAGTTTACGAGTAGTAGTCAAGTTAGCCATTGGTTAAAAAAACCTTGAAATTCATCACTTCATTGTTTTTTGCAATCACTCTAGACTAGAACTAGATGGCGTGTCATGACATGACATTCTCGTTACAAATATATTATTCCCGAGTTCAGGTACTCAACGTGAGGGCGCCAAGTTAGGTGGTCATCTTTAATGACACCTAAATACTTAATGTACCTACTTGTTCCAGAGCGGTGCAGCTTTTACATTTCGATGTGTCTTTTAGATTGCAGTTATAGATTTTAATGGGCATTGGGATGCTAGGTGTACGTATGTACGTTTGGATATGCAAAAGTTACTGAACTTTGTTTTAGAGATGTTTAGTGTAAGCCGGTTTGTTGGAGCAAATTATGCATCTCTGCAAGACCCTTTTGCGCGTTTTCCATCTCCGACTTCCATGAACGCCCATGGAAGATGAGAGACGTATACTAGAGCTACTTTTATTGTCATACAGACTTTTTGGTTTCGGTTTCCGAAGTATGACTTGAACCAATCAAGGGAAAGCCCACGAACTCCACTTTAGCAATTCTCGAAAGTGTAATTTTTCACCTTTCTCTACAGCCACAACATCTTTAGTCGTACGAAACTTTGGTTGAAACTGCCTAGAATTACAAAACTATTCCAGTAAGGTAAAGATATTCTTTGGGTAGAATTTAGAATTCGGGGATGAGTTTCGAAGACTCTTTTTGGACTCAGCGGTCATTGCGGTTCTAAACAAAAGTATGCAAAAGTTGACGTTCATTATAATGACTGTGTTTTATAATGAACGTCATAATAAAGTGTGGTAAAGCTCAGGGCCTTCTCTTTTATCTTAACTAATAGACGCCAACAATCCGCTAGTTTTAATCGTATCGTGGAATTAATTAATCATGACAAAAAGCTGAAAGGCCTGAAAACTTTAGATCAATAAACAGCCTTATAAGCGCTATATCCAGCAAAAAGCTTAATAGAATTTCGTAATGATACGCCAAAATTGTTTATTACTTTGAAGGAAAAATTAGTATAGCGTTTGACAGAATATCATAGCTTTGAACTTCCTCTGTGGGATTATACAATAAGCTAATTTGCTTAATTAGGTACTTCCCATATAGAATACCTAGATAGCGACCACAAATTTCCAATTACTACGACCCTGACATCTTGTTTTCATTAGTCACAAGAACGAGGAAGAAACGTACAGTAATAACGTCGTTTCATGATCAGAAAGTCTATTTTACAAATTTTCTCAGAAGCAAAGTGCCTAAAACGTGAAATGACGACATCGCATAAAATCTTTTTTTTTAAATACATCTGACGTAAAAGCATACGGCCATCTGCTGGTAAGCGGTTACCGTAGTGAAAGGTGTTCTTTCAGCGATCCAGTGAAATTCCTAGCTGATCACCGAATGAATTGAGAATGTCTTTTTTTTTTTTTTTTTTTTTTTTTATACGAAATAGGCTAACGTTTGACCACAATCTCACCTGATGTTAAGTAATGATGTGGTCTACGGTGTAGCACGTTTGCCTAGAAGAAACCTATTCACTCTGGTCTTGAAGACACCCAAATTATAGGTATTCAAATATTAAAAATTATAGGTATACCCAAATTATTGCATGAGGATCACAGTCGTATGTACGTGTGTAGGTACGAGTGAGAAAAGCTGGCTCTATAACAGCTATAATATATTTCCTGAAACGTGACCAGAAAATTGGTGATTATTTATGTTAGTAAACACATTTGGCTGGCAAAAAAGTACAATTACCATAAACAATCTCTGACAGAATGCGCAAAATACTGGAGCGACACTAAAACACAAAGTCAAGGCAAAGGCGTAGAGTAGAGACAATTAACTAAAAGTACCCCTTGTCCGCAGCGTCACTTGCTATGGTAAAATTAGCCTAAGCTATTCCAAGTTTCCTGATTCTTCTAGGCTTGGTCGCGAGGAACAGGCATAGCTTCCCCTAGTTTCTAAGACGTTTCAAAGTGATCCTAGTGAATTTATTGAAATAAACACCTTTGAGTTACGGACTGGATCTATTCTACGTTCGAATATGTTCAAGCCTAAATACCTTCAGTGTTATTGAATCCACAAACATAACGACCAGAGGCCCGAGTCCTAATATTCGTGAGTTACTCACTAGATACCGATGAGTAGTGAAAAGTGCATAGCTTGCTGGTTTTTGTAAGGGTCCTTTACGTGATACGAAAAACGGTAAGCTATTCACTTTCCACCACTCACCGCTGACAAGTGAGTAACTCACAAATAGTCTTCTTCTTATCGTGTCCTCAACCTTGTACCTGCACCTAATCACTGACCTGATACAGGATGAATCGGTGACACGACAATCATGCAAGTAACGAATGCAAAGTAGATAAAAAGTAGATTTTTGCATAAAAAAAAAAAGATAAACAAAATTCCGTATGACGTTAGCGTGAAAGGAAAACAAAGAATGAGGATATTGTCTAACTTGTTATGTTGTTAGGTTTAATGATATTCTGGCCGGAATATAAAAGTGGCTTCCTTGAAACGACGCAAATAGAGATCAAAGAACAATTATAACGATGTATCCTGTATATTTACATCCGGAAAATCCCCTACTCGATGTTTAAATGTTTGAGTAGATATTGAGTGGCAATCACGCCATAACAACTATGCTGCTTTACTGTTCACCATAAAATAACATAAATAAGATGCTGATGGGGTGTTACCAATCCAATTAAACGATTTTGGCCTTTATCGGCCAAAATCGTTTGATTTGAAAATGTTCGGGAAAAAAACTGAAATATATAATAATGATTTTTTTTTGTTAATTAATTTTCGTTGAAAGAATAAGCCCCTTTCAGGATAAAATGCATAGACAATTCTAGAAGATAATTATCTCTAAGCACAGGCAGATAATAATTTGCCGACTATAAAAAGAGGAGCTTAGGGGGAACATAGGATGTCTATGTTTATACCAGCATAAAGTTATGCGTGACCCCATTATTATGCGTGTATAAATAACATCTTTGCTCCGCCCTTCGATACAAGATCTAAAATGACCGCTGCTCTAGAGGACTGATAGTACGGGACTCGTATGAATAAAAAGTACTTCAATCCGAATTCTCAACGAATATCAAATTAATATGACTGATATTTAGGGTCCTACTTTACGAATTATTATTAATAAACTTCAAAAAGGAGGAAGTTCTCAAGTCGGCGGTTTTTTTTTGTGTGTATGTTACTCGATATCTCCGTCAATAGTAAACCAATTTTGATGATTTTTTCGCTGGTGTATAGAGTATTCTCCCGGGGTGGTCCCATAACATTTTAATTCCTGAGGGATTGCTACTTGTCCCGTAAAACTTAAAAAACGTCATCATCTCTTGAAATCACGACTTGCCGATTTTTTTTGTGGACGCTGGTATGGTATGGTAATCCCCGCGACTTCGTTCACTTGCTGCTATTTTTATGTTTTCTGTGCACCCATACGTTACAACAGGAAGCCAATTTCATGCTCTTAGGACTTTTGGTTAGGCTCTGCATTGATTTTCAAAGGGAATAAAACTACTACGTTTGATTGTCAGTCAGTCAGTCAGTACCGTAAGAGTTATTATTGATGATGAATGGATGTCATACTTACTTTTGTTTTTTATTCGAAAATGTAGGTGGCCATTGTCATACTCAGTAGGTAAGCAAAACGCAAAGAGGTTGATATTAATTTTGTAAATATTCAGGAATGTGAAGTCTAGGTTTCTAGTTTTTGTAAAAAATATTATGGCGTAATCTTGTCAATGCTCCTAATTAAAAAACTTCACTTCAAAAAGGATTTGCGACTTCAATTACAAGTAATTTGAACTGAAATAGTGCCTATAAAAAGAATCTATTACGTTTATTTATTCATATTCAATTTTTTTTACATCGTGTCTGAAACATAAACTTAATCCTAGAAATATATATACATGCATGCATTGAACTAAAACAAAAAGAAAATTATAATAAAGACGTACATATTACATTTCTAATTTTGAAGTCGTTCACTGTGTAGAAGCTGAATATTAGAATTATACAGGGTGAGTTTTTTTTTCAGGGCCACTTGAAATCGGAATCTGTGAGAGTAATCGAAAAGTGATGTGAGGTGTTACGGGCTCGATTTTGAAAAAAATAAGATCAGCATTAAAAAAAGTAGAAATTTATTTACAGTTTTTCAGAAAATTAAGGTTTTTGAAAAAAAACTCACTAAACTGAATATTATTATTGCTGGAGGAGTCCAGCAAAAACTTTATTAAAATAGTTTTAAATGTATTAGCGCTGTCAATAGTTTTCATTTCACATTCTTTGGCATTTGCAGATCGGATGGCGGACAACCAACGCTTGGCTGGCTGGAAACCTGGCCTGCAAATTCTTCCTTGTATTAAGAGCGTTTGGGCTTTACCTCTCGTCCAATGTTCTCGTCTGCATATCTCTGGATAGGTAATACTTACCGTATTATCGTTTGCTCTGAAATCGGTAAAATTTTCAAACCAGCAGTGCCATTGCGTAAGCGTAATGGGAATGAAGTTCGCAATTATAGAATAGCTCAGTTAGTGACTGGCCTCATAGCTCAGTTAGTAGTAACTCTGCTTTCTGCGCTAGAGGTCGCGGGTTCGATCCCCGCACTGGACAAACATTTGTGTGATAAACATAGATGTTTTTTCTGTGTCTGGGTGTTAAATACTTATCTATTATATATATCAGTCTCTGGTACTCATAGCACAGGCTATGCCTAGTTTGGGATCAGTTGACCGTGTGAATATGTCCGGAATATTTATTTATTTATTTTATATATCAATTTTGAGGACGATTTTAACAATATTAGCGTCATCATAAATATTTCAAGCATGAAAAGGAAGTAGTTAAGGTTGTTGAAGTCCTTGTCAAGTTATAAACGTTTGGATATTGCTTAGATTGTTAAGATGATCCTCAAAGTTTCGAACTTCATTGCTATTTCGCTTACACAATAGCACCACAGTATTGCTATGCACAGTAAGTGTTTTGGGATACACTAACTGTGTATAGCATAACTTTTTGATTTCGTTCTACCTTAACCTACCCTAACTCTATTTTTTTTCCTGCCCTTGTCCCACATTATGAGGGATCGGCACCACAATTTTTATTTTACGACATTGTGAAAATTGCGGGGAGACGGCACTCTTTGGGGAAGGCCTATGTCCAGCAGTGGACTTCTAGGGGCTGATGATGATGATGTCTGTTAGGGTTAAAATTTTAACTAGGCAGGTCTAACTCTGAGAAAGAGGTCAACCGACGAATCCAACTCGGATGAGATTCGTTTGGAAAACTTCGTCATATCTTCTCGTCACAAATACCACAGATCCCAAGACGAAAGTCTACAATTAGTGCGTATTGCCAGTGATGACATATGGCAACGAGATTTGGTCGCTCACTAATTGGTCTGATACACAAGCTCAAAGTCGCGCAGCGGGTTACTGTCTGATTGTAAGCTTATTTTCGTAGCATCAACGTAGCGACCGTAGTACCCACGTAGCACCGTAGAGCCTATCATTATTATTATTATTTGTCGTAGGTTCTTTGCTATTATATACCCACTGAGATTAGCGGTTGCAAGAAAGAGAAGCAAGATGATGCTGAGTCTAGCGTGGACTATCGCTTTGTTCTGTAGTCTACCGCAGGTATGTACGAATCTTATTTACTTCTTACCTTATAAGCACATACACGAAAGAATGTAAGTATGAACAGTGAACACTCACTAATCAAACTCTTAACATAAAATAAAACCAGCACGTCCAGTGGAACCTCTTTTTCCTATTTTAATATATTTTTCCTCTGTTACTTAATAAATTCATAGCGTATTTAATAATATTCTAGTTTGTTAGTTGTCCTAACGGTAGGTATTTAATATAAGTTTCTTATTGCTGGAGTGGAGGCTAAAAAACAAATATTCACGAGTTTTATCGCTTCTTCTGTACTATTTTTATTAATTAATCCTTATTAAATCGCTACTATGTTTGAAAATGTTTAATGACCTGTGTTTCATAATATACAGCTATGTAACCACAGAACAGACAAACCTACATATACTACTACTACTACTATTCTGTATATATAGCTCACTTTTTGACGACCTCGGTGGCGTAGCGGGTGAGTGCCCGTCTGAGACGCGAGGGGTCCGGGTGTGATTCCCGCTGCGGACAATATTTTGCATGATCAGCAAAGTCAAAGTCAAAAGGCATTTATTTCAATAAAATCACTAGGATCACTTTGAAACGTCTTAGAAACTAGGTGAAGCTATGCCTGTTCCTCGCGACCAAGCCTAGAAGAGCCAATATTTGTTCCGAATCTGGGTGTTGTGGTACCATGGTACACTTAGTTTCTGATACCCACGTCACAGGGAATCCTAGTGGGTCAGGACTGTAATAATTAGTCATTTATTTCAGGAAACACAGCAAAGTACATGTACAAATACTATGTATGTGACTGTTGGGTGTTATTTAACTATCGGCCGCCTGAGGCTTCACTCGCGCGGCACCCTAATAAAAAGTAGCCTACGACCTTTCTCAAGGCTCAAGCTATCTCCGTACCAAATTTCATCAAGATCGGTTCCGACAGATAAACAAACATAGACAAAGTGACAGTAAGTCTGAAGACTGGCCTCATAGCTCAGTTGGTAGTAACTCTGCCTTCTGCGCTAGAGGTAGCGGGTTCGATTCCCGCACTGGACAAACATTTGTGACTAACACAGGTATTTGTTCTGTGGCTGGGTGTTAAATATATATTATATCTATTATGTATATCAGTCTCTGGTACCCATAGTACAGGCTATGCCTAATTTGGGATCAGTTGACTCTGTGTGATAATAATATGTCCGGAATATAAAAAAAAAAAAAAAGTAATCTCAGCGCTTCAGATCCTATTCTTGATTATTAGCAACTGATTTAGTAAAATTTTTTTACAGAGCCTAGTCTTTCAAGTAATGGAACACCCAAAAATCCCTGGCTTTGAGCAGTGCGTCTCCTTCGAAGCCTTTTCGAACCAAAACCAAGAGCTGGCGTATAACGTCTTCTGTCTGTGCGCAATGTACTTTCTACCGCTGATGGTGATATCGGTTTGCTACCTGTGCATCTTCTACGAGATATACAAGAACTCGAAGGAGAATTCAGGTGAGAGATTTTTAACTTATTCTCTATTATGAAGAGGACAAGGTCCCATATAAATTTCAGTGGTTTTACTATAAAAATATATTTAAATCACTTGACGGTCAAAACATTTTTTGATGTATTAAAAAGAATAACTTTTTACAGAAAGAAAATTAAAACGAAAACAAGTAAATCTTTAAAAAATACACAAAAAACAGTTGAACTACCTAAAGACCCATTAATAAGTTTATATTTGAAGTGGAAAATGGAACTCGAACTCTTTGGGCGAGGCTTATGTATAGCAATGGACTTATACAGGCTAATGATGATGATGATGATATTTAAAATGACTGGCCTCATAGCTCAGTTGGTAGTAACTCTGCCTTCTGCGCTAGAGGTCGCGGGTTCGATTCCCGCACTGGACAAACATTTGTGTGATGAACACAGATGTTTGTTCTGTGTCTGGGTGTTAAATATTTATCTATTATGTATATCAGTCTCTGGTACCCATAGTACAGGCTATGCCTAGTTTGGGATCGGTTGACCGTGTGTGCTATGTCCGGATTATTTATTATTAATTTATAAATAAATTTTTCTATTATTATTGTGTTTCGTAACAATTAAAATATTTTTTTGTTACCAATAATGTTTGTTTGGCTCGTTTCCGCTTTTTATAACGACCATTGTGTGACCTTTGTCGCTTATTCAACCTAAACTTAACCACCCTCCCCCAATAAGGCCTTCCTAACTGAGTCGAATCAAAAGTACCAGTAACACAACAAACGAACCCACACCCTTATTTCAAATAAACTTTTGTAAGCTCTCCGCGGTTGCCAGGCAATAATTTATGGCCTTGTTATGCTGATGTTCACCATGTTGTTAATCGGAAAATTCCTTAACTATCGGTTAGACAAGATTTTTATAAAGAAATTTGTGGAAGAGAATTGTTTCGGCTAGACTTAACAACAATAAACTATTCAATATATTATTAAATTAAATCATAAGAAAAGTATGAATCACTAGGCACCAGGCCTGCGACTTTGTCTGCGCAAGATTAGTATTAGATTATTTATTTTATTTTATTTATTTTATTTTTATTTATTCAGGACAACAAACAATTACACTTAAAAATTACATTACAAATCTTATAGAATAGGTGGTTCTTAAAGTATAATCAGCCCCGTTGTCCACAAATTAGGGTATACTTAAAAAGGGCGTTGTGTAAGAGTCTAACTTATTAGTAGGTAGGTATATATAATACTACAATGTTTGACGATAGACTAACAAAATATAGTGAGTGATGTGAACACATCATTCACATTATTTAAGTTTAGGCTTAAGTTGAAATAACAATATACCAAGAGTAGATTAGTTGGAAGTAGGATAGTAGGATAGGATTCAGCGATAGAGGCGAGTCTCTTGCGCAGTTAGCTTTTATGACGTTCTGACACGCGACTGTCATTTCAAATCACTTTAAGTCTCTCTTCCGTCCTATATTGAGGAGCCGCTACGGAAGATAAAAAGAGCCGCTACGCGCCCTTTCATGCTTTGCAGAGTATAAACGCAACGCATATCTACACGCAACATACCTACAAACACAGATATCCAATACATAAAATACATTAATTTGGAGGAGGAGGCCACAGCGAGATTTTGTCGCTCTAAATTGGAGCAGCCCGCAGCCAAACAACATTATTTGTTTCAAATATTGTTGTGTTTCTGCGGTGAGTAAGGTTGCCAGAGCTCTTTAGGGGGGGAGGGGTTCGGCAGGCAACGCATAAGCAATACTCTAGGTTACCACTTACCATCAGGAGGGCCGTAAGCCTGTTTGCATCCGCATAACATACAAAAAAAAACAAAAAAAAAATTGTCGTAAGACGTTAAGTGCAGTGCGTTTGTCAAGGAACCCGGTACCTTAGATTTCTATATAAATATATTATTTGACATCGTGTATGCGCTGCGTTCATGCGTAGCAAGGAACAAGTAACTTTTGCAAAATCATTTTCATAAGAAATGAACGTCTTCCCGTGAAATACGAAGTTATGAAAGTCAGTGTCGTCTCGTCAGATTTTTCGGTGAACAGTGGCAAAGGAACTTTGAACTCGGGTCCCATACTCGACGTGTAAATCCTCTACAAATCTTTTTTAGGCAGTTGTGATTTGTGTTCGTTACCAGTCGCGTAAAAAAAAGAATGGTTCGTAGCCATAGCGAGCTACTTTTTATCAGTTTTCGAGTGACGCCGAAGTGGAAGCTGAATACAAAATATTGTTGATTATACCTGTTTTCAATACTAAACTAATACAATGAATATAATAGGTACCTACTTAAACTTAAGGGGAAAATTTACAAAACGGTCATAAGACCTATCGTATTGTATGGATCTGAGTGTTGGGCTGCCAAAGGGACGGATGAAAGAAGATTGCACGCAGCGGAGATGAGAATGTTAAGGTGGAGTGACTAGAATGGATAAGATAAAGAATGAGTATGTAAGAGGGTGTTTGAAAGTGGCGCCATTCACGGAAAAGCTGAGGAGTAATCGGTTAGCTTGGTATGGGCATGTCATGAGGAGGGAAGAATGTCATGTGACAAGAAGAGTGTTAGATATGAATGTGGATGGATGTAGGAGTGGAGGTAGGCCAAAAAAAAGATGGATGGACTGTGTGAAAGTGGATATGGTGAAGAAAGGAGTGAGTGCTGAGATGACGACTGATAGAGGGAAATGGAAGAAGAATACATGTTGTGCCGACCCCACATGATGTGGGATAAGGGCAGGAAGATGATGAGGAATAGGTACCTACTCTATTTATAGCACCATTGTTACCATACAGTTTTATGAAACTATGCGATATGTCGCTATGTCGCTTCACTCAGCCATCAGAGAGTTTCTGGGTTCTTTACTTATGATGGGTCTTAAAGTAAAAAGAACTCTGCAGAACTTGAGCGAAGAGTAGATTTTATAAACCAAGACCTTTCCAGCTTTACGTTGATATTCAACGAGCCTATAACCATATAATGGCTACCACCGCCGGTTTTGATCGCGTTGAATGTTTGAACAATGACAGTTGTCGTCCCAGTTTTATTGGTTTTCAAATATTGCTATCTTATTTAAAATGTAAATAAAAAATCATATGGCCTAAAATAAAAATAAACCGTTTTGGAATGTATGAAAATGCTCTTTCATATGACACCCCTTTTTGTTCCTAATAACCTCCTATTGGAACCCTATTTCTTAGCAACCCCTTGGCTGATTTAAGTTATATTCTAACCAGTTAATCTTGATAGTCATATCTGTTGACCTACTAAATTCCATACAGATCGGAATGACGGTTCGAAAGTTATTCTCTAACAAATAAACATACTATGTCCGGATTACCCGGACGTTGTTTTAGAGCTCGCTTAGTCAATAACGGCCATGTATAAGCGGCGTGCGGAATATCATCTAATATTTATTTCAAAATGATCCTTACATCTACCAAATAAGACACTCAGTCGACGTCCTTATGTCTTATGTATTTTGAAACAAATTTTATATGATACTAGTTGTCCCGCTCGCGACTTCGTCCGCGTTTGTTTACCTACCTAGACTATTTTTCATTATCTTTACCAAAGTACTAACACTTATTATGCAGCTATTTACCTACCATCACCGACATCATACTCACCATAGCCGTAACGTTAACCGTAACCGTAACCGTCACCGTCACCATCATGGACCGACGACGTTATGAAGGTTGCGGGTAGTCGGTGGATGGAAAAGGCTCAAAACCGTTCGTCGTCCCCTCCCTCCCCAAAGAGTTCCAACTCTTTGGGGAGGCCTATGTCCAGCAGTGGACTTCTACAGGTTGATGATGATGATTATTAACCCTCAAGGCGTGCTTTTCATAAAACTCATATGCGGATATCTTATTACTTATAGCTCTTAACCTGCATACCGATTTTGATGTCTCTAACTTGAAAAACAAAGGACTTTCAAAGAACCTTTCAACCCCCATTTCATCCCCTTTGATGTTAATTTTCGTAAAATTATTTCTTAGCAAATCTTAGCTCTCTATTAGGAACCTCTGTGCCAAATTTCAATTGTATAGGCTTAATAGATAGAAAATTCCCTTATAAAGTTTCATCCCCTATTTAAACACCCTGAGGGTTGTTTTTAAAAAAAAACTTAAGTAGGTATTTTATTATTTTGAACTGTTTACCAGATAACCGATTTTGGTGTCCCTAACTTCAAAAACATAAGACTTCCCATATAAACTTTCATCCCCTATAACCACACCATAAGTGCTGTTTTTCAAAAAATGCTGATAAACGCATTTATATTTTTGACAATTTACCTAAAACCCGATTTTGATGTCGCCAACTTCAAAAACAAAGGACTTTCATACAACCGTTCAACTCCAATATCACCCCTTTAGAGCAGAATTTTCCAAAATCCGTTCTTATTGCACGGTAAAATCTTTTAAAGAATGTCTGTGTCAAATTTCAGACTTCTCGGCCCAGTAGTTTCCAAGCTTTCGTGATGAGTCTGTCAGTGAGTGAGTGAGTACGTGAGTACTCACTACTAATTTATACATATATATAGATTACGCCGTTTGAATGTGCCATTTATAAAAGTTTGTCATTTCAGAAAACCAAGGGCTTTATAAACTATGGCTGATTATGCAAGTACCTAGTACAATCATTAATCACTGTCAGAAGCATGTGCGTCTTAGCAAACGATCTTTCTTCTCCATTAAGGTGGAAGGTAAAACGATGATAGGATGGGAAATTGAAATCGTTTAATGGATTGATGTCTACCGGCTTATAATGAATATATTATGGTGCTTTTGTCCCTTTTGAATTTCTATTACATTCTTATAGAGTTAGGATGGTCACATCTGGCATCTAGTCTTCTTGCATCTTGCTCATTTTGAAAGCTGATTTTGTCAAAAAAGCAAAAGCTTCGAAAAAAAACGTAGCAAACCATTGCTACGTTCTGTTGATATGGATTGACGTATTTTTGTATGGCATGAATAAAGTTAAAGAGAAAAAGAGTACCTCCTAGTCTATTCCACTCGCCGGATATTCTATTTTTTATCCGGGAACTACGCTGGCGAAGCTGCAGGCAAAAGTTTGCGTAAAATAAATCCGGATTCGGTGCTTACACTTTGTCATTTAAGTTCAAGAGATTACTTAGCATAATTACGAGTTGTTTGACGGTGCGTACAAAGGCGGAAAGTTACCTACGGACTAACGATCTACCCAACCTCTCAAATCTATTTGAAGAGTAAATTCAATTTATTTATTAATACCATAGCTTTTCGAAACTAGGTTGTCAAGTGCGGTTCAGTCTTTGTAGAGTTAAGTAAACACGTGGTGCTACGCGCTGCTAGAGCCTTGCAAATTTCCTAGCGCTTAGAAAATAGATTCAATGTTGATAAAAGAAGTTCAATATTGTACCCGTATACGCTATTCTTACTTATTATAAATTATATACACATTATCACACAAAAATAACCTTATTTAAGGTGAGGGTTTAATTATTTTATGATTTTTGAATTGTTTTTTCTCAATAACCGCAAAACGCACAGTTTTGATTTTTATGACAAAGATAACTTGAGCATTTGATTTACGTAAATCCAAGACAGAAACGCGATTGTTAAAACTTTTCTCAATAGATTTATTTTTTAAAGTAGGGTCCTCTGCAACAGTTTTTTCGAAAATACTCTGAGACTATCTAACAAAAATATATTTTTTTAAATATTTTGTTAGACAATAGCAATGGGTACCTAAATCCAAGACACTTTTTAAAAAAAATAGATCGTTTTTGAAATAATCGATATTTTCTTATACGTCGCTTACGTCGATTACTTTCGAGCGCCTTCTAACGCTTGCTATCTCTTTCCGCATTCAATTATAGAACATAGCGCTGTCACTTTCTTCACTCCGCCCACTCGACAATTTATTATAATTTTTGTATCCTCTTAACACATTTTGTAGTTTATTTCAAGACGAAAGTCTAAAATCAGCGTGTTTCCAGTGATGACTTTATGGCACTGAGACTTGGTTGCTAACAATTGACCTTATACACAAGCTCATAGTCGCGCAACAGTCGATGGAGAGAGCTATGCTCGGAGTTTCACTGCGTGATAAAATACAAAATGAGGAAATCCGTAGATGAACCTAGGTTACTGACATATCTTTCAGAATAAGCAGGTTGAAGTGGCAGTAGACCGGCCATATAGCTCGCAGAACCGACAACCGTTGGGGAATAAAGTTTCTCGAATGGCGACCACGAACCGGATGACTCAGTGTTGGAAAGCCCCCTACTCGATGGACCGACGACATTATCAAGGTGACGGGAAGACGGTGGATGGAGAAGTTTCAATATCGTTTGTGTAGAACTCTTTGGGGGAGGCCTATGTTCAGTAGTGGACTTCATCAGGCTGATGATGATGATTATTATTAAGTTCTGATGATGATGATTCTTGTTGTAGATAAATACCATCAATCGAACAACAGTCGCGTGATGCTGCGGCGTTCAGACCAGCGCCCTCTAGAGCGCGCGCGGCGCAGGACTCTCCGGATGACGGTCACCATTGTCACCGTGTTTGCTTGCTGCTGGCTTCCGTACGCCACCATGACTCTATGGTAAGTAGTTAACGCACAAACACACAACCTTATAAATATATACTACACACACTAATATCGTACTGATCTCAGTGCTAGGTGGGAGAGTGCCCGGCTGAGACGCAAGATATGGATTTGATCCCCACGACACGCCTTGTCAAAAAAGTGGCTAAACAATTTCAGGTTTAAAACCATGTTTTAGCAGCGTTCAACTTTATTTTTGTAACTTACGTAAGCTTAGCTGCAGCGTTGTATCGCGATACTTATTTATATATAGATATCATAAAACTGTTAATCCTACTATAATATTAAAAATGCAAAAGTATGTGACGATGTTTGGATGTTTGTTGTTCAATCACGCCGTAACGGTTCAACCGATTTCGATGAAACTTGAAATAAATAGATAGAATTATTTACCTCGATAGCATATGGTTATTTTTTATCAAGACAACATGCGAGCGAAGCCGCTGGGTGACCTAGAACGACGACCTAGGAATCCTAGTGTGGGGTCACGTGACCGTCGAGTGTTCACTATTTGTTATACCGCAGGTACATGGTAGACCGTAAGTCTGCCATGCACGTCTCAGCGCGTGTTCAGGATCTGTTCTTCATAATGGCTGTCTCCAACTCCTGCATGAACCCCCTGGTCTATGGTACCTTCGCAATAGACCCCAGGACTTTCACCAGGACCTTTCGGAAGATCTTCTGCATTCATACTGCCGAAATACCTGGTAAGTTATTACGACGTGGATATATTAATTGGAGATACTATACTTATTAGGAATTGATCATGGCTATTTTACCCTTTTGATCGGTACCTATCATAAAAAAACAAAATGATTTTTTTCTCATTTACCGGGTTCGAGCTCCGATTTAGCTAGTGACTTTTTTCAAATCTTTGAATTCAGTATTATTTTACAAAATAATCGAAAATATTAAGTAAAACTTTTCACTTACAAAACTATCCTAAGTTTGTACTTAAAGACATTTTTTTAAGAGGGTTATACTCACGTATATAATGTCGATGAAAACACCTAATATGTTTCTATTCGTCTGAAGAATCTTCTTCAGGGCGAATATGATATACCATGTGCTACAACTTTCTCGCATTTGCATCTCACGTTTTCGTGTCACGCGAGGCATTCAAGGAGCTGGCTCTCTGGAGCTGGTCATCAACCTAGGTATTTATATACTAACCTACTTTATTGCGAGCAGTGTAGGTACACGTTATTTTGTTCATCATCATCAGCGAGAAGTATAATGGTGGACATAGACCTCTCGCAATGAGTGCCACGACGAATGGTCTTTAGCCTTTTCTATACACCGACTTCCGCGTTATTTTAGGATCACTTAATTTGATATCGTTTGTCGTGAGGAAAAAAATACGACTTGCCCTGCTGTTGAGTGAAAACCAGAGGGGAAAATAAAATATACATTGCCGTCTTTGATATTTTAAGCTTTTCCTCAAACTGGGGAATTTTCACGACGGTTAAAGATTAATTTGTAGGTTTTTTGCTCCTTCCTAAGGTGATTCATAATATGCATACTATCCCAAAATTTCTTCTACCTACCAACAAAAAAAAAGAAAATTGACGAAAAAACTTCCCATGTTTTTTCCGTAGTTTTTTGATTCGAATGTTTTTGGTGTTTTTATCGTCTTTACAACTATTATTAAAATTATTAAATAATGTTTAACATCACGATTAAAACAGCTGAACATTTTTGAGTTTCAACTGATTTGACCTCAAAACAGTTAATTTGTGCATAGTGAAAGCATTCAATGAAAAAAGTCGTTGAAAAAAAAAAACCAATTGTGTGTAAAATAAAACCTTTTAGGACAAAATATACATAATGAATCACCTTTTATATCAACGCGATTCGGCACAGATATAGGTAGGTAAGTGTTTAAGGCCTCAACAGTGATTGACAGATAGTAAGCGCTGACGTCGATCGAGCGCACCCTTTTATAAATGACAACGTACCGATGGCAACAGTACCCCACCGAAGAATCGCCATACGCGCGTACGGCACTTTTTTTTTTTTACTTACGCGACGACAACGCTGAACGTTTGCCGTCAGCGCTGACTGTACACGCTCACCATCTGACAAGCACTGTTTATGCCCTTACAATCATTTAGCTTGGCATCGGCGAAACGGATCTCCTCGCTTGAAGGGCTTTGTTCGTGCAATACGTTCTGATGTCTGCAATGGGTTGTATGAGAAATACAGGGACGTCATCATCGCGTTTCTGCAAATAAAAACATAATATAATTAGAAACAATGTTTCTGAAAACACAGAAGAACGGAGTGAAAATCAATACTATAGGATGTACTTATTATGCTTTTGTAACGAACCATAAACAAACTTTTACAAGAACATGAAGCTAATTAAAATGAGTCCAATCACGGTTAATAAAGGTTTGTGGCGATTTGATCCAATTCGCATCACTAGTTTTTATGCACATCACTAATGGTCTATAACGCCCACCATTACTGTCAGGTTGTTAGGTTCAATTAGATACGTCACCAACTTACAATTTTCTGCCTTTAACTTCAAGGCAACATACCTTCTCTTCACAATTTTGGTTCTGTCAAGCTGCTGTTCCGTCAATTAAGTTTCGCATCAAGAAAGAGGTGCTTGCCTCTTTCTTGTTGCGAAACGTAATTAAAAGTACAGTAAGAAACACAAGACAGTAAGAAACTCAACAAAGAAGGCCTTGTGTCTGTGACAAAACAATTCATAGTATTCGGTACGTTACATTGAGGTACCTACAGTCTAATTAACCCAAGCCAATTTTTAACCAAAGCCCAAGCAAATTCACATGTCAAGTTGATCGTATGTTACACGAATAGTAGACCAAAGTATATGAGCAAGTTTAAAACGAGGCAAGCTACACCGCTTCGGTTGTCAATAACTTAGCCAAAAAAAAAAGGTTTCGAAGTAATAAGGTCGGTAGGTACCTGGAATAGCACTTCACCCTCAAAGTACGTCAGTTGATGCTTTCGGGTACGCAGCAGTAGGCCGACCAGCTTGTCATTTATCACAGTGTATATCTGAAAACGAAAATAATACATAATTATTATATTATCTAGCTTACGCGCTTATATCAATGCCTGATGCTTTATCTTTCAAAATACACGCCGCAACATCAGCCCGCAACTTCGACAAAGAGGTCAACCGACGAATCCAACTCGGATGGGCAGCGTTTGGGAAACTTCGTCATATCTTCTCGTCGCAGATACCGCAGAGCCTCAAGACGAAAGTCTACAATTAGTGCGTGTTGCCAGTGATGACTTATGGCACTGAGACTTGGTCGTTAACTATAGGCCTCATATACAAGCTCATAGTCGCGCAACGGGCTATGGAGAGAGCTATGCTTGACGTTTCACTACGTGATAAGATCCGAAATGAGGAAATCAGTAGACGAACTAAGGTCACCGACATAGCTCTCAGAATTATCAAGTTGAAGTGGCAGTGGGCAGGCCATATAGCTCGCAGAACCGACAACCATTGGGGAGTAAAGGTTCTCGAATGGCGAACACGAACTGGGCGACGCAGTGTTGGAAGGCCCCCCACCCAATGGACCGACGACATTGTGAAGGTTGCGGGAAGTCGGTGGATGGAGAAGGTTCAAGACCGTTCGTCATGGAACTCTTTGGGGGAGGCCTATGTCCAGCAGTGGACTTCTACAGGCTGATGATGATGATGATGATGAACATCTGCCCAATGGTAGAGAATTCCTCGAAGTATCCTCGAATATAAATCGACTCCTACATTTTACTTGTTTTTACTCGGCTCTGTTCCTCACGAACAAGCATGATAAATCTCAGTGCTTTAGATAATGGGAGCTGAATTTCAACTCTTTTTCACGAGAAAAAAGGTTGGGGGTATATAAAGAATCCTTTGCTGCCAGTGATTATGTTATTTGCAGATTTATTTCGAAGAAAGTGACATAAAATACAAAATTTAGGTTTGTTTGCGTCGGAACAGTATCGGTAGTTAGTAATATTTTTTGTATGTTGCGGCAGATATACAGGAGGTACCAAATCCTGGTGCACCTAAAGTTAAAACCTACCTAGGTGATTAATGAATCCTACTAATATTATAAATGCAAAAGTTTGTGAGGATGTTTGGATGTTTAGATTTTTGGATGTTTGTGGTTTAATCACGCCCAAACGGCCGAACGGATTTGGATGAAATTTGGTACAGAGATAGATTATAGTCTGGAATAGCATATTGGCAAATTTTTATGTGTACGCGCGAGCGAAGCCGCAGGCGGAAGTTAGTAGTGAATAAAGGTACCTACCTCGGTGGAACACGGGTCTGGAATGTATTTTAGACACTTTATACAAGGTATCTCTTAGCATGTACCTATATCGATACGAATCCCGAAAGGATTCGTATCGATTCGCTCACACATTAACGCACACGATATAATAAAAGTAAGGAAATACGGAACCTTTACAACGTCGGTCGCTGGTTCTTTTGGAACCTACGCCTACGTAATTCGGTTCACCATCATCATAATTTAGCCTTAGGAAGTCCACTGCTTAACATCTATTACCAAGCGTTCAGGAATTCTAAAGAAGACTAAGCGATTTCACCATATTCATAATAATAATAATACCTAAACTACTTCTTCTTCTTCTTCTTGTCGTGTCACTGATTCTTTCTTGGTCATCCTACGTAATTAGGTCAGTTACCAGGTTGAGGCATACCTCAACCTGGTAACTGACCTAATTACGTAGTTAATTTTTTTTCGCCCTTTTCGCCAGGGCCACCATAGTGGCCCTGGCGAAAAGGGCGAAAAAAAAGGGGCCTATGACCGTCGATGAAAGAATCAGTGTAGTAAAAGGATTAAAGTGCGCCTCTTAGAGACTCCTTTTATGCATAACCTAAACTACTTACTACAAACCAAAAATTACTGAATAATTAAGTACTGTAAATACTGTACGTACGTACTAAAAATACTGAATTAATAAGCTTACCGTAAACAATTCACCGAATGAGATGACTTTTGTTGCGCTCTGCAGTTCGGGTGGCAGGAGGCTCTTGCACGGCGGCTTTCCGTAGTCGTTAATGATCTCACAGAGCTCCTTCATTTCAGTGCACACTCTCGCCTGGGCCTCTGCTCCTCTGTGCTCAGTCATCGATCCAGGAATAGGTCTGAGGAAACATTTACAAACCATTGCTGTAAATTACCACAAAATTGATTGCGCCAAAGCCTGTCTTAGTCGACTGGCCTCATAGCTCAGTTGGTAGTAACTCTGCCTTCTGCACTAGAGGTTGCGGGTTCGATTCCCGCTCTGGACAATCATTTGTGTGATAAACACAGATGTTTGTTCTGTGTCTGGGTGTTAAATATTAATCTATTATGTATATTAGTCTCTGGTACCCATAGTACAGGCTATGCCTAGTTTGGGATCAGTTGACAGTTAGTTATAATGTTTTTCCAAATTGTTATTTATTTTTATAATGCTAACCAACATTAAGGAAAATAAAATGTTTTTTATAGTATCCCATGACTCAGTTGGGATTCGAACCAGCGGCCTTCTAGATATGGAGGCGAGGTGAGGTGAGGAAAAAATATTCTTGACTTATTAACGCTTGTCGAATTGAGGAAATCCGTAGAAGAACCAAGGTTACCGACATCGCTTTCAGAATTAGCAGGTTGAAGTGGCAGTGGCCGGCCGGCCATATAACTCGCAGAACCGATAACCCTTGAGGAAAAAGGGTTCTCGAATGGCGACCACGAACCGGACGACCGACGCAGTGTTGGAAGGCCCCCCACCCGATCGACGACGTCATTGTGAAAGTTGCGGGAAGTCGGTGGATGGAGAAGGCTCAAGGCCGTTCGTCATGGCTCTCTTTGGGGGAGGTCTATGTTCAGCAGAGGACTTGATCAGGCTGATGATGATTAAGGCTTGTTTTAGAAAAAGTAGTAATAAACTTACTTGCCATACTCCTCTCTGGAGAATGTGGGTTTGAAGTTCTTGTCGAATTGGCC
The DNA here is from genome assembly GCA_947579855.1 of Anticlea derivata. Taxonomy (NCBI): domain Eukaryota; kingdom Metazoa; phylum Arthropoda; class Insecta; order Lepidoptera; family Geometridae; genus Anticlea; species Anticlea derivata. The sequence continues at coordinate 7,922,977 of OX388271.1, read as the reverse complement.
ACTGAACGCGGTTACTTTCTGCAAGTCGGTGTGAGCTTGTGCCTTTGTATCAAACGCTGATATGAGGTCCGTTAGAGATGAACTCTGCAAACAAACCGAAAGAAAATAATTATAATTTGTTTATCTTATATTATAAAAAAAAACAATGCTCTATCTAGAGGTCTTATATACAAGGTGTATCATAACATGTATACCATCCCGAAAGGTGGTTAATCTATCAACGAAAACTGGCCTCATAGCTCAGTTAGTAGTAGCTCTGCCTTCTGCGCTAGAGGTTGCGGGTTCGATCCCCACACTGGACAAACATTTGTCCAGTGTGAGTGTGAAACAGATGTTTGTTCTGTGTCTGGGTGTTAAATATTTATCTATTAAGTATATCAGTCTCCGGTACCCATAGTACAGGCTATGCCTAGTTTGGGATCAGTTGACCGTGTGAATATGTACGGAATATTTATTATTTATTTATTAAAATAAATAATTTTTGCGAAAAAAAAACCAATAATCTTTTGTAGAATCTTTTTTTAATATTTTTTTTCCAAAAACTTTCTCAAATAAGCAGTTTTTTGTATTTTTATCATCTTTAGAACTAATTACTAAACGTACATAAAGTTCGGAATCAAGATTGCTACCGAAAACAGCTGATTCATTGAGTTTGACCTGATTTGACCCCAAAACAATTTTCGCATAGAGTTTTTTCAATGAAATATGTCCAATTTCCAAAAGTCGTAGAACAAACTTATTTGCCAATGGGGTGTAGAATAAGCCCCTTTCGGGATGGCATACATATTATGAATCACCTTGTATAACCCCCGCAGAAGCCCAGTGGCAGTCTGTTTGGGAAACATCTCCATATCTTCTCGTCGCAGATACCGCAGAGCCTCAAAACGAATGTCTACAATCAGTCTACGAGCTATATAGCGCGATAGAGCGAGATCTCCTATGACAAGTATTTCTTACTTAAAAGGATCATCATCAATGTATAAAACTATGTAACTTTTGAAAAGCAATAAAAAACATTTATTTATTTATTATTATTAGTCTACATATGGACTATGTGCCAGATGACATATAGCACTTAATTGCTAACTATTTGCCTATTACTCAAGCGCAAAGCTATGAACAAGACTAGACTATAGAGATAGCTATGCTCGGAGTTTCTCTTTGTGATAAAGTCAGAAATGATAAAATCCTTGTCTTTACATAAGGTGACCTTGGTCACCGACATAGCTCTCAGAATCAGCAAGTTGAAGTGGCAGTAGACAGCTTGCAGAACCGACAACAGTTGGGGAATAAAGGTTGGGACACAGTGTTAGATGGCCCCCCTCCCACACGACGGACCGACGACATTGTGGAGGTTGCGGGAAGTCGGTGGATGGAGAAGGCTCAAGACCGTTCGTCGTGGAACTCTTTAGGGGAGCCTATGTTCTTAGTCTGTGGATGGAAAAGAGCGTTCCCCATGGCACTCTTTAGGGGATATCCAATGGCTCATCATGATTATGAGCCATTGGATTTACTGTACTAAAAATAGGTAGGTAATGTCTTGTATAAAGTTCATCGCGTCTTTAAACTACCAACACAAACATTGAGAGGTAATCTGGTTTGTATCATTTTTTTATGACTCGTTCAATTCGCCGATATAAAAACGTATTTAGCTTTCATTGCAGCTAATTCCACAGAATAAAAAATCAGTAGAGCAAAAAACAGTTCATACGGTCTTATCTCTACTGGTTAAAGTCAATTTTGAGTATGACTTTTAAGGGGCTGTGATTTCGTACACCCTCAAATATCAAATTCAAAATTTTACTTTATCCAGTAGATATATGGATGATTTTAAAATACATCAACCGTCAACCGGCAGCCTTTTCAGGGCCACCATACCTCAACCTAGTCACTGACCTAATACAGGTGACCATAAAATAATCAGTGACACGACAAGCAAACCGAAACCCGATTCAGAGAGATATACACTTGGGTGTGTTAATGTATTCGATAAATTAAACGATCTTGGCATCGTTTGCGCAAAAGATTATATAAATAACACAAAGAAGATATGCAGACAATGAGCTTGGACTAATAACTTCTTTTTAATTTTGTATAGCTACCAACAGTATTTACGTAGAAAGCCCTACCATTTAAGTACCAAAATGCCATCACAAATTTCATAAAATCACCAGCTGTTCTTTATCCCGCCAACGTGACGTAGTAAAAATGGCCACCAATAAAAATCGCTAGAGAGAGACTGTCGTCCACTCCAGAAAAGCAAATACGTCAAGATCACGTCGGCATCACTACATCAGAGTAGGTAATAGAGTTGGGGAAGTTGTATTGTTCTTACCTACCTACCTACAGAATACAAGTGGTTAGCCTCGAACGGAGATCTCATCTTCCACCAGAAGCATCAAGCACGCGTGGCCGACCCCGTACCCCCTCGCCCCTAAAGAGCTCTGGCAACCTATTCACCGCAGGAACACAACAAACCGGACCACGGGCAATGAGTTGAAATAAATAATGTTATTTGGCTGCGATCTTCTGTAAGGCGGAGGTACCTTCCAGGCGGGCTGCTCCAATTTAGACCGAGAAAAACTCGCTGCGCCCTACGTCCTCCAAAAATGCTGGAATGCGGGACTCCACCACCACTCCACCAGCGCTCTGTGCGAAAGAACTGCCACACATGATATCCACGCCGAAACCAACGAAACCAACGTATTTACTAAAGGATCGGTCACAGATTTTCACCCTGAAAAATATTTATTTTCATACGTAAAGAACTATTTTTAAATGCATTAGCAGTTAGTAAAAATATGAAACGTAGCTAATATGACACGTTTGAGCTCCAAATTGGTTTTCACCATTACGCAAATAACAAACATCAGAAGCCCATCACAAGACGACAAAGACAGATTTCCGTCGATGCGAGTTCAAAATAGCCCAATATTTGTCATACATTTTGGCAAGCGTGAGATGATCCCAGATAAGTAGGTATCTACGTTTTTTTAGTGCCCTGAAATGAGTTCGTTTGTATTTACTCAAAGTTTAGAGGTACAGAATGAATTTTTCGAAGGGTCTTAATTGTAGGTTTTTTCGAACTCAAATTTATATAGCCTACTTAACCTTAGAATATCAAAGAAGAACCACTTTTACGTGTCACTGAGTTTGATGCTGCACTAACGAATCACTGTGTAAATGGTAATTTTTTGATGTGCCTCAGACTACCATAGGATTCAAGATTCTGAGTAGATAAGCACCAAGAGATATAATGAGGGTAACAGTAGTCAGAACCTAGAGATAAGTTTTTTATAGAATACAGTCGTGACTCTATTTTGCTTGCTCTTTTTTCCAGAGCTTTTCATAAGTTGGCTCTTCCCGGGTGGGATGAGGTGAGGTGAATGACAGACGAATAAGGCCGCCTTGGCCCTGCGCCTGCGCGGCCTTGCGCTTCAACTCATTTACGTTTGAATAATTGCTGTTTTGACGTACCCAGCGGCCAACCATGAGTCATGCTTCCGTCTACGTTGTTGCGGAGGAATTTGGAATGCATTCATTTGGGAATGAACCAACATCTGCATTCATTTCTTATTTAAAATCGAAATCCTGAACTGAAGCTATCTCGCATAAATAAAGCAAAAGGTTGCTGGTAGGTTGGTCCTATTTTGAACTTGGTTTAGTGCGGTAAGTAAAGCGGGAACCATAGCATATACTACATATCAAATGTCTAGAAAACTGTAAATGATGTTACTAATTCTAACGCAATTAACCCTAGTATTCTATATCGTCACTTAACCAAGGCTTCTACGGAAGTTTAATTGAGTGAAACTAGAATTTGGTTGACTAACGACTTAAAATCCATGTGGATAGTTCCTGCAGAGTTATACGGCAGGCGCAGGTATACCTACTCATGATGTTTTCTTACCGGATAGAGTATGAAGACCCGGAATTATCAAAAAAATGTACTGTGTATGTGTAATGTGAGTTGGAACGTTTTATGTTTATTCATTCTAATTTAGAGTGTCTGTCTAATTGATAAAAATGTTTGGCAACGTTCCATTCTATTGCGTTATCTTTATGAAATTCCTGAGCAGTAACAATCAAAGGAATGTTTGGATCTAGACGTGGGTACATTCATGTCTGCTGTTTTTTTTTGAACGTCATGTTAATATAATTCTAGAATGCACTCGTTTCAATACTAATCTGAATAAGTGTGCACGCTTATATCAGACTTTTATGATTCACGGTAGGCTACACCGTGCCCGGGCCGTGCCGGGTCCGTAAGGCCCGTGCCTTCATCGGGCATATAAGAAGGAAAAAGCCCTGACTGCGCCATTAAAGCGTGAATTATGTCATACTAGAGATTTGCCGAACTGAGATGATGCGATGTCTGTTAAAAGTTAGTGCTTTGACCATCGTCGAGGTACCTACATGGAAGATAACTTTAAATTCATTTCATCATCTGCTAACAAATATACAATCTAAACTGAACTACAAAGTCATTGAAACTTTACCAAATGGGGTTATATTGATTTTCTAAAGTTACTATTTTCATTATCCATCAATAAACTAAAGTAAAAAAGGTTTAGGAATGCATGAACAATTGAAACAAAGCTCTTTACCACTTCATGTATTTACATAACTTTATTCTATTTATCGTATTAGATAGAGCCCTATATCATAAGAACCTCTTATCCAATTTAACTCGTATTCTTACCAGCAAATCTTGATAATACAACATGTTGACCTACTTAATTCTATGCAGATCGCATTGATAGTTCGAAAAGTTATGCACTAACAAATATACACAAACATACAACGCCGATTTTTGAGAGATGTTCATTCGCTTCGCTTGCGCGATCAATAAAACTTTGATCTTTGTCCGTTCGACATCTGTAAGCACTATTACCACCTCGACATAAAGTGGTTCAAATTAACAGAAAGCTACTTAGTTATCACAAGAAAACCTTGGCGAAAAATGACAACTGTCGACCTGAACGAGCTTGAACGTAATATTGGCCGCTATAATACTTGGCCTACTTAAGGAACATAAATTACTGCCTTAGGTACTTTTGTTTCATAGTTTACCAGGCCGCGGTCAGCGATACATTTGACACAATTTAAAAGATGAACAATATAACCTTTGACCTACTAACACAGCTTAGCCACGCTAAGCCGGTAAACCGATTAACAATAGGTACTGGATCCAAACAATGTCACTTAACCCAAGAGTTGTAATATTTTTGCTGTTACAGTAGGTATTGTGTAGGTACTATTGAGGAATTGGTTATGGTGTGGAGCTTCATGACTATAGAGGTAGGTACATCAAGGATAAGGACGTGTTCGTTTTAAAGTGTCACCGTAATTTGTTAATACGGTCGTAAGTAAACTCGCGCTTGTTTGAGTATAACGAATTATTCTATTATAAAAAGCTATCTCTTTATATTCCTGCCACGGTCAGGAAAAGTTGGCGTACCTTTGTCAAAATATAACGAAGATCGTTTCCTTGATAAAACCTTTAGTTTACATTTTATTTAAGAACGTTGTATGGCACACAAGGAATTCTTGTGTGGAGGGCTAACGAGTAGGTATTTAGATAGGTACTTATTTATGAAATAATTATACCCACCTAGGTTCACAGTAAACATTATACCTATTCAACACATGGTTTTTCAAACGCGCTGTCGACGCGCGTCTAACGCAACTAAGACGCGTATCAAACGCGATGCAGTCGTGTTTTAAGCACACGTTTATAATATTGAGCATCGCATTTGTAGCAATGCAAATGTACAGGGCCGTCGATATGGACGGCTCCCACGTCCCCTTTCCCCGATTATTAAACGTGATGCGTACACGCAACTTTATCGTTGCAGATGTGCTGGAACAAACGCACTACAAAAGCGCGTCTGTATCGCGTCTCATCTGCGTTGGTATCGATGCAAACACAAACATTAACGTCGTTGCTCAGGAAATGTTAAACTATGATAAAAAAGACAGTGTCAAATGCAAAATTCAGTATTAATTCGATTATGACTGCACTTGCACTTCCTGTTGGCCTTGGCAATGCTAACATAAAACTTATTTATAAACATCTCACCCTCGATCGCCTCTGAATAGGATCATCCCCAGGTATCGTCAAAAAATTCCCGCTCATGATCACAAATTAAACACAACAGAAAACACAAATGATCTTAGCACAGTTTAAAAATAGCGCGTGAATTTCAGCGGACGTGCGTACACGTTTGTGGCTGGTTACAGAATGAACGATTTCCAAGTTTATGAATGAGTGACGTTTTTAAATAGCTCGGCTTTTGTGACGCCACGCGACGTAGCACTCTGCTTTGATTTGTTGTAGGAATGTCCACAATTAGGCGCAGCTGCGAAGTTGGAGCAGCTCAATGCTCCTAGCCGATCTCACTGCAAATCATTTGATAGAATACTCCACTGAAAGAAATTTCAGGGTCAAATCGCTATTAAATAAAACTATACCCAACTGATGGTAAACGGTTATTTTTACCCGACTGCACAGGGTTAAGTGATTAACCGTCTATATATGTATCTATTTTCGTTCATCAGTGCTCTCGTAGCTCCTAAAATAATAGTCATGCTTTGATGAACGAGGCATCAAATGCAGCGTCTTTATGGCCTGGGTGTCATAGATTATATATGCCGTTACTCTTAATTCAAAATGGCGCAATATAAACGTGAATATTCGACCTCTTAGAATTCAATATGCATATCGTGTTTGATATCAAATGCCTGACGAGTGCATTCTAAAAATATAAAGTTAAATACTATACCCTTCTTCATGATTGAGCTACTCATGAGGTCTAAATATCAGACGTTGTTGGGAAATAAGTTTTTTAAACACTATATAAGTGTTTAAAAAACTCAATTACAATGTAGATTATAATTACTGAAGTAAATACAATAGAATTTCTCATTCTTCATTCATATTCTTCGGAAGATTCAACTCTGTGATTTAGAAAACAATTTAATAAATCTATGAAAACAAGAATCGTGGTGTTTCACGTGCCAAGAGACTTCAAATAAACTGAAGATCAAACATTTTGTATCAACGCGGAATTAGGAAAAGTGTTGTTCTTTGGAATCAGTTTGATTTGCGAAAATATTATTGTTATAGTTTACGACTTCCTTCCTACGATTCCGTCGTAATAATATAATTTCTAATAATATCTGTGTTATTGAAAATACGCCTACCTCCCGTTAGTTAGTTTAGCCTAACATTCCTCATAATAAATAGATACATATTAGAGGAATGTTAGCCCTTTGCATCTTAGAAAAACCTCTCTTGGTTTTAGATGTATACAACATATTCAGAAACTATTTTTTAAGAACAAATAAATAAATAGTTATAGGTACTTTACTACACACATATGGTATAGTTATTGAGGATTTTAACTGGCTATGAGCTTGCAACCTGTCACGTATGGAATATAGTAAAATGTGGCCATGCCAAATGTTCAAACCTCTGACTACACCCTGTGAGACATTTCGAAGGATGTGTTCGCCTAGAAATCTGACGATGTCTACCATTTTTGGGAATAAAAGTCTTCGTTATTGATCGTAGTCATCGTTCGTTTTTTGTTAGATTTAGGTACCTTATGTGTTTTTTGTAGGGTCGTTCGATAATACTCATATCATGGCAGGAATTGAATAAAAACAAATCTAATAAAACGAAACGAATTATATTTGAAATACGGATATTTATTTTTTTCATAAAAATTCTAAATTCAATAATGTGTTTAAACATGTAACATATACATATATGCATTTATACAAAGATATATGCAATGTTCAGTGATATTTAATGCTAGAATTGGAGCGTAACAGACTTAGGTACGATGCATGATAATAATGATCACATTATACACTTACAAAATAATATTTACCAAGTATTGTCAAATGGCAAAGGTTTGTTGATACGATTTTATGATAATGATACCTGTGCGCTTCTTTTATACTTACTTGAATCGGAATATCTTCATAAACATATGACAACAAAATAATATTTGAAATTGAAATGAATTTTGAATATTATAATACTGGTTTGGTTTATGTAGATATCACTCGATCCTCTCGAAACAGCCTCCCTTTCACAATACCATGGAAATGATTTGTAAGTATTTACAAATGAATGATCACTTTCATCGGTTTGTTTGTTATCATTTGTTGCTGATTTGGTAACAAATATAAAACAATCTATGAGTTAAAAACAATACCCTTACAAATCGCATCTATGTTAAAATATACATCATCCTATACAACGCAGTGATGCACACGTTAATGATACAATATACATTTAATAAAAAAAATATTATTGCTTCCCAATAAATTTGAATACTAAATTCTTATACTTTTTTTAGAGTACTTTTAAAATGTAACTATATTATTACAAAATGACCATATAAGCATCTAACATATACTTTAGTAAATGTAAATAAAGTAGAACTTGGACAGTTTGGACACCGCAGATATTATTTTACTCGTCGACATTAAATTATTTTATGTTATTTAATTAAGTACCTACATAACTGCGTTGAATAGACACGTTCAAACATAACGAAATACATTTTATTATAATAATAACTGGAATTTACTATTTATGCTATTGGTTACAAAGATTCAGTCAACTCGGAAATGTAATTTAGAAATTAAATGTGTTAATTTATAGAGATTAAATATATATTTTAATTTATTGAGATTTGGACTAGACAAACCACTTTTCTACCTACAGATATGTAATCAATGATAAATGCTATAATTATTAGAAAATCCCTAAGTCCCGTGTAAGTGAGATGTGCCTCGCTACACATCGTGTCTAGTTTCAATGTCAGTATGAAAAATAATAGGATTCCATTATTGTCGTGTTCGTACATGTATTTGATTAATTGTTTTAATGATTTTATCATTTGATTCAAATCACATTGTTAATGTTAAAATACATTTTAGTTATCATTTCATAAAGATATCCCACATGTTATGAGTAGGCGGAAACCTTGATCTGAAACTGAAACATCAATCAAATATTTTTCAGTTGGCCAATGTGTTTAATAGCTATTAGAGATTTAAAATACTGTGTTTTTTTCCGTGTAGAAGTTATTTATTCATATTGACACCAAAAATATACACATACTTAAATTAATGTGATGATTCAAACACAGTGTTTTGAAGTTTGGACTGTGATAAAAAGTTTCATTAATTAAAATGTACATAGATAAATCAACGATTTACTGTTATAAGTATGTCTTACAAAATTACATTTGAGCACTGAGGCCTTATAAATGAAGTGTAACAATGTTTTTTTTAATAAATCGACCTATCCATTCATTGGACTCATACATTTGGGACCTTAAAGTTACTTACCCTTGTGTGATGTAGATTTGGATTAGCTGTTTTAGTCGACGATTGTTAAAGAAAAATTAGCTTTGATAAACATTAGGAATGTAGATAATTTTTTAACAACAAAAACAATCCTCAGGTTTTTTAATGGGATAGTTTATAAAAACTGGACATACATAAACATTAACCCCGGTTCCTATAAACAACAGGAGATAAGGACGTTAACTTGAGTGTAAGGCCAATGAATGGAAACGCAGGTCGGTATTTAGTCTATAAACATTTAATAAAAGTCTCATCACGATGTGTTAAGATAACAAAGTGACAGACGGAAACTATCATGAAAAAGTGTAGAATAGTAAAGTTGAATGAACTTAAAATTACATAAATTATATTTAAGAAATAATGGAATGTTTCAATATGATCTGAATTTAAAATGATTTGGCAAGACCAGAGATCCAAAATGGTTTTAATTCTCAAGGCACCAAATCAATAACAAGAGTTTAAATTATCTGATGTAACAATTTAATTATTGCTAAAGATTTTCAACATTATCAATTTTAATAATTTATTTGAAGATGCTTTTAGAACTCTGACATCTTGATTGTACCTACGGAACTTACGTTATTCATGATATCAATTATGCATTTTCACTTTTTATAACAATATCACAATTTTCAATAATATACATAAAGACATTGGAGATGTCATAGATTACACGAACAGGCCAAGCTTATAAAGTAAGAGCAAATTTCATGATATACATTGTTAATAATTTAAATATCATATTATATACAGTTCTGTAAAATAAAACGGACAACAGATACTCTGTTGATCAATGGGGACATAAAATAATGTATATAAAAGATGACAAAACTTCGAATAAACCGTTTAGCTATGACTATATATTTATTCCATTTTATATAACACCCATCATCTAACGAACATGCTTTACGTACTTCGCACTATACACGCACTTATACAAAACAACGTTTTTACGTTCAAAGTTGTGACACTGCACGCAATTCCATTTCGAAAGAAGCGAAGATAAATCAACAAAATAAATAATTTACATAAGGCCATATAATATTATTTGCTGTACACGTATAACGAGTAGATGATTAAATAGATAAATAATGATTTAATATAAGAGATAAGGATTTTAATGCGTCCGTTATTTACGACAGTTTTGGTCCATATAAACATTATTACTTAAATCGAGTTCTTTGGGTATTCAGCAAAGTGTCGAAGGATTTAACATTAAGGTGATGAAACTACAAAATTCAAGAGAGATTACAACTTTTACCAGAAATATTACCACAGGTACTCAATATGAGGATAAAGGCATAACAATAATCGCAAAGTACAGGCGATTACTAGAGCTTGACAAAATATATAAACTTTCAACTTATTTACTGAATCCCCAAAAGAAAGTGGATCTCGTTGCGACGCTCACAGCCGCCTACGGTCAGTCTTTTCAGCTAACGATTACGAATTTGTGCAAAATATTCTACTATCCGCGTAAAACTTAACTATTATTAAATTTTTATTTACAAAACCCATCTCCATAAATGAGACGTTAATGAAAATGTAATATGAACGAGCACTGACCGGAAACCGCCGGAGCGCCGAATGTTGTGTCGTGATCTGTTTTCTTTTATAGCGTCTTCTCTTTTTGCAAGATAAATGTCCTATCTCGCTAGCACTGGACGTGACATCACTTGGGATACGAGGCCTTCCGACTAAAACGCCGAATACGTCAGTATGCCGTAGCTGTCGAATGGGTACGCTGTTTAGCTATATGCTAAATAAAGTGGCACTTTGATAGATATTTATGCGGTTCATGATGGCCCAGGGCCACCGATAGGCGCTTCCGATCTCATTTCAGACTTGAGCTTGACAAATTCTCTTGCTACTTCGTCACTGTGTCTCTGTGATAGTATTCGGAGAATCGTCCAGCCAGTTTCATCCATCTTAATCCTTGTGCCAAGAGGTAGCCAGCAAGCGCACGAACCCTGTTGATCAAATTTTTGTTAGTGTTATGAATACGAGTAGAAAGAAGACTGTTATACATAGACTCACCTGTTCGGCGATGTCGGATAGCCGCATGATGGCGACGCCGACAAGTCTATCTTCCCGAGCAAAGCAATAGTCTCGGATGCACACGTGGAGTTCGAATAAATCCATCTGTTCTGTCGCGCTGACCATACTAGAGTGAGAAATAGTCACTATTAATGGAATAAACCTGATAGAGAGTTTTTATCGCGAGTTTACGCAACTCAAACTGTAAATACAAAGAGAAACATAAGCGTGCCAGTTAGATAAATTACTTTATACAAAAGAAATTATACTCGTGTAATCTATAACAGTCATGTAGCCCTGGTGAGAGATACCTCAACTTTAAATCCGCAGGTCATGGATTCGATTTCCGGTTCTACTCCATTGGGTTTTTCAATAAAAACATATGTGCACCATTAGCACGTGCTTAAAACGGCGATGGAAAATATCGTGAAAACTCGTAGACAAAAACAACCTCGTTGACGTAGCGGGTGAGAACCCGTCTGAGACGGGTTGTGGGTTCGATTCCCGTAGCGGGACAAATGTTTGCACGATCTGCCAATATTTATTCCGGGTCTGGGTGTTGGGGTACCATTGTAGGTACTCGTAGTTTCCGATACCCACGACACAGGGAATCCTAGTGTGGGTGGAGTCAGTAAAAAATACCCTATGTTCTGAGTTGGTCCAAATTTCAATTATGAAATGTAATAGACAAAATTGTACTGAAGTGAAACTCACAAATGAAACGTTTCATTGAACTTTGGACTCCAGTTATTACTCTTGGACTTAGTTGCAAATTTCCTCTTCTTATCGGCGAGGTGAGGCCCGATCAGATTTACCTCGATGAAAGGACGGAACATACCACTTTGGATCACCCACTTGAGGTCATTTGCAGCAACCACTGAAAGATAACACCACAAAATAGTCAACACCAGACAAAATGTGGTATACAACAAAATCCAATTACATGAGCTATTCAGTAATACAGTAATTCATTTATTGTTTGTGAATCAGGTACATTTAACAGTCAGTTCATAGGACTAGATTCTGCCACTTGGGCGTACAAACATTTATTTAACATTTCAATTAATGCATGCCTTAATTTAGTTATCTGCCTTTATTACATCGTCAAAAATTAATATTTATCTAAATAAATAACTTTATTTCATTAAAAAATTCGGCAAACATGACAGCCATAAAAGTATCAAATTTTTTAAAACCACTGTCCCACTGATTTAAACGTTACTAACTGCTTCAGAAAATGCTAGCAAAAATTTTACCTTTACCTACATGGCAATCTAAGCTTGTTATCTTATAGGCCATCCACGTGGTACCGACTTTAGTCTGCGCAGCGTGTATGTGCACACTAAAGTAGGTTCAAAAGAGACGTGTGGAGAGACGTGAAGTTTGGAGTTCGTGTGGATTTCTATACCACGACTTGCTACCGTGTGGATGATATGATTCATACCGACTTTTGTTTACGCAACACGCTACACACCGTCAGTCCGTACCGCACTGTGAATTTAATGAATTCGTGTACCTTTCACAGTGATCTTATGTTCTCCGGATCCAGGATTCGTGAAGAGGTCAACCTGCAGAGACACCTCGCCGACGCTTCCTTCTTCGGCAACTGCGGCATCTTTTATTATTAGAACAAGAAGCATTATTATCAAGGAATTGTGTAAAATGTTCAGTCTGTAGTATCCAATCCAGCCGTTTTTTGATGTTGTAGCGTGATGTGTGATGAGGTCGTCTATGTATAAATAATTTTTTTAAGCTTTGTTACCTGAATTTATATTATGTTCTGTCGATTTTGTAAGTTTACAGCTGCATTTTTGAAGCCGAGAAATTTCATATATTGTTTGATTTTTGTAATTTATGTATGTATAATTAATTTTATTAATGATTTGGATGCTTTATTGTTCCGGAATATCGATGTTCTCTTGACTTGACTTGAAAATACCATTCAAATCTTTGCATTATTTTGCTAAACCGATATCAACACATCTATTTATAAATCGTTTTTTGTTTTTAAATTGTAAACACGGAAAATACTAACATTTAAATCCGTAGCTAGTTAGAACAACCCCGTATCTATGAGGGGTCGAATCCCGTCCGAGTTGAAAAGTTTTAAATCTTATTTCTTTTTATAATTACTTCTATACAAATTACCATGGCAAAGGCGATTTGTCAGAACCAAAAAACACATTTGCATTATTAATGTACTATATATTATGCATGAACTGAAATTATCGTTGATTTTTAATATTCTGTTTGCTCTATTACAATATATTTTGGAAAGTTTGCAGTAATTTACGCAACTGAAAGCTCTTTTACTTTGAATGTTAAATTGTTGATGCTGTTGATATACGAATCGCGGGCGAAAAGCTCTAAATTTTGACATCGCTACGGCTACGCTTTCGATCTGTGCAGTCTAGGTCGTGCGTTATGGAAGCGGTAACTTACCCTGATTTTGTTGACTCGTTACGAACGTCCTGATCAGTGTATCTGTTGTTTGCGTATACAAACTCAATGCGTATCTCAAAGACTGCAGCTCTGGGCTTTTCTCCAGGAATGTTTTCTTGAGACCGTTACCTCCCGCGTGGAAGTAAAGTTTGATTGTATCTAGCGCTGCGTCTAGGACCGCACATTGCTTCGGTGTCAGTGACTTCTCGGCGGATAAATGCTGAAAGTTTTTGAAAGATTGTAATGATTTCAAATAATAATCGAATAACGTCAGTGAACTGGCATCATTTGGTCAGGCAGTGCCAACTATTACCCTGTTATTACGAAACTGGGTTTAGACGAGGACTAACTAAACCCTGATTTTGTGACGTGTCATTTCATACATATGACATTATGACATAAAGCAACTGTTAAAAATGACACGTCACAAAACCAGGATTTAGTTAGACCTCGTCTAAGCCCAGTTTCGTAATAACAGGGTTAATGTCGTCAAAGTAGGTAGGTACTTTACCTCTTTTGAGATATCCATGACACCGGATAGTGCATGCTTCACGTCCTGTTTGCCAACAGTGCTCTTGAAGAGTTGCGTCATGTCTTCGATCTTTGCATTTGCAGCTAAGTTCTTGGCGTTGTTTGTAAGATTCTTCAACATCATCTGGAATAAGAAAAAAAAGTACAATAAACTGATTATCTAGAAACAGAATAAATAAATAGCTCTATCTTCAAAAACTTTATTCAGATAGGTACTTATTTAAACCCCCGCGACTTTGTTCGCGTGAAGTTGAAACCTCTTAGGAGATGAACTTAAAGTATTCCTTTCTTAGTACAACCCCTAGACACTAAAAGGGACACATCCTCCAAATGTTCTGTCTCTGGGACTAACGGTTTAGGCTCTGCGTTGTTTGTCAGTCAGTGGGTCAGTTACTGTTTTATAATATTTGGATATAAGCTAACCTTACAGCTATATGTATACGTGCAAGTGACTTATCTATTACTTTCAGACAGAAACATAGTGTTATCCTTAACACTATGTTACACCATTACCGACTAACTTACCGTCTTATCAGACATAGGTGGAAGGACGACAGTCTTCTCTAGAATCTTCATTACAATCTTCCACAATTCCTTTAGCAGTCGCTTCAACACAGTCTTTTCACAGGACTCGGCGTACATTGTCAAGGAACCATCCTGTAAACATTAAATTACAAAACTATAACAATTGCTCGCCCAGAAGCCTACGAATTTCTTCACCAGAGATAGCCGTACAAAGTTAAGAACGGCTTACGTCTCAGAGGCCCTAGTTCATTTCATTTCATTTCATATTCATTTATTGCCAACATGTACATGGATACGGCTTAGGTGTAAGGGTAGCTTAAGTAAGTACATGTACCCTGTAGGGCGCTGCAAATGTCTTGTTTTACATACATTTAGATAAAATTGGTAACTTATTCATTAAATGTCAAATAACAGTGTAGTGTAGACAGTCAAAAATAGCATTGGTTAAAAACGATTCAGGTTAAGCTAGGTATCTATTTATGATGTCGTCAGTCGTTTATTTATTATAAAAGCTATCAGATAGGAATTCTTCCACCGAGTAATAGCATTTATTTAAGAGTAGATTTTTTAATTTGTTATGGAATACGGAGTCTTTTAGCTCTTTTTTAATAATGTCAGGAATTTTATTGTAGATATTTATTGACCTAAATTCAGGACTTTTGTCGAGTATTTTTAGTTTTGAAAAAGGTAGTATTAACTGGTCCTTATTGCGTCTATTGTAGTTACTATTGTTTTCTTGTTTGGAGACAAAGAAATGTCTGTATTTTCTTACGAAGAGGCACATTTGTAATATGTAAATACAGGGTAATGTTAGAAGATTTTTTTCCTTGAAATGTGGCTTACAGCTTTGTCTTTGTCCAATATTTACTAGTATTCTAATAAGTTTTTTCTGTTTTATAAATATATCGCTAAAATCTACACTGTCACCCCAAAGCACGATGGAGTAGTTGAACCATGAGTAGGCATTAGCATAATAAGCCGAAAGCGCGGTTTCGTAATTAGTGTTACGTTTAATAATACTTAAAGCATAGGTAAATCTTGCGAGTTTTGTTTTTAGTGTTTCGAGATATTTCTTCCAATTAAGGTGGGTGTCTAGTGTTACCCCTAATAGTTTGAATTCATTGCATTCCTCAATTTTAAGTATATTGGTCAGAGTTTTAAAATCTAGCGGGTTCTTTTGATAAGTTTTAAATTGTATAATTTTAGTTTTATTGAGATTTATTTCCAAGTTATGATCACTAAGCCATTGCTTCGTAGTTTCGAAAGTAGACTGTATGTAGCCATAGTCAATTTTCTCCGAACTACCAAACAATAGGGACACATCGTCTGCAAAAAGAACACACTTGGTATTTATAGCGTTAGGGAGCATATTAATGTATATCAAGAATAATAGACATCCGAGCACACTTCCTTGTGGTATAGAATTATTTATAATGTTCATGTCAGAGTTAATGTTGCATATCTCGTTTGTTTTGTCATTGAAGTGATCTATAGTTACATATTGGGCTCTGTTTTTTAAGTACGACTGCAGCCATTCGAATGCTGGTCCTCTTATACCGGAGTCGTATATTTTGTTTAAAAGTATACCGTGTGAAACTTTGTCGTATGCCTTTGTCATATCTAGAAATAAACCTATTGCGTATTTTTTGTCATTTATGCATTTGTAAATTTCTTGTACGTATTTATAAATAGCTAGGGTTGTTGAGCAATTTCTTCGAAAACCGTATTGGTTGGTGTCGAATATTTCATATTTTTCCATGAACTTATAAATGCGATTCGACATGGCCTTCTCAAAGATTTTGGATACCGTTGGTAGAAGAGCTATAGGTCGATAACAACTGGGATTTTCACTGTTCCCGCCCTTTTTGAATAATGGCTTAATTTTTGCAGTTTTAAGCTTGTCCGGAAAAAGTCCTTCGCTAAACGATTGATTGATTAGGACAGTAAGGGGGGGTGTGAGTTCTAGAACGCATTTTTTTATCAATAGCGGCGGAATTTCGTCCATGCCATAGCTACGCTTGTTATTCATTAATCGTATGATAGCATAGATCTCGCTCTCGGAAACCGGTTCCAGGTACATAGTATTCGTTTGATTTATGTGCATAGTGCGAGCGGTCGTTCCGCCACCGCCACTGCTAGCGGCTGCTCGTTATGTCCGTGAGTTACTCACTTGTCACCTGTGAGTGGTAAGAATATTTAGTGGTTTCCTCACGATGTGATGCTTCATCATTTTGCGCAAATTCGAATAAAAAAATTATAGATGCACAACGGAGCATCAAACCAATAATCTTCAAATCTGAAGCCATAGCACTCGTACAATAAGGCTTCAAATAAAAATATTTTCTCTATATGATAATTTGAGGATAGCCTCAGAGTTTTAGGTAGGACTTTCTTGTAACTAGACGTCAACGCTTATTAGGAGTCCTTAGAGGCAAATCGCATATTAACATCATCATCATCAGCCTGAAAAAGTCTAGTTCTTTACGACCAAGCCTAGAAGATACAAGGAAGAAACCCCGGTTTCGTTATTTATAGCTAGGTGACCTTAGTTCTTCAATGGATTTCCTCGTTTCAATTTCATCACATAGCGAAACTCCGAGCATATCTCTGTCCATAGTCTTTTGCGCAACTTTGAGCTCGTGTATAGACATAATATTCACATGGTATTTATTTACCAATATATCCATCAGCGGCCGCAGTACTTCATCGGCTTCGTGATGTGCGGGCGGTTGAGGCTGGCCCGGTGCACCGCCTCCGCCGACTTTCTGAAGCAACTCTCCTAGCTCCTTCACACTTGCTGTTATCCTCGTTTCTAGGCTGAAATCAAAGTGAACTTGGTTTTATTTATGATCTTACGCTTGCATCTAAATGAATCATGATTGTCTATTGATCAGTTGTATTTTTTTGCGCGAAGGGACCTATAAGAGGCGCACTTTAATCCTTTTACTACACTGATTCTTACACCGACGGTCAAAGGCCCTTTTCAGGACCACCATATGACCAAGAAAGAATCAGTGACACAAAAGCAAGCCACGGTTTAACAAATGGTGGGTCGTCAAATCGCCTACATCGCTATTGTCACCCACAATATGAAATGACGCATCATCATTTACGTCACGTCTTCTTGCAAATAATACCACTGCAAAGACAAATTTCTTATAAGGTACCCGATATTTAAAAAAAAACACTTTATGTATCACACGTTGAAATTATAGTCGACATGAACATTAAACAGCAAAAATCTCTTTTTTTGCGAATTTACCTAATAGCGAACATAGACGCCAGTTCATCCAGGGTATTATTCAAGGTTTGCTGCAAATCGTGCAGAATGTCCGCCGCGTCTCTCTCCAGCTTGGTGCCGCCCATCGCTTCGAACATCTTCTCGAGTTGCACCCGCAGTTGTTGAATGTTGTTCATTAGAATACACGCCTGAAATTTATTTTTTATTGAAGCTTATGATTTTTTTTTCTATTTCAATTACCTCGCTAACGAGGTAGGGCGCAGTGAGATTTTTGGACTGTATGTTGGGGCAGCCCGTCTGGAAGGTACCTCCGCCTTACAGAAGATCTCAGCCAAATAATATTAATTGTTTTAAATATAGTTGTGTTTCTGCGGTGAGTAAGATTGCCAGAGCTCTTAAGGGGTTCGGGGTCGGCAACGCGTGCGTGATGACTCTGGTATTGCAAGCGTTCATAGGCTACGTTAACCACTTACAAACATGTGGGCCGTGAGCTTCATTGCCACCTTAGTTGTATAAAAAACCGACTACGGCAAAGCAAAAACAATAGGTTTTGTTTTTAGCAGTCTATATATCTATGTTTGTACTTATGTATGTATGTTCCACTTAAGCGCCTAAACTGCTCATCCGATTTAATTAACAAATAAAGAAGTAGCTTGTGCCAACAAAGTTGTACCTAGATATTGTCATCTTTTTCCATTGAATAACGACAAACAGAGATAGTAATTTTTATGTAAAGCAGCACTTACCACTCGCTCCTCCTTCAAATGCTCTGGAAATTCCTTTTTTACAATATCGGCGTAAGCGACCAGTACTTTCACTATCGTCTTGGCGAATCTCTTCATGTACCGCTTCCAGATCTCGGGGTCGGGGCATTCGAGCTTGGATACCACGTCGAAGCATTGAGTTAGTTGCGTAAAAACGTCCACCACTGAGTTACTGAAGAGCGCGTGTTCGCTCGACTTTTGGAACTGTAAAGAGGGTTTTGGTATGAAAATCATAGTTATAATATGAGGAAAACGAGACTATTTAACATAGTTCTTATCTTGGAAAAGTATATTTTATTTTATGTCATAAACTAAAAGTATCTCAATGAAAGATTATAGAGACCCTTTTTTTCATAGAGCTCTTAAGTATTTAGAAAGTCTGTTTACCATTTTCACGGCTTTACTAATACTGACATGTAGTTTACGGTAGTTTAAAAACATAGCCGTTTCGAGTTGGGATGCGTACTGCCGATCCGTCCTACTTCTTTATTAAAAATAATTCAATTAACATTTTCTCAGAACCTTAGGCATAGGATCCTAAGGTTCTTTCTTTGACAGAGTGTGGGTCTAATGCACACAAAAACCGAGATAACTGGGGAAATCAAGAAGAGGCCTTAGCCCAGCTGTAGGACCCTGTGGGCTTATCAAAATCATAATTGTAAAGTACTCACTCCATCTCGCTTATCCCTATTGAACGCTCCATTCAAGTACTCCAAAGAGACGTCATCATTCTCGTTGAGCCATTGCATCACGAACGGCTCAAACCAAGCCGGGTACTCAGGCACGGCGCCGCAGTATGGTGGGACATCTTTCACGTAGTTTGTGTGTAGCCATTTCACCTGAAATGAGAAGAGCACTGGTAGATTGATGGTAGTAACGCCTGAAGAATAGGCCCCTCCATCCCTCGGATGTCTAAAGAGGAAAAAAACTAGGGGAATGGGCAGCAGCGTTCCATATAAATAACTAGCTTCCGCCTGCGGCTACGCTCCCGATGTACCTACATAAAAAAGTGCCTATAGGCTATTCTAGGTATAGAACTCCATATATTCCAAGTTTGAACGCAATCGGTTGAGCCGTTAAGGCGTGATTGAATAACAATCATCCAAATATACTCACAAACTTTCGCATTTACAATATTAGTAGGATAGTACCGCCAACCCGCACGCGGCGTGGCAAGTATGGGCAAATATTCCGCCGGCATTCCACTAGTAAAGTTATAGGGCCAGTAAACAATTATATATACAGACGATTACATTACGAAGCATGCTGACCTTGAAATGCAGGTTCATATAAGCTGAGGATTTGCATAGCCGATGTTGCTCGTGCTCCTCCAATGCGTATTTCATGTCCACCGCGAACAGTGACCACATCGTCGCCGCTGACAGCTGAAATAAGGAGTTTCATAGGAATAAAATAAATAAATAACACCCAACAGTCACATACATAGTCCTGATTCCACACTAGGATTCCCTGCGTCGTGGGTATCGGAAACTACGAGTACCATGGTACACAACACCCCGACCAGGAACATATATTTGCAGATCATGTTAACATATCCCGTAGAATTGAATCCGCTTTGCGTCTGAGACGGGCACTCACCCGCTGCGCCACTCGAGGTCATCAAAAAAATCGAAAAGAGTGCATCGCTCGATTCTCTGGCTAACTCTGGTAATAAGGCTCAATAAAGAGAGAATCATGGTTAAGGCAACAAATCTTTGCTGGGAATAATTCAAATTGAATCATTCCAAGCATGATACAAATATGGCTTGCCCACTGCCACTTCAACTTGTTAATCTTTTGGGCAATATCAGTGTCTTTAGTTTGTCTACGGAACGTCTCATTCCTGAGTCGATCTCGTTAATAAACGAGACATAGCCCTCTTCAGTTCGCTAAGGGACTTGCAACTCTCCTTTGAAGCCCAAACACAGCAAGAGACCACGTCTCTTCACCGTATGTCATCACTGGTAACACATTATTGGTCAAAGACTTTCATCTTAAGGCATTTAGAATTCTTTTATATTATATTGACATTTACATGCTTATATTAATCTAGTTCGAATTTTCAATATTTAGTAAATTTAATTTATTTTTGCAATAATAATTTGTGGAATGTTTTCTGATAATATGTGACATGAATAACTTGAAATCTTTTTTTATGGTTACTAACATAGTTTATAGGTAGATAAATGTACTAACAATTATGGTGAACAACCGAAATAATTAAATTAAATTAAAATTATAAAAAAAATAAAAAATTTACTTAATGGCTGTAGGTATACCTGTCCAATATTCAGCTCTTGCGGGAACTGGTTTAGAACAGGCGCGTAGCTATTTCTGTCCTCTTCTATCACAGATACGATAAGCGCTATCAGCTTGTGCCAGAAGTCTACTGAGTCGAGTTGAGGACCGTGATCGGACGGGTCGCGTTTCGCTTCGTTTGGATCCACCTGGGAAATAATATCAGATTCAATTCCTTATTTCAGTCACTAATACCTACACAGAAAATGATGCTCCAACTAAGCGCAAGCTAGTATTTTATTAAATAATTTATATATCAATATTTCATTTTAGCATTTTCCTTTATTTTTATAACATAGGGTATGCAGTGCCTATATAGGATTAAGTTACTACTGTCCAGCGCAGTAATATTTCAATATTTTATTCTACAATATTTTATACCAATATTTTATTGGTTTGTTTGTAATCTTGCAAGCAGACTTTGCATACTGATAAGTTCCGATGACATTACAATTTGATGGTCAAAGCAAACTGATCTATGATGGAGACGGATGGCTATATAGCTAAGCTTAAAAAAATTGGCTCCGTCATACCTGAAACTCTCGATTGTATAACTCGTAACAATTTTCGAATAGGAACTGATATGTTGATCTGAGGCACGCCTTCACACAGTCCTTGACTACGGTACTGGCTCGAGGTGGACTGCTCAGCTCTTGAACCTGAAAGTAAATAAATATTATTAAATCTAAAACATGAAAGAGTCTTTGTCTAAACATTATTATTATAAAAAAACGGCAGAGTCGTTGTATGTCGCGGACAAAACCTAGATCAGTGACGCACAGGACCGCAGCGGCTGGCAAAAGATAATGTGGGGCCTGTGTACCCAAGGTTTATACCAGGCTGAAATGATGATGACTATACAAATATACAAATATTTATTTTCAATTAAAAACATGCTTACAAGTTCAGCTGTAACTCTGCCTTCTGTTTTCTTACTATATTAGTATAGTTAGATGTAAGGATCAATCTTTTTTTATTTAATCAAATAGGACACAAAGAAGCGTAAAGAAAGCAATCGTTAATTTAAAAGTGATCGTTTACGGCCACATTTCAGTGTTTTTAATAATATAATGAAGGTCTAGCAATCTGTTTTCTGATTATAAGGGTGAGGTAGCCGTTAAAGTTACCGACACAATATCAGACTTACGAACTTATCGTTACAGGGTCGGCAACGCGTTTGTGATGCCTCTGGGCTGCAAGCTCCCATAGGCTACGCTAACCACTTACTAAAATTTGTCTGTGTGCTTGTTTAGCTTAGTTGTGTAAAAAAATTAGCTACCTTCATCCGAAAGAATGTGATGCTGGTCAGCAGGTCGACAGTAGACTTGAGGTCCATGAGCTTCTCAGCGCTGGAGGCGGGGAAGTTGTTCCGGTACATTGATAGGTCTATCCTGAGAGAGTTGTGCAGCTGGTCCAGTAGTTTGACGAACTTCTCTTTCTGTAAAAAAAGCATTTTTATATATAATCACACCTATTTCCCTGAAGGGTAGGCAGAGACCGCGTCTTTCCACTTCCTACGATCCAGACATAATTATTTTGATTCATTCACTCGTATTCGTCATGCATGCTCATCGGTTAATCTTATTATTTTTATTTAATCAATTCACCCCACCCGATGGACCGATGACATGGTAAAGGTTGCGGGAAGTCGATGGATGGAAAAGGCTCAGGACCGTTCGTCGTGGAACTATTTGGGGGAGGCCTATGTCCAGCAGTGGACTTCTACAGGATGATGATGAATCAATTCCCAAAAAAGAACTTGATCTAATAATCTTCTCTTCTTTTAGGTTGATAGTAATCTGTTATATCTAATAACCTAGCACTAACATTATTTTGTTCTAAATTGTAATAAAATATTCAAACAAAGTTATTTAAAAAAATGTAAGCCCAAACAGTGAAGAAAATAGAATAATAATTTAGGCCTAAAACTTACACCAAAGTTAGACGCAGCAAACCGGTCCGAGGCAGAAACCGCGGATGAAGCCGTGGTATGCGCATAGTATGCGTTGATATTTGCAAGTAGAGTTGACATGACCGCAGGAACTCCTGCGCAGAGGTACTTCGTCGATAAGCAGTGGAAGTGCCTAAAAAATGAAAAAAAAAGCTTTTTTTATCTAACGAGTAAACATCACTCTTTAGCAGTAAACATTAGAATATTCCAAGAAGTACCAAAGTCACCGACATACGAGTAACTCTCAGAATTAGCAAGTTGAAGTGCCAGTGGACAGGCCATATAGCTTGCAAAACCGACAACCGTTGGGTAGTTAAGGTTCTCCTATAGCGACCACAAACCGGGCGACGCAGTGTTGGGCGGCCCCCCACCCGATGGACCGACGACTTCGTTAAGGTTGCGGAAAGTCGGTGGACGGAAAAGGTTCAAGACCGTTCGTTGTGGAACTCTTTGGCGAAGGCCTATATCCAGCAGTAGACTTCTACAGACTGATGATTATGATGATTTTTCAATGTTTATCAATTATTAGACATAAGAAAACAGGCCTACGGCACTCATGCGTAAGCGGTTACCGTAGCCTATTGACATCTGCAACACCTGGAGCATTGCTAATGCGTTGCCTGCGCCCTGGAGAAATCTAATTACATTTTTTCTTAAAGCTCTTCATGTTGTTTTTGCATTATCTTAAACCAACTTAATTTGACGGCTCTAAAATTATCACCGTCCTTGTTATTTTGTTCAGTTAATAAGATATTTTTTACAAAAACTAATAACCGACTTCAAATTCCTAAATATTTACTAGATTAGGTATTATTAAAAATAGGATAAAAACTATTTGGGGGCCATCCTATAGAACTTCGTTTTGCCAGAGATTTTTTTTTTGTATTCAACCTCTTTGCGTTTTGCATAATATATATAAGATAAGGATGGCACTGGCCTACACTTTTTAACAAAAAACCAAAGTAAGTATGACATTCATTCATTCATCATAAATAATAACTCTTACGGTACTGACTGACTGACAATCAAACCTGGTGGTTTTATTCTCTTTGACAATCAACGAAGAGCCTAACCAAAAGTCTTATGAGTATGAAATTTTCAGGGTGGCTTCCTGTTGTAACGTATGAGTGCACAGAAAGGAATTCCCGACGCACAACCCCTTAGGTTAAAGTTTATATAAACATAGCAGCAAGCAAACGAAGTCGAAGGATTTCCATAAACCACACCACCGTCTACAAAAAACATTTCGGCAAGTCGTGATTTCAGGAGATGATGACGTTTTTTTAAGTTTTACGGGACAAGTAGCGATCTCTCAGGTAAATTAATATGGGACCATCTCGGGATCATACTCTATACACCAGTGAAAGAATCATCAAAATCGATTTACTAGTAGCGGAGATATCGAGCGAAAAAAACAGCCGACTTGAGAACCTCCTCCTTTTTGAAGTCGGTTAAAAAGAGACGGCAACAACAGAATCGACACCATTGGATAGGTACGTATGTACGGTATGCAACTACGAACTCTTTGAGTATTTTGATGAGCTATAAAAATTGCAGATTGTCAGCGTTCAAATGAAAAATAAAGAAACCTAGTGATCTAGATCTAAAATATAGATTGTCAGAGTTCAAATTAAAAAACAAAGAAATCAAGTGAACTCTGAGCTAAGTCTTCGCGAGCAAGATAAAAATAAAAACTTGATATAATTTCTTCTAAGCTAACGACTTTTTAACGAGTGTAGATAAACTTTAGATAAAGTTCCCAAGATATTTTAACCTAGAAAATAAATTGAGCTACAGACTCTGGCTTTGAAATTACGCTTATCAACATTTTTGTAAAGGGATTCTATCCTAATCTAGGTCGAGAAGATAAATGGTTGAACTCATTATTTATTGCATAAAAACAAAAAGCTTATAGGTTTATTTTTTAAGAAGTTTGGTCACGCTATGCTATGATTTAAAAAGCACATGGTTTTTCGTGTTCAAAATGTTTTTTATATTTTCCGAGAATTTGATGACGTCAACTAAATCATTTTTGTTCTGTCCGTGGAATTCATGATAAGAAAAAGACATTTCTGAGTTAG
Organism: Anticlea derivata; assembly: GCA_947579855.1. Taxonomy (NCBI): domain Eukaryota; kingdom Metazoa; phylum Arthropoda; class Insecta; order Lepidoptera; family Geometridae; genus Anticlea; species Anticlea derivata. The sequence goes on along the minus strand of OX388271.1, from coordinate 7,897,717 downwards.
TAAGAGTTAGAGCAAGAGCTCACAAAAAAGTTAGTTATTGTTTAGTTTGTACTCACGTCATAGCTTGATAAATCGCCTCAATGCCGTATCTCATAGCGAACTCATCAACAATCTCTTCAGGATTCTCATTGAAGTAGACCTTCCATGCATCGTCACCTCTCGCCGCTGGCAACGTGACTGCGCCACCATTCTCTTCACAGAGATAGTGGAAGAGATTTTCGTGGAGACATGTATACTGGAAGAAAGAGAAATCTAATGAAAAGGTATGTTTTTTCATGTTCACTGGCTGTTGTGTACTTATTGAGAGTTGTAATGAAAATGAGTGGAAAATAACTAAACTTAAAATAAATTAAATTTTTTGCAACCTTACAAAGTCTTACAAAAATACCAATTAAACAGAAAATTGCATTTAAACAAACCCAAACTTTTTCTTAGTTCACAACTTTATAATTAATATCTGAAGAGGGGAATAAAATACAGCGCTATTTTTTTTCTTTTTTAATAACTAACGTGGCAAACAAGCATACACAAGCATCTGTTGGTAGGTGGTAACTGTAGCCTATGAACGCTGGCAATATCAGAAGCATCACGAACGCGTTGCCAACCCGAACCCTTTTCTGTAAGGCTGCTCTAATTTAGAGCGAGAAAATCACTCCATGCCCTACCTCCTCTAATGAACTATTACTTAGAAATATTATAAATTTTAATTTTTTTAGAGAGGTTATGAGATACAAAAGGACGGTGAAAAACAAAGAGTACTTTATTGCCTTACGCCCGAATACTGAAACGTCACTTAAATATAAGTGGTGATGTAATTTACGTTTGAGTAAAAGATTCTGAACGATAACGACGTCTCAAATCATTGAGACCATCTCAAATGTTTAATGACGTTTCAGTATTCGGGCGTTGGTAGTAGATACTTGATAGTTAACAAGTAAACAGTTAAAGCGATTAGTTCAACGCCATGCCCATTGAAATATTAACCTACATCGATTATCTATTAGATCCATTATCTATGACCTATTTGATGAGTCACTCACTCACTCTGTCTCTGACATGGGTCATTTTTTATTTCTTGAGCTTTAAATGAAATTCTACGTAACTTGTATACAGTACAAAAATATTTAATACTAGCGTACACCCGCGGCTTTGCTCGCGTGGTATCTTGATAAAAAGGGACAGTTTTGAAAAACCCTTCAATATGTATTTCATTATTTGACTTTATGAGTATTTGTACCAAGTTTCAGATAAATCTCTCCATGCGTTAAGATTCTCCCATACAAACTTTTACATCTCATTACACCCTTTCAAGGGGTAGTTTTGAAAATCTAAAAATACAGGTTTTCCTTATTTCTATCAATGATTATTTTTAGTTAGTTTCAAATCTGTAGGTTCAAGGAATAAGATTTTTCATACAAACGTTTTAACCCCTTTTCACCCTCTTAGGAGTAGATATTTTGAAAATCCCTCCTTAGTTTAGTGTTTGGCATATAAGGCAGCTACTGTCCAAATTTCAGCTTTATAGCTTCAGCGGTTTGGGCTGTGCGTTGATCGTGGAATCAGGCCTTGTTCTTTTATATATACAGATTTAAAGCATTTTGTATTTCTGCATAGTGGACAATGCCATTGAAAGTGTAAGAATTAAATTGCGCCTCTTAGAAGCACCTTTCGTGCACATATACACGTATTCGATTTTGTATGTTCTAGGTCGGTTTCCTCACGATGTTTTTCTTTCCTTCACCGTTTGAGAGCACTCGTATAGCGCGCATAATTATTCCGAATGGAAAAACCATTGTTGCACGACTGAGATTCGAACCCACGACCTGTAGATCGAAAGGCGGGGCCACTACCACAACTACACCAGTGCTCCCATTACCATTGGAATTGCCTATTCTCCTATTATATCATATATACTTCCTAGAACAATCGGAGTTCATAGAGCTCTGTAGATACCTACGCGACTCTATTTAACCCATTGCATCTATTACGCAAGATTTTACTTTAAATAAAGGCCTCGCTTAGTAAGCTCGTAAATACATCATTTTATTTCCACCCGGCCCCTAACAAGACAACACAACTTTAATTCCAGCGGACTGTTAAACAAAGCCGCGCGAATTAAAAGTTTCCCGAATAACATGCCCTTATTTTATTTCGATACACAAAACCGAATACACGGGGGAAATCGCACAGCAAACTGAAAATAAATTGAATCCTGGGTACATATCCCGGTCGACTGACAGTGATAAATATATGACAGAATAGTGTGTTAGGATGTATATTTCGCAAATTCCATTAGGACGCAAACGGCAGAGGTATCCGATCTGAGGATATTGGAGTATTGGGTCTTATATTGAAGTCTTGGTATATAGGTTATAGGAAGCAAGTTGAATCGGCAGTTCGAACTGATATCTCACGACGATGGTCTCAGATTAAAGTTCGTGACTGTCTCAACAAGAAGGTCATTCTAATTGCTTCTTATTCTGTGGTATGACCGGAGGAAAAGATGAGTAACGACTTGTAATACCTACCAAGAATAAACCTGTTTCCTTATTGTGATTTCTCTGGTAAATTTAGGGAAAAACCGTCAAAAATGGAGCCACATTTACGCAGATATGTTATCTCAGAACATTTGGGACGGTGCCGGTGTCCCAAACAGCAATCGTTTTCTGTTTGTATAAACAAACCTCGAGATTTCCATCCTGGTGGTTATGGGAATAGGCAGACTTAAAATTTGCACAAATATTTAGATAAATCGTTATAAATATGTATGAAATTATGCTTTTATATCCGTGGCTTTACATCCATATGCTGAAACTTCGATCAGTTGTGAATCCAGATATTTTTTAATTAGGTTGTTAGGTCCAGTTATTAGCGGACCTTAAAATATATAATGACAATTTATTTTTAACATAGTATCATCTATTTTCAAATAAACTTTGACCTAATAATGCCGTCGCCATAACACTTATAACAATTGCTGCTTTTTTTCGGCTGCCAGTCAACCACAGCGTTTTATAATAAACTTACTAAATATGTACGTTTCTCAGAAGATGGATTGAGGTGATAAATCTCCTGAAGCGTTCCGTGTCTGTCTAGTCGTGTGATCAATTTCGAGGACGCTATATTCCTATACACGTAAATATTATAAGTTTGTGATTTTGTGTTTTTTATTCAATGCAATCAGAGGCCAGAGTCCGTAATATTCGTGTGTTGATCTTCCCCCCGGTGAGTGGTGAAAAGCGAATAGCCTTTTGTATTGTGTAACTTAAAGCGCTCCAAAAGCAGGCAAATAATTTACTTTTCACGACTCACCGGTGACTAGTGAGAGGCTCATTGAAATGTGGAATCGCTACTACTCAGTTGTTCTAGATTATTTAATATTGACATTAGCCGTGGTGGCCCCTGCTAAAGAAGAGGCTCTCAAACCTCAAACCATAATACAAATATTTTCAGATTGGATTAGGGTTGAACCCGCACCTCTTGCGTCTCAGACGGGCACTCGCACACTACGCCAATGACGTCAACGTTATTCATATTTCCAAACTGTGAGTGCCGAATGCTGAAAACCAGCTTTTTTTTAAAGATTATCAACTCAAGGTGTCGTTAAAAAGTTTTTTACGGCTTCCCGTTGTATTTTCCAACAAACTTTCGGATTCATAATTTTTTATAAAGCTTCTATTGGTGAGAGCTAATAAAGCGTAAAGTAATAGGCGTAAATTTCTTAGACAAGGAAAATATTTTGAAGAAAGCTTCCGATACAAAATGAGGAAGCTCTTTGTGTAAAGGTCAATATTAAACATGTTTTTTAACATTTTTTCTTCCTAAAACATGGAACATCTTTCGAAGTTGATTAGTTAGGTACTTTTATTTCTAAATGGAATCGAAAAGGTGTTATCGTATAAAAAAGAAGCCTGAATTTAAGAATAAATATATCTAATACATACATAATATACATAATAAAATATTAAATCCGAAAATTCTCTACATATGTTTTGTTCTACAAAAACGTGTTTAGGTACCTAATATAATATATATAATGATAATTAATATATAGTCTTTGCTAATACTTACCATATTTAGAGAGCTTGTGTAATTTTTTTGATTGAAATAAGTTCTGTTACGTTGTTAATACGTTCTGACGAGTGAGAGTGCTCACACAAACCTCATGGTTTATTTATAGGGTTATAGGGCACAAAATTAAAATTATAACCGTGTTGTTCTTTCTCTAACTTCTTCAAAAACTTGGATGTCAGCAAAATTTTAAATATCTTGAAAATCACGCTACTCCCAATTAAGCATCTCTCAAGTAAAGCACAACTCAAAGCAACCACTAGTGGTAACTAAATCTAGATCGAATCGGTTCGTTCAATTGCGAACAGAAAGTGCATATTTATAGGTAAGGCGCAGGTGGCCGAGTTGGTAATATTGAGCTATAAAGAACCCGAAGAAATGCAGCCGGTTTGATTTATAGATGTGGTAATAGGATTGAAATAGTGCAATTGCTATAAATTCGTAAAAGAACAGCTGGATGGCATTTCATAATCTTTTCCCAATACTTGCAAATATTTTATCGCACGTTTCGTAAACTAAAAAAACAATAGGTATAGACAAAACGACCATAAAACCATAAACAGTCAAAACAATTACGAAGAAAAAACAGCAATAAATAAAAAAAACACCCAACAGTCACATACATGGTCCTGATACCACACTAGGATTCCCTGTGTCGAGAGTATCAAAAAATACGAGCACCATGGTACTACAACACCCAGACCCAGAACAAATGTTTTCAGATCATGCAAATGTTAAAATATGTATGTATGTGATGTGATGTGTTATGTAATTAATTTATGTCTACTAGCTCTTAAACGTTTTGGCCTCGGCTGTTAGTTTCTGAGTAGTTCATACAAATAAATAAATATTTGTCAGTCGGAATAGAATCCTTTGCGTCTCAGAATGGCAAACGCCCGCAGCGCCACCGAGTACCACACCAAAAGTAAAGAACGCATAAGTAGAACCGGGCTACTACGGCAGTTGCGTAGCGTTCATTATTTAATATCAATAAAAACGCATTTATTTCATTATTATTGCCAAACACTCGTTTAATCTTCACAGTAAAGTTGTGTGGTATATTAACTATGGCAAATATTTTATAGTAGATTTCTAACTACAAAAACAATAGGTGCCATAAAACCATATACAGTCTAAAAATTCCGTACAACCGTCCGTATTCCGTATTCCGTCAATTCATAGAAACGGGCTAGGGCGGGCGTAGTACTTGCGTGGAGTAGGTATATCATTTATTATCATTAGAAACGCTTTTTTTTCATTTTAATTGCCAAACATTCGTTGAATCTTCACAGCTGTTCTGATAGTATTTGCCGACCTTACAAAATTAGGCCCATGTTCTAAGCACGGCACGGGTCTTTCGTAACTCGTTTAGGGTGGCGTATATTATGGGCCATTTAATTAAAGGTCTCCCTACATAAATCAAGGAATGATTAATTGGTTTAAATAGGACCCGCCTACCTGCTATTAGTACATTGGGTCAAGTTGCAAGATTTATATTTTACCTCAGTCAGAAAAAGGCAAGACATTTTTATGAGGTTGTGGTATTTTTTTTATAATATCCCAAATAATTAAAGTCCAGATTGCATGGTTTTTCTTTCATTTAATATAGCATGATTTTAAAGAGATCCCATCCTTATAATTGACCCTAACGATCGATGCAATAAAATTACAGGGTGTAATTTTTACAGTTTTTAGTCGGTTCTGGCAAGCGAACTTTCGAAACATTTTGAATGCAGTTTTCTTACTTTTTAAAAATAAAGGAATATTTTCTTTGAATAAAAAGTTATATCTACAGTATTATGAGTACCTACTTTCCCTTCAGGTGGCATTACAAAATTCCACCATTTAGATAAATATTTGTATAAATTGTTTAAATAGCTTTGTGATAGTAAAAGTAGGTGTAATTCTATTAAATTCAGCACTTAGTACCTCATAACCTCAATCATCTACTTACCCCTTTAATGGCCTAGATTACATTTTGGGCCTAATGCGTAATGTAAATGGGGTATAAATCAAAAGCACTAATTTTAGAATTCAGCCTATTCATTTCCGTAACTCGATTAACGACGCGTGAAAGCCTTTTGTTGAACAAATTGACCGGCGAGGCCAGTTAATTCTTTAACTAGGACAAGTTGGCACGGCCTTATTACGAAACCAGGTTTAGTCCCAGACTTTCGCTAAACTCGGGTACATAGTCCTGATCCAGAAGCTACGTAGTACCATGGTAGGTACCACAACACCCAGACTCGGAACAAATATTTGCAGATCATACAAACATTTGTCCCGCAACGGGAATCGAACCCAAGGGGTGAGACGTGTGTGACGAGTACTCGCTCGCTGCGCCAACCGGGTCGTCGGGTTCAGTTTAAGACTAGCTCTTTCTTATTATGAAATGTGGTTGGTATATATCACATGTATCATAAAAAATCAGGCTCGCGTCTTTTATCCCCAAGCATGGTACACAACATCCCAGATCCCCAGGCGATTAGATCCTTGAAGATGTCTAATGGCAGTCAGAGGCAGGTCCAAATATTTGGACATTTTGCAGTAATAAGTATTTCATGTGACAGGTTGCAAGCCAATCGCCACTTGAATGATACTTACTGATTTCCTCACGATGTTTTAAGACTTTTCGAATAGAAAATTTCATTGGTGCACGACCGGGTTCAAACCCACGATCTACAGATCGAAAGTCGGGAAACGACCTACTAGGCCAACAAGGCTACAATAAAAACACATATAATAATATTTATTTCAGGCATCGAATAATTGTAATAACAAAAATATCGGCACATAGATCTAAGGGCTTACATACATATTAAAAACTTAACGTTGTCATTTGCTTGAAGGTCTTATATTATTCATATGTAAGAAGCGTTCTCGAATATTGTAGTTCAACTTGGAACCCTCACTATATAACCTACATTCAAAGTTTAGAAAGCATTCAGAGTAGGTTTGTAAAACACCTTAATTATCGTTGCTTTCGTGTTTTCGATAACTATCAAGAGGCGTGTTCTCATCACCACCTAACGACTCTTGAAAACCGTAGAAGTCTTGCTGACATGTCTTTTCTGCATGGTGTCTGCAATGGTTATATTGACTGTTCGGAACTATTCTCCAAAATGCTTCGTTTTTATGTCCCAAACACTCGAACTAGACACACTCCTCTGTTTGCCATCAAGCACACAAGCACAAATTATGCCCAACATTCACTCGTCAGTCGGTTGCACCGGACCTATAACAAAAGGTTCAAGTCCTCGGATATTTTCCATTGTGGTAAATTGACATTTAAACGCGAAATTTTAAAGATGCTTAATGAGGACTAATTGAGTGATCATTGAACACTCTTAAGTCTTCATTAGGTTGAAACAACCCAACATGTAACTGTTTGTAAAGTCTATTGCTATATTCACATTCACATCCATTACACACATGCACATTCAAGCACCACACTAACACACTCACCCTCTCGAAGACACACTTATTCACACACATACAGACACCACATATATACACGCATATACACATACACATACACATACACATATATATAATATTAGTTTTGTGTCAAATCAGTGACGGTCGTAATTAATAAATGTATTAGCTAAAAAAATTAAATCCTTTATTGGCTTTAAGTAAAGTGAATTAGTTAAGTTGTACCATATTATCTAAGAGCTGTGGATTTTGTTTCATTAATAAAATAAAAATTAAATAAAATAAAACGTTACTTTATGCACTCGGATAGGCGAAGATGTGTGACTTAACTGGCCGCCCTTAGGCCACAACTCCCCACTCATGAAAATCGACAAGCGATCAGTAGATACTCTCAACATAAAGAAATAAGAATTCACAATTCACATTCTAGCGAGACTCCAACTTCTCGACCCCCATGGTGAGTCCGGTCTTCGGCCACCAATCCTTCCATAACCTTTAGATTGCTATAAAAATATTGCTACGTACCTAATTTAGTCGTAAGATTCAATTCAACTGTAATATCGGAATCTCAAAGGAAGAACGCTTTATTTTACTAGTTATATAGGTAAAGTTGTAGACAGGTTATTAGGTAGGTAATTAGGTAATTAGATTATGAGCTCAGCACAAACGCCAGAACAGCTTACGTTAGAAAACGCGTTGGCTGTGGAACGTCGCTTAGTAACAAATAACGCTATTTTGTGTTGGAATACATTTCATACAAATAAAATGCAACTGCATAATTATTTTAGAAGTCTAAATATAAGTCGTGATGTACTCGTATTTTCGAGGTATGGAGGAAGCTCCCAGAGTGAGTCATATCAGACTTACTCGCATTCTTTTTTTTTAATACTCCTGTATTATGGGTACCAGAGACTGATATACATAATAGATAAATATTTAACACAGAACAAACATCTGTGTTTATCACGCAAATGTTTGTCCAATGCGGGGATCGAACCCGCGACCGCGCAGAAGGCAGAGTTACTACTAATTGAGCTATGAGGCCAGTCCGTATTTGTCCGTATTTATTATCTTCATTATTATTCTAAAGAGTAACTGGCTTCCACAAGCGGCTTTTCTCGCATGTTACCGATAAAATTATGCTATTCCGGCTAATTTAAAAACTTTTAAATATTTTAGGTTTTAGCAACATAAACTGTAAACCTGCAAATCTAATTAGAAGAGTTTTTCATTTACATTGAAATGGAACAACCAGCGGTATGATCCAGCGCTGCACGGATACGAGCAAACAGCTTTAAATCAATCTACACGCTGGGGACTAATTACCTATTTACCGTCCTTGCCTGAAGCCTCGTTCATATGATACCTTTAACCTTAAACAGGATCAAAGTGAAAACAATGCGGGAGTGACTATCAAATCTCTATCATTTCGCCTTGCGTCACTGACGCGTTTGTAATATTATGTTTACGAATACAGAGAAGGTGTACATAAAAATGTAAAGTTCTCCTGGCATTAAAATTTCTCAAAGCCCTACATAGTAAAATTTCTTTTACTTTTGTACGGAAGTTAAATGGCGATAAGAGTTCACAAACGCGCATTGTAAAAGGGCATAAATTCAAAACTATGGTTAATTAAAAGTTATTTTGCGTGGCGACTGAACATTAAAGTAAGGTAGCGTTGATAAATATTATACTTTATAATGACTTCCGTACAAAATTAAGTAATAATACAAAAAGAAGCCACGGTTAGCTGATGAACAAACAGTCTATTGGTTTAGTTTATTATAAAAAGTTGTGCAAAACATTACTATAAAAAAGCGCCTTTGAACCAAACCTTTACGCGTAATAAACATAGATACGTATATATATAAAATGACGCCTATTTCCCAGAGGGGTAGGCAGAGACCACGGCTCGCTACCCACTAAGATCCCGACACACCTCTCTTGCTGCATTCAACACATTCTTATACATGCCCGTCGGTTTATGGCATTTATACAATATGGCATAATGTACACATAAAAGCCACAATAAAGCGAAAATAAATGAGCACACTAACAAGTACATAAAAAACGTCAAGCGTTCGGATTACAACTCAATTTCCTCACCACACCTCCGCCGCGTTTAAAGTTCAATAGAACTCGAAAGTGTGCCTACAAGAAATCATTTAGGTGGCTTATCGAAACATAAATTATGTGGCGTGAGACGCCAGCTGCTTTATGTACAGCTAAAGGATTTTTCTGCGCATAGTAAAGTATTTTCCGGTTCTGTAGCAATTTATGAGGCGGTAACTTTTCCTGAATTTAAAATGTGGGTTTCGGTTCACAGTACAGTGTGTGAGATGAAATGCGTGTTTTAGATATAGGTGTATCTAGATTTGTGAACTTTTAACCGCACAAGATATTCCTTTTGCTCACAATTCGAGATTGGGAAAATGCTAAAAGAGCTTGTACCAGACATCACGAGATGTCAGTTCGGAGCAAACCACTAGCTTATATTATACTAGCTTGCGCCCGAGGCTCGCATCGTGTGGTACTCTTAAATCACCACAGTATTGAGGTGAACAAAAAAAAACAATTCAATCGGTCAGTTTCAAGTTTTTGCGAGACTAACGCACGGCAATTGATTTATATATAAATGGATAAGTACGTAACCTACCTATGTACATCTTTAATATTAAAGGACATTGCCTTAGTTGAGCATTCTTATTTATCCAAAGTTAAACCGAAACGTGATCATGTGTGATGAGAGAGAAACCCGAGTACCATAAATAGGGGCTAAAAGCAGCCTCTAATCCCGGCTTTAGCTTCGATTCCAGTATAAAAAACAAACAGTTTTCTTCCGACTCCGCAAATGCTATCTAACGCAAGCATTTCCACTTGCCAAAGCAAAATCAACATTGTTTCCATAATCTACATACGGTATCCGTTTCTAATGAGGTAAAGTAAGATTCTGAGGCACTTCGAGAACTTTTTCTAAACTTGTTGTACTTGTGTGGAGTTTTTTCCATGAATTTATGTTATTTTGTGTATTTCATCATAATTTTAGGCGTAGGACGTCCACTGCTGAACATGGCTTCCCTCACAGATTTCAGAGCAATTTCCTATTCTATTATGTGTGGGAATTAGCCTATACTCACCACTGGGCACGCGTTAGGGCACGGGTTAGAGTGCAGTTGGGCATTTTTTGTGAAAATAGGGTACGCCGCTGCCCATCCCCTAGCTTATTTCCATTAGTTACCTCTTCCACGAGTACTCGAGTATTTATGGAGGGGCCTATTCTTCAATCTGGGCCACCGCGGCCATTGTGTATTTGTGTTTATTATTTTTAAGATTGTTTTGTAATATAAGATGTGTGTGTAATATTAGATTATGGTAATTTTATCAATCAACAAAAGCTTGTTTAAAAGTTACCGCGGTTATCTGTTTTGTACTGTTTCATACATAATCTGATATCTTGAACCTTACCTTCCTTTGAACAGATCTTTAGAAGTTTCGTATAGACCATACCCTTTTACACTGGCATAATCATTATTCTTCTATTGAAACCTAAAAGTTATCCAAACATTTTATCCCAAATATTAATGAAACAAACTTCCAAGTTAGTACAAAGTTCACGCGATCAATGTTTAAAATTAAGGAAAGGCGTAATTAGGTCATCGTGACGCTGGCGGTGCGTTACATGGCGTCATATTTGGTAACTCAATTTTGAAGACGACATCAAACTTGATTCAACCCCCACGCGGGTCATACAAAATTCATGAAAATCAATGGGAAAATTAGGGCATGGCTACTGAACCAGGTTAATATCTGAGGCAGGTATGATAGTGAATATATAAAGGAAAAAACTTATGCACCTTCGCGGCGGTGTAAGTACATAATTTATCGCGACAATTGCGTGATAATTGTTAGCGCGAACACTTTAGTCACATATCACGATTGCGCGATGCTCCTTTACCGCGATGTTATTTTAACCTGCTTAACTTTTTTTAACCTTTTAACTCAAACTTTAATTTATTTAGTAGAGATAAGGATCATTTTGAAATAAATTTTAAACACATATTCGATCACATATCGCACGCCATTTGAACACGGCCCAACTATTGTGGTAATGTTGGTGGTAAACTAGGGTGGTGAACGGCGGGTAAGAACTGGTTTCAAATTGAAGTTAAATATATTTCTCCAAGTAGGAGGCTACTTTTAATCCGACATTGGTAGCTTGAATCAGGTCCTCCTGGGTACAGTTGGTTGGGCACAAATGACATGAAGTCAGGTGGGCCATATCTTGAGTAGGAGCTCCGCAGTCACACTGACCTTGGCTTGGGTCCCTAAACCTCCATTTTATTAGGACATGAGAAACAGTTGTTACTCGTGTATATCGGAAAGTTCAGTCAGAAGCTTAACCAGTCGCTGCCGGCTTTGACATGTTGGATGGCTGATCCGCTTACCATGCATCGTTTTGACCTGAAAATCCAGAGGGCCTTCCGCTTTCCTTTAATCGCTTACGCCTTGTACAGTCTGTTCAGCCTATTAATCAATAAATGTTGACGATGAAAGTCTAGACGTGTTGTGAGAATTATTTAATAATAGGTAAAGGGTAGCGGACGGTAATGTGATCTCTGACAGCAAAATTACAGCTACTCGTATTACTCGACTGAAACTGGTGATTATCATGAGCTTTCGATTTATATTTGAGTGGGTCAATAGAAAAGTATATATTATCTATTTATATATAACTAACTATAACTATAGCTAACTATAGGCCTCATATACAAGCTCAAAGTCGCGCAACGTGCTATAGAGAGAGCTATGCTCGGAGTTTCACTACGTGATAAGATCCGAAATGAGGAAATCCGTAGAAGAACGAAGGTCACCGACATAGCTCTCAGAATTAGCAAGTTGAAGTGGCAGTGGGCAGGCCATATAGCTCGCAGAACCAATAACCATTGGGGAGTAAAGGTTCTCGAATGGCGACCACGAACCGGGCGACGCAGTGTTGGAAGGCCCCCCACCCGATGGACCGATGACATTGTAAAGGTTGCGGGAAGTCGGTGGATGGAAAGGGCTCAAGACCGTTCGTCGTGGAACTCTTTGGGGGAGGCCTATGTCCAGCAGTGGACTTCTACAGGTTGTTGATGATGATGATTTATATATATTCATGATAGGAAGTCGTCCTGAAAATCTGTGGAGGCCGATGTTCAGCTGTCGACTTAGAATATAATAAAGTAGTTCTTTTAGCTCCTACGGGCTAAATATATGTTTGCCCAGATGGATATTGGATGCTACGTTTTATCAGTTTAAGTAAAGGATTAATTTAAATTTAACCGAAAAACACGTGTGCCGTAAAACACAAATTTTGCTGAACGTGAACCAATCTGTTACTAAAGTTATCAAATTTACATAATTCATGAATACTTTACCCATTATCTAGTGTAAGCTTGGGTTACGTTATAACCGGTGATTATCGTCATGAGCACATGTTTCTGAAATTATGAGCAAACAAATTAACGAGTGATTTAGTACCCGTCTGTGTTATTTTCAGCTGCCTTTTTATCGATTTCTAGGGTATGTATTTTTGTCTAGTTTTTGATGAAATTATACACACAATATAGCTCTAACTGCGCTCACCATCCCGCATGCCCAGCGTGGTGATTATGGGCTAATCACACGATAGGAATTTGCTCTGGAAATCTGAGGCCATGTTTAGCAGCGGACGTCCTAAGGCTGAAATAATGATGATACACGAGATTCATAGAATAACTAACAAGAAAGTAGAATAAGAATAACTTTATTAGTAAGTCAGGTTTAATCCCAGTTTTTAGATAAACTCGCCTTTAGCTATTTCTTATTAGAAACGTAGTTTAGCAACACCGCATCTGGTCTGAATCACAAATATCAACTCAAATCAAGATGGTGGTGTTGTACCATTGGTGTAGCGGCTCGTTAATCTATAGTACCATCTGAATTTATTTGACGTAAATTTGCTTTATGAGTGTGACGTTTATGATCGAATGAATGAATGACGCTATAAAACCAGGGTTTAGTTAATCTTTGGAAAACCCATAACAATGACGTCTTATTGCCGTTCAAAAGCACAATTTCACAAGAACTTGAAACTTAAATCTATCAACTTACGTCACAACCTAAACAAAATCGCAAAGTTAATCGTACGGGGCCAAGTCTGGTTTTAGAATATTTTAGGCTATGTTAAGTAAGACGTATCCCAGACTAAAATGACCCAGGTTTAAGCTGAGCTTAAACTTCGTTTCATAATAAAGCCTGAGAGTCAATATCAAATATTAGTATACCACTTATAAGTGTATCATACAATAGGTTCTAATTCAAGCTCAGTTTGTTGAAGTTCAAAGTTTATCCACGGCTATTTAACTATTAGTTCGATTTAAGAAAAGAGAAACTTAAAGGTAGAAAGAGCGTTAGGCCTTGACTTTTGCCGATGTCGAATCAGTCTTCTGCATTACAGGGTGTATGTGATATGTAAGACCTACGATAAAGTTTTGGAGCCAGATAAAATCTTCTCAACACAAATGCATGGAACATGTAACGTTTCCCGTATTTTTATCGTGCTGCCCAAGAAAAGAGTTTTTCAACCGTATAAGAATCATGAGTAAAGCACAAAAAATTACTCCAAGAGTGTCACAAGGAATCACGTCCGCTTAGAGCAAAAACTTTTAGCGAATGTAGTTTTTCCTCTTTTCGACATTATATGTTACATAAGAACCACGAAAGCATTTATAAGATTATTTGTGTCACTCAGTCGTTGTTATATTCGACTAGGCCCCGATACCATCCTCTGGGAAGGGGGCGGAACCAAGGGTTGTGAGTAAGGGCAGCCGCACGTCGTCTGAACCGTGAGGGGGGCGAGCGGTTTCCCCCAAGCAGGGGCTATTCGGTTCCGTAGGTGGTTCGGAGTGGGATCTCTGGCTGCTTGTATACAGATCTGAGGATCCCAGCACTTGTGGCAAGATGTCGCGGTGAGCATCTGTACGGTGCCGGGCGTGACTATGGGTGTCAATCTATATATGCCGCTGCGTTCTGTAGGATATCCCGGGCCCTTGATATGCATCGAGGCCAGCCGCTGGGTGTGGTGATATTGATTCCTCGAGTCCAAGATCCTCACCTTACCTTACTACACCCCTAATGTAGGTATCTGGATGCAGGTTTCCCACCCGTTCCCTATAAAAAGTCGACCATCAGATTTGCGACTGTTTACGCGGTGACGCAAGTTGATAGGCTCAAAGATTTTAAGTTCATATTGTTGTAAAACAGAGCTGAGATGCTTGCATTTCCATGGCAATAACATTGAGAATTTTTGGCTTTGATAATAATGTTATAAAAGTGATTTTTAACTTTACCATACTAAAAGCTCAAGCCAAACTTTTATATTATTTAGCGACGCCAAAAGACTAAAATAAGATAAATTCATCCTAAAAAGTTAGTAAAACTACAAGTTTGGTGCAGACAGAAGTTCTAAAATATATCATAGCGATCAATACCGTCATAGGCGTTTGTACACGATATACTTTTCACATGGATTGTATAAGTAAAGAATTTACCTATTAAACAAGCTTTAAAAAACCGCAAACGTAGGTAATCACAAAAAACCATAATTCAAACCCAAAGGGCATTTTACAAATATTATTATAAGAACCGGGCGACCCCTTTTCTTGACAATTATTATCGCAAAAAAGGGATGACCCAAGAGCAAAATCGTACCCAATTAAGCTGAGAATATTGAATCGTCAATGTACAGTCGCATCCAATTCTAGTCTCTAGTCTAAATTTTTCCTCTCAACCAGACCGTCTGGTTATACAAATGTGCAAAATGCGTCAATAACATATTTACGCTCGCAACGATAACCAAACGAAACGTTACGATTATGCCCTTATCTAAATGTAAAGTGCTGCTAAAACTAAAATTGGTCATCTGCTTTACTTCTGCTAGCGACTGTACGTTCGTTAATTACGGTCACCATTGTAAAGACTTCCTTTATAAATGAGGTCCCAAATTTGGTGAATGAAAGATTCTGTCGGTATTTGATTATACAATGTATAAGCAAATACCGTACGCTAGTATACGAACCCAAAAGAGCCGTATTCATATAAACAAAATTAAACAATATTACCGAACAAAGGAAGTTTTCCATATATTTTTTCGAATTTAGTATAAGCTGTTTTTGGCATAATTAAAAGTAACTAATACAAGAAGTAATATAAAGATTAGGTACTGCTACAAAAGCTGATTCATTCATGTTGCACTGATTCCATCCCAACATACCAAAAATTTTCTAAGAACTATTGTCAATTGTGTGTTTATTAAGCCACTTCCTGTTTACTATACGTCTTCCGGAACACCGTGTGTATAATAGGGACGGTCATTTTTATTTCTTTAGTGTATTGGTCTTTTTGTGCTTTATATAATTTTGCCTTTTTGAATTTAGGAAGCTCTTTATTGTTACGGTTGCAAAATATCAACTTTCTAAATTTGATTTACTTGCCTTATGGCAATTGTAATGGTATGGTTATTGTTGTTGGCTAATTGTAGGTCAAAAATTTACTAATAATCAGATAAATAACATCATCATTATCATTTCAGCCGTTGGAAGTCCACTAGGTACTGAACATCGGCCTCCCCCACAGATTTCCCATCATGTAGGGGGAACTTGCCCATACTCACCACGCTGGGCACGCGGGTTGGCGAGCGCAGTTAGAGCTATTGTTGTAAAAATAGGGGACACTGCTGATCCCCTAGCTTTTTTCCCTTAGTCTCCTCTTACGACATCCACGGGTAGCCTATTCTTCAGTCGGGAGCCACCACGGCTACATTACAAAACACTAAGTTTAATCATTACCACTACTTTGAACAATTATTGCTAATTAATTTACTCGAGCCCTTTTCTCTTTGTTTACCAATAAGATATTTTTTACAAAAACTAAAAACCGTCTTCAAATTCCTCAATATTTATAATATTATAATTACAGCCGCTAGAAAATTAAGAACTTCGAATTTAAAATAGGATATAAAACTATTTGGTGGCCATCATAAAGAGCTTAGTGCTCTTACGTCGTTTCACCAGTTTTTTTTTGCGTTTGACCTCAACCTCTTTGCGTTTTGCTTACTGATGATGACACTGGCCACCAACACTTTCGAATCAAAAAATCAAAGTAAAGTATGACATTCATTCTGCGAAAGCGCTACACTAACCACACGATTTACATCAATTCTGACAGTCAGGCTGCCCTTCTGGCGCTGGACTCTAATGTCATCACGCCTCGACTTGTGGAAGACTGTCTGTCACGTTTAAACGCCCTGGGCTCAAGGAACAGGGTCGTACTAAGATGGGTTCCGGGGCACGCGGGAATCGACGGTAACGAATTTGCCGACGAACTTGCGCGCGCCAGGGCGAATGGTACTATGATAGGCCCTGAGCCTTTTTGCGGCGTACCAAAAAGCCTGGCTCAAAGAAGCCTCTTGCTTTCGTGCTTCGAAGAATCGACCAAACTCTGGATAAACTCTTCGGGCATGAACCACTCTAAGTTACTTATAAAAGCCTTCGATAAACAGTACACCAACCGTATCCTAGCGCTAAATAAGACCAATCTTCGCATTATTGTTAGAGCCTTAACTGGACACTGTTGTCTTAATAAGCACATGTTCAAACTAAGGCTATGCGACACACAAACCTGCAGGCTATGCAAGGAGGCGGACGAAACGCCTATACACCTGCTAGGTGAGTGCGGAGCACTTATGCTCAAACGTAGCATCCATTTGGGAAAGCACATCCTCAGCCCAATGGAGCTAAAGCAACTCACCCCAAAGAAAATCCTTCAGTTTTTAACAGCTGCTGGGCTTTGCGGTGAACTTTAAAGGCCCTGTAAAGGGGCTCCACAAATAAAGTGGCGATCACAATAGGCCAGTTGTGGCCGCAGTGAAACCATAGCCACAAAAAGTAAATAAAAAAAAAAAAAAAAAGACATTCATTCATCATAAATATTATCTCTTACGATACTGCCTGACAATCAAACGTGGTGGTTTAATTCCCTTTGACAATCGAATGGGTGCACAGAAAGGAATTCCCGACACACAACCCCTAAGGTTAAAGTTTACATAAAAATAGGAGCAAGCGAACGAAGTCGCGGGGATAACAAAACCATAACACCATCCACAAAAAAAAAATCGGCAAGTCGTGATTTCAAGAGATGATGACGTTTTTTATGTTTTACGGGGCAAGTAGCAATCCACCCCGGGACCATACTCTATACACCAAAGAAATAATTATCAAAATCGGTTTAGTATTGAGATATCGAGTAACATAAATGATATTCTATTCTATTCTAACATACACAAAAAAAAATACAGCCGCTTGAGCCTCCTCCTTTTCGAAGTCGGTTAAATATACAGTTGTTTATTCTACCATCATGCGATACTATTAAGTTAAAATTATTTTTAACCACCCTTTGTAAAACTGTAGGTTACCCCAGTCATTATAACTCTTTTGTAATGACCAATTAACTCGCGCGTTTTTCAACGTGTGCACGGCGTAAGTAAGTAAGTAGTAAGTGGCCTTTTTCATGGAATAAAGAAAGGCAAAAGTTCAATGGCTATCACAATATAATGCTGAGTCGGAAGCCATTTCATAGCATTTAAGTTATCTTTTTTTTTCTTATTCTTAGTTTGTTAGTATAGTCCTTATCGTGTTGGGTAATTTTAAGGTAAGTTTCATGATGCTATAGACAAAGATTTTTTTTATTATATTCTATTCAAAAAAAGTGAAGTGAAGTAATACCAAAACTAGAACTAAAATAAGACATCTATTGTCTATTTATACTATTTCAACATCACTTAAAATTGTTTATAGCCAAGAATACCAAGCCACTATTACCAAACTCGATTCCGTACACAGCAGAGACGTTACCTAAACAGAAGCGAACAAAACTGAGCTACGAACGTAACAGGAGTTTTGGAGTACGTTTTTAAAACAAAACTTGGACAGAAAACTTTCAAAAGCTTTTAAAACTTCAAATCGGTATAGGTTAGGATCCGTGGTGTTCTAAACAAAAATTTGGTGCTCTATCGTCTACACTTTTAATATTATAAAGAGATAGAGGTACAGGTAATCACTGGCAATACTGAACCGATTTTATAAATTATTTCATTAATAGAAAGCTATATATTATATTATAATAATATATTATACTATCTCTGTGTACATAGGCTATATTTTATTTTGATAAAAATAACTTTCAATTCCGTTTACTCAATATTTGTAAATCAAGTCGTACGAAAAATTGCCACTTGGCTTAGGTGCTAAGTAACTATTTTCTAATCTGTGACAACTGCGCGAACTGAAACAATGTGGAACATCAAGAGCTCATGGTTTTTTTTCAATGTCTTCTCCTAAAATATGTATTTATTTAGCCCATTACGTTGTTATCACGTCATGTCTGTCTCTTTATCTGGGCAGTTTGTTACCAACTGGAAGCTTTATCAGCCACAAGAGCCAAGGTATAATAGGAAAAATTAAGATTGCCGAGAACATAAAGAAATCTTAGTCTATTTCTCGTTATTTTTAATTCTAAATGAGTTTTGAGATTTAAAGTTTTCTCCTTGTTAGTGCTTAATTCGTCTACTAAACCAAATTATTCGCTACGGTGTTGGTTCACCGTAAAGGTCAGTAAAATGAGTTGAAAACTTTGTAATTCCCCCGTGGCTAAGGATTAGTGTGATGAGAAAATTTCTGAAGCTGTGCGCTTTAGTTGTAAGTGTGTTGTTTTGGTTCATGCCACACTGATTACTGTTAGTTTGTTGGGATTTGCTTAACGGTAGTCGATTCAACAACTTGTTTTGAAAATTGCAGGAAGAAGAGAGTAGTCGAAGACCTTGGTGACGCAGCGGGCGAGTGCCCATCTTAGGCTAAGGACTCACGAAGCGGTTTTCACCCGCACCCGCTGCGGTGGCTGAATGGAGTTTTATTTTAAAAACTCACGAGCCCGGAGTTTTGTGCGGTTACGCAGCCATCGCGGTTGCGATTTTAACTCGCAAACTTGGTGGTTGATTATCGTAAGACGGGCGATTGCAAGTTACAGACCGCCATGGACACACACCAGAAACGAGCTGTTGAAACTGCCAACCGATCGCAGAGCGCGCGGGTGCAACCCGCCACGGATGCGCGACCGCGACCCGCGCCCGCCGGTACAAGATGACCGCCGGTGCAGCGGGACCCCCAAACAATTGCACACGCCGCGGGCATAAAACGCGTCGTGAAATGTGCTTTAATTTTTTACATAAATATCTGTATTATACAAAGGCTGCGGGCCCGCAACCACGGCGGGGGTGGGTGAAAACCGCTAAGTGAATCCTTAGCCTTAGCCTTGCGGTTGCGGTTTCGTTCCCGCTGCGGAAAAATGTTTGCAAGATCTGCAAAGATTGGTTCTGGGTCTGGGTGTAGTGGTACCATGGTACTCGTAGTTTCTGTTACCCACGACACAGGGAATCCTACTGTGGGGTCAGAATCTTCTGACCCCACATTGCTTGGGGCCAAATAACATTATTTGTTTCAAATAGTGTTCGTAATGTTGCCAGAACTCTTTTTGAGGAGGAGGGGTTTGGGGTTAGCAATACATGCGTGATGCCTCTGGTATTGCAAGCGTTTATAGGCTTCGGAACCAACAGATTGGCCGTAAGCTTGTTTGCCACCTTAGCTGTATAAAAAAACGGGTGCTATTGGTACCGTAGCAGTCTGACGGCGAACTTCTCGCATGCATTATCCGCCTGTTCAGCGTTATATTGTACTTAATGTTTAAATTATGTCTGAATAGACTTGATTTTGAGTGAAATTGCTTGTGATAAACCGAAAATCGTCGTAGTTGAGTAATGGGGGCTTACGCTTCGTTAGGGATGTACCTAAGACGAGGCATAGAACTTTGGTTTCCTTAAAACAGCCACCGTCATATTACGTACGTGATACTAGCTTCTAACCACCGCTTCGCTCGCTTCGTGCCCGAATAACAAGTAATGGTAAAAAAAACAGGTCTACTACGACTTATCTCCAAGAATGGTAGACGTCCTCTCAGATCAGGCAAACCTTGAAGATATCCATGTGGCGAAGTCAGAGGCATGTCCGATTATTTGGCACAGTTCGGTAGTGAGTGAAAGGTTGCAAGCCCATTGCCGCTTTTAAGAATACTTACTGGTTTCCTCATGAATGTTTTCTTCTTCACCATTTTTTATTTTAAAATCACTGTGTATGGTGCCTTACTGCTCATAATAAAATTATTACCTACGTCAAATGGTGGCTACTGATTTTTGAAAACCAAGACTTAGCTTTTGATGTCTTGAGCTAAAATCTAAATGCTAATTGAAGGATGACTAGGAGTATAATAGTCTGGCTAGAGGCACAGAATGTACGCATAATTAAACTATACAAGGCCCCTGTAAACCTACTAAATCATCATAATCATCATTTCAGCCGTTGGACGTCCACTGCTGAACAAAACCCTTGTATTGTCTAAATCCAATGGCTCAAATCTTTATTAGGTCTAACCTAATAAAACCAATGGTTTGCCCTTAACTGAGATATCGCGATTTCTGTTAAAAGTTAGTGATTCGATAGTCGTTGAGGCACAATTAAGATTAAAGTTTTAAAATCGCACCTTTAGCATCTTTTAACTAATGCCCAATCTTACCTGAATAACGAAATCTTTGAAAATTTACCTAATGAGAGATCACATTATATTGGTTTTTAAATATAACTATTTTCCTTGTATCTCAAAAACTAGAATAAAAATAAAAGTCGTTTGATAGGAATGTATGAACAGAGATCTTTTATATGACACCCCACTTCGTGTAGGTATTACTTTTTTAAATCCCCTTTTGTTCCCTTGTTAATCCCTTGGCTGAATTAACTCATAATCTTTGAAGCAATATTTCAGGCAGATCAGAAAATTATTATGCTTTAACTTGTATGCTTTAACTATTTCTAACCGACAAATATCTATATTTACAACAAATTGTTAGAATGCTTTTTTTTTTAAGTTTATAAAAGTTTTTTTTTTTTTCAATGTACCTACCTACCTACTTACTTTAATATAGTTCTAAGCATACATGGTTTTTATAAGATGGCTTCATAAAGAATTTCTATTCTATTCTATTTCTATATACATACAAACATCATCGGACTATATCATCGGACTACTGATACCAGGCCAACTCGTCCATGTTTTTGAGAGATCTTCACTCGCTCAGTCCCTTGATAAATACTAAGTGTGAAGAATTTTTGTCTTAAGTAATGGCTGGACCAAAAGAGACTTTTAAAACAGTGAGTTAAAGTTCAGTTCAGAGAACAGTTAAAGTTCTTGAACAAGAATAGAACAAACTAAGGTTTTACATCCAGCCACCACGCGCGTGAAGCTACGGGCGGAAGCAGGTACCTTATAAATAGACCAAAGTAAACAGGTAAACAACAATAGTTTGTCTAGGACAGCGTATTGTAGCAAGGGACTCCCACATCCAACTAACAAAATATACATAAGGACATTTTAAACCAACCATTTGAGTTTGCAACAGCAAACATAAACCAGACCGTCTGAATAATTTGCATCATGAAACTGCCCACTGAGTATATCCCCCGGGGGCCAAATGTGACCAAGAAATTATACTTTTGCATTAGCTAGCAGTTTCGCTTAGTTAGTTGGCGGAAACTTTTCACATTTATTCCCGAAAGTTGGGCTTCCATCTGGGATGGCTTTGGGCGGAACACTTTACAACTAGGTAGGTTCGATTGTTTGCTCTTATTGAAGCCAGCTGGTAGAAATAATCAGGAAATACTATTTGATCTTGAAAAGAGTGATTGAAAAATTGTCGGTAAAGTTCTTATGTTTGTTTAATTTGATTGCCGCCATGTCGTAGATTGAAGATTGTCGTCATGTCGTTTATGGTGAAGGAGCTTCTATTGAAAAGATCAGAAGGCAGGAAATTGCATCAGTGTACCGACAAGAGCTAAGCTCTTAAATTTAATAATATTTATATTCTCATTCATCCAAGTTGAATGGTTAATGAAGACTAGCTAGGTCGATAGACTCGTCATAATAAATAAACGAATAACACCCAACAGTCACATACATAGTCCTGACCCCAAACTAGGATTCACTGTGAAGTGGGTATCAGAGACTACGGGTAACATGGTACCACAACACCCAAACCCGGAACAAATATTTGCAGATCTTGCATAAATTTGTCCCGTAGCAGGAATCGTACCCGAACTCCGTGCGTCTCAGACGGTCACTCGCCCACTTCGCCACCGCAGTCGTCCTCTTTCTGAGATATTTCAGTAGTGATCCAAATGAAAGGAAAGTAGATACCAAAATTTTTATAAATTATTCCTATAATTTATAAAAAATGTCGCCTGAACGACGTCTATAGTTGATTTTAGTACGCTGTTATGTTTTTTGTTTCGATTATGATGGTAATTTTCGAAACTATGAGCATTATCACTGAATTCTGTCACAGCTACTAAACTAGCCATTATGATATAAATTTTAATATTATGTTTATCGCCTCAATAGTTTCTTTCTGGAAGAACCTTTCTAACAAATGATTTACAAAGTGTATCCAATTACATTTGTCAAGTCTAGTAATTGCGCGAAACATGTGATTACGGGCGTTGGCTTAGGGCCAGGGGGCATAATGCCAATGCTCTTCGTAACCTGTTGATTCACCATTGCGAAAACACTATTATTCTTTCAACAACGTCCAGGTAAAAATCAATTCTCATTCTAAGGTCCTACGCCCACTGTAGTGGAAGACGCATAGTTGAAGTTCGCCCGGGCAAGGTTTCTAAAAGAACTATTTCTTTCTGGCTTTGCTTTGTTCCAGTTTGAAGGATGAAGATGCCGTTGAAGTTATAGGCATAATATGTATTTGCTTGTGTTCTTGTCCTCAAAATTCCCTTCATAACGGTTATGAAATATACACCCAAAAATCAGGTTAACTCTCTCGCGTTTACCTTCATAATAATTTGATGAAATCGAAGAAGCTGTTTTATGAAATTCTGACCCTTTTCCAGTTGGAAGCGTAGTGATTATCTTAATTTTTTTCCTCTGATATTTCCAGACGATTGTTTTTTTATTACTCCCCGTTTTATATTTTCTTATTTTGTAAGGGGTTTTAAATAATATAAATGTAGCATGAGGCATGTCCAAACATAACATTTTTCACTTTTTAAACAATAATAGCGTACCTACTCGCCTTTAAATTAAAACTTTTTGTAGACCAGAAAACAACCATCAATAACCAGGCGTCAACTAAAACCAGAATTTTTTTAAGGAGATATTTTCACGCTCTAAATTTGAGCAGCCTGCCTGGGAGGTATCTCGGCCTCACAGAAAATCGCAGCCAAATAAGATTATTTGTTTCAAATAGTGTTGTAATCCTTTGGCGAGTAAGGCTGCCAGGGCTCGAACGGTAACGCGTGCGTGATGCCTCTGGTATTGCAAGCGTTCATAGGCTACGGCCAATTTCTCTATTTTATTACTTAATTTTATTTCATTTGCACACATTTATTTTTTATCATTTCATTATGTATCTAATCATTCATAAATATTATTTTATTACCTGTTATTTATTTATTTATGCTATATTAATTATCTAAAAACACACTTGCGCGTTACTAGTACCGGAGTGACACCCTACCCACTCTAGTGAGAGTCTAGGGTAGGTAATGTCACTGCGATCGTGAGGTCTTACTCCACAGGTCCTATCTGAAAACCCACGCTGCTACGCCTCGGCGGAGCAGCAATAAGCTGAGATAGGACCTTTTTGACCAATGCCACTGCAGCGTAGGCATTTCTCACCATAAGTAGGTATCACCAGTTGGCACCCACTTGATAGGTGGGTTAGGCGCCTGCTTTTCTGTTAATGTGTAGTTTAAATTCACTGTTAGCCTACCTACCTACTAAGTGCCTAAGCTTTTTGTTTATAGTGATTGTAACCTACTGTTGTTTCTTCGGATTGCTTTTAGCTCTGTCTGTGTTGTATTTTTGTTTGTTGAATAAATGATTTATCTATCTATCTACGGTATCCACTTATCAACATGTGGGCCGTTTGCTTGTTTACCACCTTAGTTGTATAAATAAAAGACTTACCTGAACGTGGTACGGCGCCACCTTCTCCTCCCCCTTGATCTCGACGTTGATGTGTAGCCTGATGGCTCCGGACACGGCAGACTTATCAGTTCTCTTCTCTAGGTTGTACCACACGTCCATTTCACCAGATAATGTTCGCACCTATGGAAAATCGATCCTGTATTATTTTCCTTATTCTTTTACTAAAAACGGGTTAGGTTATTTCATGATTAGTGAGTTTATTTGTTCGTAGATTTTTTATTTCATTATTTCGTTTCTTAATACCGTAAGCAGTTACCTGCTTATACTTTGACGTTTTTTTTATTGGAACATAAATTTTATGTTTATTATAATTACTAGCTTCCGTGGGACCTACCTAAAAAGTAGCCTATATGCTATTCTAGGTAAAGAACTTTATTATTCCATGTTTCCAAGGAAATCGGTTGAGCTGTTACGTCGTGATTGAACCACAAACATCTAAACGTCCTCACAAACTTTCGCATTTATAATATAAATAGGATATCTCTGACATTGCATAATTTATTTCTCGCATATATGCCTATGGATTAATTGAATTGATGTTTTATAACTGCCCCTGTAGGGGTACCTCAACTATAACAGGTGGACCGGAATGGGGAGGTTTTTGCCCACAAGTGGGACAGCATGGCGAGCTAAAGAAAAAATAATTACCTCAATGATTGTTTGACCTAAAAAGTCATCAGACTCTCTTGTCAGTTTCTGTCGCAGTTTCGATTTCAAGTCATTGTCTTCATCCCATACTCTGACCTTGATGCGATCCGATGAGTTGTGGCACTCACTAAAAACATAAGCTTATTTAAATTTGACCTGCATTTAAGGTGATTCATCACAATTATGTATACTACCCCAAAAGGGGGTTATTCTAGCGACAAAAAGAAATAATATTGGCAATATTTTTTTTTCAGATTTATTTAAAATAGAAGTTTTTCATATTAGCTGTTTTTGTTATTTTTATCATCTTTTTATCTAAGATCCGTATCAAGATACCTTAAATAGCTGGTTCATTGTATTTGAACTGATTTTACCTCAAAACAGTTTAATGCAAAGTGGTTTTAAATTTGCTAAAGTCGTAGAGCATACTTCATTGATAATTGGGTGTAAATTAGCCCCTTTTCGAATTATGAATCACCTTAATCGTAGAAACGTATCAGGGTAGAGTGCAATTTTCTTTCATGAAAATACTTACAAGTAAAACTTCTCATTCCAAACAGGATTCAACTCCTGAGGCATAGTTCTCGTCCTTTTCTTCACTTTGCTCACTTGGACGGTGACGTATGGATCGGATGTTCCACTTTTGTCTTTTGCGATCAGACCTTGAGCACAAATAACTGCCCGCAAAGGGCCAATTTAGTATTTGAATGTCAACACGGCAAATATATTTCAGCAAATAAAAGGTTATCGATTTCGCAAACTTCTTAACGTATATTAGACGTCACGCCAGCCTGAAATATTTTACGTCGATAGCTTGGAACATATAAAGTAAGTGTGATATAGAATACCATATCGCGAACCTTACGATACGCCTCAGTAAATTCCGGCCAACGTTTTCTGCTAAATCTTGTGAAAGTAATGTTCCTCAATAAGGTTATTTTATTGCCTCGTTTTGTTATTACTATTTATTATACACTTTTATCGCAGCGTACATAAATATTTGCAAATAAAAAATAAGCTATGTTAGACCTTAGCAGTAGGTAAGCTTACCACAAACCTTCTACCT
Source organism: Anticlea derivata (assembly GCA_947579855.1). Lineage (NCBI taxonomy): Eukaryota > Metazoa > Arthropoda > Insecta > Lepidoptera > Geometridae > Anticlea > Anticlea derivata. The sequence continues at coordinate 7,871,319 of OX388271.1, read as the reverse complement.
TACTCACCAACCAAGGCATCGAACGCTAAAAACCTTCTGAATCTATGAACGGTTTCGTGTGATCAAAACGGGTTGGGGGTCAGAAGAAGACTCTAGCTTCAATCAAACTACCAAACTTTTTTATCTATGCCCAATTCGATTTCTAAAACAACTCGAACATAGCGCCTACTATTCGCAACTTCTAATGCAAACTTCGACCAAGAAGAAAGTTTCAAAGAAGAAGTGTAAAGATATGCACGGGAATCAAAACTAATGGTATTGGAATTTTCACGAATCGAAAAGTTGTTTTGCGTAACAGTGAGGAAGATATTTTGGGGTAATCAAATAGGGTTCCTTCATTCTGCATGCGTTGGTTCCTTCTAATCATTCATTGGCACTACGGAAGAAGTTTATTCCATAAACGCACTGAAAAGAGAGTAGCATTAACATCATTGCAGTGAAATGGGTATGCTTTTGCCTTCCTGTATAAATTGTATAAGTAGTAAGTTCGTGACGCTCATGCAATTTGTGTCGATTTTGCAGACGGCCACATGTGGTTTTGCAAACGTTATTATCGATATAAATTTGTGTCATTTCAGTGTTGAGGAAGTTAAAATTTGTGTGCGTGACTAGAATAATAGACATTGTATTATCATTATGGTAAATTGAAGTGAAGTGTTGGATTCGTGGAATTTCCTGTGTTTGTTAATGGTAAAATCAAGCTACTTTTTGTCAATGGAAGTGGTTATAGGCGGTGCATTAACGACCGTGATTATTGGGTTAGTATTTGAAGTAAGGTATGCAATAGAATGGTTTGTAACATCTGCTTCTCTGTCGCAGCAACCTGCGCCAACGTTCATTTATAGAAAATCATTTATAGATACGAAATACAAGAAAGCTAAACCAAGCAGATATTAAAAACATAGTTGATTAGAGTTTAGGCGAAGAGTCTGTCTAATAGAGTCAAAGTTGCGAGCGTGCGGTTCATAGCCGCAAAAGACCACCGCAAACCTGTTATAGCGATCTTGCAAGACCATTTTGACGTTCCTTCTATAGTAATTTGCTCGGCCTGTTCAAGACTGTCTATGTGAGTGTCTGGGTCGACGTTAAAAGTCCGCCTGGCCGCCACATGAAAAAAATACTGCAATTTAGTGTCGTGAGTGTGATGTGACTTTTCTTCTCTCCATCCCTTCGGCACGATGGCTGTTGGTCTGGTCTGGCGAACGTTTCCTGGGGAGTTAATTGCCTTGGCGCGTTAGATCATCGAACCTGTGATGGCGATTTTTGCGCTCCATTTGGATGTACCATCGAGGACTGATTGCTTGACGGTGCTCATGTGTGTAGCGTGCCCCTCTCCCTCGATGCTAAACACGCATCTGTTACATACATTTATGTGTCAGCATTCACACCTACGGACGTTTTTTGTTGAAAAAAGGGTGACAAAACAGTTGTGATCTAGGTTTAGGTAGAGATATCAATAGGTAGGTAGTAAAAAAATGGTTGTGCTTGTGTGGACGGACAAATTTGCATTACTTGTCATGATCCATCTTTTCAGCTTTTTTTTTTTTATACAACTAAGGTGGCAAATAAGCATACAGTCCACCTGTTGGTAAGCGGTTACCGTAGCCTATAAGCGTTTGCAATACCAGAGGTATCACGCACGCGTTGCCGACCCCGAATCCCCCCCCTAAAGAGCTCTGGCAACCTTACTCACCGCAGGAACACAACACTATTTGAAACAAAAATTGTTATTTGGCTGCGATATTCTGTAAGGCGGAGATACCTCCCAGGCGGGCTGCTCCAATTTAGAACGAGAAAGTCTCGCTGTGCCCTACCTCCTCCAAAAAAAGTTGCTTTCAGTTATGATAACGGATCAAATTGCAAATTGTCAATTGATAAACAGGGCAAACAAAATATTTAACAAAGAAAGGTTTTGCATTTTAATTGACTATATATAAATGCTAGTCTTACTATAAGATAAAATTCAATATACCTGCCAATTCCAACCTTAGAAAAGAAATAAGCGATTAAAATCATCAATAATTATAAACAAAATAGAAAGATACGTTACCTGATCAATTCAAAAATTTCTGGCATATCACGCTCTCGCTGTTTCATTCTCTCCTTCATAGCTGTGATGATGGAATTGGCTTTGTCTTCAGCGCCGTGCTTGGAAGACTTCTCGGCAGCCCCTGCGAAACACACTGCTCAGGCGGTGCCAACGAGTTCTTGGCAGATGCGGGATGCGCCGGAAGCGGGCCCCCGCCCCGCGCCCACACCCACTATCCGGCAACTCTCAACCACAACCTGACAAGATCCAACTTCAAATCCAATATGCAAGCTCTGTTCAAGTTACGTTATGTCAGATCTGATCAGGTCGTTGACCTCGAGCGGCGCAAGCCGGAGTGGATCTGAGCACGGCGCCTGTCAACCAAATCCAATACATTCCGTCGCATTTTATTAATAAATTCCTTCTCTTGGCGGATTATCAATTTCGGACTCATCAACAAGCCGCCAAATCTATGGCGCGCCCGGAATGTATATCAAACTATATAGATTATAAGATACCCTCTATTTTGTATGTATGTTTATTTGTACCTTTGTCCACCATGTTCATTAACTTTCAATTGTTATTCACATTGAATTTATTCACCCTAGAGAGGAAAGAAGAAAAACATAAAGACAGTGAAATAAAAAGGATGTAAAGTCCGTAAATCAAAATAAAATTAAAGGACCACATATAATATTGAAGTGGGCAGACATCGGATTGCGTGCACACATTGCTAACAGGCACATCTTTACACATTTAGTGATTATTCGGGCTTGTTATGTTGTATGTGTTACTGAAGCTTCAGACCGATTAAGAAAGAAGTGTGTCATTTATAGTGTAAATTGTAAAGTAAAGGGTATAATAAAAAGGTAATTTATTTAAAAGGGCTTTTATTTCGGCGCTGGGCGGGGCGGCCCGAAGGGACACATGACAGGACTGGAATCCCTATCTACATGATCCTATAGTCTACACTTCGAAAACTGCTGTTTTTGTTTTGTCAAAAATATACATAAGTACGAAATTAAAATTTCAAATGATAAGTAAATTACAACTCACCTGAACAAAATATTCGTAAAATATTAGAAACAAAAGCAACATCATTATGTAGTACAATGGTAATAATACACAATATACAACACAATCGTTCAAAAAACTGAAACATCAAAAGAAAAAAAACCCTAACAATTTCAAAGTGTAGACTTGATTATAGCGTGCAATCGATGGTTCTAGGAAAAGTCGAAAATGTCTGCACGTCGCTGGGATCCCGCCTAACGACTGCCCATCTACATGATCGTGCAATGCTTTCCTAGATCATACACATGGGAATATCATAATTTGGATTAAAATAAGTGTTTAACAATAGCCATGCACATCGACGAAGCAACGGTCATTTCATTGCCAGGAAGGGAAAATCATGCTTATTATATGAGGTCATAACAAGTCGGTAATAAAACAAAATAACACAAAAAAAACACATCGAGAAGAAAAAAATGGTTTGCTCTTAATTCGTGAAACCGGTGAATGCTTTCTAAGTGTTTTCATCTCAACCGGTGATTCTGGTGTTTTCATGATCAATGTTTGGGTACACATACTGAACCGAAACATGCAGTAAGATTTACTCATGCACATAAAATCGAGCTATTTGTGATAATTCGTTTCACTACGACCGTAACTCGATTAGATTTACCTGCTTTCAGACATCACCTAGATAGCGGGGTATAAACACATTACGGAGCTAGCAGCAATTCACTTACAAAGATCGCCCCATCACTATACTGTAGGTAACTAAAACACAAGTTGATTAATAATAAGTATAATATCCCGGCTTATCAACATTTTTCCGAACATTTTGAACTCTTTTTATCATCTTTATAACGAATAATTACACGTATGCAAATGAACCCAAACCCAAAACCATAAATTTTTGCATTGTGTTTTTTAATGAAAAATTACGAATTTCCAAAACTCTTAGAACAAACTTTTTTGTCGGATATAGACACTTTCGAGATAGTATACATATAATGAATCACCTTGTACAACTAAACAGATAATATCATAGAACAGAAGGTTGTTGCCTTACAAAATAGATAAAAATCTTTAGGCTTTGTAATCGAAAATCCACGGATGCAAGATATATTTGTCGCGGACTTTCGAAGTGTGGGCACAAAGGACATAACTCTTATGAAGTCTGATGCTCCATAAAGTGGTGCTCCATTCAAACTCCTTTGTGACAAGAGTCGGATGTACTTGATCCTCCAACTTGAGCCTTAGCGAGTTATTTTAAAAAATATTTTTTCAATTATGATTTTGGGAAGCATGGATATTCTCTTAGATAGTAATCTAACATTTAATAAAAAAAGTCAATCCAAAAATTATGTACCTTCTTAGTACATAATATGATTTCTTCAAAAAAGTGTTTACAATATGTGAAATAAAAAATAACATTACGCAAGGTAATGTTTTTGAATCGGAATACTTGTCTGTCTGTCTGATTGTCCGGGCTAATCTCGAAAACTTCTGGACAGATCTTTATGAAACTTTAAAAAGTTATTGATTATGGGCTAAATAGTTACATAGGCTAAATTTATTGCGCTTTATGTTATACTTGAGGGGAGGGGGTTAGAGGGGTTCAAAGTATGGTAAAGGTGTGTATTTCCTTTCTCTATACTGTGACTGTCTTATGTAACCTTATTCCTGACAGCTAATAAAGAATAAGGTTACGTAAGAAATCTTGGTTTGAAATAGTAAAAACTTGAATTCGCTTAATTTTTTGTTTTTAATTTAATTAGAGCGTTATTACGCCAACATTAAAAGTACTGATAGCGTCAAGTTCGGACTGAGCATAAATATTGATTTTCCCCGAGTTGTGTATCCAGAAATCTTGTCGCCATGAGTGACCTGTCAAGAGACACTTGACTGATCTTGACTTTAATAAGGAGAGAAGCGCTTCGCTGTCGACTTTCTATACGTATTTAAGCTTCGGAGTCTGTCGGAGCTTGCGATGAGACGATCTTTGTGATTAAAATTACAAAACATTGCTTACTTTTGGCGGATTTGATTAATAAGAATCTTGATAAGTATAATTTCTCGTAGGCAGTCAAACTAAATTTGAATTGAGATAATTCTGTTCAAGTAATTTTAAGGTTGAGAGAGCAATTCTTACTAAACAAAATTCCGTAGTGCCAATACAGATTGGGCGGTTTTTGGTGCATACAAGATTGTTTTAGTAAACTAGTCAACGCGCGTCATAGCAACACCTTTTACTAAAGTAAGCTAGAGTATATTTGCCAATATAACTTCATATATAATCTGCAAATCCTAGGAAAAAGTAAATTAGGACAAACTCAGACTAGGTCGGTACTTAACTAAAAATATAGGTTTAGATTATTTTGAAACTTTTAACGCGCGTGAATATTGGTATTTGTTGTTCATGACGCTTGAATAACGCGCCAAAAATACGCTCAATCTGTAGCGTACCGTCAAAACAACACGACCCTCCACTTACTCTGTAAGCAGTCGGCGTTGAGCAAATCTTTGCACTTTTCGTGGCACTTGACACCGCATTCAGTACACCTGACACCCTGCCTGGCGATGCCCCACAGTAGGCCTTCGCACTCGTAACAATAAGTGGGGGAGGTGGCGGTCCACAGGACAAAGTTGTGAGGGGTCGTCGACGATATCGGATAGATGAGTGCTTGCAAAGTCTTCTTGTATACGTGCATTTTCTGAAAAACACTTTTGTTTAATTTTGTATGATTTTTAACTCTTTATTTACAGAAACAAAATAATACAAGTTAATATTTACAAAATACACAAGAAACAGTTGAGCTATCTAAAGATCGTTACGAACGATCTACAGATAGCTCAATTGATCCAGATCACTACCAGTCGGAAGCGTCCTCATGACGCTGGCGGAATTGCCACGCTGGATGGCAATGCTAATCCGTTGGGCAAAATAGGAGTGATTTTATGATCTAAGATTATAATTTTTTTCTTCCAATTTAACAATTGATCAAAGACAAATGTTCAAACATAATTTGAAATGTTAATTTGAGTTGAAAATAGACTTAAGAGATTCCCGACCTCAGTAGAGAAAGGTCAATATGACATGTAGGTACTATTATTGTATTAACTTATTCGGTTTTACCGGTAGTTATCCATTATACGCAAACCATATAATATAAATAACCATAAACAACCTATCCTAAATGTACAAGCAGTATAGACTACGAAATTTGAACTTGTTCGTTGTTCTTAAAATAAATTATTAATTACCAATTCCTCATCGTTCAGCGTTGCTCGATGTACAGCCGAAGTTAAGCCTGCATTCCTCTTCGTAGCAGCCATGGTCTAAACAGAAATCTCATTTATAGGAGATGAACTCTAATCCTTTACGAAAAGAGTGTAAATTCTAAAGCAAAGCTTGTTAGTTTGAACTGCTTATCTGTCTACTTGAACTCCTGCAAAGATTAAATCATGTCCGCTCTTGAAACTCTGTCTACTACTCATGCCTTCCAAAGCTGTTTTAATGATCGTCCTATTCTACAAAAATCTGCTATTCCATCATCTGATGAAAATCTTGACTTTTAAAAGTGAAGTCGTAAATGAAATTGTTGCATTAACAAGTGCGCAAAATGTCAAAATACAATATTGTGTGTATGTGTATGAATCAACACGGTGTATAAAGTGTGGGTCGTTGATTGATGTTATGATACAAAATACCTTTCAGTCGTAAAATAATATTTGTTGTGATATTGAAGCTCGTAACGAAATTGGCAAGCACGTGCATGTTCCGAGTGTCGAATTCAATTTCCATTTTTATTAATCTTATGTACATTGTGATTGCTTTATAAGATTATCTGTCGTTTTTTCATCAACTTTACCTTCTGTTTAACTCATCTTTGATTGAGCTTCAAGCGAATCATGCAGAGGCAAATCGAATCATTCATCAACATAATGCAAGCACACTATTTACAGTGAGTGAAAAGAGAAAAGGTTGATTAGTTACTCATTCGTTTTATCTTTTCATTGTCAAAATGAAACGCATGCAAAGAAATAGATATTGTTATTGGGAGAAAAATACCTTGAGAACCTGCGGGTCCATGGTAAGGGGGTAAAATGCAATGATATCATTATTATTTATCAGGTAGATTCATTGGTCCAGTGGTTGCTACGCTACAACTTAGTGACCCTATTTATCAATTATTGGGGAACAAGAAAGGTTTAGGTCATCTAAGTAAGGATAGAAGAACACATACATACAGGTAACATTTAGACACCAATTAAGAAAGAAAGGTTGATAGTTTTTTGATAGTAGGTATTTATTTAGTAAAATAATTGACAATCTATGGGGAGCAAGTCGAGATTATAAAGGTCCTGTGCTTCCGTATAATTCGTTCTACAAGGACTAACATCGCATATTATAGTAAGTGCCATTACATAATTGGTACCTACTTGCACCGAAAAGTACGAACAAAGCTCGTTCTTATATGCTCGCCATGGCAACAATTTTACTGTTACTGCAAATATTAGCTAATTTACCCTGAAAATATGTCTATTAATACAGTCACACAGAATCATCATCTTCCTGCCCTTATCCCACATCATGTGGGGTCGGCACAACATGTATTCTTCTTCCATTTCCCTCTATCCGTCGTCATCTCAGCACTCACTCCTTTCTTCACCATATCCACTTTCACACAGTCCATCCATCTTTTCTTTGGCCTACCTCGATGGCCTTGGCGATGAACTACACCTTCTATAGATAAGATACCTAGACTGCCTACTGCTACTTAGTTATTCAGCTCACTGGTTGTACCAACTTCTCCTGCCTCAATAACTTATAACCTTACTTAAAATATTGGAGTAATCTTTTATTGGCCTTATATCTATTACAAGTTTGTATTTGCCTAGATTTAAGTAAACGCTGTTGATTACCAATAAACAAATAAACAAATAAATAAACAAATAAACCTCTACTCCTACATCCATCCATATTCATATCTAACACTCTTTTTTTCACATGACATTCTTCCCTCCTCATGACATGCCCATACCAAGCTAACCGATTACTCCTCAGCTTTTCCGTCACTGGCGCCACTTTCAAACTTCCTCTTACATACTCATACCTTATCTTATGCATTCTAGTCACTCCACACATCCACCTTAACATTCTCATCTCCGCTGCGTGCAATCTTTTTTCATCCGTCCCTTTGGCAGCCCAACACTCAGATCCATACAATACGATAGGTCTTATGACCGTTTTGTTAATTTTCCCCTTAAGTTTAAGGGGCATTCGCCGATCACATGTGGTTGCGGTGACCTGTCGCCATTTCATCCATCCTGCATTTATTCTGTTCCTCACATCCCTGTCAATCTCACCATCATTCTGTACTACTAAAATCGGAGCAGACTGGTAGGGATACACCATCTAAGGCAATCGGTATGAAATTGGACCACCGAAGTCACAAAACAGATGCTCTGTTTTGGTCCTGCTGATCTTCAGTCCGACACTCTCCACAGTCACACAGAAAGGTCGAAATAAAAATTTCGTGTGTAATACTCGTTTTATTGTGAGTTTACATTTATGCATGATTATACCAAAACGGTCTCCCCATAAATTGTCTACACATTGGCGTCTCAACCGTGAGGAAGAAAACATTTATTACGCGCCTAAAATTACTAAGCCTCAGAAGCAACGTCGATGCCAGCTGTAAACATTTACGACCAGTTTCAAATATCTCCGGTAACGTGAAAGGGTGTCCTTAGAAACAATATGATCCAAAAAATGTATTATTAGTGGTATGATACATCAATGCGTTATTAAGAGTAGAGCTTTGCGTTTAATAGTCCAAATTAATTGATTTATCAAACTTCACAAAAAAAAACCAATTGTTAACCTACTTAAATCATCAGATACCAATATTAAGGAACTAAGGGATTCAAATGTTTCGGACATAATATGTCTTAACGGCTCAATTACTAGACTGATGGTTATTGTTGAAATATTTTAAAGTAACCTAATATATAAAAAAAATACGTCTTTTTATTATAGATGGAAGCTACAAGGACGGCTTTAATTTTGACACTGACAAACTATGTTAGTTTAATATAAATAACTATTGAATCGACTGAAGACAAAAATAATAAAATTGTGTGATACAATTTTTGAATCACATCGTACATTGAGATATTTTGAAATCGGTCAGAAAAGAGAGCTTACATCGGAACTGTATAGATAAATAATAATAACTAGAAAGTTACTTACGAGTTCCGAGACGAGGGGTATTGATTTCCTTCTAGGTCGGATGTCGGGCATGCTGTCGATGTTGCTGTAGAATGGGTTATCTCCAGGATGCCTATTAAAAGTTTGAAAACATAATAGAATTAGCTCATTAGCAATACATTTTCTTACCATTCACTTTTACTTGCACCTTTTGAAAACATTCGGACAAACCTAAAAATTCAGAACAATTTATTTGTACCAAGAATGTAGTATTTGGAAAAAATATGTAGATTAATAAATATCAATTAATGTCATGCTGTAGACAAAAAAAAAGTGGTTTTTTTTTAATTAGCAGTTTTCTCTAATTTTTCAATTTACTGTAACATATCTATGGTCACATGATATGTGTGCAGATTTTATAACATCAGTCATCACATACCCATTGCCGCGTCCGCCTTGCTCGTTGAATCCACCGGAGCCATTCTAAAAACAAAAATAAAAAACATTAAAACCTAAACAAAACAAAAAAACTAAAAGGCAACATTTTATTTTAAAACCAAAATCTGAAAAAACATATACAAAATTCATTTATTCGATCAATTATTAACACTGTTAAGCTTTCAAGTGTCGTGTTTTAATTAACTCTTGACACAGCAATTAAACATTGATCGAAAGTACAAAACAATTATTTCAAAGCTTAACTATGGAGATTTAAATTATTAATACCAATACATAAATTCATAATGAATACTGATGCTGCTGGGTTGAATTATGGACATGCCATTTTGATTAATATCCCTAAAACATTGCTATGAAAGCCACGAACACAACACTGTCCCAAATTCTAAAAGAACAACCTATGTTTTCATAAAATAGTAAAAATATTTCTGCTCAAACGTTCCCTATTCGTATAACTTCATTTAACACTTAGTTCAAACATCTAAGACCCGCTAAATATATTTAAGTGCCAGCTAGTTTTTTCTTGTGTGTGTAAGCTATACGATTATCTAAGCCATAATGAATACGTAATGTTGTGTGGGTATTGAATGTATTGTTCACTTTAAATCTGAATTTATTTGATGTTATGGTATTGAATTTCAATAAAGACGGTCAAGTGCGAAACTTGGGCCCTGAGGCTTCCGTACCATTGGTCGTGGGTTTGAATCCCAGTCGTGCACCAATGGATTTATAAAAAATAATAAAAGTTCTAAGTGTAGGAATTGACAAACTAAGAGGTTTTTGATTTTTGCCATCCCCATAAAAATTATACATTCATTGCCATATCTTTTTAATGCATTAAGCTAGAGCTTTGATTTTTTTAGGGCATCATAAGCCTACGGACCTCAATAGGTGGTATACATTTCAAGTTGATACCTTTATTCGATTCTGAGAAGAAGGGTCTTGACAGACGGACAGACAGACAGACGGACAACAAAGTGATCCTATAAGGGTTCCGTTTTTCCAAATGAGGTACGGAACCCTAAAAATTAAATGCTCACTTTTAAATATGATATGGTTATTAAGGTAAATATTTGAAAAGTTTATATTTTGTATATTTGTAGATTATGTGGCATTTCGTAACAAAATATAATTTTAATTACTAGTAAATATAACGATCTCTTTTCACGTGATATGGAGTGATATGAAACTGAATGAACTTTGTACGTGAAATGCTTTCGAAGCCAATAATTTATTATTAGTTAGCATATAAATAATTAAATTTATTGTTGAATAATTAGAGCAAGTACAAGTAACTGACATTTTTATTCTGATTTATATTTAATACACGCTGAAAAATCCACCCATACAAATTATACAATCAAGACACATCTCGAGAAAAACAACTGATAGCAAAATAAAAAGTACAAAATAATAAATAATTATTATTATTGAGCCCAGGTTAGTTAGTATAGTTTACCCTATCAGCTAAATAATTTAGAAATAGCTTCCGCTCGCGACTTTATTTGGGTGGTACTCGGACAAAAGTAACCTGTGTAATTTTTTTATTCCAGGCCAATACTATATATGCCACATATATTTCCAGTCCTTTCAATGGTTATGGCGTAGTGATTGAGTAGCAAACATACATAATTCACAAAACTCTACAAATTATCGCTTTTAGTAGTAGTAAGATACTTTACTTACTTAACATTACTTAATTCCGGACATATTCACACAATCAACTGATCCCAAACTAGGCATAGCCTGTACTATGGGTACCAGAGACTGATATACATAATAGATAAATATTTAACACCCAGACACAGAACAAACATCTGTGTTAGTCACAAATGTTTGTCCAGTGCGGGGATCAAACCCGCGACCTCTAGCGCAGAAAGCAGAGTTACTACTAACTGAGCTATGAGGCCAGTGAGTAAGATGGTGTAAAAAAGAAACGAAAGAAAAATTCAGACGAATAATTAAGAAACGAAATAAATAGCCCGTTACGTGTACTTGCTGAGTCTATCTAGGAATCAATAATTCTATAAATGTTATGCATAATATACACAAAGGTAAACCTACAATACTGTGTATATTTCGATTAATAATTTGTATCCTAACATGTCGTGTAAACATTTTATTTAAGCGAATTACAATTAGTTTTATACCATTTTGTATTTGAGAAAGAGCGACGTTTTATAAAAAAAATAATATATTTTTTTATTCATATTTCTTTAAACCTAGCCGGAAAATACCTAATTATTGCCTTAAATAGGTCGAGCATTAGCATGTATAGTTGAGTATAGTTTTATGAAAAGAGCACCCTATGCTACTAGTACAAATACAAGTTGAAGACACAATTACATGTACGGTTGAAAATAAGAATAATTTTTCACAACCACAGTTTAGTAAAACATGGGTTTCTGAAACAGAATCGACCCTTACACCGATTAAATATTTCTATTAATAGGTATTCAATAAAATAATTGTATGAATGGACCTATTCTAAAAATTCTACAATCTAATAGTTTAACGTTCATTTTTCGTTAGTTTAATATAGTAAAAGCAGGTTATATATTTTTTGCAATGGCAAAGAGATATCAGTCTACCTATAGTTACGCTCACGTATTCGGCAACATATTTCACTACGATAATTTACTTAGCTCTTAACTCTAATTTCATGGAATTTTTGCATGAGGTAACTTACACCTGCTGTTACTTTATCCTTTTCTGTGGAAGGCGCTGTCTCAGTAGCAGGCGAGTCCGTCGTCTTCTCTTCTGCTTTTCTATCCTTCAATGCTTTAAGAAGCTTCCATTTACTCCCGACAGGCGCATCTTGTTGTTGTGGAGGCTCTCTAACTGGAGGTTCCTCGGCAATTTCTGGCATATCATAGTCATCATCTAAGTCATCGCCACTCAAGACAGGGCTGTCAGGACCCGATGTTTCACCCGAACCTGAATCGTCGGCATAAGATTTATCATCGTCATATTCTTCATCGTCCTTGATGTCATCAACAGTCTCTTCGATCGAGGGGAAAGTCGTGATATCTTTCCAAGTTTCTTTTGGAGACTCGTCATACTTTGTTTTAACAGTTGCCGTTTTTAATTTTAGTTCTCTGAGTACGAAGGACATTTTTTCTTTTAAGTTTTCTTCAGGCTCTTCACTTATTTCTTCAAATTCTGGCTCTTCTGCCAAAGTTTGTTGTCTTTCCAGTTCAAATTGAGATTGATGCTCCATTTCTTCTAATTTTCTTAGTTCATAACAGTACCATTCATCTTCGGAATCAATACTATCTTCCGTACTTTGTCTTCTTGAAGATACTCTAGAACCGCTCCTCCATGAATGCGTGCTCCTGCTATCGTCATCGTCATGTTTATTTGGAATTTCCAAGCTCTGCTGATGTCTTGGTTGAAATTTATTATGTACGCCGCGTGTACTTTGAATAGATGGACTTCGCTCTGGTAACATAGAAGGTTCCTCTAAAACAGTACTACTTATAATTTCCGGGGTTGGTGGAGTAGTCTTAAAGGGCCTTTTCTCTCTTTGATTTTTACTTTCGTCGATAACATCTTGTTGTAGCTCTTGTTCACGTTTGGGTGGAGAAGTGTCGATGATTTGATCATCAGAAACTGATGAAGACTTTCGTAATCGGTATTTTCCTAATGCTCTTGACACTGCAAACTCTTGTGATTCTTGCCTTCTTCCGTTATAGGCCTTATTACTATCAGTAGATCCATCTTCTGAGGGGGTTGTAATTGATTTTTTGACATCACCAACAGTTGCAAAAAGTGAAGCAGGAGATTGGTTATCTTCTTTCTCCTCTTCCTCATCATCAAATAAATCTACATTCGATATGTCAGTATCAATATCTAGTTTTTCAAGATCTTGTATTTTGTCCTGTTTCATTTGACTAACGCGAGCAAAATGAAAGTCGATATCATCACTTTTATCTCGAGGTAAGTTCACGTTTGAGGGGAATTCATTTTCTTCTACAATACATTCATTATCATCAATTTCATGAAATCCTTGTTCTTGTAACTCCTGAATTAATTGTTGTTGTTCAATAATATCTTGGTTGTTCGCTTTTCGTTGTTTGGGTTTAGGTGGCACTTTAACAAACATGTTACTTTCGTGATTTGAATCTGAAAATACGCTGTCACTGTCTTCGGACTGAGCACTAGACCGGCCACCGGACCATTCTGTTTCTGATGTTTCAGGATCCGATAAAGACTGATGGCTTGCTTGATTTTTCCGTCTCGCTTTTTGTAACAAGCCAGACATTGAAGCCACTAAATGATATTTCTTTTTTCTCCTTTGTGCTGATAATATTCTTTCTTTCAGAGATTTTTCTTGTTGTTGTTGTTGTTGTTGGGGCTCTGTTGTATCAACATCAGTGGGTAGTGAGTGTGACCGATGCTTTTTAGGTAAATGAAGATCTGGTAACCAATGAGTCATGGAAGACATCGCCGATTTCAATGAAGAAGTTCGTTTTGGTTTCTTTTGCTGTTTCTCGTGTGTTCTTTCTCTATCAGCCGCAGTACTTTTCAGGTTAGTTGATATCGATAAATACCCAGACTCCGAAACTAACATGCCACTTGAGTCAACGTATTGCTCTTTTCTTATTCGTGACGAAGAGTCTGGTTTGTCATATCCTTGATTTTCGAACGCCACACTGCCATTCCTTTGATCGTATTGCTGTTGTTTGAAATATTCTTGTTGTAGCTGATTCTGAAATTGTTTTCTTTCAGCTATACTTAATGAATGTGATTTAAGGCTAGACGTCTCCATTGAACTAGAAGGGGAACTTCTGCCACCTTGCCAAGATAGTTGATCATCTAATGACGTCCGTTTAGGTGAGTCGTATCTACTTGAAGTAGGATAATAAGAGAGTGCATCGGTAAGATTACCAGGTGGGTATCCTCCACGACCCGTGGGCTTATAACCATTCTGGTAAAAATGTGGATCATTTGCTCCCATCGTATTTGCTCTAGGCAATGGTCTTTTATTGACATTTGGTGCTGACATCACTACAGTTTGAGCATGATAACTGGGTTCTGGAGGATATGCATCTACTGTGGTCCTCTCAACAGGTTCTTGAATTTCATTTCTATCTAATAATTCGGAAAAATTTATATCTTCTGACAACATTCCTCTAGGCGTGCTATAAACAGTAGTAAATACTGGTTGTCTATTACCGGCAACTGAATAAATTGACGGAGCTTCGTTGCTATAGTAGTAATCTGGTATACTACTATTTTGAGTATTTTGATCAGGTGTTGAGTAAGGTAACTGATTTTTTAGGTATTCACTTTCTACTTTTGCTTGAAGATTAGTAAAGTCTCTAGAACCACGTGAATTTTGAGGCATTAGCTCTTCCTTTCCTAAGTTATAATCGCTTTTATCCTGTTTACTTTCAAACATATATGAGTCCACAAGTGTTTCTAAATAAGGCTTAGAATCTACATCATACGTCAGCCTTTGAACGGACTGCGGCGAAGATATTCTCATTTTATGAGGATCATGGCTACTATGGTGAGAAATTCTGCCTGTCTTTGGAGAACCGGGGCTTTTTTCTAAGCTAGACCAACCACTCATGGAAGATAATCCAGAATCTGATTTGGCAGCCACGATATTAGCGCTGTCTCGTTTCAAATGTTTAGGTGATGTTTTGGGTGATTTTGGTGATCTGGGACTCAGTCGCATGGCATCGGAAGGAATCGTACTATTCGTGGAAAGCATTGCTGGATGTGGTGGCAAATCATTTTTATCGCCTGAAGGGAACAGTGCCCCTCCATTTGGTGGTGCTGGTGGTGGTGGACTGGGAGATTTCCGTAGTCTACTCTCTTCATAAGCTTGTTCAAGTCGGTTTTCATTAGGTCCATTATATATCTCATGTATTGATAAAGGAGAATTAGGCTCTGCGCTTGATTTGTATAAATCATTTAATGGCGACATTCCCTTATTAGGATAGTAACTATGTCTGGAAGGTTCAGTTATCTGAAATGATGAGCCATATTCAAATCTTTCTCTCGAGAGAGCACTAGGCGATTTGCTAGATTTTGCTGCATTGATCTCTGCATTAGCGACTGCAGAACTGTAAGCGAGGCGTCCAGTTACTGTGGTGTAAGGTTCTGTCGAAGTTCTTTCAGGAACAAATTTTCGACGAGGTGATAGAGTAGGTTGTAAGTAATCACCCTTTCTATCTATCAGGTTATTATCGGTAAGTGACAGCCTTGAAGGGGATTTTTCCCTTGACATTGATTCTTTTGGCGTTGCGAGCATGAAATCGTCAAAAGTTTTCATCATATCATTGATGGCCCAGTTTTCGCCGCCCACATAAACACTTTTCAATTGTTCATCAATTATGTTACCGTCTTCAACGAGTGTTTTTGCTTCTATATCTCGATCATGTTTATTAGATTTAGTTTCGGGACTAAGAAGCATTTTCAAGTCTTTTAATTCTCTAGAATCTTTATGTAACTGTGTAGTGAGCCTATCTAATTCATGTAATTTATCTACTGTTATTTGATCTATTGTACTTAAAGTAGACAAGTGTACCAAATCTCTTTCGCTTATTTCAGGCCCACCCTGAATTCCACAATAGTTTTTGTAATCCGTTGCACTGTACACTTGCCTTCCATTTGCACCTAACAAATCTAAATCCGGTTCTTCCGGAGCTTCCCATATCATATCTAACTGTGATGGTGGCCTTGATGTTTCTTCGCACACAAGATCATCTCGATACGCTTGATTTAAGCTCTTATAAAATGCTTCGTCCGATTCTAAAACTTCGTCTGTAGGAACTAATAGCACAGAACTTCGTCCTATGTCTAGACCCTCTTCTATTCCATCTTCAACGGTTCCGTTCCCTAGTATTTCTCTGATGACTTCGAGTCGTGTCATCGGATCTCTACCCGTAACTGTCCGACATGTATAAAAATCAAGTAGGGTAGATATGACACCCTGTTGGTCTGCGAGTAAAGCCTCGAGCCTCTCCAGGCGCTCCCACATGCGGACATACTCCTGACTGAGCAGATCGAGAGCTCGCCAGGCGTATTTGAGTTCCGTCTCGAGGATGTTGAGGCGGGTCCCGAGTCGTTCCATGTAGTCGCTGATGATATAGTCCCCGGAATAGGGCGGCAGGTCAGGCGGCAGGGCAAGGGAGCCACAGTCGTCCATATCGACCTCGGCACCCCCACTCCCACCGGCCTCGCTTCCCTCCATCGCGCCGCTTGCGCCGGCCCCGCCACTGTCGTGAATATCGCGCATCATCTTCGTATCGGAAAGTGGGATTCACGTAACATTTTTCACTATGAGTCATCCCATATCGTTTTATTATTTGCACTTTTCACACAAAACCGTCCTGATTGTTTGATTGTCACTAACACCATTGTTTCACTTCTTAAATATA
The DNA here is from genome assembly GCA_947579855.1 of Anticlea derivata. Lineage (NCBI taxonomy): Eukaryota > Metazoa > Arthropoda > Insecta > Lepidoptera > Geometridae > Anticlea > Anticlea derivata. The sequence goes on along the minus strand of OX388271.1, from coordinate 7,854,212 downwards.
TTTGTTCATTGTTTTTTAACACTTTTTTTACAACTGTTCCTGAGTACTTGATTAATACTTTGTATCACGGATTGCTTTTGATTACATCAAATTACTTATTTAATTGGAGTATTTAGTTAATCACTTCACTGTAACGATAGATCGATAGTTAGGTATTTGTTGGGCTCCACTGGTTTGGACATAAGGAGGCTTATGTTCACTCCAGTGTCAAGGGTTAAAAGGAATACCTCGGCGGAACAAGTAAACTTCAAAATCTTTACCGACCCGAATTCGTCAGGAGAATGAATATAGCTTTCATAACATTTGCTAAGACGAATTTCGTGAGTGAAAGTTGACGTGTTCCTGTGTGAGGCAGCTAAGCGGTTCGCATTCGATTCCACGTGAGAAAATTCGTCTCAGAGGTGGAAGGCGTCGCTCGGCAAGGAAAGGAAATAGGATGAAACGAAAGGAAATTAATGCCGAGTTCCACCACCGCCTCGCTTAAATTAACCTTGGGGTTATCGGATTAGGTGAGTAGGTTTAGCCGGTATCGATTTGGGTAAACAAAACTTCGAAATGACTTCATTTTGACGGTAAGCCTTAGGTATTTATTCCTTGGAGGAGCGCGTGCCGAAACCACGCTTTCTTAGCGCCAACTACGTAAATGAGAAACGTCTATAGGGCGGAACGTGCCCGGCTTACGGAAGAGGGAATGCCTTTGACACCATATAGAAATACTTGGAGGATCGTAGATAGCGTGGTATGTAGGAATACCTATCCAAACAATGTTAGAGAACGCTGTGTTCTGTGAGGGTAAAATACGTTATGGGGGCATTGTGTAAAGAAGACATATATTACCCAAACATGCGCACTACGCTCTTATCAAACCATAGGAAGCCAGTGCCCTAAGCACGAATTATTTACGATAGCGTTACTCTTACGTTACTATAATACAAGTCAAATATTAGCCAAATAAATATTTTAATGTTGATTAGCTAATATCAGACATTTGCTATCGTATCGTAACTCGATTGTGAATTATTCGTTTTCAGGCCACTGGTTATTCCAAGTTCACGCGAACTATTTCGGTAAAGTTCAAAAAAGTAGGTTTTTTTTTTTTTTAAATATTCCGGACCTATTCACACGGTCAACTGATCCCAAACTCGGCATAGCCTGTACTATGGGTACCAGAGACTGATATATATATAAATAATAGATGCATATTTAACACCCAGACACAGAACAAACATCTGTCTTTATCACGCAAATGTTTGTCCAGTGCGGGGATCGAACCCGCGACCTCTAGCGCAGAAGGCAGAGTTACTACTAACTGAGCTATGAGGCCAGTCAAGACTTTTGTAGGTAAAGTAGAAAAATAAATGTTGTAGAGAGTAAAATAGATTTTAGCTTTGAAAGGGAAAGGTCTATTGATTTATTATTCCAAGGACACGATATCAACAAAACGTAAAGAAACCTCGACGTGATTTCCTAGAAATACGATGTTCTTACAACGTATTTCGTCGTGACCTACCTGTTATTAAATATTGCCGCCCCTATTCGCCCTCGAGGACAATAAACGATTTCTTTTTAATAATTTAATCCGCAGCCATACTTTACTGGCGTGCGAAGAATTTCATAGTAAAATAAAAGGAGAGAGAAGAGAAATAAACTATTAAATTTCTTGTCTCTTTTTTTACGAAATTATCCCGACTACAGAGGTAAAATAGATTTATGTTTTAGTAGCTAAATGAACACTTGAACACTTTTAGCCAGGAAAGTACATACTTAGTATTTATAGGCGTCGAATCTGTTTTTGCCCTAAACTATAGTATGACAGCGGTAAAAATTGGTCGTCTCGCTGTCAAATTTAGTCACTTTAGAATAATGCATCCAAAGGCATTGACACCATTGTCTGAATAAGTTATAGTTTTTATATACTTTACGACACGTACGATACTTTTTATTGCTTTCTGGTAAAACAAAAGAGGATTCTCATCATCATTATTATCTTAACATAGGCCACCCCCATGGATTTCCAGGAACAATCATTTGTGGATGGAGAAGGCAAGACCGAATGTCGTGGCACTCTTTGGGAGAGGCCCATGTTCAGCATTTAACTTCATCAGGCTGATGATGGTGAAAGTTATTCCATCTACAGAAGACTACAAGTTTCGGCTGGTTTGTAAACTTTATAAATCTCTGTTATAAACTTACTGGCATCCAACAAAAAACATTCCATTTTTCCAAAAAAACCTCAACACCCGCGGTCTACAAATCCAATTATTGTTAAGCAAAAGTTTTGGTACATTTTGGCCAGAATCCAACCTTTTCAATTGGCGATTGCCATCCCAAGGCACTTTTCGTCTTGTTCATTTGCACTAATTTAATTTGTGTGTTTTTTTTTGTTTTTGATAGAGAAGGCTCAAGACCGTTCGTCATGGCACTCTTAGGGGGAGGCCTATGTTCAGCAATGGACTTAATCAGGTTGGTGATGATGAAGATGATGAATTTGTGGAAAAAAAATACAATTTCTTAGTAGTTACATTTGAGGCATATACTGAAGTGAAACCCTAAGGGGGAGCAGCGGTTGAAGTTCGTATGAAAATCATGCGAACGAGTCACGCGTTGCGGGGGATTTCACTAGTATTTTTTATAAGAACAGATGTAGTGAAAAAAAGGGCGTTCGATATAATGAGTTAGAGAAAAGCTCTAGATGTAAGCTGAATTGCTGGCAATTTTTTACTAATATTATTTATTTTTGTTCAAAGTCAAAGGTTATTATTTCAATAAAATCACTAGGATCACTTTGTTGGTAGAATAAGCCCCTTTTCGGGATAGTATACTACATAACACGTTACTAAAGTTCTATTTATTCTACACCTTGACTCGCGTGCGGTACGTCCTATGGGTATAAAAGTTTAATAATGTGCGCTTATAATTATAGGTACAAAGTAGGCCACTAGACTTAATTGGCTGTGTGTGGTTGTATGTAAGGGGTGAGGGGTCACGACTCGACTCGAGGCAAGTGCTACATTGTTATTTTGAACTGAGAAACTAATCAAGCAAGCTGTTTGATTATTCATAAATTATAGCTTCAAATGTACTTAAGCTTAATTAATTAAGACGTTGCACACGATAATCAGACTGTACAATTGTACAGTCGCCTGCATTCAGATGTAAAAATAAATATGTAAACACCAAAAACTACAAAATTGTGTACCTAACCATCAACTTGTGCCACTTTTAACTTAAGTGTGCACCTACCTGCTTGATTGCCTTGTCTGATTCTTCTAGGCTTGGTCGCGAGGAACAGGCGTAGTTTCACCTAGTTTATAAGACGTTACAAAGTGATCCTAGTGATTTTATTGAAATAAAAACCTTTTGACTTTGACTTTCACTTTACCATCTGCATCTGTAGTGTGTCACCATTTAGAAAATTTTACAAATACAAATGTTTTATTTCCTTAACTTAAGTAACATAGTTTTAACTGTAGTTGATAACTCCTTTTAAGTATAAAAATACCTGTATTATTTAATTCATTGATTTTTAAATATTTTTTCTTTATATTATGAAATACCCAACTTTAAGAACTGGCCTAATCAAACGGGTTTTCCTTTATCTCCACCTTGAGGGGTAAGATGAGGGTCAACAAACGATTACCTGCACCGATACTTTCAATTTCTTCCCCCAGGGGTTAAGGGATGGTTACATAAATTGTACTGCGTTACAGATTTATGGGAACTTCGCTGTATTAATTTGTAATACGAACAGATTGGTCTATAGATAATGTGAAAACATGCGATATTGTTGTACCTACTGTCCTGCCAGCTTATGGCCTGAAAAGGTCAAATCGTTTCACTTAATCAAACATGCATAGATTCATTTCTGTCGTGCGTTCCAAGTACACAGTTTTTCACTTGATTCAATTCTGCCCGACACACATCTCTTACTTCATTCACAGTCACTTCATTCTTCATCAATTCTTCGTACTCTCATATTGTTCACTTCAGTAGTTAGCTAATTATGATGGCGACTGTACCTTAACCTTTCAAATAAAATAAAAATAACACCCAATACAGAGTCCCATGAATATTCCCAACTAGAATTGCATGTTTCATGGATTTCAGAAACGACGATCAGGAACATAATTAGTTGAACAATTTCAGATTTCTTACCATGTTTTAGCAGCTTTTACCTTTTTTTGTAACTTTTGCAAGTGATATGTAAAGCTTTGCCGGAGCTTTATAAGGAGGTAACAAGGTCGCCAACTCGAGGTTGTTGTCACATAAAATACATAATTCACAAAGCTCATGCAAAGTAACAAAATTATCTCGGAGACTTGGCAGACATACAAGTTATATCTGTACAACTTTCTTTCCGGTTTATGACGTGTGCATCTTTGCAACTTAACCAACAAATTATGAGGAAGTTTAATGTTTCCACAAATTGCTTGAAGAATAAGTACAAAGAAAATAGAATTATGTGTATAGACTTGGAATAATGAAGATACTTATATATATCCAAATACAGAGGGCTATGTATTAAACAGTCTGTATATGTATGTTTACCAGTGCAAAATTAATATTGTTTTCAATACGTCATATAATATATGACGTACATACGTATATATTTGTCATTAGTATGAATAGATAGTGTTTTTTTTCCGCTTCCAATGATGTCTTTTTCATTTATATTCACTGAACACACGAGTGTAAATACGGATTTTCATGTTTTTTTGCTCTCTTGTAAAATTAAGTTTTTCATATTACCGCTTTATTCGCTTGGGACGTCGATATGTCGGAAATTTCGTATTAAATGAGAAGGCTATAGAATTGCATTTAAAAATATAAATTTAAGCACCATAACGTTTATTTTAAATGTATTTTTTGATAAGTAGTTCAGATAATATTTTTACTCACAAGCTATAAATAAAATATGATTCATAACATACTTCAGTACTAAAACTAGCACAACACGTTCCCAAACTAAAGTAATCCAACAGACACGCGTCCCAATAGATGTTTTATCAGAAAATTGAAGCCATTCTAAAACAAACTTCAACAACGCTGGACACCCTATTTCGAATACCAAAAGCTGTTGGAGCGTTTTGTTTATAGTTTCGTTGATAGTTTGGTATAGTTTCGCTTGCATTGGTGATTTTATTCAAGTGATTGTAAAACACAAAGACACTATACTGGCCAAATTGAAAAACGAGACGTTATGTGCCTTACCATGACCTTACATGATGTTTGTACCTGTGTGTAATTGGTAAGATGTCCTTGTGGTGTACAATTAATCTATCTATCATGACGGCTTAATGCCATTCAAATGCAAGAACAAAGTTATTGGCCTCACTACATACTATGGAATGCTACTGCAAAATATAGGCATGTGCCATATGTAGTCCGCTGACTACCCCTTTTAGACATATAGGATTGAACTAGCTAGAGATCTTTGAGGATAGAAGTCCTAAGTATATTTATTTTGTGCAACAAATCATGCCTAAATATAACAAAAAAAAAACATGGCACATACCCACATTTTACAGTAGTAAGTATTCCATACGTGACAAGTTGCGAGCCCATTGCCGCTTCAAGAATACCGATTGGTTTCCTCGGGATATTTTCCTTTACCGTTTAAAGCACGTGTTAATGCGAACTAATTTTTTTAAAATAGAAACCCTCATTGGGCCATCTTCGAATCCATGACTTTCGGAACGATAGTCGGGGAATATCCTACTAGGCCAAGACCGCTTTATTCACAGCCTATACATAATTTATTGAATCTATGCCAGAATCGGTCACACATTGACTTGCGGTCCAATTGGAGTGCATAAGGTTAAGCTGATGCTTTTTGGCAAGTGTTCAACACCAGATGTGAGCTGAAACATTTTTGCTTTCCGGGTCTCTGCCAGTCAACGACCGGGAATACTACCACGGGATATCTTTTGTTCAGAGATTTCATACACTTGCTGTCGATCTTAATCGATAGGTGATGTTAAGGTTTACAGTCAACTAGTTTGATTTGTAGCAGAAACGCAACGCGTCATCGCTAGACCGGCTACTAGATCTGCCAGATAAATTATAATTTATCAGCTTTCCGATCACAACCATAGGTCAATCTTAAGAGTTTTGACCAAAACTTTCGAAAACAAACTGTTTATGTTTATATTTGTTATCACTATAACAAAATATAAATTGTCGATACATTTGAGAACTTACATAAATAATGTTTGTTATAATAGAAATGCGAAAGTGTGTTTGTTTATTTGTTGGCTAGTTTGTCCTCCATTCATGCAGCAACAGAGCAAAGGATCGACGTGCTTTTTAGCAAGGATATGGTTAAGCGCCGGAAAGTGACATTAGGAAACTTTTTATCCAATTACCACGCGAGCAAGGCCGCGTGCATAAGCTGGCGCAAAATAAAAGTCATTTAGCCATTGTACAATTAAAGATTAATCAACGATGTCTCAACAAAAGGGAATGACGTCAATAATCGGTTTAGTTTGAAGAAGAACGGAAGACCAGCGCTTTGGTATGAGCTGGGGTGCGATTGTGTAAGCTTAATGGGGATGAAGTTCGTAAATTTGAGGACGATTCTATCAAATTTAGCGACAACTGAAGATTTTCAATCATGAAATGGAAGAAGCTTAGATCTTGAAGTTTTACCGTGTCAAGTTTGGAACGTTTTAAATGTTGCTAAGATTGTTAAAATCACCCTCAAAGTTACGAACTTCATTGCCATTACGCATACGCAATAGGCATGCTGGTCTGCCCTAGCACATGCTGAGTGGTGGCCATTTTTGTAACCATGAGGTTGAATTTCATTTTTTGTATTGTGTTATGTTAAGTCTGATTGTGTTGGTAACAAAATAAACGTTTTTCGATTCTATTCTATTCTATAAAAGGCTCTACAGTGGCCTACAAATCAAACTTGTTGACTGTACCTCCTTCATTGCTGCATTATATCGTATTCCCAATCAGTTAATGTATATAAAAAGCATTGTGCTTAATCACTGACAGAAAGCGCACAGCCTAAACCGCTAGTTGTAGAAACTTATTCGAAGGCAGTTTCCTGCTGTAGTGAAAGGGTGCACTAATAAAGGAGTTTCCGAAACTCTACCGCTAAGGGGGTGCTGTGGGGGTTGAAGTTTGAATGGAAATAGCTTCACGTAAACTGAAACAAGCGGGTCCCACTAGTGTTATAATAAAAGCTGATTTTGAGTTGCTACTTCCGGGAGTAAGGGGTATATATAGGTCATACAAAAAATATACTATGGAATGTGAGGTAAAAATCAAGCCCCATTTGAGTTTTGAACTGGACTCTATGTCATACAACAAAGCCACACATATTAAAAATTTGAAACGTGCTAGACAATAATTTCCCTAATAAATATGAGAGGAAGTGAAAGAGAACTATTGTGTAAACTGTGGTGCAAGGCGGAAGCAGCTGTTGGCAATTGTTCAAAGAGTGCCAGATGCTCGCTCGATTTTTGCGTAGCGATCCATGGCGGAACGAGGACATATTTCCCGTTTCGTCCCATGTTTGGGTGTGTTTATTGTAATGGAATTGCGTGAACTTTTTTAAGGTATTTTTTCTTAAATCTGAAATATTGAAGCTTAGGTTTTATTTAATTTTTGCACTGGACAAAGATTTGTGTGATAAACACAGATGTTTGTTCTGAGTCTGGGTGTATAATATGTATCTACTATGTATATCAGTCTCTGGTACCCATAGTACCAGGCTATGCCTAGTTTGGGATCAGTTGACCGTGTGAATATGTCCGGAATATTTATTTATTTATTATTTATTTATTTCTAATGATCCTACTAATATTATAAATGCGAAAGTTTGTGAGGATGTTTGGATGTTTGTTGTTCAATCACGCCGTAACGGCTCAACCGATTTCGTTGAAACTTGAAATAGATAAAGTTCTTTACCTAGAACATCATATATGCTACTTTTTATGTAGATACCACGCGAGCGAAGCCACGGGCCGAAACTTGTTGTGACATAAAACAAAAAAATTCAAGACTAACCAACGTTTTAAAACCAGCAGATTATATGTACCGTAATGCGGAAATATACTTGGAATTTTTTTGTCTATTACTTCCAGTATTCAATTATTTTTTCTAAAAGAAAATATACTTCAAAAGGTCGTTTTCAACTTCAGACGTGCAAAATCCTAGCAAATTGTTAATTCGAAGAGAATAACTTTTCAAACTAACTGTTAAACTCGTTGTACAGAGACGCTACAAAGATTTTTTTGTTTTAAGAATACAAGAAGCATTTTAATGTTTATTCAGTACCAGAGAGCGATGAATTAATTAATGAACAAAGAGTTCAACTTAACTTTAAGAAAGTGAGACCAAGGGATACTACTAGATTATAACTTTTATACAAAAATAATCAGCATCTTGGCCGTGGTGGCCCCGGCTGAAGAATAGACCCCTCCATGTCTACTTAACAGCGGATGTCGTAAGAGGCGACTAAGGAAAAAAAGCTAGGGGATGGGCAGTAGCGTCCCTCATTTTAACAACGATAGCTCTAACTGCTCTCGCCATCCCGCATGCCCAGCGTGGTGAGTATGGGCAAATCCCCTCACATGATAAGGATTTGCTGAGCGACTTACTATCATTTGGGCGGAATTTGCCCATATATGTTATCTGTGCCCATACTCACCATGGAACCCACCGTTGCAACAATACGCTGCTGCCCATCCCCTAGATTTCCGTTAGTCGCCTGCTACGACATCTACGGGTAGGTGGATGGAAACAGGCCTATTCTTCAGCCTTAATGTACACTCAAAATCGACTTTATTAGGAGGAAATAACGATCATTTTGAAACATTTTATAGATGACATATGTTGCGCACCGTTTGAACGCGGTTTAACAACAGAGACAAATACAGCGGATGAATTAATTACTTCGCACTAACGAGCAGTAACTTTAGGGATGTAACTAGCGTTATGAGAGAAGTTTAACTTGAATAACTTTTTCAATTTAGAGCCTAAATAGTACCAACTTTTGAGTACGGGTATTTTAGATGATAGTATTTTATGGAACGTTTCATCACACTAATTAAAAATGCAAAGTAACTTTTTCTCTTCATGTCTCTTTGTCTGTTTGTTATCTTTTCACGACTAAAGGCTACACCAATTTTGATGAAATTTACCAATTTTAGTACAGAAATAGCTTAAACTCTGAGTAAGGATGTTGTGTTTTGTTTTAATGCATTTAACTGATTTCTTATTATTTTCTTCTCTTACGATAATTAATTACTCTGAGGAGGTCGCAAATAAACTTCTTTTTTGTGGGATAAAAACGTATTCAATAAACAGCGAGATTTTCTATTTCTAAATTGGAGCAGCCCGCCTTGGGAGGTACCTCCGTCTTACAGAAGATCGCAGCCAAATAACATTATTTGTTTAAAATATTGTTGTGTTCCTGCCGTGAGTAAGGTTGCCAGAGCTCTTTAAGGGAGGGAGGGTTCGGGGTCGGCAACGTGGGCGTCTCTGGCGGGCCTCTGGTATTGCAATCGCTCATAGGCTACGGTAACCACTTACCAAAAGGTGGGCCGAACGTTGTTTTCCAACTTAGTTGTATAAAAAAAAATAGTATTTCAAGAATTTTTTTTTGATTTATTAAAGGTACCTTATGATAGAACTTAAAGAAATAGTCGAGCTATTTTTAATAAATAAATCTTATTGAATGAAACAGATTTGTACAAAATGGTACTGCCAGTGACGCGACATGTAAACTCTACTACAAACATTACTTGAATAATACTTAAAGGCTTTTCAGTCCTAGAATTCTCAGAAGTCGGAATTTCTCGCAGTAATTTTAAAGTCAGTTCCATGCAGATTTCACTTGGCTCGTAAAATACTACGTTAAGTCTTGGTTTCCACGCGGTTTTTAGGAAACAGCCGTCAGCTAAGACGTTACTAGCGGTTCACTTTACGAGTATATACGTTTCTGACGACGTATATCGACGGCACCGTTCTCTTAGAAAATTAACTTGAATCGCGAGCCATCTGACGTAACAGAAATAGTTCAAGAAAATGAAAATACATTTTCTGAAGGTGCAAAAACGTTTTGATTAATAAATTTAATTTAACATCAAGTAACAGCTCTCTGCAAGGTTTTACAAAATTACTCTTTTCACAACTACAATTTTTAAGAATGCAATTTATATCAATTCAACTGACACTCGACATTTGGCCCGAATTATTTGTTTTTTTTTATTTGTCAAGGCTATTAAATATTAATAAAAACACAAATAAAAAAGTTGTAGCCCAAAACAAACGAAAGAGTTGGCTAGGTAATATTGTTTATGGATCGTCAACAAAAGCGATTTTGAGCATGACTATACTTAACCCTGTGTAGCGAGGTACTCACACTCGACTAGATTGTGTGTTTGATCTGTACCGGTCCGGACCCAAACTTATAGGCTTTGATACTTAGGCTAAAGATAGATTTAAATAGACAAAGACTGTAGTTCCATCCTTGTGTAGATTAGAGGTGATAGGAATTCCAAACACCAAGCCAACGGCACGTAGTACCCTGCTAATCAACAAACGAGGCTCTGGCGCTCCATCCACCAACCCAACTAGTCCAACACCCCGGGTACCGTTCGTCGTGGTACTCTTTGGACGAGGCCTGTGTGCAGCCGTGGACTTCATCAAGCTGATGATGAGGACCATGCTTGTAGGTAGTTCCACGTTTTTTTTATTTTAGCTTTGTGTATTTTTCAGGTAGTTTTTTTTATTTTTTTTATGCAACTAAGGTGGTCAAGAAGCATACGGCCCACCTGTTGGTAAGCGGTTACCGTAGCCTATAAGATATCTACATAGATACCTACTTATGTGTTGTTGTTTGTACTGTATGTTATCTGTGTTAAGTCTACCTATCTCCCTATCGTTAACCTTTATTCTATTGTTTTTTGTGTCTTCTGTCTGTGTTTGTCAAAATAAATTTATTTCATTTCATTTCATTTTCATTTCATTTATAAGCGATTGCAATACCAGAGGCATCACGCAAGAATTGCCGACCCCTCACCCCTCTTTGTGAGAGACCGGTGCCTGAAATATGTTTAAAAAACCTGTGCTATAGGGACACCGGGCCCCATGTCGCTGGTCAACTTAGGTACCGTAACAATTTATTATGAGCTAACTATGAGGGTTTGTATGTAGATTTGTTAGACCATAACTCTCGAACCGTCAATTCAACCTGCATGATACTTTTATACGACGTGGACATCGTGAGATCTCAGTTCGGGGCAAACCACTTCAGGGCAAACCACTAGTGTATATAAGCAATAAATAGAAAACGTGCCAGCATTTGCTTTATGCAAAATCGAATTAACATAACGATGTACAATACTACAAGGTGATTCATTACATGTATACCATCCCGAAAGGGGGTTTATCTGTCAACAAAAAGAAATTATATTAGCGAAAAAAACATCGATATTTTCATTTTTTTTTTTTTTTTTCACTAACTTTCTCAAATTAGTAACCTTTAAAACGAATACCTAAACGTACAAGAAGTTCGAAATAAAGATTGCTTCCTAAAACCGCTGATTTATTGAGTTTGACCTGATTTGACCCCAAACAAGCTGATTTTCGCATAGAGTTTTTTTCAATGAAAAATGTCGAATTTCCAAAAGTCGTAGAACAAACTTTATTGCTAATTACTTGTAGAATAAGCCCCTTTCGGGATGGAATACATATTATGACTCACCTTGTATATACCACGTACCTTCCATGTTACCATGCTACAGAGATAATTAGAGAAGATTAGGGAAGGAGCTTATGTAAACCATTATCATTTGTTTTATGTACAATGTTCAAGTACTAAGCCAGGCTACCAGTGCTTAGGATATATATACCAAGGTAACAACGAACCTGACACCAAGATGATATGATCATAATGTTTTTGGGTACTGGCAATGAATTAATTAGGCAAATAATAATTATGTTGCCATAAATATATTTGGTAAGGTTGTCTATTAGCTTTCACCATCATCATCATCAGCCTGAAGAAGTCCACTGCTGGACAAAGGCTCACTCCAAAGAGTTCCATGACGGTGATGATGACGATGATAAAACGGTGAAGGAAAACAACGTGACGAAACCTAAGTATCCCTAAAGCGGCGATGAACTTGCAATCCGTATGGAATACTCACTACTGCTAAATGATCTGATATGCCTCTTAGCCATTTTTAATAATCTGATTGCCTCAAGATCTGTGTGGATGTCTTGGTAGACATCCTCTCAGATCTCGAGGCAATCAGATTCAGATTCTTAGAGATCAAAATCGAGAAGCATTTTTTTATCCCTCGCTATTTTTGCTCACAAATATTAGGTATGCATTAGTTCGGTAGCCAGCATGGTTGTACAGTGGTTCAGAAAAGGGACATGAAACTTCTAATCCGTCAGTGGACATTAAGCTTTCCGGAAATCTGTACAAATAACAAGCATACCTAAAAAAAATATATTAATAATGAACTTTTTCTCCCACCCATGAAATTGGACAAAATCATAAAGCGTAATGACAGCATCACACGCAGCATTTTTTATCACAGCATTAAAACAAAAAAATAGGTCATTTATATTGTTGACAGTGGGACAGAGCTTGTGGTTCGTTTGATGAAAAAACGTCAGCGGAACCAAGGGTCGGGTTTTTAGGACAAGGGTTGTGATTTGACAGTCTCACGAGGTTAACGATTTGCCAGACACACCGGTGTACGTGCACACGCGCCTCTAGCTTTTTCCTTAGACGGCCGTCAGCTACCATTTACTAGACTCTTAAAGCCTGGAGATCTGATTTCAGATTAATTTATTGCACAAATGGGTAGCAAATAGATCTGTCATAGTCAGCTTCAGAGCATGCAATACAATTAGGTACCTACTTCCAACATCAAAATAGAAATAAATTATATTAAATAACAAAATTTAGTAGAAACGAGTCACATCATCATCATCATTTCAGCCGTACGACGTCCACTGCTGAACATGGCCTCCCCCACAGACAGAGCGAATTCCTATCATGTGGGGGGATTTGCCCATACTCACCACGCTGGGCATGCGGGTTGGCGAGCGCAGTTAGAGCTATCGTTGTTAAAATGAGGGACGCTGCTGCCCATCCCCTAGCTTTTTTCCCTTAGTCGCCTCTTACGACATCCGCGGATAGGTAGATATGGAGGGGCCTATTCTTTAGCCGGGGCCACCACGGCATACGAGTCACATAATTAGGTACTATTATTTAAAAAAATGTCAATGAAATACAAAATGTCAGGTATATTAAAACTTATCATTCAAGTAGTCATCAACACTATGATATACTTTTTCTGAAAGAATGTGTATCATGTTTGAAAAACACAATCTTTTATTTTTAAATAAAAATCGGAGCATGAGCACTTAATTCTGCTTCTTGCTACATCTAGTGGCTAATGCAAGTAATTGAAACACATAAATTCGGTTTGCGAGAGAATGTAAATACCGTGGAAGTGCTACGCCGTAGCAGTGAGCGTAGCAGCTACGAATAACGCTACGTCTCTCTGGAATCGTAATCCACCACACAGGCTCAGTGAGGATTGTTAAATGTCACACGGGTCTATTGTTACGAAATTGTTTGCGCTGTAGCATCGGGATTTTACATTTATGAGTACGTTTTTGCAAGCTCGTCGAAAATTATGACAACAATGTTTTATTAAGGTGACTTTTTTTTTCAGGGCCACTTAAGCGAAGTCTGAAACTGTGAGAGTAATTGAAAAGTTAGGTTAGGAGTTACGCTCGATTTTGAAAAAAAAACCTGCCAGAAAATATTTGTTTTTTTTTTTAATTTTTCAGAAAAAGGAAGTTTTTGTAAAAAAAATGTTGCAATTTTGGGTTCTTTTTTGATGATATTGTACTGGCCTAGTGGAAGGTGCTTGGGATCGATTCCCACAGATTTTACTATTGTACATTTAAGATAGATTTGAAAAATGTACACGTTTACACGTGCTCAAAACTGTGAAGGATAAAAAAGTGTGGGTAACCTCTGGCTTAGCTCTAAACGTATTGACCATGTTTTTTCTGTGGGTAAGGCCGACTAATCTGAGAGGATGGTTTAGGTTCTAGGAAAGCCTCATCATCAACATCATCATCATCAGCCCACATAAGTCCACTGCTGGACATAGGCCTCCCCCAATACACGCCACTGAGCCCGGTGTTCGGCCCTTGTCAGCCCGGTGTTCCGGTGTCCGGGATGTATGGGGACAAAACAACACCTTACTGTCCCAATAGCCAACCTCGCCTGCACGTGGTGCATCCTGCCGAATAGCAAAAGAGGCTCTGGCGGTTGATGGCGGAATAGCCCTTCCTGATCTTACACAGTACCTAAATCTTCTGGCCGCTGACGGGCAGCAGCGTCTGCGGCGCAAAAGTCTGTGTCCTGCGATCGCCAACCCGCCTGCCCAGCGTGGCGATTATGGGCAAAACCCTCCAAATGCAAGACAGGAAAGCCTACTCCATCTAAATATGCCCCAGGCGTAAAATCTTCCTTACGTCTGCTGATTAAAGTCGATTTTTGAGTTTTTCTTAGTCATAGTCATATTATTTATTCACCTTTGGAACACTGGGAACACTTGGTTTTATTAATTACTTCAAGCTTTAGCGGCTGTACATAGGCCTTGTCAATATGTTGTAATATAATAATAATAATTGCTAATAATACATGTCATTATAAATCAGTAGGTACAGTCAAACAAATCAAACGAAAAATTAAAACATAAATCAAATAAAATGTCAAATAAGTGTTGCCATGCAATAACTTAATAAAACTACCAAAAAAATCAAAAAAAATCTTTAAAGAACTTGCGATATCCGTACCCCTCTAAATATCAAACCGAAAATTCCCTTTAATTCGCAATTTGAACGCAGCTTTAGCTACAAGACAAAAATATACCCAATATGTAAGGTTACTAAGGCAATCGCATTCATGTGCCATTTCCACATTTCACCAAAAGCCAGCATGAAAGTTATTTTTCCAATTCCCCTGTTACGTGATCCCATGGCGATGATAGTTGGGTATTTCTGTGTTCGCAAAAAGGGATGCGTGAAACATGTGTAGCTGATTCGAAATATAGCCTTTCATTTGAGAATCGGACTATTAGTTAATTATCATTCAAGAAGACGTGACTCGATTATGAATAATGTATAGTTTAGTATAATAAAGTTTAAGAATCATTCATCATCATCATCATTTCAGCCGTACGACGTCCACTGCTGAACATGGCTTCCCCACAGATAGAGCAAATTCCTTATCATGTGGGGGGATTTGCCCAGAGTCACCACGCTGGGCATGCGGGTTGGCGAGCGCAGTTAGAGCTATCGTTGTTAAAATGAGGGACGCTGCTGCCCATCCCCTGGCTTTTTTCCCTTAGTTTTTTTTAGGTAGCAAACAAGCATACGGCCCATCTGTTGGTAATACCGTAGCCTATGTACGCTTGCAATACCAGAGGCATCACGCACGCATTGCCGACCCCTTAAAAAGTTCAAAACGCCTATTCTTTAGCCGGGGCCACCACTGCCTAAGAATCATTAAATCCTTCTAATATTATAAATGTGAAAGTTTGTGAGGTTGTTTAGATGTTTGGATGTTTGTGGTTCAATCACGCGGTAACGGCTTTACCGATTTCGATGAAACTTGGAACAGATAGAGATATATATCTAGAATAGCATATAGGCTACATTGTATTTAGGATGCTCGCGTGTTAACGCGAACGAAGCCGCGGGCGTAAGCTGGTAATAAATAACCCGTGGTTTCTTGCCTGTATCTTCTAGGCTGAGTCGCGAAGAACGGGCGTATATTTAATAGATTTAAGACGACACGTTTTTTAATGAAGCTTGCGAATTCAATTAATAAATAAAAATTGAAGTATGAAAACACAGGTGTGATTAAAGCCAAGATTATAACAAGCCATATATTGGTATATTTTTTAGTACATATGAACTTAACTTGCCCTTCGAAGCACGAAAGCGCTAAGTGGCTGATCACAAACAATTCACGATAGTTTTACGCTTACGACACTATATCAAATGTCAAATATTAGCCAGTCAGAAATATTTCAAGCTTCGGCGATGTATTCGACTTCTACTATAGTAAAAATCGAATTTTCTTAATAACGCTATCGTGAATTATTTGTGGTTGTGTCACAGATGGTAATACCACTTCCGGTCACCCATCAATTTAGTGACCACACTAAAGATTTCTATATTCTGCTTGGAAACCCTAAGACCTTCTTAAATGCCTAATGCCATTATTTATTCATCGCTATTACGAGCACATTACATTTTACGGACGCCTCAACGTATTTAAGAAAACACACCAGAGTTTCATGGTTTCATTGGCAAGGGAAATTGGCGCCTAATGACAAAATGTCTAAGGGTTCACATTCAATTGCTCACGGAGGTGAGATCCCGTACAAACCCTTTGTCCCTCACGAAATTATCTAGGCTGTTTCAGTAGTAGCAATTTAATAAATTAACCGCGGTGTAAACGTGGCACATTTTGTGCGTAGCTTGAATCAGGTCATCATCATCATTATTAGCCTGCAGAAGTCCACTGATCTCTCTATCCAGATATAAGAAAGGATGCCACTACGAACGGTCTTGAGCCTTCTCTATGAACCGACGTCCCGGAAATTCACAATGTTTTCGGTCCATAATTTAATCGGTTAAGAAGTCCTTCCTACACAGCGTCGACGGTTAGTGTGAACCATTTTAGATCATTTATTTCACAGTAGCAGTAGAAAACTTAGGTATGCAAGGATGATACTGGGGAGCGAAGCGAGACGAGTTTTTTGCCATGGTTCAGAATTTTGTGTGTTTGGAAAATCAACTACTCTAGAAATCAATACTAATTTAATGGCACAAACAAACAATTCATAACTTCTTCAATATTTGGTATATATATACATAATTTGACTTAATACAGAGCTAGTGAGAGATTTTTTAATTTTTGATGAGCTATTAAGTTTTGTTGGTTTATGTTTAAAAAAATATATATACACTAAAAAACATACTGAAATAAAAAGCTATTAAACGTAATAGGCAAACATTTGACCTTCCTCTGTAAAGGTATGTTAGTATGATGTATATGCTTTTGTCAATAAATGTACGCGTATTACGTTGAAACTAGATAATTACTTTAATGTTGTGGTTGTTGTAATACCACTTTGAAAATAACGCTATGTTCTTCACAGACACACCTCTTTAGTCACGAACGAAAGCACCTATTTGATTCAACTCTACATACATGATTTTGGAAGGTGATTCACAAAAACTGGCTCTACTGAAATTGGTGTCTACTAAGGTGGGATAGACGCGCAATCAAAAATATGATCAGATCTGGATATAACATAGATCGTCTCAAATTTTAATAAAAATGATCCTTAAATATTTGGAACAAAGTCAATTTTGAGTTTGACATTTGAGGGTGTGCAATATAATCAAAATTGACTTTGTTCAGTAGTTAGAGGTAAGGATCATTTTGAAAAGAATTTTATAAGACATATCGCATGCCGTTTGAATATGGCCTAAACACGATTGTACGCAATGTGTTAGTCAATGTGTTATGTTGGCTTCATCCTATACAGAGTGAAGAACTCAGGACAGGCAAGTATTTAGTTCACAAACGATGGTTCAACTAAAGCATATACGTAAACTTTCCTAGCTACTTTACTATTACTTCAGAGTGGAAAGCAATAAAAGTTCGAACAACTTAAAACTTGCAATTTCCAAACATATAGCACAGAATATGTACGTGCTTCTAATAGTGTTACGAGAATTTCGCATAAAATTCATGTTTTATTCACAATTCTAAAGGGAATTCTTGGTGCCAAAACTCGGTCAGTTTGTGGGTAACTGTGGTCGTTCTACGAGCAGCAGCATAAATCGAGCAATTTGTGCGCTTTTTGGTCAAAAAACCATAACTTATGTATTCAAGAACAAATTAGAGGCGTTAAGTGATTTTGTGAATTAAAAATAAAACTCAAATAATTGATCGAGCGAGCGAATATGGATAACGAATTGGCGTTCTATGTTTGTAGGTTTGTATGTATATTTGTTGGAGCATACGAACCGCCAATCACATTGAATTTAGTAGGTCAAAAGGATGTAGGTACTATCAAGATTTCGTCGTGCTAAATTATATGATTTAAATTGGCCAAGGGGTACAAAAACATGGATGTTGAGGTACAATTAAAATAATGACATAAGCAAAATCAATATTAGCTCTCACCTAGTGAAGTTTTAATGAATTCATAGTTCAAGTAAGATTGGGTAGTTAGAACATGTTAAAGATGCGATTTTCAAAGTTTATAATAATTGTGCCTTAAATATCATCGAAGTACCAACTACTACCTGATATCGCAAGATCTCAGTTCACCTCTATTAAATATTTTTTATAGAATACCTAACAAATCAATATATCTTATGTTGCTTACAATTAGCTTTTAAATTAAATGATTAAAACTCTTTTCTGAACGCAATCAAAGGAATTTCCAATCATCTTCTCAATTTCGTTGACTTGATGTAGCGTTAGATATTATCTAGAGGTAATTTCCTTCTAGTAAAAAACCCAGTGATTTTTAAACCCAGGTGCTCGCAGTTGCTTGTATTCCTAACTAACTCCAAACCACCTATTCTATATGATTTGTTATGTAATTTTTAAGTGTAATTGACTGGCCTCATAGCTCAGTTGGTAGTAACTCTGCCTTCTGCGCTAGAGGTCGCGGGTTCGATCCCCGCACTGGACAAACATTTGTGTGATGAACACATATGTTTGTTCTGTGTCTGGGTGTTAAATATATATCTATTATGTTTATCAGTCTCTGGTACTCATAGTACAGGCTATGCCTAGTTTGGGATCAGTTGACCGTGTGAATATGTCTGGAATATTTATTTATTTATTTATTTAATTGTTTGTTGTCCTGAATAAATAAAAATAAAATTAAAAAAGTACTCTACGTACATGCTATCACGCAAGCCCACAAAAGACGTATTTTTCGTGTTAAGCTCATTGGAAGCCATATACTATGACATAGTCAAAAAAACTTAGGTAGGTATACATTGTATACCTATCTAAGTTTTTTTACGTCATGTACTCGCAAAGATAAGTGTTTTCAAACGTACACCAGCTCTATTTAGGTCAAGTTCTTTTTCGTTTTTCTGTTTATAACAGAGCAATGTGGAATGTGGATTTAGCACAGCAGTTTCTTGTTTTAATAAAAGTAGCTGAATTATGACTTGATGCTGGGGCATTATTTTCTTATGAAAATCGAATGCGGATAAAAATGTACCTACCTGCAGTGTAGATGCAACAAAGGTTACAATAATAAATAAATAATATTAATAATACCCAACAATCACTACATAGTCCTGACCCCAGACTAGGATTCCCTGTGTCGTGAGTTTCAGAAACTATGAACACCATGGTATCACAACACCCAGACCCGGAACAAATATTTGCAGATCATGCAAACATTTGTCCCGCAGCGGGAATCGAATCGAATCAAATCGTACCAAGGTCACCAACAAAGTTTTCAGAATTATTAAGTTGAAGTGGCAGTGGGCCGGCCATATAGCTAGCAGAACCGACAACCGTTGGGGAATAAAGGTTCTCTAAAGGCGACCACGAACCAGACGAAGCAGTGTCAGAAGGCCGATGGACCGACGACATTGTGAAGGTTGCGGGAATTCGGTGGATACAGAAGGCTCAAGACCGTTCGTAATCGCACTCTGTGGGCCTATGTTCAGCAGTGGACTTTATAAGGCTGATGATTGAAAAGAGTTGATTGGCTCTCTCATAAAATATGCACAGGAATTTCGAGTAAATTCTCAATTACTAAATGACGTGTAAAATTGTAACCAAACCACGTTCTCAAACCTCAAGGTTAGGACTACATTGTTCTGGACAAACATCAAATCAATTATCGCGTGACCCGAGAGCTGGCTCTTATTTGGCCCAGCGCATTAGCATTGCCATCCAGCGTGGCAATTCCGCCAGCGTCTTGGGGACGCTTCCGACTGGTAGTGATCTGGATCAGCTGAGCTATCTATAGATCGTTTGTAACGGTCTTTAGATGGCTCAACTGTTTCTTGTGTATTTTGTAAATATTAACTTGTATTAGTTTTAAGTTTCTTTGTGTAAATAAAGTCTGTATATATGGAAAAAAAAATTATCGAAGTATTTCAATGAATTAAGGTTTAGTTAATTTGAAAGAAACGTCATAATTTAAATAAAGAGTATTAAGGATCATTATTTTTAAGGATAATGAGAGAGTTATGTACATTCATGGAAACGAAAGTCTTATTTCTGTAAATTCAGTAGATTATTGGAATGATTGGATTTTAAATACGACGAAAGGGCGTCTCTTTTGAAAGCGGTTAATTCGAATGGAAAAAAAAAAAGAAAAAGACTCATGACTTTTATCCCCAAGAATGGTAGACAACCTCTCCAATCTCCAGGCGATCATATCCTTGAAGATTTCTAGAGGTGGTAGGTGCACGTGCAAACATTTTGTCACATGGTCACATTTTAAAGCCGTGTAGTCTAGTGGGAAGTACCCTGACTTTCAATCTGAAGGCAGTGGTTTTAAATTCGTGTACCAATGTGTTTTTCTGTTTAAAAAATGTAAGTGTGCAATTACACTTAGACGGTGTAAAAAAATAATTGTGAGGAAACTAGTAGTTTTTTTTATAAGCGGCTATGGGTTTGCAATCTGTCACATATTTGTGACTAACACAGATGTTTGTTCTGTGTCTGGGTGTTAAATTTATATCTATTATTTATATCAATCTCTGGTACCCATCGTACAGGCTCTGCCTAGTTTGGGATCAGTTGACCGTGTGTAATATGTCCGGAATATTTATTTATTTATTTATTATACAAAACGTTAGGATGTAACCAAAGATCAGTAGAATTCAATAGTTTTATCGTAAATACCATTTGTTTGAAGTTTTAGCAACGATAGGCAAAAAGCTTTTAGTTACTAACGAGAAATCTGATGGGTTCGTCGGATTCCTCGTTAGCCGACTGAAATAATAGTTTTCAACGGAATTCACTTGAGGCATTGTAACGGTAACTAGCTAGATCCGGTTCGGTTCTAATGAGGAGACGTCACGAACTACAATCAAGCTGCGATCTCGTTGTAAAGTCGGATTCTATCTTAAGTCATTTGAATTAAAGTTCAATTCATTTTGCATTTAGTTCTTGGACTTCATTCCATTCAACTTTTAGATTAAATTGAAAATACCTGAGAAAACTGTTTCATTTCCTTGTCTTAAGATTAAATCAGAAGAAGAAATTAAAAATGGTTCAACAATTTAAGAAATAATACTTAGCAGAAGTAAGAATTTAAGTTCTTGTTGTGAAAGTCTAATACTTTACCAACATAGAAATAATATTTTCTGTAGAAACTTTTTTTGTTCATAACATATTGGAACTTGAACACAAAAGGCCGTAAAGAAGGGATCGCCTTTTAATACTTGTCCCTAATTTTTATAGACGTCATAACATCATACGATTTTCCCCGAAGTCGAATTATAAATACCTACTTACACAATATCGAAATCACAAGAGGGGCGATGCCGACTCAATGTCAAGTATCGTTTCTACACGTAGCAACATGGTGACAAAACACTATTATCCTTATTGCGTGTACAATAGGGTAAAAAGTTAAACGTTCTTATGTCTAATAAAATTCTCTTGTGAGCCTGCGGCAAATTATAACAGAATTTAATTCCACATTTCCTTTCTCTAGGGCGTTATTTCTCTGTGAAATGGCAATACTTGTGACGATAAGTAGGATCGTATTTTCTGGTTTTAATGTTACAAATTCACCATTTTCCGGCCATAGATTTTTACTTCGGCAAAGAGTGAACGTAGAATATAGAAATCTTCTCAAGACTATTGTTGGCTGCAGAAGACATTTCTCATCCTTATGGACTGAACAAAAAACTTGCCATTAATCGAATGCACTGCTTTAGGTAGAAACAATTAGCCTGCGGAAAGGCCGAATATTCAGTGGACTTATTCAATTACCAACCAGTCCAATGTTCTCACTCAATGCCAGCAAGAAAAAACTACTAGGATCACTTTGAAATATCTTAGAAACTAGGGAAAGCTACGCCAGTTCCTCGCAACCAAGCAATTCGATAATTATCTTTTCTGTTCATTGCTAATAAAAGTGCTGTTTTTCAAAAACAAAAGCGTATGTTTTGTTTATTTTAGCCGCAGACCAAACCCGTGAACCTTGAAACTTTCGTCGAACAAAAACAAGAAGCAAGATTATCTACCTATAAATATTTATAGGATTTCTACTATCAGAACAAAAGAGGAGGCAATAAAAAAACAAGAAATAGTCAAATGGACGAATAAAATTGTCGATAGAGGCCTTTGTTTGTGCAAAATATTTTAACTGCCACGTTAGACCCATGCTGTCCATCATTTTATCAGTTAAAATGGAAATTCTTTGCAAAACTAGTCTCTGAATTTTATTCGATGGCTATTTTGCTAGTATTAACCGGTTTTCGAGAAATGTCTGAGTAATCACAATAGATTATTAATAAAAAGCACCAAGAAATATGTCTAAAATTATCATGTCCTTCAGTAATGCGGGATTCGGACCCGTATCTTCGGCTGGAATCGGCAATGCGATAATAACTACGCCAGGGAACGAAAGACGCTGGTGCCAACGATCTTGGGCAGATAATAGTAGGTATCGCAAATATCGATTCAAGGCAACAAAAAAATTGGTCATTATTTGGGTTTTACGGGTAAAATTTAATGTTATCCATAAATGGAGCTTTCATTTTAAAATCAGGAAAAGAAAAAAAAAAATATCATCATGACAAAGGTGATGATTATTTTTTTTTTAAAGTTAAAGAACAAAGAAAGTTCGGGCAAAGAAGTTGAAGAACTTTATTGCCCGAACCGTTATGAGTCAAACGTCGAAACGACATTGACACAAAATTTATTGAATAAAATTATGAAAGTGAAACTAAAGTGAACTAACTGTACACGGTAAGTCAAAGGACAAACAATTTTCGTACCAAAAAAATATGTAATCCGCTTACACAGCTCAGCATGAAGGGTGTAAATTGTCATTCACCATCACTGTCAACACGTAGGTACATGAGTACGTATATTAAAGGCGAGCCGGTCAGGCCGTAATCCGGATAATTGTTCACAGACGGATCGGTCAGGCCACATTAATTATACGAGCGTTCAAGATAATCGATCAATCATCCCCCTCACCCCTACTTGGAATAATACCCATTAGTGTCAACTTGATCTTATAGCTGAGACGGTTTTGCGAGAAAGCAAAAAGTTTTTATTTTCGCTTATTACTGTGGAATTGATTAATCGCCAGTATATTTTTCGCTCGAGTTTTTGGGGCTCTCTTTTAAACACAATTCATTTTGTCGTTTCCGAAAGAAACAATGGTAATTTTGCATTTAAATTGAGACTGGTTTTTTAATACCCCGTTATGTTTTTGCGCGTATCATGACGGCCATTTGTCGTTTTGTGCCGGAAAAAAAGTTTGTTCTCGTTTTCCTGCTCTCTTTTTTGAATAACAAAAAGTAAATAATACAACATGTTCCGTAACTAGTATACTATCCGGAATAAGCGAAAATAAAAATCTAAATTTTCATATTTTTCTGACCAATTTATTCCCCAATTTTTTTAATCAGCTACGAAAAGTTTGACATCAAATTAACTGTTTTAAACTAAATAATCGTGTTTTGAATTGTATTATACGAAAACAGCAGATTTTCGCATTGTGTTTTTTCAATAAAAAATGTTGAATTTCCAAAAGTCGTTCGACAAACTTTCCCGCTAATTGGGTGTAGAATAAACCCCCTATAAGATTGTATGTACTCATGTGATAAATCACCTTGTATAGCAATACAGGCCGTAAACTTTACTTTTACTTCATAAAAAACACCGTTGCTTTTGCCATCGAGAGTTTATTTCATTTTTAAATATATAAAACATCATAAATAGTAAGATTTACATGTTTGATAGTAATCCTGTATACTGTGTAGAGACCCAACAAATAGGAAGATAAAGTTAAGTGTGATGTATGAGAGGAAGCACGGGTACAGATAACAACAATTAGTACATTGTATAAGGACAACGTTACATAAGCTTCCTGAGATATGCCTGGATTATGTTGTCTCGTAATCGTATGTTTCAGTGGATAATACAACACTTTTTTGGTCATAAAAGATTTACCAAACAAATGTTAATTAAGTTGGAATTCTAAGCAATTTACGCAAACACTCAGCATAATCTATAAGGCAGGCTTAATTTTGAATTTTTCTAGTGCATTTATTCGCTTATTACCTGGATAAAAAGTACCCTATGTCCTTTCGCAGGATTAAAAGTATCTGCCTAGCAAATTTCATTGAAAAACAAACAGAGAAATGAAATACAGAGCTAATTTCCGATTCATAATTTTCTTGTAGATATTTGTGAATCAACAAATAGAAAAAAAACACTAAGGACCATCGAAAACAAAAGTATTACCTACTCAAAATAATCAATATACTTAGTTTATAATATTGACCTCATACACGCTTGTGTATGAGGATGGTCGCGACTTTAAGCTTTTAAAGTCACGCAGCGGGTTAAAGATAGAGCTATGCTCGGAGTTTCACTACGTGATCAAATCCGGGACGAGGAAATCCGTAAAAGAACCAAGGTCACTGATAAACGAGTAGTTCTCCGATTAGCAAGCTGAAGTGGCAGTGGGCAGGCCACATACCTCGCATAACCGACAGCCGTTAAGGAATAAAGGTTCTCAAATTGTGACCCCAAACTGGACGACGCAGTGTAGGAAGTCCTCCCACCTGACGGACTGAAGAAATAGTTTAAAGATGGATGGATAAGGCTCAGGACCGTTCGCCGTGGCACTCTTTGGGGGAGACATAAGCCCAGCAGTGGACTTCTTCAGGCTGATGATGATGATGATGGCTCAAAAAATGATAGCAAAAAATTCGTGCAGAAACAAAACCAGACTTTTTTCACATGCAAGACCGCTATGAATAAGGCTTAACGGGGTGCGAAGCAAAAACTCTCAGAGGAAATTGGCCCTACCGCGATTGTTTGGTACATTGTCCGAGTAGTGATGGTTTTTAGTCAGTTGTTAATTATGTGGGATAATATAACAATATATTTTTCTGCTTTGATTGTCTGAATAAAACATTGAAAAAAAATTGCGAATTCAACAGCAAAGAAAACGTTCTAAGTAACGACTTAATTGACTAATTCTTAAGTCAATTAATAAAGGTTAATGGAAAAGTGTTAATCTGTTTAGTGTAACTTTTTAAGTAGATCACTCATGGATCAATTACAAGACAGCATAAAACAAGCCGTCAAAGCCAAATTGGTGTTCTCATTCAAGCATATACTTACTAGCAAAATATTTTACGAATTGCAGACTCTTTTGAAGCCGTTGTAGTGTAGGGTTGTTATCACTTTCGTGTGTGAAATGCCAAGTACCTACTCATAGAAGCGCCTTTTAAAGAAAATTCATACCACAAAGTAGTCTAAAAGCCCTTACTACGTCCTATTGCGATTCAAATATAATCGTTTCAGCGCAATTTCACACAAATTTGGACCATAAATCTTTGAGACTATGAACTTACGTCACCACCTAAACCAAATAACGAAGTTGGTGGTACAGGGGTTGTTCAATAGAGAAATTCAAAATTCAAACCTACACTAGAATCATTATGATGTAATTACTTTACCAAACAATGCATATCGACGACAAGCCATAACTTATTCATAAAACCAATGGTAATTTAGAGATAAAAAAATTGTCTGACACTCTTTAATTTCCTAGAGTAGTTTGACAGGTGAAACGTATATTTTTGTCATTAACTGAAACTTAATGGACAATGATTATAAATCAGCTACCAAACTGAATACCCCGTTTCGTTCATTTGACTATTTAGTAAACATTGTCGAATGAGTTAGAAATTAAATTTATATGATACCCAAAATTTTCGAACCAGCGGGATTCAAACCCATATCTTTGCGTTGAATCGGCAATGCGATCCCAACAAAGCTAGTGAACGAATGACGCTGACGCAAAACATCTCGGGCCGATTAAATATTATTATCGGTTAAACACCATCACCTACAGAAGTTTCAGTAAGAAACATTCCTGCTCAATAAATAAATAAATAAATAAATATTCCGGACATATCACACACGGTCAACTGATTCCAAACTAGGCATAGCCTGTACTATGGGTACCAGAGACTGATATACATAATAGATATATATTTAACACACAGACAAAGAACAAACATCTGTGTTCATCACACAAATGTTTGTTCAGTGCGGGAATCAAACCCGCGACCTCTAGCGCAGAAGGCAGAGTTACTACCAACTGAGCTATGAGGCCAGTAAATGTAGGAGACATTACTACGACTAAGTATATTATTGACGAGAGCTCTGGCTATATTATTATTTTTATGCTAATTATTATTTTCTTAGTATATATATAGTGAAAGAAACGCAATACTGGCTAAAAACAAGACTACAGTAAGTTTATGAAGGCAACAGTGAGATTTACTGTTTTAGATATATCTAAAGCTTGTATACTTTTCTGAAAAATGAGTAGTTTTTATATTAGAAATATTCTTTACCAGAATAGTAAATGGGGTAGTGAGTCAGCCGAGCACGCCAAGCTCCACTCATCTCCGGCAATATATTCTTAAGCTCTTAGTATTACCGTACGGAGCGAAAAAGGTCCATCATTTTCATAATTAAGGAAAAACTTCATGAGTATTCTGCGGGCATAAGGGTCATAAAATAATTTGGCTTGACCCAATTACGGCAGAGACAAATGTAGCGTGTAAAAGAAAAATCGAGTCTCATTTCAGAACAATAGAGAACAAAGATTTCGCGGAAGGATACAATATAGTACGTGGAGGACTCGTGGATCGGATCACGTAATCAGATACTTCATGATATGTATCTATGGAACACGAACGGATTTAGATCACCCAAAGAGAGTTCTGCTTTCGGAAAAGTTCGAAAAAGTTAGACAAGACATCAATAGCACCAAAAATGCTTAAGAAGAATAAAAATAGAATGCGAATGTTTTATTTAAAGTACGCTAGGAATGCAGGAAATTCAGTTCAATAATTTGCAAAGCTTGACTCGTTCGAGATCGCATTTGACTAAATACGGTTAAGCTGTTTGAGTCAAGCGAAATCTTTACTCAAGGTGCCTCGTTTAAATTAAATGTTCTTTAAACAAGTTGCACAGAATCTAGTTAAGTAAAAAGAGAATACAAAGCTATGAAAATCCAAAGTAATCTTGCATAAATAATACTGTTTCCGCGGCGTAGCACTTACGTAGCTAATATCGTAGCAGGTGCTACGCTCGCGCTAGTTTGAATGAAACTTGCCAACAGTATTATAATAGCTAATAATAGCAAGATAATATATAATTGCTGACATAGTTAGATAGTTATTATAATATTTCATACACGCTGAAAGGTTTCAGATGAACGTAAAATATTCAGACGATAAAACCGCACGCGGTTACCGACTACCTAAGCTTTTATGACATCCCATTAATTTGCCATAAGTCTACTCATGAATAAATCTAAATAATACAAGCTTTCATCCCTTGAAAGCCTTGAGCTGTCGCAACTCGATCATCCATAAAAAACACAATCAGATTAGATTCGGCGCGCAACTTTCGCATAAAGTCTCCATGTGATTATCATTAAACCACACTCACTGAAGTCACTTCACTTTGTACCGATTGTTTACCGTGCGTTTGTATTGGGATAGGAATAGGATATGTGGGTAGCGGTTGCGTTCGTCCGTGCTGGAGAACCGGCGCGGTGTTGGTGATGAGACGGGCGGCCGGGCCGCGCGCGCCCGATGCACTGTGCGCGCGCCGACGCCGCGCGGAACCCGCTCGATACGACACGCCGCGCCCTACACAACCCTACATACCACCTGTACGCTCAGTCACAACACCATCGTTTTTGTCAGCTCGCCACCGTCGCTCTTGGCAGTAACCATGTGTTTCCGAAGGCATACAGCTATAAACCACCCACGTTTCATATTTACGCCAGGTCGCCCAGTCACAACACTATCGTTTTTGTCGACTCGCCAACTGCGGCAGTAGCCATGTGTTTTCGATCAAGGCATTCTTATTACCTACCACCCTATCCTACTTCCTCCTAATCCTATTCTACATCCTTGCTACCTCCTACCAATCACGTTAATATTATAAAAATGAAAAATTCACTCTGTCTATTTTTTACGAATAAAGGCTGAATTGATTTCGATGAAATCTAGTATGGAGATAGCCTAAGCCCTGAGGAAAGACATAGACATATGTTTTGAGTGTGTGCCGTGTGAACAAAGCCTTGCTCATATTATAAATGTAAAAGATTGTTAAGATGTGAAGATGTTTGTAACTCAATCATGATTTAACCACTGAACAGATTATAATTAAATTTGACATGTATGTAGTAAATAGCCTGGAATAACATAAAGGCTACTTTTTATATGGATACCGTGAAAAGCCATGCGTGGAAGTGAGTATTATAGACGTGAAAGTTTGTGAGGATATTTGTGCTTCAATCACGCCATAACGGCTGAACTGATTTATATGAACCTTGAAACAGACATAGTTTGTAACTTAAAGTAGCATTTTTATTCGGGTGCAATGCAAACGAAGCCATGCGGAGCCAGCCGTATGTAAGTACGTGATATTTGATGCCCCTGTTGCACCTACATATATTTATCCGCTCAAAGAGGAAGGCTCTATGTCACTCATGTAATTTAAATTTACCGACTCTATGATACCTATGTAATTTCAAATTACCATGTAATTACAAACACAATTTCTGATTGCGTTCGTAATATGCTATCGTAACCCCTAACGCCATCAGCAGGCTCAGAGATGAAAGCCATAAATCATCTGAGAAAAAATCTATACAAGAATTTGAAGTTTGCGTTTCTTTGAGTCATATAATATACCTCATGCTAGGGATCGATGATCAACGCTTTTAGCTCTGTGTTTATAATAAAAAAAATCAACCCTGAATAACATTAGTTGGCTCAAATTTCACTTGATACCCATTTCGGACTGTTTTCAACTTTTTATTGAATATGGTACAAATTCCTATATACGTCTGTTAGTCATAGCCTCAAAGCCACAGACTTTGTTAGCCGATCTACTAACCTAATATTTATCTTTCGGATCACGAATGTCGTTTTTCTTTCGTGAAGCACGGTATTTTAAACCCTATTTCACGTTAGGCCATAGTTCACCAAAACGTGAAAAGTTAGTTTTCTACGATTATATATTTATTAAATGAATAGGGGTTGTACTGACCCCGCATTCCGATCCACAGGTCGTGGGATAGATTCCCGGTCATGCGCCACTGGATTTTCTATTCAGAAAGTTTATGCACTCTCAAACGGTGAAGGAAAACATCGTGAGGAAACTGGCTTGTCCTAGAACCTAAAAAGTTGAAGAAATGTATCATGTGAACGAAAGGCGCTAAGAGGCGCACTTAAATCCTTTCACTACGCTGATTCTTTCACTGACGGCCATAGGCCTTTTTTAGGACCACCATACCACAACCGACCAGGTCATCTAGGTCTTCCTGAATAAAGGGTGACCAAGAAAGAATCCAAGAAGAAGACGAATACTACTCGGATGGGCAGCGTTTGGGAAACTGCAACATATATTCTCGTCGGAGATACCGCAGAGCCTCAAGACGAAAGTCTACAATCAGTGCGTGTTGCCAGTGATGACATATGGCACTGAGACTTGGTCGCTAACTATTGACATCATATACAAGCTCAAAGTCGGTCAAGCCCCAACGGGCTATTGGAGTTTCGCTGCGTAATTAAATCCGAATGGGGAAATCCGTAGAAGAATAAAGGTCACCGACATAGCTCGCAGAACCGATAACCGTTGGGGAACAAAGGTTCTCGAGTGGCGACCACGAACCGGACGACGCAGTGTTGGAAGGCCCCCCACCCGATAGAACGACGACATTGTGAAGGTTGCGGGAAGTCGGTGGATGGAGAAGGCTCAAGACCGTTCGTCATGGCACTCTTTGGGGGAGGCCTATGTTCAGCAGTGGACTTCATCAGGCTAATGATGGCGACACAACGCTATCGATGTTTTTTTTTTATTTTCGGCGCTCCCAACTAAATAAATAAAGAATGAGATCAATTAAATTTTCACAACCCTATTCTGTCATGTTAATTTACACACCGTAAGCACTTTCATTAGGGATAGATTAGATTGTTTTCATATATAATAGTCGATTTTCATTTCAAATTAAATGTTTTGTGTTAGTTTTAAACTTGTTTTAAAGCAATAGAATGAAACAACACTATTATTTTTTATAACAGACATTTCACCTACATTAACTTCACGATTATCGCTCGTGGTAAAGCTTACCTGGCCATTCCTTACTGTAACGTTGTGCGCAGTGACCTTATGGTTGGATAACTGCTAGTGACATTGCTAAACGCTTCCATGCTTTGGAAGTCACGTAAAGCCGTGTTCAAATGGCGAGCTCTCTGTCGTTTGAAACTCTTTTGTAAATGATATAAACGACTATTAATTAAAGTTGATTTTGTGTTCGACATTTGAACGCGTGCGATATCGCAAGCCCTAAATGCCAAACTCAAAATTGACTTTATTTTGTAGAAGTAAGTATCATTTTTTTATAAATAAATAAATTTAGTAGTATATTCTAATTGACATATCGCACGCCGTTTGAACCAGGTTGTTTTTTTTTTTTTTTTTTTCGAACGGATTTATATGCTGTGGGTCTCTTACGACCACTGCCAGCTACACCGGGCTAGGCGAGCGCAGAGGGCGCTACTGCCGAAAAAAAAAGTTAGGTTTTGGGAACCAGGTTGTGATGTCATTGTCCATGTTTTATAAGTCGCTAAAGCAATGACGGAAGTAATGCTATCGGGTGGACCCTAAACTCCATCACCATGTTTTACCAAAAGGATAAACGAACTTACTTTTTACTATGTCAAATATAAGTAAGACCTTATAATAAAGTATTGACTTCTTCCCACTAGTTAGGAGAAACGAGGATTTTTATCTTGACTCGTAAATAAAAAGGCAAGATGATTCAATAGTGATTTCAAGTTCAGTTGAGAAAATTCAATAACATTCGGATACTTTATTGAAAGCAACGTAATATAGAAAGCTACTGAGAAATATTGAACTTTCTTATTTATAATATTAAGGATGGCCGTACTTTCACACAGTACAAACTTAGCCACGGTCCGTGCTATTTAATTATTAACGGCTTTTAACAATCGATACACTGATTAGGTGATTAGGTATCATCAGTCTAACGAGAAATCTGCGGTACGCTTTTGATGAGTTTTATTATAGGGAAGGTTTAAATGTATGAATTACCCATGTGGAGTGGGGGGCAGTTCAGCTAGTGAAATAAAATAAAGCGAAGCCTGAAGTCAGCTCAACTTTATCTTCAGAGAACTTTATACATTATGTCATTCACTGGGACCACATGAAATCGAGTGGACGATGGCAGCGAAACTTGGAATAGGTAGTTATTGAAATAGTTCGATTGTTCGCGTTTATTTCTGCTATTGAGCATCCACCGCGTAACATTGGCATTTAATTGTTTCTGTTTTCTAGGTTTTAGAGAATAGCTTTTGTTATAATAAGCACCTATCGAAACACCTAGTGTACATTTATAGTTAAAACGAGAAATAATTAACTAACCCAAAATTTCGAACTCATCGTCATTGGCATCGTAACGCAATACTGATTTTAGGCAAAGATACGAGTTGATATCCCGCTGGTCACTCGATGGAACGACGATATTGTGAAAGTCGGTAGATGGAAAGGCTCAAGACCTTTCGTCATGGCACTCTGTGAGAGAGGCCAATGTCCAGTAGTGGACTTCTATGGACTGATGATGATGAATAAAGGCTTTTGTGTAGAGTTTTTTTTTTCCTTTCTCAAACTTGGAGTCGGTTTTATTTTAGTAAATGTAAAACTTTATTAAAAGAAAAATAATAATAATAACAGTTGACAATTAAGCTAAAATAATATTATACTAGAAATGAACTCTGTTTTCTACGACTACGACTACAAGTAGAAAACAGAGTCAATTGTAGAGATTCGTTTATGATTTTGTAAATGTTTATTTTCTTACAAATTATGAACTTAAAACGCAAGCCCATATCACCAGTTCAGATTACAAAAACGAAAAAAGTTTTACAGATATCCGTAACGTTCTTCGATGTCAGTAGACAAATGTATCTGACGTCAGCTTAAAAACTCTTACGTAATCCACGTCGATAGTGCCAGATGCACTGATTCCTCCACGGTCACCAGTCGGGAACTTAGCAGAGTGGTTTTCTAACTTGTGCATTATTTTTCAGCCCCGGAGCATAAACTAGCTCAAGACCACGGAGTATATGTAAGAATTTCTGCTGAGTAGTATTCTTTCTATCTATTAGTAGGAGGAGGTAGGGCACAGCGAGATTTTCTCGTTCTGAATTGGAGCAGCCCGCCTGGGAGGTACCTCCGCCTTACAGAAGATCGCAGCCAAATAACATTATTTGTTTCAAATAGTGTTGTGTTCCTGCGATGAGTAAGGTTGCCAGAGCTCTTTAGGGGGGATGGGGTTCGGGGTCGGCAACGCGTGCGTGATGCCTCTGGTATTGCAAGCGCTCATAGGCTACGGTATCCGCTTACCAACAGGCGGGCCGAATGCCTGTTTGCCACCTCAGTAGTATAAAAAAATATATATATCATCCATACAACGTGTTCCGTAACGAATGTTGTCCCGAAAGGGGCTTATTCTGTAGATGGAATAAAAAATATTAAGGAATAAAAATCTATACTGTATTTTTTGAAATCAGCGGTTAATTGGGACTTAATTTCTCATTATGTTTATTTATTAAGATTATTAAAATACCAACAGCAGCTAATATGGAAAAGTTCGGTAAAAAAAATGTAATATTAAGTATTCCTTTATTATTCTTTCTAGAGCCCCTTTTAGGATGGTATACATTTTTTGAAATACCATGTACCTACCTACGGCCGAGTTGAATTTTATCCGAGCTGTCATGAATATAAAAATGTAAGCGTCTGGAATATGTTTGAAACGCTATTGTTTATTTTAAATATCGAATAACCTTAAATATAGCCATTCCTGGTCCAAAAGCGTCGCATCTCATAAATAGGTATCGCTTCCCCCCACCTTTACGAGTTCACTTTGGGGCGTGATTTCTGATAGTTTCAGTGCGATTTCATAAATATTTTTCAATCGATGCAGCTTTGTAACAGCCACCAGTTTTACAGCAAGTGGGTTTTTTATCAGTGTCATTTCAGTAATTCTATGAAATCGAGAATCATATGGAATTTAATATTCATATCAAAATGATCCATAAATCTACTGAAATAAAGTCTAGCCTAGGACAATGTTTGAACTCGTATATGCATTGCAATTCAATACTTAAAACCAAATTTTGAAACAGTATTGTCAAAGACATAGCTCTCAAGATTACCAAGTCGAAGTGGCAGGACATAAAGCTCGCAGATCCGACAACCATTGGGTAGTAAAGGCGAATGGCGACCACAAACCGGGCGACGCATTGTTAGAAGGCCACCCGATGGACCAACGATAGTGTGAAAATTGCGGGAAGTCGGTAAATGGCGAAGGCTCAAGACCATTTGTCATGGAGCTATTTGGGGGAGGCCTATGTACAGCAGTGGCCTTCAGGGTGATGATGATGATTGTCAAAGAATTTGTTTATTTATACCATGCGGAAATTTTAAATTGACATTGACGATATAACTCCGATAAATTCGGAATAGAATTAATGCACTTCTGTAGTGCTTCAAACACAGCGCCGCAACAAGCCGAAACAAAAACAGAATTGCAGAAATTTGGACATTTTATTTTAAAACTTACAATGCAAATTGAAACATTTGATCAAGCTTTCCCGAATCGGCCTATATTTCTGAATAAAACTTTTTGTATTCGTTATATTGCTATGGGAAAATGGAAAATGGTTCTCTCTTTCTTGTGAACAAATATTTTTATTGACACAGAAAGGCGAGTTAGCGGTTTCTTTTGCCATACATTACAAGATATAGACAATTTTCTTAGGCTTTATTTAGAAAGCTACTACTTCTTCTAGTACTACTATCTTGAAAATTGTTCTATCCTGTCTAGTATTTTCTTTTCCTTTAGTGAAGTACACAACCTAAATATTTTCCCCGCTGCTATTGTTAAAGAAGTCTAAAAACACCAATAACATCAGAACAAAATTTCGCAGATCTTAAAATACAGCAAAATATACACGCGAACCCTTATAATATATGTAAAAGCCAATACAGCACGTAAGCGAAGTTAATATCAGAAAATATTGTAAAAATATGCCGAGAATATACCCAAATGTGGCCCACGACACGACACATTCTAATATAAGAATTCCTGGCCCAGGGGGAGGGATAATTTCCCTAACTCTACCATTATCTGGCCAGTGAACGTAGAAACCTATTATTTTGTTAATGTTGGGATTTCGGGGAAGCTTTCTAAATAAAACTTTGAAATTAAGTTTGGTAACGGTAAAGGTTTTCACTCCAAATTTGGTGTAGAATTTCATTTATTTATTTTCTCTATCTAGAAAATATTTAAATTTAACAAAAAACCGACTTCAAGTTAGAGAAACGAGTATTTAGACAACTTTGGTATCAAATATATATTTAGAGAAAACTTTCGTAAAAAAATCCATTCTGTACATTAACACATACACGCCACTAACAGACTTCGCGTGTGTACGAAGTCTATTAGCGGTGGTCAAATAATATGCTTTCAATACAAATAATTCCCCATGCACGAGCATGCACCAACTCTCCACAAACCGATGCCATTACTAAGTACCGACTCCCCAGAGCTAGCTCCCCGGGACCCGAACACGTACTACTGATACTCCAAGATTATGCCTATAAATATTCAGTATGGTTTATAACCTGAAGCGTTCTGAAGCCTTTGTATACAATTGCTAACGAACGCCATTCGACTTTGCAAACTGGGCGTTGATGCAAATGTGCTGAAGACCATATTTGCGCAAAAATTAGAAAGCCAAGAAACTTGTACAAGTCAATTGTATTACCAGAAGCTTAGATAGAAACAATCATTTTCCACGAAGTCACGGACGACTGAGATAATTTAACTGTTTTAATTTGACATTGGTTATTTCTGGAAAACTAATGAATGATACATACAAGAAACGAGGAACTTTCACAAGACACGTGGTTCTCAATGCGCCGACGACAGTGCTGACGGGAACACACACGATACTTTAGCAACAGCGATTTAGTCGCTTTTCGGAAGCTCGATACAGCAACTGAGCTCTAAACCCTGCATAATTAGATAAACGATTAACGATTAAAAGTCGCTTTTCGGAAGCTCAATACAGCGACTGTGTTCTAAACCCTGGATAATTGGCATAAGCGACCAACTATTTGTACCTAGTCGCTTTTCAGAAGCTGAACAACAGAGTCTAACTACGGTTCGCAAAAACGCGTAAATTTGATACAACGCAACGCTTGACCGCAGTGATTCGCCAAAGTGCAATTCAGCATCGAAGCAATTGCTCAAATAACACGATATCAAATGCATTATTTTGTTAAAACGCGAGTCAGCTTAGATGCATTCGCAAATTTGCTGATACTAAAAGTATCTTGTGTGCATGGCCCTAGCACAAAAATTTATATGTCCTGTTTTATGGGTCATGTCATATAAACGAGGGTTTCGACAAACTGAGTTTACTCTGTAAATTGTAAACCTAATTTGGAGTGTAAATAAACGTTATCAAGGGATTTTGATAAATAGTTCTGATAGTGGTCGAGGGTGGAGTTAATGATCGCATTTCAAAAACTATTGAGGTTTTTCATAACGTGTGTTATGTACACAAAAGTAGCTTCTAAGAGGCGCACTTTAATCCTTTTACACTGATTCTTTCACCGACGGTCATAGACCCTTTTCAGGGCCACCATACCTCAGCCTGGTCACTGACCTAATACAGGCTGACCAAGAAAGAATCAGAAAAGCATAACGTGGATATCATTTTGATCTTAAAAATGAAAGCATTGTATTCAAAGAATAAAGGAAATCCAAAATTGCGAATAAAAACCTATTTTTTTCGTTTATTAAAACAATGACTTGCCAAATGCCGCTATAATTAAAATTTCAGGTACTTACTTCCGTTAAATGGTGTTACGAGTAATTTTCTTGCGTTAGAATGAATTAACTTCAAAACGTCCCATTTTAGAAACAGGTCACGTACTGAGGTTAAAGGAGAAGCAAACTTTTCTGAACTTCTAGTTTTATGAATAAAAGTTTTTTCATAAAAGCTATTTCCAGGTCTTCTGTCGTTTTTGCAAACGCTGTTCTTCTTTTTCACTTTTACAAATAGTTTATGTTTATTTTGTTTCTATAATATTTATTTTAATTTGTTTTTTTATATCCGAATCCGTTGAAGTACCAAGGTCACTGACATAGCTCTCAGAATCAGCAAGTTGAAGTGGCAGTGGGCAGGCCATATAGATCTCAGAATTGAATGGTGACCACGAACCGAACGACGTAGTGTTGCAAAGCAAATCGCTCGATGGACTGACGATATTGTATGTGAAGGTTGCGGGAAGTTGGTTGATGGAGAAGGCTCAAGACCGTTTCTAATGGCACTCTTTAGCCTATGTTCAGCATTGGACTTCATCAGGTTGATGATGGCCGTGGTGGCCCCGGCTGAAGAATAGGCCCCTCCATATCTACCTATACGCGGATGTCGTAAGAGGCGACTAAGAGAAAAAAGCTAGGGGATGGGCAGCAGCGTCCCTCATTTTAACAACGATAGCTCTAACTCGCCAACCCGCATGACCAGCGTGGTGAGTATGGGCAAATCCCCCCACATGATAAGGAACTCGCTCTGTCTGTGGGGGAGGCCATGTTCAGCAGTGGACGTCGAACGGCTGAAATGATGATGATGAGGCTGATGATGATGATGAAGCTTTTATATGAAACTCAGGTAAACCAGTCTTACTAATTATACAAGCATAACGTTTGCGGAAGTTGGTCATGGAAATATCGTAGTCTATCAATCAACTACTAACTGCCGTCAGTAAAACATGCTGCGAGGAAAACAAAGGGCTACGCATCCCTTTCTCGCTTCCTTAGAACAACTTAGGGAACTATTCAAACGAACGGAGCCTTGTAACGCAGACAGGCATTGTCATTTGTCATCAAATGAAAGACGAGTGCGCGGTGCGTCTTTGTTGAGTGATTTCTATGCTATTCCTGGCATTATTTGTTAAATATTTTTCAATCCACTCACACTTACATCAAACCGACATTTGCATTGAATGAATTGCGGTGCTTAACCGATTAAATTATTTACCTGCCCAAGATTATCGGCGCCACCGTCATTCGTTCCGTGATGTAGTTGGTATCGCATTGCCGATTCTAGGAGAGGATGGGGATTCAAAAACTATAGACAAAACTATAACTATCTTCTATAAGCAGATGATCATTATTACTTCAAAATTTTTAATCACTTCATCGCCTTCCCATTTCTGAGCCTAAATTGGCTTGAGCTTCATTTTAGCGCCCGAGTCGAGTTTCACGTTTACTACTGTAAGTTGAATCAGCTGGCTACATAGAACCAGCTAAAATCTGTAGTTAGTTAGATAAGAGATAATTGTAACAGGAATAGGTATATTGCGGTCCATGAAGCACGAATTGAGACCTTCGCGCATCATAACGACTCAACACTCAACTAACTAAAACAACTGACTACTCAAAGAAAAGAATTGCGAAAAATTGAATTGTCAGCCAGATCATTTTCTAATATAAGACGCGTCGGGAAGGCGTCGTCTACACATCGTACACTAGAGACACGATATAAAGCTCACTTTTCAATGCTTGACAACTACTAACATAAGTTGTAAATGTGTCGAGTCGATATAGTGTGCAAAGACGTTTGTGACGCTAATATCCGCAGCGTGTGAGTTGCTCGCTATCAGTTTTTGTGGGACGAGGGTACGGAAGGCCAGCTTTTGTTTGCACTATATGCGGGGTAAGTTGTCAGTAGCATTTGCAAATTGCTAAATATTATTGCCAGTAATTGAATACGATGTTTTTTTATGTTTTTAATTTTCAGCAAAACTTAGATGGATTTGTACAATTTTATGAGAGATCTTTTGTAAAGTTACTACTGATCCAGGTGACTCGGCATTGAAACCATTCTTATTGAAACTTGATTTTCCACACTATGACGTCTCATTTCCATTCAAATGCAAGCGTGTCAGCACTATTTCACATGAATTTGAATCATAAATCTTTGAAGATGTCAACATAAGTCACCGCTTAACAAAATCACAAGTTGATGGAACGGAGCCATGATATAAAACTGACATAGTTTTGACTTTGAACATAAATACAAATCTCTAGAGAGTATATACAGGTCTAGTATAAACGTACTATTGTCTCGCAAATATCGAGATGCAATGCAATACAAACACACCTTTCAGAATATTTGCACTTCAAATATACACGGGAACGTAATGCACACGTTCGTCGGTTACAAAGTTCTGTTTACTGTGAGGATTGGTTTTATACCTTACTGCCCTACATTGTGCGAAGCATTATTGTTTTATCGGTTGCTCTAAGAGGAAAGTTTATTGAACGTTTCCTTCAGTCTGTCTGTTGTTACATTTAGAGTGTACATTGTACTAAAATTATAAATGCGAAAGTTTGTATTGATGTTTGGATGTTAGTGTTCAATCGATTTCGGCTATTCGATTTCAGAAACTTAAGTTCTTTACTTAGAATACTTTTTACGAAGGTTCCACACGAGAGAAGCTGCGGGCGGAAGTTAGTAAAGAATTTCTTATTAAGAAAGTGTACTATAATATAGATGATTATATTCATGATAGAACATGACCTGATGTCGCTCTGCCCCGTTATTTTGTTACTGATTTTGCTTGCCTTATATTTTAAGTATTAATTATATAACAATTAGGTAGATATGCACGTAGAACATGTATTTTGAGTTTATTTAGCATAACATGCATATCATTGGATAAGTCTTATCACCACAATAATAGTATGCGACATTTCAAGAACCACATAAGACAGTCATAAAAAGCTTGTAAAAGAACCCGAAGCTTTACTTCGAATCAGTAGGCATTTCAATTAACCGCGTAAGCAGATCACTGTCCTTATCTGGCGAACGACACTCGTCCCGGACCAAGTGGGAAACTTGGCTTGGATATAAAACCTTACTAATAAAATGTTTGATGGCTATGTAACATTTCCTGGGGTTAATTAGGGTTACACATCATAGATAAAGGATAAACCCAGGCGTAGTCAAAAAATATACAATATCCACTTCTACCATTCTCAATCTTACTACTATTAAATGATAGATGTTTGTTACTTAATCACTGGCTGAACCGATTTCGATGAAACTTGGAATAGTTATAGTTATTTACCTAGAGTAGCGTATAGGCTACTTTTTATACATGATATACAAATAATACCCAACAGCCACATAAATAGTCCTGACTATGGCCACACTAAGATTCCATGTGTCGTAGCCATTAGAAACTACGAGCGGGAATCGAACCTGCACCCCTTGCGTCTCAGGCGGTTACTCATCCGCTGCGAACCGAAGTCGTCAATGATGATGATAATGAACGTTTATCGATCGATGAAATATTGCTAAATTAGGGGATAGCAGTTTCACCATAGTTATTCCCAGCTCCTACAAGCCGCGGCCTACAGCATAAACTCTAATCGATAAAGCCCGTATTAAATTAGCAACTTCCTAGATCGGACGGCGAGAGATAAAACTTGAGGCGAACTAATGGCTCCGTTCACTTTAGGTATTAGATCTCTGGCATTTTATTAGCGGTCTGGGGTTTAATTTCTTCACCGATAAGTTTGAGATGAAGAATTTTTCATCTTAATGCAATTATCTTTTATGGCACGCATAACTTTTTTTTATTATCAATACAGTTAGAGCACTGTTGGTGTGGTAGTAGTGGCCCGGCCTTCCTAGTGCAAACGGCGAAGGAAAACATCGTGAGGAAACCGCCATGCCAAACGCAAACATTTCCGAAGTCATGTGACATGTGCACGAAAGGATCCTCTAAGAGGCACACTTTAATCGTTTCACTACACTGATTCGCTCACTGACAGTCATAGGCCCTTTTCAAGGCCGCCATATCTTAACCTAGACTTCCGGTCCAAAAGGATGACCAAGAGAGAAACAGTGACACGACAGGCAAGCAAGCATCGTCCTATAACATCTGTATGTCTGTGTAAACGCGATAAAAACTACTGAACGGATTTTCATACGTTTTTCACCAATGGACGGAGTTATTCGTGAGGAAGGTTTAAGTGCATAATGCAGTAGGATTTTGTGTAAATAATTTATTTACTGACTGTACACGATAATAGTTGAAGATGTTAAAACAAAATCAAGCCGACTGGGAGCTTTGTGCGAAAAATAGAGAAACCAATAGAGTTATGTGCGAAGCCGGATGTTTCTAGTAGCTTATAAACAACATCAGAGTTGAGATTGGTATCTGCTTGATACCCTTCTAGAAATTAGTAATGTTTCATTTTAATCTGAGTTTCGACGAGGAAGACCTGTAAAATCATTGCAATTTTCGAACTGACATTATTATGTCGGCCAAAGGCCTTTGCCAAGAAAATACCTTGTTTTCTCTTCTTATCGAATTTAATATTATTGAACACGCAGAAGGTAAAAGCTAGCGACTTATTAAATTTACAGGAAATTATCTACAGTATAATAAAAACATTTCAACGATCAGGAATTCCAATTAGATCCATTGGAGAATTTCAAACAAAACATAAAAAAAACTCGGGAATAATAAACTCGTGCTAAAAACGGAATACGAATCACACGGCAGTCATTTTAAGTGGCGTCGAAATTCGGATTTGATATTTACAGAGGGTGTGACACGAATGCTACGATTCTGGGCTCGCTGTAGATTAAGCAGCTATGATGAAAAACCAGTAAATATCAAAATAGTGATAGATAATATAAAATGGTAATAAGTTACTTTTAAAATACTAGTGGTTTGCTCTGAAATCGCGATGTGCGGTAAAAGTTTGTGATTCTATGATCGTTGAAATACAATAAAGACAAACATACCTGAACTACGAGGTGATTGAACATACCTACGAGTATCACGTGGTATTGTTTTTTTTTTGTAGCTTTTTTTACAATTATTTATATTTTCGCTGTAACTCGAAAACCTTAGAATAAAAATCAAATCGTTTTGGAATGTATGAACAAAGCTCTTTCACATGACTCCCATGCGCTACCCTTGTCTGATTTAATTTTAACTTATATTCTTACCAGTCAATTTTGATAATACGACCCTGTTGAACTATGCAGATCGGATTGACTGTTCAAAAGTTGTGGTCTAACATATAAATATATTAGTTAAACATACAGACATACAACGCCGATTCAACCAAGTTATTTGAGAGATCTTCGGTCGCTTCGCTCGATCAATGAGCCAGTCAGGAAAAGATTCTATAAAATGAAATACAAAGTCCGTGTTCCATTTAAAAGGGAACCCAGAGTTTGATTTCTACTTGCCGCTGTCATTATATAACACATCCCACTTTTCCTGTGTAATTCTGTCGAATTACTTCCACGCTGCAGGAACTTCGACTTGGCATCTGGTAGAGTAGCAACAAGTGCTATGCGGCAGATGCACCAATGTTGGCAGCCGTGCAGAATAACTTACCACTGGGAAAGTTAAGTTATTTGACTAAGCGTGATGCAAGTGAACATTCCGCCGAACTGTAGTACATATTATGCATAGTGCATTTTAAATTATAACAATGCGGCCGCATATAAATTGTATTGCAGTGTCGAGGATTATGAAAACGCTTCCTGTTTGCTAAACGCGCACAAAATGATTATCTGTTGCCTTTTACAGTATAAGACTTGTTATATGAAAATTGAAAGTACTTATTTCTAGGACCTTTTTTTGATTTGAAGGATTACATCTCTTATAGTAACGTTTTTTTTTGGAGGTAAGTCATTTACTTCGTATTTGAATTAAGTGGCAATTCATCTTAAATTACGTAAGTAAAATAACAAAAAAAATAACAAGTTTTTGTAGGATCCTTAGAGATTTCCTCGGTTTCAATCCATCTTTAGAGAAAATCTCAGCAAGCCACTTTGAAATTGATTACGTTCTCGTAGATAGTGAAGTTAAATAGTACGGTGTCTAGTCGTTACCGTACTTCAGATTAATTTATGGTTAGTGGGTATTTACTTTTTGTTTGACTGCCGAAGGAGAATTTGTTTGTTGAACTTTTGAGGAATAGATTAGCGGAAGAAAGTGGACTAAACCAATAGTAGTACATATTTTTGTGTCTATCTAATATCTTAGGATGGACTTCCGCAAAGTCATGCCTGAATCAATTAACTATGCCGAAGGAGATCATGCATTTAAATAAAGACCGATCTTTGTTAAAAAAAAAGAAATGCAAATAGTAAATAATAATAATAAATAAATAAATATTCCGGACATATCACACACGGTCAACTGATCCCAAACAAGGCATAGCCTGTACTATTAGTAAGTGTCAGTATGGTCGTTATCAAATTAACTCAACTTGGTTCTTCCCCACAAGTTTATATAAAAAATGACGAAATTTCCGTCTAAGTGATCACCAACAGACACCCACAGCCCCACCTACAGAGTTTTTATAGAGCTTGTTAGGGCAAGTGTAAACATGCGTGACTTTTACGATGCCGTATCGTCGGTAAATACTTGTTCCGGTCAGAAAAAAGGAATCTAGGTGAGCAAAGACGTGCCAAAATAAACGTTTTAGCGGTTATGTGCTCAGTAAATGTGATGGACATTGTAATCGTCTTTCGTTGAAGAAAAGTTCGACTTAAGGCCAATTTAAACCAAACGAACATAGAGTTAGAGCTAGAACAAGAACATTCTTTCTCGATAATGTAATGAACGCAGAAAAAACAACCAAAGAATGTACTACGTCAACTACGCTAAACTACACTAAAATAATTTTATAGCGTGGGGACTGGGGATAGAATGAGCATTCGCTCGTCTTATGGATGAAAAAGCATTTAAGCAATTTGAACTAAGCGCATTCAGCTATAATTCTCATTTCAGAAACAAACATTTGCAGCTTCGCTTTACGCTTCCGTTAAACAATTGAAGCTTGTCTATTATATAAGCTGAAATTCTATAAAGCCTTGTTCAAACGACATGCGATACATCCTTGATATGTGTTAAAAAATATTTTCAAAATGATCCTTACCTCCCCTGAATAAATTATATTTTGATTTATTCGGGGGTGTGCTAGCTTAAATACATCGCAAGCTCCTAGAACTCAAAACCAAAACTTACTTTATTCAGAAGATGTAAGGATGCATTTAGAAATAAATGACGCATCGCATGCGGTTTGAATATGGCTTTAAGTATTAACTAATAGTAAAGCTAGTTTAAGATCACCGACTGCAAAATGCTCATTCAGCAGAACAAATGAACGACAAATTATGCTTCCTATCTGCTGACCTAATTAAAATCACGCCGGCCACAATTTACAACACTAGCGTGCAATTATACTGAAAATCAAATTAATTAAGCCATCTGAACAACAAAGACATGGCTGCGGACATCCGGATGTCGCGTGATAGATCGTTGAACCAGCGTAAGTCGAGCTACCGAGCTGCCGGTGTTGTAAATTAGGTGATTTAAGCTCTTTTGTTCGTAAATAAGGGTGGTATCGGGAGTATCACCTTAGTTGTTTCAGCAATGAAGTCTTGTTCTGTGTTTTGTACAGAAATTATACCAAATTCGGTAAAACAGAGCAAGGTACAGCGCCCTAGCTTATATCCTAGTCCAGCTAAAAGAAACTAAGATACCAAGATATACAGCCGCTTCTTACATTCAAACCA
The DNA here is from genome assembly GCA_947579855.1 of Anticlea derivata. Lineage (NCBI taxonomy): Eukaryota > Metazoa > Arthropoda > Insecta > Lepidoptera > Geometridae > Anticlea > Anticlea derivata. The sequence goes on along the minus strand of OX388271.1, from coordinate 7,810,130 downwards.
CATCTGTAAAGATAATTATCAATGAAAACTATTTTTAAGGCAGAGAGAGAGATAAATAAATACCGCAGTTCGCCCCGAACTGAGATGCCGCGAATTCCGAAAGTTGGTAAAAAATAAAAATCGTTTTGGAATTTACGAAAAAAGCTCATTCATAAGACCCTCCATTTCATGTATTTGTATTTTATTAATCCTCTTTTGGGCTTTTTGGCCTCTTTTAACTCATATTCTTACAAGCAAATCTTGTAAGTACATTCTGTTGACCTACTAAATTCCATGCAGATCGGATTTACGTTTCGAAAGTTACGCTCTAACAAATTTATATAGGAACATACAACGCCGATTCATCTAAGTTGATTGAGTTGCAGTTATGCGTACTCTTTACGTGAATTTCTACTGTTTTGCGCGTTCTTTATCACCCAGAGAGCACAGTCAACATGAAGTATGCAATTTGCATGTTACGATTATAATGACAGTGCCTGTGACCTGTATACATGATGAGTTTTTATTGTAGTTTAGTTCTGTAATAGACTTAACGTAACATATACCTAATTGTTTTCGAAAAACATAAATAAAACAAATTTTAATGAGATTGCCGGAGGCAGTCTTTAGCTTTCTAAATCTTTGTACACAATCAAATTTCCTAATAACATCCAAATTATGACTATGTTGTTCTTGATATAACAAGAAAATTACGATGAATAAAGCTTATTATGATAAACTTTCATAGAATATAAAGATTATAGGTAACCAGTAAGTACAAAAATATTAATTGGAAACACGTAGGAAACTGGCATAGGCAACAGGTGATAGGCGTGCTGAGCTTCTAGAGGAAATTCGATTCCCGCGGCGAGACAAATCTGCCACCATAAACGAAAATATGCATCTAACACATTACAAAATTGAGTTATTTATAGCATTTTGATCAGCAAAAAAGTCGCATCAGATGGCAAACTTATTTTTTTTCCAAGTTATCCAAACGCAAAAGGCGCTACTAAACACTTATTGATTTGTAACGGTTGGTCTGCTAATATCGGCGCCAGTTCTGGAGTTACCCTTAGGGAATGTTGAAGTAATGGAGCCTCTTTACTGGTTACTAGAGTGTGAGCTCAGCTTAGACAGGATAGTGTCATGTCATGACAAATCTTAGGAAGATTGTGAAAATAATAAAAGTAAATTCAGAATTAGGCGTTCAGAAATCTTCAATTACTATTATTTAATAAAATAAGCTCCCGTTATGCGTAGTCTAGGTAGTTGTCACAGGAAAATTCCCAACTTGTTATCAAGAAAACGAGATCTTTACAAAAGGTCATGTTACCGTTGTCATCTAGATATACCTTGAGGCAATATCAGTATTATTTTCTGAGGAAAAAATATTTACTTATGGACTTATATTTTTGAAATAATGTAAAACAGGACTTTACCCGAAAAAATATTCTTTATTCTTTATTGTACACAAGAAAACACAGATTACAGCAATAAAAAAGAAAGGTATGTACAAAGGCGAGCTTAACCCTAAAAAGAGTTTTCTTCCAGCAAACCTTTGAGGCTAGAGAGAAGTGATTATAGAGGGAGGTTCGTGTACCTAAACAAATAATTTTATTAATTATTAATTATTAATAATGTAATTAATTTTATTTATTATTAACCATAATAGTAAATAAAATTAATTACAAAAATACTATTACCTATTAAAACACCTAAAAATGAAGATAAACATACATACATTATAATACTACTACAATAAATATCTACCTGTAAAAATATATAGTTAACTAAATATATATACATATATATGCATAAATATAATATAATACAGAATTTACAAGGAAAGGTAGTGCTCTTTTACTTTTCTCTTGAAGACATTGACAGATGGACTATCACGAATTACATGAGGGAGAGCATTCCATAACTTTACCGCCAGGACAGTAAAGGAGCCGCCATAACGACTAGTAGAATGAGGGGGGGTTTTTAGAAGGACGACTCACCACGTGGGACAAGAAATTCAAAAAGCTCACGAAGGTAAGGAGGAGAAATAGGACTGTGCAAAGTTTTAAAGAGTACAGTAAGAATATGCAGGTCACGACGACGACGAATGATATGAATATGTAATTAGCTGAACTCAATAATTTATTTAAAAGTACTAATTGTAGAAAAATTCAACGCTGTGTTCATAAGATGCCCCTGTGCCATTTTTTATTGTCCTGAATTCGTTCACGATCTTTTCTAATAATTATACGAGCTATAACACGTAACGCTCACAAATCTTTCAGAAAATTTAAGTGTGATAATTTAAATTGGGTGTTCGTGGCCGCCTCCCGTACACGAATGTCGTGCGACTTTTTGAATTACAAGGACTTTCAAATCATGATATGAATGGTTTAATCCGGTGTAGGTGTACACTGTACATGTTTTAACGTAATCATTTTATTTTAAAATCTTTTCGTACAAATGAAGCGAATGAAGCTGAGAATTAAATTATAGAAGTGTACATAATTTGTTGCACTCGTGAAGATAGATGATAGGTATATTGATAGAAAAAAATGAGAGGCTGGATTTTTATGGCGAACTACTCTTGCCATTTTAATAATTTTCAATCAAAAATCTAGACGAGTAATTAAAAAAAAGCTAGTAGTAATTAATTACTTTAACGAAGTTAAAGTTTACCAATTACATTTTCGTACGAATTGCGATAAAAAATACAGGTAAGAGTATCCACAAATTATTTCATTGCGATACTCGACTTTAAATTGAACGGTAATACTAGGCATAAATAATATAAACGCGACTTTTTTTCACTCAAAGAATGTCAATGCTTTCTTTATTCAGACCGCTATTCAACTTGCGAGACAGCGCGGAAAAATAAATCAAAGAAAGGTTCAAATGAAATAGCGTCCCTTTCCGTGTAGAAAAAATCCGCGTCATAACAGTTACTTGCGAAATCACAAACATTTTGTCTTCACACAAAAATACCACAAAAAGAAAAAGGGACCTTAAAATATTCATCCCCGCACATAACTCTCAGAAGGGCTTTTGTATCTGAGTAGGTCCATCTTAATTATGTGCAAGGAAATTGCAAAAGTTCCCCTGTGGAGTTTTAGCGGAACTTATGATAACTGACTTAAGCCGTTTTCAAAGGACGTGCTATATGTTGTCTAAAAGTTGAAAATGATCATAAGGTACATCTTTTGAATAAAGTTAATTTTGAGTTCGATATTGTTGAGCTAAATGGCTCACCCTCATATGTCAAACTCAAAATTGACTTTATTCAGTAGAGGTAAGGCGCTTTCTGAAACGAATATTATATGACATATCGCATGCCGTTTGAACACGGTTTTAAACTAGCCACACATTGCTACGCACGAAGTGTACGACAACTTCACCACTATCGCATAAGCAAAATCAAATATGTTTTTTACAACAGAAAATACATTTAAATTAGGATTGTTATAAATTCGACTTTCTATGGACAAAAATATAATTGATGTCGCTTAAGCGGTACTAATCAATGGTGGTAATAATGGTATAGTCATCCTCGCTTTCGAGTTAATGTCAATGCAAAAAAAAAATGTCAGGCGGCATGTACTCCTTGCGTAGCAATGTGTGGCTGGCTTTACAATTATAACACAACGGGTATATTTCATTAGTTTATCATATATTTTTCCAAAGAGTTAGCTCATCCATGAGATCAGTTGATCTGGAAGTTTTTGGGGTTGTGTCCTATATGCAGCAGTGGAAATCATACAGCGGAATGATGATAAGTTTCATCAGCTCTTCTTTTGTCTATTATACTCTAGAGTAGCTTATACCTAAGATTTGCAAATCGGTCCGAAACTGTCCGACAACAACATTCCGACATTCATACGATAAATGAACTCTTTGAGCTGGTCAGAGCAAGAGCCCTCGCATCTACATACAAGTCCCTACTTAGAGCGAGGAACTCAAACAATGCAAGCTTGTGTGTAATAAATTGTAACATGTTAGTTCACGCATTCTTTAAATAATCTGTTACAGCACTAACCAAATACTTAGATTGCGAAAAACGCGAAGAAACTGTTTAACACGTTGCTATTGCGACATGTTATCAGTTTTCATGAGAGCTAGAGGTAACGTGTTTCTAACGACATCGGAATCGGTTCGTTCAGCATTTATTGAAGTGTTCGAACAGATATATAACATCCAATAAAACGCCCGCGGCACTCTTAAAGTTACCTCTAAAATTGTTTCGTAGTAATAGTTAATCTTGGCCGTGGTGTAGTAACAACAATAGCTCTAACTGCGCTCGCCAACCCGCGTGCCCAGCGTGGTGAGTATGGCCAAGTTACCTCCACGTGATAGGAAGTCGTTCTGGAAAGCTCTGGGGGAGGCCTATGTCCAGCAGTGGACTTCCTCAGGCTGATGATGATGATGGGGTACCATAAATTGCAATATTTGAATAGATAGATAATATTTGTCCTACTTAGCATTCAGATGTGGGGTTGCGGGCCTGTCACCGCTTATTGGAATATCCTTACCCTACGAATAGGTAGGAACCTGTCGAGGCAAATTCTGATAATCCTGAAGCCAGGTATGATTATTGTTCAGTATTACTTTAAAATGCAGAGTTTCATTTTTTTATATTTAGCTTCGTTGCAAAAATCTATTTAGAAAGCCAACAACCCTGTCATCCTTTCCAATTAACTGCATAATAATCTTCGACAAAACCGACGCGTTCAAAGCGACTGATGCGGGAACAACTCAGCGATATAACCGGACCATATATGAGGGGTGCACTCTTACACATCAGATGGAACATTTTGATGATGGAGCTTTAAATTACTAAAGGTCCGACGCTGATTGGTCAGCACTATTTAACTAATCGCTACCATAAATTGTTGTGACTATCAACTTACGGCAATGCTCTTTAAACGTTCATGTATATAGGCCCTATTCTCTTAGCTTATTTCGAACGTGTACCGTCGATTTCGAGTCTAAAACGCGATGTTTGTGTTGCAACGCTTTTCAAAAAGGAGGCTGTTCTCAATATGGCGGCCATGACTTTTTTATATAAGTACGACGATTACTTCATAAGGGCTAGTTGGATGTTAATGGCTTTATCAATATTGTGTAGGTAATAACTTTGAGGTGTTTCTATATTAATTTTATTCCTAAGTGATTTTTACTTGTTCCCTTTAACTTAAAAAACATCATCTCATGGAACCAGATCTTATCTACTAAAACATTTTTTTTTTGTGAATATCTCTGACTTTTGTTTTTTAGTCGAAAGTGTGAATGGCCAGCGTCATCCCGAGAGAGCATAATGACGTGAATTTGCGCTTGCGTAGAAACGCTGACGCTGACTACCTGTAAGGTTCTATAACGATGGCCCAAGGAGGTTTATCCTATTGTCTCTTTATTGAAGTAGATTTTGTTTTAAACGCAATTATTATTTTCACTGACGATCAGACTTCTACCCGACGTCAGTGCGCATCGATCCCGCTTTGAAATCGCTCGGTCAGTTACCACGAAGCTCAACGCCAGAATGTGACGTGTCACAGACGAGAGGGTTCAAATGCGACGGGCCGTAAATTATTCACCGTCCACCGTAGTAATAAACTACGATGTCTGTGCAAATTTTATTGGCAATCGAACTAGCGGAATGGAATTTGCGTTGAATTTTTAAGCGTCTTTAACGACGCGATTTACTTAGATGTAGGTAGGTATATTGTTTTTATTTTGATTTCTGCAGGTATGGTAAAATTTAATTTCCGAGTATGGCTTTGTATTAATAAATAAATAAATAAAATAAATAAATATTCCGGACATATCACACACGGTCAACTGATCCCAAACTAGGCATAGCCTGTACTATGGGTACCAGAGACTGATATACATAATAGATATATATTTAACACCCAGACACAGAACAAACATCAGTGTTAGTCACAAATGTTTGTCCAGTGCGGGAATCGAACCCGCGACCTCTAGCGCAGAAGGCAGAGTTACTACCAACTGAGCTATTTTTTACAAATGAGAGAAGCAGAACAAGTGCGCGACTAGGCGAGGCACACGCTCTAACGAGGTGTCTCGATTTGTGTTCCCACTAAACTAGACCACTATCTTACAACGAAGAGGCTGTAGAGAAAAACTATGACATTATCAATCAAAATCCTGTGGTGTTGATCCCAGCTCAGGGAGTGCTAAGCTAAATTAATAGCCAATTTAGTAACAATAACGGCGTAATAACCATTAACTCCGTATATACGCTAATATGCAGTTTAGCCGGCGATTCCGCTCATAAAAAAACACCATATGGCGTTATTTAATACTAGCTAGCGCCCGCGACTTCGCATCTGTGGTACCCGTACTGTACTGTAGTATGCAACTAACGTATCTGTCCTCCTGGACATGCTAGTTTTACCGTACCATTTTCAGATAAGCAAATCCGTTGGTTATTTGTTCGTGAAAGTGTAGGCACCGTCCAATTTGTCATATAGCTCCATGACATACATATTCATTTGCCGAATCCTAAAGGGACCCATGTCCTTACTTAAACTGAATGATTAAAGCCTCTTCGAAAATGACCATCAAAAAGGTTTTACATACTCTTAGATTTTTCTACATAAAAGTGTAAAAATATTGCTAGCAAAACAATGCAAATTTCTTATAATTAAACTTGGCAGCTCCTTTAGACAAAACGAGAATTTGAGCTTTAGGTGTTTAAATTGGCAACCAACCAAGCTTTTAGTGTTCATTGAAGCATTATTGCGCAAAAAAGACTACAACTTGATTCACGGTTCAAATAAAAGCGGACATAACTGGCAAGGAACCGCAAACAATTACCTACACTGATTGCAATATTTCAATTTGATAGGTATATTTCAGAATTATTCATTTCAAGCCACAGTGGAAGTATTTGTAGTCGGTCAGGTGGCAATGCGATTTCTCCTATGGATAGGCTTCCGGAGTTCGCGCCACTTGTGACAGAGCGACTGAGCAATGACCTGCGGCTGACGCGAAAGTGACAATTTACGACGCAGCTTGTGACAGCCTCACGCAGCCGACGCGACGTCAGTGATTGCAAGTAGCACGATACATTTTCACAGTGTAAAGGTATTGTCGCGTTCGACAGTCTGTCGCAACAGACGCGACCCACGGAGGTCTTCAAAGGATGCCGCTAGTAGAAGACACCATTTGCTTAAGAAAAAAAGGCTCTAAATTGACTAATGAAGCGGACTAATAAGATACGCTTTAAACAAGAACACGCGTGAAAAATATTTCGTAGGCGCCTACGTTGCTGCTACGGCGGCGTGTCTACGTCATGTCTACGTGTAGATTGCGTTTTTTAATCGAGCGAGCGAAGATCTCTCAATCAACTGACTATGACTGGCCTCATAGCTCAGTTGGTAGTAACTCTGCCTTCTGTGCTAGAGGTCACGGGTTCGATTCCCGCACTGGACAAACATTTGTGACTAACACAGATGTTTGTTCTGTGTCTGGGTGTTAAATATATAATATATTATGTATATCAGTCTCTGGTACCCATAGTACAGGCTATGCCTAGTTTGGGATCAGTTGACCGTGTGTGATATGTCCGGAATACTTATTTATTTATTTATCTATTAACTTGGACGACGGCGCTTTATATCTTTCGAATCGTCAATCCAATCTACTTGGAATTTTAGAAGGTCAACAGGTTTCAGGGTCAAGTAAAATACTAACTTATAAAATACTTAATTAGAAACTGAGGACATATTGTTCTTCTCATCTCTGGATCACTAGATGACTATTATTTTTTTGTGTATCCTGCTCTTTTTTAATATTTGTTATTTAAGGCAATAAATTATTTTTTTATTTTTATTTTTTTATTTTATTTATTATATGCGAGCCGTTTTGGAACCAATAAACATTTGAGTCGTAGGATGGGGTTTCTCCAATAGATCAAAGCGGCTGTTGAAATAAATCCAGTGAAACCGCGCTACACGAAAATGCCATTACTTACTGATTATTTTTCTCTCGAAAATGCATTCGTCACAATTCCATAACCTGTATTTCATCGAAAAACGGATTAAAGGCTTAAGAAGATAAAGGAGGCAGGCGCTGTACTCGCATTTTGCGTACAAACAGTATCCATCTTTTTCATCCTGGATAATGGGTATGCATGTACTATACAGAATTTTTTTCAGGTCCTGTCTATTTATCGTAAGTATGTGCAGTGCAGGTAAGACGTTTCAACATTAAAAAAGTGCCTCACGACTTCTAACCCCAAGCATGGTGACAACCTCCCAGATCTCCAGAAGTCAAAGTCTCCTTGAAGATGCCTAAGGGGGCTAGTCAGAGGCACGGCCAAAAAATTTGGCACATGCTCACATTTCGCACTAGTGAGTATTCCATACGTGACAGGTTGCAAGCCCAACGCCACTTTAAGAAAACTTACCGGTTTTTAAAACTAAGCTAAACTTTAACTTTTTTAACTAAGGTTAAAAGCGCACTTATTTTTATCGAATAGAAAAAAAACATTTTTTCACGACCCGGTTCGAACCCACGACCATAGATTAAAAGTTGTAGAGCCTCCCGCTATGCCAACATCATCATAACTTAACCATTGGTAGGTAATTTTCTTTGATGCATCCGCGAAGCTGATGTCAGATCCACGGTTGTATTTAGTTTTCAACATAACTTTTTTAGGAAGAGGTAAACAGAATATTATCTGAAAACCAGCGCTGCTACGCCTCGGCGGAGCAGCATTAAGCTGAGATAGGACCTTTTTGACCCATGCCACTGCAGCGTAGACGATACCACATGAAATGTAGGTATCACCCACCAGTTGGCACCCACTTGATGGGTGAGGTAGGCGCCTGCTTTTCTCTCTTGTAAATGTGTCTACTGTTAGTTATCTGGGCCAGTTGAGCTATCTATAGATCGCTTGTAACGGTATTTAGATGGCTCAGCTGTCTCTCTTGTGTATGTTGTATTGCTACTTGTATTAGTCTTTTTTTACTGTTAACCTACCTACCTACTAAGCTTTATTTTATTTTGTGTGATTGTTATCAGCTGTTGTTTCTTCTGTTTGCTTTTATCTCTGTCTGTGCTGTATTTGTGTGTGTGTCAAATAAACAATTAATCTATCTATGTAATATTCTCAAAGCTACGAAGAGGTAGGTACACAGGAGGTACATAATCCCTGGTTAATTCAAATATGAAAAGTACACCCGCAGTCCAGATTCACATGAAACGTTCTACTGGAACTTCTGTCTTCAAGTTCCCTCGTATTTTGGGAATGCGATAATAGGATAAGTTTTAACGACTAGTTTTTGACATCCTCCTCACTTTTTGCAAACTTTTACGGCTTTGTTATGAAACGAAGTTTAATCTTAGCTTGAAACATAGCATTGCCTGAAACCAAGCTAAGCCCAGACATTATTATGAAACTGGGTTCTTTAAATATTAACTGTACCCTGGTTTTGTGATGTCATTAATTCGCACATAAACGATTTATAATGCTACTATGTTTATTTTTCTTTTCTTATTGTTTGTTTGGCCATGTTCAGCAGTGGACCTCGTACGGCTGAAATGATGATGATGATGAAGATTGTTTGTAAAGAAAAAAACTTATTCCGTAATATTGAGTTTATATTAGATCCTGCTACAAAATTCAGCTCCAGCATAAAATTTTAGTACAAAATGCAATTTCCGTAAAAGTTTCATTGTTAAACGAAAGATATAACGTAGTGAAGGACGTTTATACAGATTTATTACTGTTAGTATGGCAATAGTTTCTTTACACTTTTGTTATTGTTTAAGGTACCTACCTATCTGATGCAGTCACTTTTTTAAATACGTAAATTATCTTCACGTCTTAACTCACTATGCAGAAGGCAATAGGGTAGATAAAATAATAATAAATAACACTCTACACTCTCTACAGTCACATATACCTTCCTGACTTCACACTTAATTCCTTGTTTATTTCCTATAATGAGCAAAGTATATTGAGTCGTGCTTCGAACGGTTAATAATTATAACTTTTTCAGGCTTCAATATCAGCCATAATATCTTATTAAAGTGCTAATTTTAATCTATGACATGTAGATACACAGAGTACGGAGTTTACGTACAGAGTAAAGTTGAAAATGACACAAGTTAATGTTTGGTTTTGATAGCATTATTTTTAAAATTATGATATGTATACATCTCATTGTAGATGACTGTACGTACATCGCGTCGCGGATTTTTCTTTCACAGCTACCTCACGGAAAGTATAGCAAATACTACTCGCTCCACTACACCGCTTAGCTTTGGTGGAAATAGACGAATGGTTCGTAGCCTTTGGCCTCGTTCACTTAGCTATCTCGCACATCTCTGGCCTTAAACTAGTCAAAATTTATGAAGCGGGCGTAAACTAATTACCTGATGCTACTACATGAATTGAGCCGAACTGCGTTTGTACATGTGCGCACACAGGCGTGGGCTACCTTTTGGTTTACGAAATAACTTGCCAATCGTCGAGTGAGACGAGCAGGGCAATAGTTATTGGGGGAAGGCTTGAAGTTATTGATCTTCTATGCGTAACTTACGGTAGAACTGTCAATTGGTAGAGGCAAGGCAAACAATTTAACTTACTTGGGAAATATGTAAATCCGCCATTGTGCGTAAGCATTATTAAATGTATTTATTCTGTGCTATTGTAGTAAAGTTATTTTGATGACCTCGGTAGCGTAGCGGGCGAATGCCCTTCTGAGTCTCAAGGGGGTTCCATTCTCGCTGCGGCACAAATGTTTGTATGATCTGTAAATATTTGTTTTTTTCTTCTTTTGTTTTTGTACTAAGTAAGTGGATGACGTATGATTATGCAAATAGGTAAGCACTCTAGAGCTAAAATATAAATCTAAGTAGATACTTAAACTTGAGTAAAAATTTTGTATTTCTCTTATAAGTGAACTGTATGTATATGTTCTTTGAGAAATAAAAAATCTTTAAACCGAAATATTTCTTCCGGGTCTGGGTATCCTGCGTGGTACCACGGTAGATACTCGTAGTTTCTGATACCCATGACACAGGAAATCCTAGTGTAGGCTCATTCGGTAAACACATTTCGAACCTCGAAGAGATGAATCCGCTGCTTTCAAATTTCGTATTCTGTAGAATTCGAAAACTTCTGTGGCGCCTCACTGACGTGACTTTCGAAGTGAGTTTTGAGTGAATTCGTGTTCGAGTTCGAATTTTTACAGAATAGCTTAGCTTGACAGTGTACGTGACAATTGGGTGTAAAAAAAGTGCTAATAACAACGCCAAAAACCTAAGAAAGAGCACCGAGCTTTAATCCCGAGCAAGGACAAACTTTATCGTCACTGCGTTTTAATTAAACGGATAAATGCTAGCAGCGTGATGTCACTTGTCAAGTCTCAGTATCATGGTGTCAAACGTGACTCGGGTGCTGAGATAGCAATATCTCAGGCTAACTCAGGGCTGTTTTGATAGCGAGTATGCTGTGAATTTTTGCTTAAGCATGTGATATCATTCATTGTCGCTTGTAGACCTGAATTATTTAGCTTTTGTATTTTCAATAAAGAAAACCTAGAATATGCTAAAGCATTGCGTCAGAATTTATGAGCATTCAATGTGTTACGTGACTAATGGACTATCCCGAAAGAGGCTTATTCTATTGAACAAAAAGAAAATTAGCGAAAAATATTGATTTTAGCTATTTCATATCCGTTTTTTTTGTCTTTTTACCAAGTTTGCAATATTAAACTTTTGAGAACTTTGATATTAAGATTGCTACATAAAACAGCTTTATTGATAATTGTGTAAAGGATACGCCACTTTCGGGATAGCATACATATTATGAATCACCTAGTAGAAGTAAAAAATATCATTTAATTAGGTACCTAGAGAAAAGGATGTTATTTTCCTAGATATTTATAAAGCCTACGAAAGGTATTTTCTTCCGTAAGGTCATAGGTATCACTTTTTAACGCAAGTTAAGCCGCGAAAAGTGTCTAGTTAAAGTGTGCCTTGTTTCAAAGCATTACCGTTTCTGTTATAAAATAACTGCTATAATTTATGTGACCCTAGTACGCGCAAGTTAAATGCGTCTGGGTCTAGCCAGTGTACAAGTAGAGAGAGATGGATTCTGTGTACAAACGACGTCTGGCACGGCACATTTGTTATTTCCACAATAAGAACGCAGCAGTTTCTCGTTTTAGTAAAGAATAAATTGGCCAAGCGCGTGTCGGACCACGCACAGTGCAGGCTTCCGAAGTCAATTCGGCTTAAGCATGCCTTATTTAATAACATCGCCATGTAGTTGTGATTGCAAGAAACAATTAAGTTATGAATGTAGTGTGGGCTTTTTAAATAGATAACACAGCCGACTACTACGCGTGAATTAGTTAATCATAATTAGCAGTGATATTTTCATTGTAATTTCGGCATATATTCTTTTATTCTGATCACCGTTCAGGTGTTCTTAAAAAGTGGTTTATCCGGTAGGGTTCATTTTAAGTGGTCATTTTTGCTAGAGATAAGTGTCCGTACACATGTAAATCTAAACAAAAACACCAATCAAAGCTCTGTATCGAAAAATGTTGATGCGAAACCTCGTAATATTGCTGAAAGACTTATCCAAGAACACCTCACACATGTAGGGGAGGTACCACGAAATACCATTTTCTCAACGCTTTCTCTTTTAGTAGTAGAAGTATGACTGATGTTAATGTTTAAGTTAATTACACCTTCTTTTTGTTTTTTGATTATTTTATTTATTTTGACATTCTGTGAATATGTATCTCTAATTTATTTTTATATTTTTTTAATTAATCTGATTGACATTTATTGTAATAATTGTATAATTGTAATCTAATTCTATCCTTAAGTAATGTAATTGGGAACGTATTATTTAAGGTTAAATTAAATAAATTAAATTATATTAAATTAAATAATAGGCAAGTCCATTAAGTATTACCGTGTAAAATTTAAGCATGTTAAGACTTAGACTGCAAATAGAAAAGCTAAAAAGGTTGTAAAGACGGAAATGGCGAAACTAGGACCGTTCCTAGTCGGCCTACGGAACCCTAAAAATGCTGCCGCTGACGTGGGATTCATCTATTGCGGGCTCTGTTGATTGTGCAGACGATATGGCTTGAGAGATACGGAAAGTTTTATGTCTAGTGACTCTTCAGTTTTTCTCGTTATACGTGAGCTATATGTTATTCCAGGCCACTGTAGTACAAGTTATGTTACTGTTTGCAGGATCCGTGTCGACCAAGTGAGAGTTACCTCGGCTTCTGATCTGAAGGTCATAAATTAGAATACCGGACATGCACCTATAGTTTTTTTAAACAAATAATTGCTCTTTAACACGTGCCCAGAACGGTGTCCATTTATATCTGTTCACCAGTTATGAATTTTGTGGATTTACGAAATATTCGTTTTACGAAATGATCCTGACCAAAATAAAATTGATTTAAAAAAAAAGAAAACCAATTTTTTAATTTAAAAAGTATTTATTATCCTGACCTACATTTGACGAGTATTCCCGAAATACTCCATATCATTAAACTCCCTAAGATTAAATTATAAGTTATCTGAATAATTCCCAATTTAGCAACAGACAAACGAATTTGTTGAACCTTACTTATCATAAACAAATTAAATCGTTAAACAATCATCGCAAAGCAAACATCCAGTCTTCAGTAGAATTTAACGTGAAATGGTGTACAAACATTTCACGTTAAATTCTACTGATATATATGGGTAGTTACAATACCACCCATATATAACCTAAAATATTAGTCTGGTGTTTGTTAAAGAATTGGTATCAATGATTATTGAAAAAGACAACTAATGCAAATGTCATCCAAATATTGACTCCAAGCAAGATAATTTTAGGTTTCTAATAAAGTCTTTATGTTTTACTAAATTATATCAACATAAAATTGATTTAAAAAAATACATTTTAAATTTCGAAAAATTTGATTTAAAAATTATTTAATACTTTTTATATTGAGGTATGGCATTTTTAATGACCTCAAAAAAAGGAAGAAGGTTACTTATGTTACTAGATATCTCCGCCAATTGTTAATCGATTTTGATGATTATTTCGTTTTTGAGAAGCGAAAATAGTTATTATTGTGTAGCTTGACCTTATAGGGGAAAGAACAACAACGCCTTAGCCTTTTTTTGATTGCTTGCCAATCGCTTCGTTTCAATTAATTTATCGTTTGTTTGCGCTGGTTGTTCTGTGGAAGACTTTTAATTAGTAAGTGATGAATCGATGGACATTTCACTAGCAAGGCCTTAATACATCTATTCTAGATGCGATTTATACAGCGTCAGGTGGAACTTTTTACTGACTTACTGGACGCTGTAGTGGGACATGTTTAAGATAGAGTAGGTTTGCCCAGCACCTATACCATCCTCTCAGCCTAGTCGGCCTTATCCACAGAAAAGACAGAGTCAATACGTGCGGAGCTGACAAAGCCGCGGGTTTCCTCACGATGCGATATTTTCCTTCACCGTTACGAGTACTGTTAATGCGCACATAATTTTTCGAATAGAAAAGTCCATTGGTTCATGGCCGGGATTCAAACCTACGACCTTCAGGTCGAGAGTCGAGGTATGTCCCACTTGGCCAACACGGCACACAACACATTAGTAGTCGTTCATCATCATAATCAGCCTGTAGAAGTCCACTGCTGGAAATAGGCCTTCTCCAAAGAGTTCCATGGCGAACGATCTTGAGCCTTTACTATCCAAACGACTTCCCGCAACTTACTACGACTACCTTACTACTCCCGACTACGAAACCGATGTCTCCAATAAAATGTTACTGGTCGCGAGGAACAGGCATAGCTTCACCTAGTTTCTAAGACGTTTCAAAGTGATCCTAGTGATTTTATTGAAATAAATGCCTTTTGACTTTGACTTTGACTTTGTCATGGCTCCAGGTCTCTTAAATGAACCAGAAACCGCTGCACCACAGGTACGTATTAAGACAAATCCTAACCAAGTTTAAAGCTTAATCTAATACAAAAACCGGTTTCATCTCGTCCGCTAACTGTCCGTTTTGCAGCGGTGCAAAAAGTTTAAATTGCTCGGATGTAGAGTGGTGCAGTGAACGGGACAGAGGGCGCTGTGTTATTGCGGGACGTGACGTCACTAGGGATCGGACGTTGCTCAAATTATACTGAAAAGACCGGACATTTCTACCTTTTCTGAAACAAGGTTGGTGCCAGCACCATTTATATGTCAGTTAGGTATCATAATTATTTGTAACTAGCTTCCGTGGATTTGCCTAGTTACCCGGATAAACAGTATCCTGTATGACATATTATGTATCATTCGATTGTTCAAACATATATCTGACCCTCGATCCGAAGGTCGTGGTTTCGAACCCGGCCAAGCAACATAGCAAAAATTTAAGTGCTAATGTGCACTTAAATTATGTGTGCTGTGTAACACGTGCTTAAAACTGTGAAAAAACGCAGTGACGACACCAGAAAGTATTCTTATAAGCGGCGATAGGCTTGCAACCTATCACGTATAGAATACTTATTACTGAAAAATTTAAGCATGGTCAAAAAGTTTAAGATGTTTTTCTGACTACCTCCTTTAGACATTTATGTTTGCACGCCAGGACAAGAACTGGCAGGGTGTAATAGCTCTATTTCTTACATTTAAGACCAATGTTTATTTTGACTTAAATTCTGCAAATAAATGATTATGATATGATTATGACATCTTCAGGGATCTGATTTCCTGGAGATCTAAGAGGTTGTCTACCAAGCTTGGGGGCCAAAGTATTTGCCTATATTTTGATTAGCGTTACCTTTTCCCAGGTTATAGCGGCAAGCGTTTATTTAGTCGGATATATTAAAAGCCGGACATCAAGTGTCTCTCGCCTTGATCCGTTGTGCAACGCAGCGCGACGCGATGGGACGTATGCGAATCGGAAGCGTGACCGTGAATGGGCAGATTTTCGTTCAAAATTGAATTATTTCGAGAATTCTATTGCATACATTTAGAATTGTTGAAAAAACGTACCCCTAGGTACAATAATGAATGAGGCCCCATTAAACGTCGTTAAATTGAGAATTCGTTGTTTAACTATTAGGTAAACAGCCAAATTACGGTGATGCGTAAACAGGCAAACAATCTGATAACTCATACCAAGTGATAGTCCCACAAAGCATTACTGTCTGTTATCCACAACTTCAAAGTTTCAGATAGGCACCTTAGATTAAGTTTGAAGTTTAAATTGTACTCATGACATCATTATATGTATAGGTAGGTTAGGTTCGAAGCAAAGAGCAAAAAGCCATGTACATAGTGGCATGTTTTTAATAATAACGAACAAACAATTCTGCATCCTAACTACGTTAACTGTAAAACAAGTTCATATGACGTCCTCCACGACAAAAAACGCACAAAAATGTGAAATATTTTCTATAAAACTTTCATTGATTGTTGTTCTTTTTAAAATATGTTCCGAACATAAAAAGGCTTACCTAAGTTCGTGTTCCAAATTCTGTTCTGCGCTATAAATAGCCAATTTGTATTCAGAAACGTTTATTTTCGCCTGAAATCGTCCCTCCGATGCGATAATAACTCAACTGAATAACTCAATAACAGAAGTATTCCGATAGTTTGAAGTTTATATGCGAAACATAGATTTTTAAGATGTCAAGAGTAGAAGATTAGAGATGTTCCTTTAAAAACAAACGTCACATATTATACTATATAAAAATATTCTGATAGACTAAACCTTATGAGCATAAAAACATGCAAAAATCTGCTGTTTTGGGGTCATATCAGTTCAAACTCAATTATTCAGCTATTTTATCTATTAGGTACGAATCTTGATGTCGAACATCTCGCAGGTTTAATAATTAAAAAGATGATTAAAACACCATTGAAGGAGTTCGGATACAAATCGCTAATGTTTAGTTTTTTCCGCTATTTTTTTTTCTTTTTGTTGATATTGTTATGCCCCTTTCAAGATATACTAATTTCAGAACACGTTGTCATAGTAATGGAGGCAATTGTTGGGTTGTTGAACTACATTATATTCCTCGAAGTTATTTTACTTCGAAACAAAGTCATTCTGAGTATTTCAGAATTCATTCATTAAGCAGCCTTCCAATACAAACATGCCAATGCTAGGTCAAGGTTGTTCGTTTTTTAATATGATTGATGAGTAACGTTTATTTCTATAAGTAAACTAAGTATTATCAATTGTTCAATCACCTTGTACAACCTATGAAAGAAATGAAATCTTGTGGGGTCAGGACTTTTATGTGGCAGACAAAATTTTGAATTCCAGATATCTAAGGGGGGAAGAGTGATGAGTTCCTACTACGCGGCACTCTTTAGGGAAAGGCTTGTGTCCAGCAGTGGACTTTCCAAAGCTTTTTATAATGCTGGGGCCTACAATGAAGGCTTAATGCTATTCAATTCAGATCTAATAAGATTTATAAACACTATTCCACGCGACTATGAGCCATAAATCTTTGATTGTCAACATACATCATCGCTAAAACAAAAACTAACTAACTTGACTGTATGGTTTGAACACTAAAAATGCATTTGTTCGCTTATGGTCAACTTAGCAAACCGACCACTATTTTTCATGATTTCGTAATCGATAAACTTCGCAATCAGTCAATTTCTTGATCGGTCAACTTAGCAACTAGTCATCCTCGCAATCGGTCCTCTTAGCGTTCGGTCAAAAACAAAGATTGCAAAAATGTCAATCAGTTTCTGAGAAAAAGGAGGAAGTGTGATGTTGATTTTGATAGGACATACAATAGTAGATTATGCAACAAGGGCTTAAAGTAGTGTATTATGTCAAGGGCGCTATATTGAACCCCGAGAACGAGGGATTCTATGGTTAACTCCTGAGCGGAGCGAGGGAGTTAAGGCAAGAATCCTGAGTACGAGGGGTTCAAGATCGCCCAAGACAAATACACATTTAAGCCCGCGATGCATACTCTACTTTTTATACTTTCTGCGAGGCAATTGAAAACAATGACTGTTAAGTAGAAAGAAATGATTTTTCTGGAAGTAAGTTTCCAACTATACCAGAGGCTTCAGATTGTATGCATTCTGGAGTCGAATCAAAATCACTGTCGTCGTCACTTGACATTTTTTAGAAGTTTATTTGAATCGAAACTGAACTTCGGTGTAGATAACAGCACAGCAGTTTGAGCACTTGGCGCCTTTTTTTGTAGTCTATTCTGTAGTGGTCAGTTCGACATTCGAATAAATCCTTCTTCGTGCGCGGGTGAATTTGAATTTCGTAAAAAGTTTTCATGTTTTTCTTTTTTTTAATTTGTAGGCAGTGCAAAGAAAATGTTAACATACAGCCTAATGAGAATAAAATCTCATTGCACCCAAATATTTTTGAAACCAACCTCGATCAAGAACAACTACATGGGTTGCAATCCAAATTCAAATCACATTATGTCCCATGGGAAATAATGAAATTCATTACAACATTATGACCCGGCTAGACTGTAGGGCTATTATGACTTACTTTAGGAAAGGTTTGCATGACACATAATATGGCATTGACGAGCAAGTAGTATAAAAAAAGTATTTGAAGATACTGTTACGAAATGAAGTAACTCCAATAAACTTACTGAGGAAAATTAAAAAAGCCACTAAGTATAATTTGTTGTATTCTATAAGAAAATACTGATTAGTTTGAAGCAAATAAAATATTATTGTTTTACCTACACTGTTTATCAAATGTTTTTTTTTGTTTAAGTTTGAAACCTAATTTAATATTTAAATACTTTTCCGAATTCATTTCTCTCGAGTGTAGTTTGCCGGACACAAGGAATAGTGGACCGTTTGAGAAGTGGACCGATTGATACGCGTACATTTTGAGAAGTGGATCTATTGAAAAGTGGACGGCTTAAGAAGTGGCCCGATTGCGAAGTTGACTATATACGAAAGGGACCGATTGCTCATCTCCTACAGAAAATTTTTGTGGACGGTTTGCTAAGTTCCCCATAAGCGAACAAATGAAAAAATGTGTAAAAGACTATTACTATGGGATGATTTTATGTGATTCGTAGCGTCGTCATTATATATTCTCGAGTCAACAGAAACGACTAAAGGTTGATAGAAAATAGGTGTTCACTGCCGATACGTTCACGTTTATTTGTTGTTTTACGTCTCTGGGAGCATGTATGTTTGAGCAAAATAAATAACGTAACCCTTTTGTAAGCGAATAAAAATAGTAGAAGGGATAACATTTTCAAACTGATACTGTTGAACAATATTTTTTTTTCATTTTCTATTGGCCCGGCTGAAGTAAAGGCCCCTCCATGTCTACCTACCCGTGGATGTCATAAGAGACGACTAAGGCAAAATAGCTAGGGGATGGGCTAAATCCCCTGTTCTAGCAACGATAGCTGTAAATGCGCTTGTCAGCTCACATACCCAGCGTGGTGAGTATGGGCAAATTCCCCCCAGATGATAAGTAGTTACTCTGGAATTTTGCGAGGGAGGCCTATGTAAAGCAGAGGACATCGTACGGCTGAAATGATAAGGTACTAACTTAACATTGTTCATAGATAGATAGATAGATAACTCTTTGTTGATTACCACACAAGAAAAACTTTGAGAAACATGGCACACAAAAGGGTAAAACAATGGGCGGCCTTATCGCTGAAAGCGATATCTTCCAGGCAATCTTTGGATGGAACGAAACATAGCAGAGCTTTAATGGATGGCGGCGTACTTACAAAAGTATAAAATAATACTTAATCCTAAAATAAAACTAAGAAAAAGAAACACATTACACCTAGATACATAACATCCAAATACATATAATACCTAAGCATAAATAAACTAATAGATAATCTAAAACATACATATATTTTACTATGAACAGGAGCGATGACATGACAAACAGATGATTAAATCACGGTTGACAGATAGTGCTGTTTCACTTTAAGTTTAAAACTTCATTATGACGCTGATGATGAATTTCATCTAAAGATACATATCTCATCAACACAATAGGGACTAATGACAGCGGATTACGTCGAGGTTGCTTTCAGGAAGAAGAAACACTAGAGCACGTTATCCTACACTGTACAGCTACCGAAGAGGCCAGGACCATAACGGGTCTACGGGGCTTACTCGGAACCGACTTTGAGTCGTATCCGCATACTGAGATATTGAGGAAATGTTTCCAACGACCCAAAATCCTGGAGCTAGGCTAGCTGGGGTAGGCTTTGCGCACAGGGACAATGCACAAAGTATTCCTTAGTGGCCAAGACAGTACAGGCAGGGACTGAATTACCGCATAACTGGGATACCCTTATTTTCAGATATGACGTCATATCAATAATATATCGGTATCCAAAAAATATCGGTAGACTGAATTATGGTATCACTATATTATGGTATCGAAATATAAGGGTACCAAAAATAGAGGTTAACCGAAAAATATTGATGTAATAAATATTCCTGCATCCCCCACGGCAGCGGCGCACACCCGCCGGTGCGTATAAAAGTGAACTTGGCTTTGGGAAAAGATTCATTTTTACTCCCGACGACAACATTTTACAATTCGAACGATGACACTCCCCAAGCGGGGCCTCTCGCCCGCTCTCGTCTTGATTTCGGTACCGAAATAAGATATGGGTTAAATAACGATACCCAATGAAAAGGTTGAGAATATGATATCGCTAATTTAGGCTAGTTAAATACCAAAATTTAACAACCGTTTCAAGTCCCTGAGTACAGGTCCCAATTATAATTACAATAAGAACAGACCCATATATAAATAGCTATACATAAGACTGCACTTTGCTTGAAACTTATGTAGGATGAGTTATTCATTCACCGCGCGATGATAAAACCAACTTTAGTTCATTGTGAATCCCGAGCGTACTCAAGACAAAAGATATTCCAGTGACAAATGTAAGATACCTAGCTAAAACCTACCTGCTAAAAATACGGAAATCAATATTCGACCGGTATTGCAGTCGAAGTGAAGAGATGTCTGCTTTTATTCTACGGAATAGTATTTCAATCAGCTACCGATATAAAAATATCCGCTTCCAGACTAATAAATTCTAAGGCCATTGTTTGAAGGAAAGAAGTGGATTTAATCACAGGTCTGGTATCTTAAGTAGTGTATTTTTAACTGCTCATGCTTGTTCGAATGTATATTATAAGCATGTTTATGTTCAAGGTACATAAGCACGAAAGGAGCCTCTTAGAGGCGCACTTAAATCCACACACTACACTGATTCTTTTATCAACAGTTATAGGCCTAGCCTCATAGCTCAGTTGGTAGTAACTCTGCCTTCTGCGCTAGAGGTCACGGGTTCGATTCCCCCACTGGACAAACATTTGTGTGATGAACACAGATGTTTGTTCTGTGTCTGGGTTTTAAATATTCATATATTATGTAGGTACCTATATCAGTCTCTTGTCAGTTGACCGTGTGTGACATGTCCGGAATATTTATATAAGCCCACCATACCTCATCCTGCTCACTGACCTAATACAGGATGACCAAGAAAGAATCAGTGACACGACAAGAAGAAGATGAAGCATAATTGCTTGTCCGGAATATTTATTATTATTTATTTATTTAATTTTCAAAAATGTGTCTATTACTTCACGACGTCAACGAATACGAGCTGAATAATGATGGACACATAAAGAGAAGTATCTTTACTTCGGACAGTGGGATATTAAACTTTGGATTACCTTTCTGCCCATACGGCCCCCGTATCGGTTCTCCTGCCCACTGCCACTCTAACTTGTCAATCCTCTGAGCTATGTCGGCGTCTTTAATTTGTCCACAGATCTTCTCATTTCTGATTCAATCTCATAAAGAAACACCGAGCATAGCCTTCATTAGAAAGCTCAGCGAGCTATAGAGAACCATAGCTCGCTGAGCTTTCTAATGAAGTTTTTCTTTAGTGACGAATACGTACCAAAATCTACCAATCGCAGGTTGTGTGTGATGGAGAGAAATGCAATTCCCCAGATCCTTTGATATAAGTTCCACCACACTCCGCTAAGCTGTACCTAACTATAGCGCTTAGGCATCACACAAACGCCTCACACCAACTTCACCGTAGCCATAGCTTAAATAAGACCGCTAGTAGTAAGGTTAAATGATTCAAGGTTGCCCCAGTGTTGAGGCTCTTTTCGCGCAAGGTACATTAGTCAAAGTTACCTTTAGGGTGCTGTTTTTGTAGCAGAACGGAATCGTTAAGAGATAAGCCTTAGCGTAGCTCTAAAATGGCTCAGCCGATAGTGGGTAGGTATGTGTTATTGCCAATGGTTTTGTATGAGTCTATAGAATCCCATAGGGGAAAATCATATACATAAACAATTTATAATATGTTCGCTATCCCGAAAAGAGCTTATTCTATCGACAAAAAGAAAGAATATTAGCCTAAAATATATAAAAATAATAATTTACCGAACTTGATGAATCACCTTGTGTATGTAATACTTAACATATTCTCGTATTTTATGGGTGCTACAGTATACCTAAGCGTATCTTTTAAATTTTGGTTTGATTACTTCTTTCAACTGGGCTTTTCAGCACAATATTAAGTATTTGCGTTAGAGTAAGTCAGCCAAAATCTACTCACTGTGAGGTAGCTGTGAAGAGGGATAATTAACAAAGTTCATTCTAAGTATCGCCGGTAACTCCGTTACGGAGGTTTCAATGTTTATAAATTTAAACTTGGAAACGCAATGCATTTAATGAAGTTGTAATGAAAACGGTTAGAAAAAGAGATTAATTAATGTAGAAAGGATTCAAGACCAAGCCAATTTAGTTTTCAATCATCATAAGCATAATTTCAGCCGGTAGAAATCCACTGCTGAACATAGGCCCTCTAGATAGTCCCTCATAGAATTCCAGCGCGACCGACCTTGTAAGGCCTGCACCCAACTATCGTTTGGGGGGATTTCCCCAAACTCGATACGCTACGCTGGGCATGCGGGTTGGCATTTTTCAGTCAGGTATTACTTATTACCTTAATTGGCTGAAATATGGCGATGATATTGATGATATCGACGAAACAGTCTAATACGACACTACGACAAAAAATAGGAAGATGCTCTGCTACCCGTGTGAAGCCGGGGCAAGTCGCTAGTATCATAATAAATAAATTAATATGCCTCTGTTTACTTTCCCTAACCTATTAATTTTCAATTCATTCAGCCAAAACGGATGCAATAAAGCTTAAAGAAATTGCTCCCTTAAAAATCTATTCAATTTGTTACAGCATTTTACGATCGCGGTACCCTAAAACGCTTTTAGCCTTGCTTTCAGAGTTGTCCTGGGGACACTTCTTCCACGGATTAATTCCCAGTGAGAATATAAAAACTCTTGTCTTTCATTTGCTTAACCCTTTTTAACAATGCATGAGCGAAATACACAAACGAAAATTACTTTTGGAAGAGGTTTCGCACAAAGGCGTATTGTTAATGCCTTTCATAGGAGTTACTTTGACACAATTTTATTCGTAGTAAGTTCATTCAGTGAGTTTTAACTGGGGGAGATATGAATCTCGGACTTTCGTATGGCAAATGAATGTTTCTTACCTGTTTAGAACCGCTTTTTAGGTGGTGTGTCGATGTGTGATGTACGGGGAGATGACTATATATAGTGTTTCGGTTCTTGCTTGCTTGTCGTGTCACTTATTCTTTCTTGGTCATACTGTATTAGGTCAGTAACCAGGTTGAGGTATGGCGGTCCCGAAAAGGGCATTTGCCCGTCGGTGAATGAATCAGTGTAGTGATAGGATTAAAGCGCGTAAAACTGAACTCTTAAACCTAACGAGGTTAATAATTAATACTATTAATAAAGTCACGACTAAATAAGCGCACAGTTGTCACAGATTAGAAAATAATTATGTAACTTTCATTCGACTTGATTTACAAATATTGAGAGTAAAGAATGAATTATTATTTTTACCAAAATAAAATATAGCCTATGTTACACAAGGATAGCTTAGCTTTCTTTTGGTGAAATAATTTTTGAAATCGTTTTAGTAATTCCAGATATTATCCCCTACATACAAACAAACAAACAAATACCTTTTTATAATATGAAGTGTAGAAGTGTAAATGTAGGTGATCTGAAATACTGCCATACTGTATTTCACTCAAAAAACTTATAAATTTAGCGAACAAAATGGATAAATCGAAGCTGAAAACTGCAGGAGTAACCAAACTTAATGAAAATTCAATTTACAACGTCAACTCGGGTTAGCAAGTTTAAGATACAGATTAGTTTATAAACTTGTTTCAAACTCGTAAGCAGTTTTGTCAAAGAGAATTTAAAAATAGTAATATCTTTCCTGTGCTTTGTGTTTATATTTATTTATACTTGTGTTCGTTGTATATTATTTTATTTGAGTAAAAAACTGGTAAATCATGAGTAGCTGTAGCAGTTCAGTCATAGTTATTCTTAATTATTTTTAATGCTTCACTGCTCTCTAGCTTATAGTATTTTAAGTATATTGCGCTCTTTATGCTAAAGTGTGTGTCTTTGAAAGAATTTGTGTGTGTGTGTGTGTGAGTGTATGGAGGTGTGCGAAGGATGTCTACCTACAATTTTATTTTACTGCATATGGTTTTGAGTAAGGATGGTAAATTACCATTAAAGTATAATATAAGAAAGATAAAAGATGATTCGCTAATAAGGTTCGGTAGGTTAAATAGGTTTTAATGTTAGGAAACCAGTCACTTTGCCACACTCTATTTGTTGCTCGCTTGTCGTGTCACTGATTCTTTCTTGGTCATCCTGTATTAGGTCAGTGACCAGGTTTTGGTATGGTGGCCCTGAAATGGACCTATGACTATCGGTGAAAGAATCAGTGTAGTGGATGGATTAAAGTGCGGATTTTATAGGCACATTTCGTTCACCTGTCACATGTCTTCGAATTTTTAGGTTCTAGGACATGTCGGTCAAAAGTTCATTACTCATTAAACCCTAATATCTTGCATGCAGACTATTTTATCTCTAAACTTAAGGGCTCACTTCTAATTAGAAGGGCATCATCCTTAGATTATACCTTAATAGTCATTTACCATGAGATTATAATAAATAGGTTTTTTGATACCACTATAATTATGACTAACCCTACCCATTAGTCAGGATAAAGTTTCTTTCAAAACTAATCAACAGAATTATGTATTGTCAATGACTCAAGATAGCAAAAGATAGCTAAAAACATCGTGAGGAACCCCCGGTTTAGTCAGCTCCGCACGTATTGACCATGTCTTTCCTGTAGATAAAGCTGACAAAGCCAAAGAAATTAACCAACGAAAAAAGGTCCGATTCAGTGCGGAGTGCGGAGTTCAGTGTGTGCTAACTTATATTATAAATGCAAAAATGTATTTGTTTGTTCCTTCTTATGCACGCGGACAATGGACCGACGTGATTTTTTTTTTTTTTTTTTTTGATTTTTTTGGTTAGAAGAGTGACCTATCCTACTTTTTATACACAACACAGAATATTATTTTGAAAGAGCTAGTAAAAGCGAAAGTAATTTCCTCAGATAAACATCTCACAACTCAGAATTCAAATCGGTCAGTTTTAAATGACCGTTGTTTCAGCTCCTTCACAACGGGATCATAATATAAATCATTGGCTAGATACATATATACGTATACACACCAGGATGCTGGGGGTTTTATGCCAGTGACCTAGTTCTCGGCTCCGGTGTACAATAGGCTGCAAAAGTGTAAGACCCATTTGAAAATCCTATCCCGACTTCTTAACTTTAATATTATAAATGCGATAGTGTGTTTTTTTATTGGTTGGTTAGTTTGTCCTTTTTTTGCATTTACTGAATTAGGGTAAACAGTTATAGCTGCCAATAAGTGTCCTAATAAATAACTAATTGTATATAGGCGGGTTATGTGTGTTTGTGTGTATTTCCTGGGCAGAACGACCACTGATATATTGAAGTATTCCAGTGTTTATATATGTGCACCATGTCTGTCCGCCTTGATTTATCATGTTATATTTTACGTTCAGAATATGTTATGTACAATCTTTTATTTAATAGTGTTTAAAAATGTACCAAAATTAATTATTTAATTGAATTGAACGCGACCAACGTCAATAGAAAGGCCGGGCTAATACTTTATGAAGAAACACTGACGCATTCAAAAGAACTCTTTCGGAACGAGATTCGAGCTAAGTGTTTTATACTTTTGTAACCCATTGTACCTACTCTGCCCCAGTAATAAAAGTGCATTACTGTCGGTTTACTTTCTCAGCTGCAATTACATGGATATTTTTTGCTCATAACGAGTATTGCAAGCAAAAGCGCATTTTCTTTCATACATGCTCCACAGTGTTGACCATGTTTTTCCTGAGGTTATGGTTGACTATGCTGAGAGGATGCTACAGGTGCTGGGCAAGCCTACTCCATCTAATAAGTCCCAGGCGTCCTGTACGTAACTAAAAAGTTCCACCTAACGCTGTATAAATCATCTAGAATAGATGGAATAGTTTTTTTTATTTCATTCGAGTATCTCACCTGAAAAAAAGGAACTTACTAATAATAGCACCTCATTAGGCAAAAGAAAAAAACACTAGAGTTTAGAAAAGAAACGTTTCTATTCGAAACAGAAGCGCAATACGGACCTCGTTACGTCACCAGACCATTATCACTCCCAAACAGCTTACATCGTAAATAAGCCTTTACCTTGCTGGGCTTAAGATTCAATTCAAAATGATCCTACGTCTACTGATGAAAGTCAATTTTGAGTTTGACATTTGAGGGTGTACACGCAAAAAGTATCGATCGATGGGACAATGTAGACGCTAAGCAATAAAGTTCCGAAAATAAATTTAAAAAAGAGCTCAACGTTATCTCTATTCAAAAGTCTAAATCAAAATTAATTTTTTTCGGTGGCCGATAGAAATCAAAATTGGATCCTTAAAATAAATTGAGATGACATGTCTCACGCAGTTTTTACCCGACTCTATGCAAATATGATGACGTGACACGCACGATGATATCTTTGATATAATGGTTTTTTTTTATCGGTTTTTAGTTCTTTCAATCGTTACGTAGACTGTATTTTCACTAAGTTACGTTAGCACTGGTACTATTCTGTGTTACACCGTTGAAACACGAAACAGAAAGAATGAGTAATGAAAACCATTAATGTTGTACCGTTTTCCGACTACCAAAATTTAGGTTAGTAGTGTAATGTTGAAATGAAATTTCTCTCTTATAATATCTGAAACTACATACGATATTCAAACACACTGTCGGCACGTCTTTTTTATATGTAATTTTGAAAACATCGTGTGCACAAGCTTTAAATGTATGTACAGTCACCTCTTATAAAATGTTTACCTTTCTTAATTTTCTGCTACGCCACGATACCTTATAGATGATAGGTACAGTGTAAAGTTAGAATGGGCACAAGTTAATAGTTACGTGCATACTATTTGAGACTTTGCTGTCTAAATATTTAGGTTCAGTACTGTGGCAATATTTTAAAATTATGAAATGCATACATATTTTCAGAATTACTATGCATTATGCAATATTTTTTCCGCAATAAAAATATTTTACTTCTACGCAAGGTTGCGAGATGTTGAGCAACTTGGTAGTAAATGTTACTGACATATAAGATTCTCTTGTCTTTTGCTATGTATATGTTCAAGGTAATGTTGCTCAAGATGTCATCTAGTAAATAAAGAGCAAATTTACACGTTTTATTTAACCTTATCCCTACGAGCAGTCAATGACTAACATGCCCCTAATAAGACCAGGTAGGTGTTAAGTGTCCAATTTTTTCGAAAACGAAATAGAATTCGCGCCCTACCATATATGTACTGAGACTTAATTTATTCAAAAAGACGATTCATGAAACTATTAAATTAAGTTTTTCTATTCTCATAATTTGACATTTTAAAAGAAAAAGTGAGGTTAATCAAAACTGACTATAACTTACTAGACCTTTGTTGGTTCACAGATGATTCAATAAATGCTGTAACTCGTGCTAAGATTGCCCAACTTTCCCATTCTAATCAATTTCATTTGGACAACTTGAGACCGTTCTAGCACCCAGGCTGTATAGAGGTTGAATTGTAGCTGAATTATATTTTCAATTTGCGGATCCCCCTCCGGGGCAAATGAACAAATTGATGGACCTCAAACAAAATTCAATGGTTTTGGAGACCAATCGTCAAGTTTCAACGAGGTTAACCTTGTAATTGAGAATTTCATTTTGTAGAATTGCTGAGCTCATTATTCCGGTTTGTACTAAGTTTTTTGGCTGAAACCTTAGGGACTCTAGGGAAAAAAATGAGCGCTTTATTTATTCGCTCTTTTCTTTGCGATAAGGGTTGTTACAGGCACAGACGAAAGTGCTATTTTTTTTTAAATCACAAGGATGATTTTAAAACGGTCTTAAAACCTAGGTTGAGATATGCCTGTTCCTCGCGACCAAGCCTGGAGGCAACTAACACGATGCGTATTATTTTTATTCCATAATATTTTTCACAACATCGTGGACATGTGGAGTTTGTGTAGTGCAAACCGAACCAGGAACTCAGAAAAGATAAATTAAAGCGTATTAAAACGTGAAAGAAAATAAATGGAATTATAAAGTGGGTCTTTGAGGAATTTATACAACCCTGAAAATTTCTGAAATCCAATTGCGAAATTACCAATACATTAATTAATCTCCAGGAGAGAGTCAGTTCCGCTTGGGTCCATTTAAATTTAAAATGGCAGCCAATGAGCTTCCGCGAGATCAATGCCCACTGCGAGCTCTATTATCGGAGGCAGAATGTAAATAGGCAATTTGTCACTTGCAACCGGGCCTTGGACGGAGAACGATTAAGTGCGCCCATTTAGGAACAGTCTCGACTCGGCAAAACATGCTTTTTATCTCGGCTGCTGGGCCGTAAATCGATGTGTATTATTACCACATTATGGTAGATTTCGGGTATAAGTGCTATTACTTACCAACTGGGCATTTCGTGGTGCGTTCCAGCGTATTTTTGCAATCACAAATGACTTCATGGCAATGGTAGAAATGAAAATATGCCGGAGTATAAATTTTTTCCCACAAACGTAATCCAGTTGAATATAAAGCTGATTTTGTATGGAGTGACAGAATCGCGCGGGAGTGGGTGATGATGGATATTTTTGTCATTACGACTACGTTATAAATAATCAACTTTCGATATGGGCAAGATGTGAAGCGATGTGATACTAATGGAGGTTTAGCTTTATCTGTGGTGCAATTGCCTAAGCGTAATGGCAATGAAGTTCGTAACTTTATGGGTAATTTTAACAATGTTAGCAACATTCAAAACGTTCCAAACTTGATAAGGGAAAACCTTAGTTTCTTCCTTTTCATGTTTGAAAAACTTCAGATGTCGCTGAAATTGATAAAATCATCCTAAAAATTGCGATCGTCATTACCATTTTGCTTACGCAATAGCCTGGCTGGTTTGGAGTTGTCAAAACGATGATGATAATTGCTATTTATTCTGTAACCACAGACTAAATAATAGTGAAACGGAATTTGGTTAAACTTTTATTTTCGTTCCATATTTTGCCGCAGAAATTATTCCGAGAAAGACACTGTACTTGTGTTCAAAAAGACAATAAATAAATAAATAAAAAATTCCGGACATATCACACACGGTCAACTGATCTCAAAATAGGCATAGCCTGTACTATGGGTAACAGAGACTGATATACATCATAGATATATATTTAACACCCAGACACAGAGCAAACATCTGTGTTAGTCACAAATGTTTGTCCAGTGCGGGAATCGAACCCGCGACCTCTAGCGCAGAAGGCAGAGTTACTACCAACTGAGTTATGAGGCTAGTCAATAAACTAATGTTATTAGTAGAAAGGTAACCTCGTAGCTAAAATAAAATGTTTTTGTTATTTAAGTATCTATTACATCTAACAGGAAACTTTTGGTACAGAATTTTAAATTCTCCTTGAAATACACAATACCTCCTATTTCCTGTACAAAAACACAAAAGCTCAATTTCTCAGAAAACGGAACATCTAAAGTAATAAGTTAAATATTTTTAATGCTAGTCCGGAAATCATTTACCTTTGCTGAGAATATGCCCTTTAACTTTATTAGCTTATTACCTTAAATTATTTACTTTCTAAAATATAATTCTGAGACCTTAATCAAAAACTTTTCAAAAATTTCATGAAGATAAGTCCAGTAGTTTCTAACAACAAAAAACTGACATACAGACAAAGTCTTCTGATTCAAAATTCTTTTGGAACTTTTTCTTTATCGTCTTTAAACTCGTTTTTGAAGAAACATATGTACCTACAGAATTTTTGGACTAACTGTTTTATTATATGTACATAAACTATCTTACAAAAACAAAGCTTTTTTCTCCAAGAGGTAATAATAAATAAAATTGATTATTTAAAATATTATTAAAACCATTTTCAATGATTACCTAAATTTTAATATTTTAGCTAGTTCTATGTTTTTTAAGATTAATAATAAAACTCGTTTTTAACAATTTCATCATACTCACAGTGAGAGTAATAAAGCCACTTTAATAAATTTGGTACCTACCTACTGATGCTGAAGTACACTTATTTTATTTTATGGCAAAGATAAAACTCTTGGCCTAGTGGAAGGTACCTCGATCCGAAGGGCGTGGCTTCAAATTAATAAATGATTTTTTATATTATTTTTTATATTATATTCCTAAAACGGTGAAGGAAAACATAGTGATGAAACCACTTAGTAGCGGGCCTCCTAGGCTCAAGACCGTTCGTAATGGAACGCTTTTGGGGAGGCCTATGTCCAGCAGTGGACTGGCTGATTTTTATAATCTTTATAACTTTTTTAAATAAATATTCCGGACATATCACACACAGTCAACTGATCCCAAACTAGGCATAGCCTGTACTATGGCTACCAGAGACTGATATACATAATAGATATATATTTAACACCCAGACACAGAACAAACATCTGTGTTAGTCACAAATGTTTGTCCAGTGCGGGGATCGAACCCTCGACCTCTAGCGAAGAAGGCAGAGTTACTATCAACTGAGCTATGAGGCCTGTCAACTAATTAATACAATACAATAACTTTATTTCAGGCAACAATAGAATAAAAAACAGATGGAATTTTTCATATCCTACGGCCCATATACATAAATTAATAAAGAAGTTCGGCATAAAGATTGCTAACTAAAACAGCTGATTCATTGAGATTGAACTGGTATGACTCGAAAACAGCTGATTTTTGCAGAGTTTTTCAATGAAAAATGACAAATTTCCAAAAGTCGTAGAACAAACTTTATTGCCAATTGGATGTAAAATAAGCCCCTTTCGGGATGGCATACATAATATTTGAATAACATTGTATAGATATACCATCCCGAAAAGAGCGTACCCCTTACGTTTACTTGCCTACACGAGCGAAAATAGGGGTACCAAAGACAGTACCTTTATAAGCAGGTTTGCTGAGTTTCGGGTCGTAGGATTGATCTTATTATGAAATAGTCTGAAAAGGATCCAAGTCTAGTGGCGAAATGGCCACCTATTCAATAAATCTTATTTGCTTTGAAGTTGATATCAACGAGGATCAAGTACCGGGTAGGAGTTAAGCCGTGTTGGCCTAGTGGGAGGTACCCCAACATTCGTCGTGGGCTCGAAACCGGTCCTGCGCCCTGTTCGAAAAATGTAAGTGCGTATAAACACGTGCTTGAAACGCTGAAATTCATTTCAAAATAACCCTTACGACTATTTGTTAAGTTCATTTTGAGTTTGACTTGAGGGCATGCGATATAGCACAAAGATATCGCAAACTCCTAAAAGTCTAACTGCAATAGACTAAAGGATCATTTTGAAATAAATTTTGGTAGTGTTTAATTTAAGGACCTACTTCTATGCACATTAACCTTCCACCACACTAGCTCATTCACTTGGAAAAAAATAATCTCATTGTGAGTTGGCTTCTATACTCTCTCACCGCTTGGAAGAGGCTGCGCTTTCCTGAATACTTCCGGAGTTATTTGCAACTTCGTGAAAACGTTTGTGTTAACCTGCACCATAAAACATTTATACAGGAATTTTCTTTATCACCCCGTATATTTTCTGCCTCCGCCGAAAATTGCTAACAATTTGTTTCGTATTGTGTTCGCTTTATGTATTGTTTGATTGCGTTTTATTCTATGCTGAAATATATTGGATTTTAGTTTAGTTTCTTTTTGAGTTTGGGGTTTACGTGATTTGAATAGTGCAGCGTCTAGATAACAAAGTCAAAGTCAAAAGGCTTTTATTTCAATAAAATCACTAGGATCACTTTGAAACGTCTTAGAAACTAGGTGAAGCTATGCCTGTTCCTCGCGACCAAGCCTAGAAGAATCAGGCAACAAACACGGCTTGGTGCCTATCATTTTTTTCGATGATCCCTTTTCACAAAATGGAATTTAAAGCTTCAGTGTGGTGCCGATCGAACTAGGTGAGGCTCAAAAGAAACATACTTACATAACATAGATACATAATGACTTACGGTTCGGGATTTATCTACAATAAAATTATAAAGAGGCAAAATTGGTTTGTTTGTTTATAGAAAATATAGTTTTCCAGAATAAATGATAATTGCACGAACTAGTGATACAATAAGATCTTACAATAAATCGGTCTATTTTTGTTCCTCCAAAATTCATAGCATGCAAATATGATATTTATTATCCTATCTCCCTTCAAATCTTTTAAATCAGTTGCTTACTTATATCAACCTTAAAACACAATTAATAAGCTTGGCGTTGTTAATAAGTTTTACAAACTCTACTTTCCTTATTATAAGCTGAGACTTATACAGCTTATAATTAGGAAAGTAGAGTTTGTAAAACTTAAGACAGTCGTTTACAAATGCAGCTATTTCGGTAAATGATAATTGCGAAATATACCATAATATTTTTCATACCAAAACTGTATTCACGATCCCTATATTATTCATTATATATTTTGCTAGCTGCTACATAATTAAGATGAGACAAACAGAGCGCGTCTGAGTATGAGGTCGTAAAACCGAGAAACAAGGACGCTGAACCAAAGATATAAAACTAAGATAAACCATAGATAAACAGTGTTTATTGAAAACCGATGCGGTACCTATAAAAATCCAGTTGATGACTTGATGCCCGCAATATGCCAGTTGGCGTAATAAAGTTCTTTCGGTGATTGATATAAGATCAACATTATGATGTCACGTTTAAATTTTACAAACCGTTTTATCAGTAACGGAGCGACGGATCGCTTGAATATATAAGAGCCGGAGAGCGACACAGGCTACCGCGCGTAACCTAGTAGTAATATGACACTTCCGCTAATAAATAACACCCAACAGTCACATACATAGTCCTGACACCACACTAGGATTCATGTGCTGTGGGTATCAAAAACTACGAGTACCATGATACCACAACACCCAGACCCGGAACAAATACTCGCAGATCATGCAAACATTTATCCCGGGACTGAACCCCTTGCGGCACTCGAATTTTATAACGAACATGTAATACATATGTGATTATCGCACTCAATAATTATAGGGTATCTTTTTTATTTATTACCATAAGTAACTCGATACTCCACGGTCATTGTGTAATAATAACATCCAAATTATACTTCCTTTATCCATTCCTACAACCCTTAATTAGCTTTTCACCAAAAAATACTTTAATCATTCAACTCTATTTGAGTGATAATTTTTGACTTTTAACTTAGTAATTAATGTACTTGTTCTTAATTATCATTGCTTTTATCCTTACCTTACGATGATTAACTAGGTAAGTTAATCATCGTCATCATCAGCCTGTATAAGTCGACTGTTGGACATTCGCCGCCCTCAATGAGTTCCATGACGAACGGTCTTGAGCCTTTTCCAATTACCGACTTTAATCAACTTTAACAGTACCAGGAATACGAAGCTGCCGAGAACTAAGGGCCGTCTTCTGTGTTTATCTATCATAGGAAGAGGTTGGACCATAACCCACTATGCTGGTCCAGAGCGGGTTTGTGAGTGGAGCGCCAGAGCCTCGTTTGTTAAGTAATAACTATAAAAACACTTGAACTAAGTATAGTAAGTTAGTTTTTATATTCGACTTTTACAGCCGGGACTGACATCTTAACGTGCCCTCCGAAGCACGGAAGTGCTCAACTGTCAGTGCCACTAGCGGTCACCCATCGATTTGTTGACTGCATCGAAGGCTACAACCTTACAAGACTAATGAAAATCTAGATAAGCTGCACACGAACGCTTCTATAGTTATTTTAATAAAAGAGAATGCAATCCAAGAACAATACAAGCTTGCCAAGTATCCAGCGTACCTTTTGCATGTCTGCATTGTCCCGACCAAAAGCATTCTCATCTTTTTGTAGAAACCACTTTCTTGCAACTGAAAATATCAAGTTATACTTTCCTAAGTCTTCTACAGTTTCGTTGAATAAAGTTTCATAGAAAATACTTCACGAATAGATTTATATTGACGCATAATTCTGTACTTTGTTATAGTCTCTACAGACCTCTTTGCAACTCGACTAAAGCAAAAGTTTTTCTCTATTTTTTCTTCAAAGTTTAGAAAAAGAAGAAAAACCTTGTTGGCAACACTAGCCCCTAAAATTGCCTCTGATTGCATTGGCGTGTAGAGGTTTTAGTAAAAATTTTGCTAAGGCATTTGTTACTAGGAACTTCTTGTAAAGAAAAACATTCGTCGCTGTTTCATGAAAACAGGAATTTAGAAAATTTTATTTATTGTTTTTTCTTTTTAGTTTTAACAGTCTTTAATGGGCTCTAATAGCCCTTTCACTATAATCACCAATTACAAGCCTTTGACAAAAAACAGCGTACCAATAAAAAGGCCCGGGCCTGTTTTGTGTCTCCTCGAATTGCCGATAATTGCGCCCACCAGATAAGGTTACTAAGTGTTAGCCAACAACAAAATAGGTCGAGCATAAACTTGGACAAGAGGCTTCTCGAGTACCTTTTTAGTGGCTTCGCACTTCAGAAAGCGAAGCACTTATATGTTGGGTTGTATGTTGGGCTAAGTTATGAAGCCTATCAAACGGTACTACAGTCTACAACAGTTAAATATAAGAAAAAATACACTGTTTTTCATCAGCGAGCTGCTGGTTTTCTTGAAGGACATCGGGTGGCTGTACTACAGCTGCCACCCGTCACGCAAAAGGGGCCTACTAGCGGCCTAGTTGCAGAAACCAATCCACTCACCAAGTACACTATTTTTACATAATAAACATGTGACAATTACCACATAATATAAGACTGACCAAGAGATGGAACTATTGGCAACCATGATTATGCATATAATACATACCTAACTGATAGTCTATGTTGCTTCAACCCGCGGTTTCGCTCTGAAAAGTTTCATACATTTGATCGAACAAGAGAAGCAAGCGAAGATCTGTCCAAAAATTGGACGAATCGTCTTTGTATATTTGTTCAAGACATCATGAGGTCTGAGTTTAAGGAAAACCACTATCCGTTTTACGAAAGATAACCCGCAGCAATTAGCGGAAACAAAATTATAAAAACGAAAACGTTGTTACGCAATTTATTATTATTTTACACCTGTAGTGTCCCACTTTAGGGCAATAGTCCACCTTCCTTCTTGCCAGCTGTTTATG
This sequence comes from Anticlea derivata, assembly GCA_947579855.1. NCBI lineage: Eukaryota > Metazoa > Arthropoda > Insecta > Lepidoptera > Geometridae > Anticlea > Anticlea derivata. Next base: position 7,774,454 of record OX388271.1, on the reverse strand, counting down.
TATGAAAAGCATGCCAAAAAATATATTAGTATGTAAAGTCTCTTTATGACTTCCAAATCTGGCCCCCAATTCTACTAATTCAATGACTTGAAAATGATAATCGCATGATAATGATCGCACCATTATCTTTCAGTTACGATTGTCGCCACCTTCGTTGCTTTGATTTCATTGGTTCATTAGTTCCACAATGACTGCCATTGATATACGACTGTGATAGCAGAATACCAAAATTTTCACGCATTTGGGTGCCACTGAAAATCATGCCGCTGCACCGGCCACTGGGCTGATGCAGCAAATTCTGAGTGGCAACCTTTTTTTCGTCACTTTTTATCAGTAATTTAAGTTTTTAATTTTATTATCTCATTATGTGACACTTTATAATTTTGTCAGTAATTTAAGTTTTTAATTTTATTATCTCATTATGTGACGGGAAATAAATTATTTTCTTTCTTTCTTTTCTTTCAAAAGTGTCAAAAGTGGCCATTTTGCCACTGAATCATTGTCATTTCGAAGCCACTGAATTAGTAGAATTGGGCCCCCTGATTTGTTGGGGCGCAGAAGCATCGTAGATGCTGCTACGGCGTAGATACTTAGTAGATTCCTCGTAGCTGCTACGCTGCTTTATAGCAGCGTAGCATCTACGAATATAATTAGCTACGTAGGTAATTATTGAATAATGTATATGTAATCTTGAGAGTTTATACCAACTGTATAAAGTTTAAGATGCTGTGGGTAGATTATATTATATGCAGTTCTGGAGTGTAAAGTATTTCTGACGTAATAAAGCCTTATTAGAAAAGTGGCTACTGCTCTGCAGCTAAATTTGCATTACATTATACTACGCATTAATTCTAATATGCTAATGGTTTTATGGTGTTATAAGTTCAAGTTTTAAAGTAGATTTTTTTCCTTTTAAAATATCTTGGCTTACTTTTTTAATTATCTTACCTTTTCGTTTATAAAATATAAATAAAACAGCCAAAGTTTGCTCTCATTGGAAGTTGGATAAAATAAACCTTTAACGCCCACTGTAGGCCTTGGATCTGTAGGTACATTAACATACGCAATTAATTTCCAGTAGCTAACTAGATTTCACAGTTCTTGAGGTACGTCCACATCATCATCATGAGCCTGCGGAAGTCCATTGCACATAGATCTCTCCCAGAGCCGTCTCCATCCACTGACTTCCCGAAACCTTCACAATGGCGTCAGTCCATCAGGTAGGGGCCTTTCACACTGAATCGTACGATTCGCCATTCGAAAACCTTTATTCCACAACGGTTGTCGGTTCTGCGCGCTATACGAGTATGGCCGGCCCACTGCCACTTCAACTTTCTAGTTCTGAGATCTATGTCGGTGACTTTCGTTTTTATGGTTCCTCGTATTGGATTTTCCGAGCATACCTCTCCGCATAGGCATTTGCGCGACTTTGAGCTTGTGAATGAGGCCAATAGTTAAGGAACAGTCTCAGTGGCGTCATCACTGGCAACATTCACTGGTTGTAGATTTTCGTGTTGAGGCTCTATAATATCTGCCTCCACGTTATTTAGATAATTTATTAGGCTAGGCACTGTGGTTCAACCCAGTTAATTAATACTCAGAACGTTGAATACATTAAAATAGTCTCCAACTGGGTGAAAGTTATGATCATATTATTGTAGGATCTAATTAGTGTAAACATTGTTAAAGTAATCTAAGGTGGTAATGTCCTTAGAGATTTAAAAGAATTTACCAAAAATACATGTAAAGTTCCGCCCTCAAGTTATTTTTATGATAATACGTCATTTTTCTTGGGATCAGTTTCTGATATAATTTAAATCATTAGAAAATCTGTGTCAGAGTTAATATTAGCATTATTTAGCAAAAACTGAACCGCAAGAACTTGAATGTAGATCAAAGTATGATCAGCAGTTTAGGAGCGACGATGTCATAGATGAACTCAGATAGACTGTTAAAAACTTAACCCACCGTATTCAGTTTAAAATAAGAAAGTTTTTTAACTCTCAAACTTCGTCTCTACTTTGCACCAACGGATAAAATCTATCACAGTTCCAATAATGTAGCTTTGAGTGTGAGAGTCGCGTCTCGCAGAAATTTAATTTAGAGATACGGAAGGAAAGAATTCGCAACATAATACATCGGGAATATTAAAATTTATGGGGTCACGTACAATGATTTATGACAGTTATGAACCCTTGGCGAGATGCGCACAAATGGTTGTGATCAATATCATGGGATTTTCAGGTCCACATTTGAACCCCACAATAAAAAAGGGTGAAAGAACGGGTAACTTTTTTGTGAGGCCCAGAACTACCTATCACTCATTCGACCGAAATTTTATTTCGACAACAACAGCTAGAAGATATGGAATTTGAAATAATGTTCATACATTCTTTATTTTTCAGTAATTATTTTGGAATCTTTTTTTGTAATCTCTTTAATGCCTATTTTGAAGAATATCGCCTTAACATCTAAGTCCATGGCCATGGTGGCCGCTGCTTAAGAAAAGGCCTCTCCATATATCCTACCCGTGGATATCGTAAGAAGCAACTAAGGGGGAAAAGCTAGGCGATGTAGTCCCCTATTTTAATAACGATAGCTCTCTGCGCCCACCAGCGTGGTGAGTATGGGCAAATTCCTCCCACATGATAGAAAGTCGGCCAGAAATTCTGTGGCGGAAGCCGTAATTCAACAATGGACTGAAATCGCTAGAATGATGATGATGATTGTGATCTAACTCAATAATATTACAATGTTAGTACACTGTGGTAGAATGTAGATGCAGGCCAATAGCCGTCGGAAGATCAAAGTCTCGTTTGTCATAAAATTCCAATGTAAGTATATGTTATGAATATAGGTTTTCGCTGTTTGCTCGATACGACAGTGTAATCTTGTACATTTTTAGATAGGAAGATTGAGTAGGTAAAACGTCATTGTAGAGGAAGTATGCTATTTTGAGATAGAGGTTTAGATATAGGATCTTGATTTAACCCTAGGGTAGGCGCGCTTTCCCGTGAAACGTTAGTGGGCGCGTGGGGAGCATTTTGCCGCCCATGTTTAACTAACTATTTTGCAAACATATAGTTACAAATTTAACAATATTTTTTTCCAGGGGTTTAAAATGAAACATTAGAAAATTCAAGATTCATTTAAAATGGGTTACTAATTATGAGGCACTTTGGATTATAATCATCTTTGGAAAATAATTTGTTCTTTAGGAAAACATTTTCTTAATCTACATAAAATCATTAAAAAAAAACATAAAATTGAATAAAATTATGTGTCATCGTCTTCGCTAGCATATTTTTTTGCAAAACAGCCTTGGCACAAGTACACACAGTGGTCATGGCACAGGAAGTTTGAGGATATATTACACCCTTTTTTGGTCCTCCTATTTTTCATAATGTAGGTATGTGGGGTATTATGGGGCACGAAGAAATCCTAAAAATAATAATAAGTAGACATCAATCTATTTTTATGAATAGGTAGTAGAACTACTTTCAGTAGTAGATACTCGCGATATCTTCGGCAAGTAAAAAGTAGGTACGAATGAACTCACCCATATCAACATCTACATAGCTAGGTAAAATTCATGCAAAAGTTATGATAACCATTCAGGGAAAATTATGTATACTAAAAAAGTTACAAAATGAATATTAAACTATACAAATTCTAGTTGTAGTAATAAATACAGTAAATTATTTTACTTACGTGAGTAGGCGCGCCGTGACATATTTGCCGCAGCGCGATACCCGGTGGCAACAACCCTCTCTTCCCGCAGCCGCCCTTGTACCGATCGGGCTCAAATTTACAACACAGGTAGATGCAGAAAGAGGGGGCAGCTACTGGAAAGCTTGACCTTGACACGTGTATAGTTGTTAAAAGAATTACATTTGTTCACCAAAGGCGGCAAAATTGACATAGCGCGCCCACTCTAGGGTTAAAGATAGTATTAGAAATTTGGTAATTTTAAAATGAATACAAGTAAATATTAAGTACTATTTTACAAAATACACAAAAACAGTAGATCCATCTTAGGACACGTTGCAAACGATCTGTAGATAGCTCAATTCGATCCCCGCACTGGACAAACATTTGTGTGATAAACACAGATGTTTGTTCTGTGTGGGTGTTAAATATTAATCTATTATATATATCAGTCTCTGGTACCCATAGTACAGGCTATGCCTAGTTTGGGATCAGTTGACCGTGTGAATATGTCCGAAATATTTATATTTATTTAATTGATCCAGGTCACCACCAGTCAGGAGCGACCCAAGACGCTGGCGGAATTGCCACGCTGGATGGTAATGCTGCAGAAGTCCTGTCTAAATTTCAATAAATTTGTTTGTTATCGCTAAGTGAATTTGTAAAAAACTATTGGAAATGTGTAAACAAAGTGAAAATGAGGAAAAAACTTATTTTTGAGTAATCATTGTATCTATTAACGTCAACAGGAAGTTTTACGACTTTCCTTTGTTGCTTCGATTTTTTTCCATGACAATTTTAGCAGGTCCTGAATAAATAAAGCAAAAAAATAATAACGCTTATCCATCGTTCGAATTGTGAGTTATGGCTTGAGTTTCTGCCAAAATCCCATTGAATAAAACACTTTCGGTTTTTCCGATTTTCTCGGCAACTTTTCCAATTTATCTTTCTCATAAAAGCTTATTCGGTCTATTAACACCTTTACAAACTGCCAAATCGGTCTAGCTAGCCGTTCTCAAGTAATGAGCATACCAACGAACAGCATTAAGTTTTATTTATGTAGATAACTTTGATTTTGTACAAAATTTATTTCATCATCACCATCATTTCAGCCGTAGAATGTCCACTGCTGAACATAGGCCAACCCACAGATTTCCAGAACGACTTTCTATCATGTGGGGGAACTTGCCCACACTCACCACACTGGGCACGCGAGTTGGCAAGCGTAGTTAGAGTTATCATTGTTTAACTATGGAACGCTGCTGCCTTTTCCCTAGCTTTTTTCCTTAGTTACCTCTTACTGTATCCACGGGTAGGTAGATAATAAGTGCTCTATTCTTTAGCCAGCCAATTTGCATACTGTTTTTTTTTTTTTTTTTTTTTTTTATAGATAATGGTAAGGCGTTTGGCCACCAACTCACTTTTGCAAGTGAGATGTGGCCTAAGATGGAGCACGCCTTCCCAGAGTGAACTTATTGACCCTAGATTTAATAAAACGATCACATAAGGATCTATGTTTGTGTAACAAAAACCATACATACATACATACATACATAAAATCACGCCTGTTTCCCAGAGGGGTAGGCAGAGACCACGGTTTTCCACTTGCTACGATCCTGACATACCTCTTTTGCTTCATTCACTCTCATCACCTTCCTCATACATGCTCGTCGGTTTAGGGTACTCATGACCTGGCCTTTTTCCAAAACGTCACCGATTTGGTCACTAAACGTACGCCTAGGTCTTCCCCTTCCAACGGTCCCATTCACACTCACCTGTTTCGTCAATCTTCTTTCGTTCATTCTCTCTACATGACAAAAACCATATGATTCCAGTATCCTTCTTTTTTTTTTTTTAGCGTTGCGCTGCAATGTTACTCGTATTTAAAACTCCGATCGTACACCTTCGTTTTAATATTTATTACCGGCGAACGAGTTTGCGAAGATACCTTAAAATAGGATTACGTACGCTCGCTTCCGGACATACTCTGGGCGTAATAAATAATTCAGGGCGAGCCTTATTTGGCCTATGCTAACTTTAAACCGATCGATTCAAGCTCGGCTCGTCTATTCTGTCTCAATGATACAGTTATGGTATTCATAATATGAATACTATAATACGGTTGTCTGGTAGAAATCGCAAACCGCGATAAGACCGCCGATTGTAGGACCTTATCTTAGGCTTATAAGCCATTTTGTATAAACTGTGTTTTCTTTTTTAAGGTCCTCAATAAAGTTTTATTTCTTTCTTTCTTTCTTTACTATGAGCGAGCGACGCTCATATGTTACAATATTTGCTCTATTTTTCGCGACCTGTACGTGAAGTATGTCACGGAACGCTGATTCATTTTTTTTATTTTGTAGCCGTATTCAAACGGCATGCGATATGTCCTTCTTAATTCATATAAAATTCGTTTCAAAAAGAGCCTTACCTCTACTGAATAAAGTGAATTTTGAGTTTGATATTTATTTTCAGGGTGTGCGCTACAGCTATGGCATAACTATAGCAGCGCGTGGTACCTACATAAAAAGTAGCATATTATTATTATAAGTAAAAACCTCAACATATTCCAAGTTTCATCGAAATTGGTTCTTGAGTTATAAAGTTTGATCTAATTTGAAGCTTCTACTAAACAAAAGAAAACTCAAAATAAAACTGAGCACCTTTTCTGAGGATACTTCGAGAAGCGAGGATTTAGACCATAGGAATTTCAATATTTATTATCAGTATTTTATTAATTTCCGTTTATTTGTTATAATATATAATATATTGGGGGAGGCCTATGTCTAGCAGTGGACTAATGTGGGCTGATGATGATAATGATGATGATGTTATAATAATGAAAACTCAACAATAATATGGGTTAAATTAAACTCAATCTGTTCTACAAAAAAGATAAAATCCACTCAGTACACGACTCTCCTGATACCTACTTATTTTAAATTTCCATTTTAGGTAAAGGTAACTGTTATGTTTTGCCTCGAAGCCTTCCCAGCTCCGAGATCAAACAATTCTCTGGGCTGCGGTATCAGTGTTTGCACAACGAAATTGAATTTTAAAGGTCTGTTTAGTGTCTATTCATTGTAGAATACGAATAACAAAATTATCGAGCTCATTTCTCTGATTGAAAACGTCAAACTGATGACCGCTTTGAGAGGTATTATTTGGCTCTTCATCTTTATTTAGGTTATTTTACAATAAAAGCTTGTAGCTTTTGGAAGTTTTTTTTACCCAAATAGATTATATCTAAAATTTCGTGTCTAACACTTCTTCTTCTTCCTGCCCTTGTCCCACATTATGTGGGGTCGGCACAACATGTTTTCTTCTACCACTCTCTTCTGTTAGACGTCTCCTCCGCACTCACTTCTTTCTTTCTCATGTCATCTTTAGTACAGTCCATCCATCTTTTCTTCGGCCTTCCTCTAGTCTTATATCTAACCACAATCATAACTAACACGTTTTGCTAAATTGAAATAGAGCATGGATTTCCAATGGTAATCGTATGTACGTAATAGAATTGCCACTGCCCACAAATCGTCTCTAAGGCTTCACGCATGGAAAGCTCCAAGTGTAGTGGTAATAGCATTTCGCAGTTCAGCAGACTAACTCGCCGAATCAATGGTACCACTTAGGACAACACAAATCTTTGAGCATTGGTGGAGTGGTGGTGGCCCCGCCTTCCGATCCACAGGTCGTATCCCGGTAGTGCACCAATGGATTTTCTATTAGGAAAATTTATGTACGCTATACAAGTGCTCTTAAACGGTGAACGAAAACATCGTGAGGAAACCGGCAAGTCCTGGAATCTAAAAATTGGAAGACATTAGAGGTGCGCTCGAAAGGAATCTCTAAAAGACGCAATTTATTACTTTCATTACACTGCTTCCTTTTCCGACGGCCATAGCCCTATTCAGGGCCATCATATCTAAACCTGATCACTGACCTTTAATGCAGGATGAGCAAGAAAGAATCAGTGACATAACAAGCAAGCCACCACATATATTTTTGATCAAAGGGGCCGTTCACTTAGCTGAGCGGTTTCATGTGCAATGATATCAAGCCATTTCGAGTCAATGGATTATATACCTAGTAGTTGAAATAGGAGAATTTAACACTAAATAATTTCATTCCGCTGGTTCCTACTCCACTATCCGCCACACAAATACCAAAAACAAACGTGCTAGAGGAATATGCCGTTATTCACCAGATGATAAGATAGGTAGGTAGTATATTTTCTGTAAGAAAAGCCGAAGTAAATTGGATATGCTCAAGTCAGAATTCACAATCTCGAATCAGTAGAGTGAGTGATTTTAACCAAGATTATATTCAAAGCCTTTCCTCTTACCCTTCAGCCCTCCTGGCTTCTTTGCCCTCGACCTCAGGACCGCAAATGCAATCAAATGCTTCTACAGGCTAACATTGCAAATTCTAAACGGCTCTTTGATGTGCACTGACCTTTTACTGCCTTTCTAGATTGATGGAACAATGTTGCAAAGAAGAAAACAATTTTAAAGCCGTGTTCAAACGGCATGTGATATATCCTTAATCTGTATATATAAAAGAACAAGGCCTAATTCCACGATCAACGCACAACCCAAACCACTAAAGCTATAGAGCTGAAATTTAGACAGTAACTGCCTTATATGCCAAACACGTCCACTAAGGAAGGATTTTCAAAATATCAACTCCTAAGAGGGTGAAAAGGGGTTAAAACGTTTGTATGAAAAATCGTATTCCTTGAACCTATAGATTTGAAACTTACTAAAAATAATGAATGATAGAAATTAGTAAAAACTGTATTTTTTGAATTTCAGAACTACTCCTTGAAAGGGTGTAATGAGATGTAAAAGTTTGTATGGGAGAATCTTAACGCATGGAGAGATTTATTTGAAACTTGGTACAAATACTCATAAAGTCAATTAATGAAATACATTTTACATATTTTTTACATATTTAAGGGTTTTTTCAAAACTGCCCCTTTTTATCGAGATACCACGCGAGCAAAGCCGCGGGCGTACGCTAGTATGTCATATAAAATTCGATGCAAAATGATCCAACTACAGAACAAAGTCAATTTTGAGTTTGGCATTTGGGGGTTTGCGATTTATCTCAATAATATCGCTCCTGAAAGTCCAACTCAAAACTAACTAACTTTATTCACAAGACGTAAGGATCATTTTAAAATAAATTTGAGATGACAGATCGCACACCGTTTGAACATAGCTTAAAGCTTCTGTAGCTGATTAAGACCAAGTATCGAGTTAGTCCCTACCCTTTAAGAATCCTCTTCAAAGGGTATTTTGAAATATGTGGCCATTAGATAAATAAATATTCCGGACATATCACACACGGTCAGCTGATCACAAACTAGGCATAGCCTGTACTATGGGTACCAGAGACTGATACATATATATGTGGCCATTATATATTTTCTTAAAGAATATGTATTATGAATGGAAGAGCGACCCTTAGGAGACAACTCAACCGTTTCATCTTATCATTCCAAAACTTGATAATTTGTTTCGAGTTGCTCATACACCGACTCCGTTCATGAGTAAAAGCTAGATCCAGCCAAAAAGCGGCACTGGGCAAAAGTTAAGCAACAGTTGAGATACGTGAGAGGCGCGGGGAGGAAAATCAATAGAGGAACCGGCCCGCCCCTCCCTCCAAAACATCCCTTGATGTGTGGCTGGGTTTTTATGCCGTGATATTCGGCGTGAGGTGTAATGAGAATGGTATGACCTTGAAAGTGCGGACATGGGTCGGGAAGGGTTTACTTTTGAGTGAAATTTCGTAAGTAGGTCACGTTATAATGCCAAATTAAATTACGTGAGTACATAGGTCGCGTTATATGTCAAATTATCTGTACATCTTTGCGATGGAGTTGGCGAATTTGAGCGAAGCTTGCCACGCATTGCTACGCATCAGGAGTGTGGCTGGTTTTACTCAGAGAAACAATACTCATTAGTTGTGCTCGAAAGGAGCCTCTAAAAGGCGTACTTTAATCACTGACCTTATACAGAATGACCAGTACAGCAGTGATACGAAAAGCAAGCAAGCAAGTTCTATAACACTTTGTAAATAACTCATTTTTTATAATCTTTATACGCCCCGTAAGTATTACCTAATTATTGATAAAAAATGGTACCTATCTAATGCTGTAGTATCTAGAATAAATGTACTTACAATAAGTTTTTTTTTATATTTTGAGTGGATAAAAAAGTTGCTATCAGAAACTGTATTAGCTAAAATATTTTTGACAAGGCATGTTTCGGTCAAACAGAAGTCTGATGCTCTTATATATCTATAAACATACATAAAATCATGCCCGTTTCCCAGAGGGGTAATCAGAGCCTTTCCGCTTGCTACGATCCTGACATACCTCTTTTGCTTCACTCTCATCACATTCCTCACGCATGCTCGTCGCTTTAGGGTACACTTGACCTTGCCTTTTTCCAAAACGAAAATCCATCTAAAAAGCCTTATAAAATAGGCTAAACCAACTAACATAATGAAGACTTATCTCTCCAATCAATCGCCTAGAGCCATACACAGATTTGCAAACACAGACATCTTGATTTCTCAGTACTAACAATTCCAACCCAACATACATTGCGAGCAAGAAAAACTTTCAGCGTCTGCAATAATAATAGGTAGCGACCTTCAAATAAGACAAGTCAAACTTATGATACGGGTTTTACATAAGGGCGCGATATTTGATAAGTAAAATAAAAAGTTTGGAGCCACCACAAAATGGTCTCTACCCCGCAACAATCTTAGGCCATTCTTACAATCTTGACTTTGTCGCAAAAAATTTGCCTCATACGCGCTTAACGAACGGTATTGAGTTTATCATCCACTGACTTCTCGCAACTTTAAAAATGTCGTCGATCCATCGGTTCGCGGTCGCCATTCGGGTACCTTTATTCCCCAATGGTTGTCGGTTCTGCGAGCAATATGGCCTATCGACTGCCACTTCAACTTGCTAATTCTAAGAGCTATGTCGGTAACCTTTGTTCTTCTATTGATTCCCTCATTTCAGATTTAACGAGCAACTCTCTCCAAAGCTCGCTGAGTGACCTTGAGTTTTCGTGAGGCCCACAATGAGAAACCGTTTCTGCCATAATTTCATCACTAGTAACACACATTGGTATTGGTATAATAGGACATCTATGTATTTTAAACCCAAAGCTAATACGCAGTCGGAAACCGCAACCTAAATGCTTCACACCACGAATTTCATTAATTTGTAGCATTTAATACGACTCAAACTCGAATTTATTGTCTTCTCCTTAAATAGAAACTGTAAGAAAAGTGCTATTGGACACATTCTTAGTTATAATTTACTTTATAAAACTATGTCAAAGTCAAATTACTCATTAGCCTACTTGGCTAGATTGTATTATTACGTAGGATACAATAAATATAGTACGAATAACAAAAAAAAAACTTGATTTTATCAAATAGCCGTTCTTTGGGGCACTAGAACATGACAAGATGAGTGCTGACCGATTTTGGGTCCCATATCTTACTTAGTAGGTACCTATTTTATAAAAAAAATACTTCATTTATTGGGACATATAATAAATATTTTTCTATTCTTCCTATTCTTGCCTATAAAGCTTTTAAACACGCCCTTACAATGTAGTTTTTTCTTTAACTAGCAAAATGCCCTTGGATTTTCCTCGAGGCGCTCAAATCTGTCATAATTCTATTCGGATACAGTAAATCTTTTGTACCGCTTATAATTTGAGGAAACTTCGACGATCAGGTAACTTTATTATGAGATATTGCATTGGGATGTAGGGCCATTAATCTTGAGAATTGAAAAGCGAGGCATATTTTGTCTCTCTGTGATTGATGGTATTTTGAATTTCACAATAAATCGTGAGAGAAAGAGAAGAGTGAGAAAAAGGGAGCGAAAGACTTGTGAGTAGTTTTGAAGCGTAAACTTATATATTCCTAAGAAGGCTAGATATTACTGTTTATTTTAACACAAGGATTAGTTATAGCCTTGAAATTAAGACTCTCAATCGCTAAGCAAATTATATTCAGCAAATAATCCCAGGGATGAATGTTTTTCACTTTTTATTACGCATAAATGTCCAACGTAACTTACAGCTTTTATTCAACCTTATTTTAGCTAATTATATAATTAAGGGAATAAGGAAAAATTAATAAATTATGGAATATTTAAAGTAGAGATAATTAACTCTGTAAAATCGTAGAATTGGAAGTGAATAATTTTATGGGATTCATTATTTACGAGATCCAAGACTACAACCAAAGCTAGTAAGCTCAAGCATGAAAATGAAAATGAAGAACAATAAAGAATATGAATAATTCACGATAGCATTTTGCTTTCGATACGATAATAAAAGTCAAATGTTAGCCAATGACATCGGCGAAACTTGAAATCTTTTCATTGATTGGAAAATTGATTGGGTAATATTTGTCATTTTCTATCATAGCATAAACCTATGGTGAATTATTTATGATCGGTGCCCTAAGCACAAAAAATACATGACAGATTACGATACGCCATCCGGTTCGTGTTCGCCATTTTTTTTTTTTATTTCAATAAAATCAGTAGGATCACTTTGAAACGTCTTAGAACCTAGGTGAAGCTATGCCTGTTCCTCGCGACCAAGCCTAGAAGAATCAGGCAACAAACACGGCTTGGTGCCTATCATTTTTTTCGATGATCCTTTTTCACAAAATGGAATTTAAAGCTTCAGTGTGGTGCCGATCGAACTAGGTGAGGCTCAAAAGAAAAGTAATCTATAATTCAAGCATTCAAGAATCTTTATTCCCCAACGTCTATTGGATTGACGAGCTATATATCCTGCTCACTGTCACTTCAACTCGCAAATTCTGAGAGCTATGTGAGGATCGTAAGTGCAAGTGCCGCGATTGTAATTTTTTTACCTTATGTCCAGTTCACATCTTCGCGAGAAACTCTCTCCATTCTAATGGACAACTTCATTATGTAAATTATATAACAACAACAAAACAATCAAAGAAATCTAATTGCGTGTGGTTGTAGAAAATTCTGCTGAATTCATAAACACGGTATGAAAAAAGTTAAATTAAATTGCTGAAATGAAATACTGTGAGCAGGATCCTAAATGGCTAAAGTTAAAAATTAAGTTTTTTTGAAGGACTACAATAGTTGAAGTAGCGCCAGTGACGGAAAAGTTGAGAAGTAATAGGTTAGCATGGTATGGGCATGTCATGAGGAGGGATGAAAGTCATGTAACGAGAAGAGCGTTAGGTATGAATGTGGATGGATATAAGACTAGAGGAAGGCCGAAGAAAAGATGGATGGATTGTATTAAAGATGACATGAGTAAGAAAGAAGTGAGTGCGGAGATGACGGCTAACAGAAGAGAGTGGAAGAAGAAAACACGTTGTGCCGACCCCACATAATGTGGGACAAGGGCAGGAAGAAGAAGAAGACAATAGTTGAGAGTTTCTGGTCACAAAATGGGTTAGTTAGACAGGCAAATAACCCCCAATTCATACATGGTCCTGACACATTTGAAAGTTGCCTGGTTTGCTAATCTATTACCTAAAAACTGCGAGCACGTATAATTTAATATAGTTACGCCTACGATGCAATAATAAAAGCAAAATATTAGCCAATAACATCGGCGATGCTTGAAGTCTTTTAATGTGAATTGGCTAATATTTGACATTTGCTATCGTATCGTAAACGTATCGCTATCGTGAACTATTCGTGCTTGGAGCACTGATATGGTAAGCTGTGTTTGTAAGTAGTGACAGAAACACGGCTCCTCAAAATAACTACCGAAAATCCATTCGGCTGCAAACACATCATACCATGAATTATTAAAGAGTTGAGTCCGCAGCTATTATGTTGATTTATACAAAAATATACTTTGAAGCGAAAGCAGAGGGTTTATTTTCCGGGAGGGCGCAATCAAACGTATGATCGACCCAATGAGTTCAAAACTTCCTTTAGGGTTCCACCCTTACACGTGCGCTTTCAATCACTTCTTTCATACTCTTTACAGATTATTTTCACGGGTTTATTATTTTCACGGTATTTATTACAATATTTTTGGGAAAATAACTTTGTAGTTCACTCAAAAAAACAATTATATTTTTTAATAATAGAACTTGGTGTCTTCTTGTTTTTGGAGAAATAGGAACAATAAAGATTGAATTCAAAGGTAAAGCATTGGTTGATTTGGTCACGACTAGGTCTTCCCCTTCCAACGAATAAAATAATAGTGAAAAGAATACTAAAAGCTACCTTTAAAAGTTTTGACGTGGAAAGAGCAAATAAACTCATGAAAACCTTCCGGAACCATGTAAATTGACACATTTCCCTGTCCAAACGGCTGGCGGGCACAGCGACGGCCTCGATAAATAGGATAAAACTCTCTGAAGCACTTTCTAAAAATGGGTTCTGCTGATATTAGAACAATTAAAAAAAACAGTTTAACAAATTTTTTTTTTAAGTAATTTAATGTTTTATTCTTTGATTATATTATCAACTTATTTTGCAGTTTACACTACGAGTACTAGGTACCACAACACCCAGACCCGAAACAAACATTTGCAGATCATACCAACATTTGCCCCGCAGTGGAAATCGAACCTACACCCCTTGCGTCTCAGACGGGCACTCCCTCGCTATGCCACCGAGGTCATCAACTAACTGTATTATACTTTTGTATAAAATATATTTCCAAGTTCTATATGAGATATTGGACTGTCTCAGTATTCAATGTATTGGAATAAAATGAGGGTCGAAGGAATTTATTCTTTCTAATTTCCGCATTGGAGACATAATGTCGATGTAGAATTTTAGACCCAAGTAAAAGCAAAATATTCTTATAGCTACAAAGAAATAAGGATCAATTTTCATTGCCGATCCTCAAACACGTCCCAGCGCAGTGTCACTATTTGTTTACTACAGGAAAGTTTTCAAACTATCGTTAAAAACAAATTAATATTCAACATGCAAACTCAATAACTAATGGTTAGTAGATACACAGGTAATGTACTGCCTGATAGTACTTGTAATTGCGAGTTATTGCTTTTTAAGTACCCTGTACCCGAGCTTTATCTTTTGTACCTGTAGCGAGTTATTAAGTACTGGTACTTGCTTGCTTAGTGTCACTGGTTTTGGACAGGATGACTAAGTAAGTCATCCTGCTAATTCGCAAAGAGCTTTTTTTCTTCGTGTAAATGATACCTCGATTTTTTTTTTCAATTGATAATGGTAATGCGATTGGCCACCAACTCACTTTTGCAAGTGAGATGTGGACTAAGATGGAGCTTGCTTTCCCAGAGTGAACTTATTGACCCTAGATTTGAAGACTCCTAGATTGTACTCTTTCGGGAAAACAGACGCAGGCAGATCATTCCACTCTTTGGCAGAACTTATAATAAAAGTGGAGCAGTAACGTTTCGTTCGACACTTTGGTATGTTGACCAGGTAAGGGTCGTATTTACCTAGCTATTTATGTAACTTTTTTCCTACAATTTGGCCATGACGACAATCGATTTTGTAGCTACGAAAATAGCCCTTGCTTGTTGAAACACCATGCTCATTATCAGAGGATCACGGGGCATAATGCACCACAACGTGTGACTGACACGCTAATACGCTATAACAAATGCACGCAATCAATATTAATCTAACACGAACTAAAAGTTCAGAGAATTTTGTAGTAGACATGTTTCTCGTAAGGGTGGATAAAAATATATATCGTGGATTATCACTGTCCAAGGTTCTCATAAATAAAAGTGATTCTTAATATGAATTCTATCCCAAAAAGGGCTTATTCTACACCCAATTGGCAGTAAAGTTTGCTCTACGACTGTAAGAAATTCAAAATTTTTCATCGAAAATGCAAAAATCTGCTGTTTTAGGGTCAAATCAGTTCAATCGGTAGCTCTTCTTGATGTTGATGTTGCATTTCTAGTATATTTAATAATTCGTTATGAAAAGATCAAAACAGCTGATTTAAAAAAAAAACGCGGTTTTTTTTAACTCCTTGCTTTTTACAGAATGATCCCTTCCAGGATAGTATTATGAATCAGCTAGTAGAGATAGATTGTAATAATCAATGAAAAATAATAAGCAAGTCATACAAAACAATTATGAAAATTCTTATGTGATGGCCATAAGTGAATTCATATCAACTGACAATAGTCATCATGATAACTTCAGCCGTAAGACGTCCATTGCTGAACAAAGGCTTCCCCTATAGCCCTACCTTTTCCCCTACCCCATCCATTTTACCTTTTATTCACATCGTGTAATGGGCCTTACTATTCCTTGTGCCGTGATAAATGCATCACTCGCATTTACTATGCACCGGCTTACTCGAAGTGCGCCAAAATTACCCACAAAGTGCCGAAATTAATAATAAGTTATAATTTATAATTTTAAAAGTTTGATTGTTTATAACTGTTTAAAACTACGCTTGACAATATGCTATTATTTTAAGACAAACTGTATTTTCTCTATAAGTGAATTTATAAATTCTTTTGAGAAAATAAATGAGTTAACCGTAAATATTAGTCCAGAAAATAAAGCAAGACCCGCCGGTTATGACTAACACTTATCATTTGCAACAGCGTGCACAGCTCGATAATTACTAAAACTGCTGCTATGGACACCGAGTGGTTTCTAGATATTATCGGGAACCACTAGAGGTAACAGGAAATGTTGGGAAACAGCTATTGTGGTTTATTCAACTAGCTTTGAATGAGGAGGTATCATGTTTTGCGGCTACGGTTTAGGATTTACCAGTCAATAGGCTAGGTATAGTATCTATGTAGGAAATAGCACATTTAAAAATAGATCGGTTTTTGGTTCTTTTTTCACGTCGCCGATTTTATTTTAGTTTTCGTGTATAAGGTCAGTGGCCAGGTTGAGGTATGGTGGCCCTGAAAAAGGCCTATAACCGTCGGTGAAAGAAGTGTGTGTAATGAAAGTATATCGAAAGGATCAAAGTTCGCCTCTTAGAGGCCCCTTTCGTGCAGGCTGAAGTATCTAAAAGACATTAAATATACATATATCGATTTTTTTTAGGAAATTTTTAATATGCTTCTAGGAAGCGCAACGTAGGAATTTGATAATGATTTATTTCTTTACCATTTGAAAGCCCCAGACGTTATTAGGTAAATTTTATAAAAATCAATAGAACTAGATTTGAACCTAAGGTCTGGTCAGCCACAGAAATGCGGTTGCAATCGCATCCAAATATAATCATAGATACTAAAATCGTTCATAGTGTCCCATACATTAGAAGAGATGTATGTATGACAACCACAAAAGGCTATAGAGGCTACTTCGTTTTGGGGCTAAACCTGATATCGCCCTGATAGAGAAGTATTACCGCCGTGATTACTCCATAATTATGATCCGATATCGAACAGAGGTGTCTAAGTACCTCGCATTATAATTGATTGAGATAGATTGCTTCATTAGCTAATGGAGCTTAGGATAATCTTGTTTCGTGTTGAACAAGTACTATTTATACATAGTATACAGTCATACAGTGGGGTTATATGTATAACACAGTGATGTATTTGGGTGGTGCTCAACGGGAACCCATAGTTCACAAGAAATTATCTTTACTTTGGTAGAAATGCGTCGCGCTATATAGATGTGCCATCAGCACACTAGGCCTTTGGGACTGGTAACTAAAATACAAATGTAGTAGGTAGTAGAAGTGCCAGAAAAGAAGTGATAGCTCTACGTGTTTCATTTTCAGCTTTTTATCTGTCTGTAGACAAAAAGACGCATTTATATTATCTCACAACCAAAAAGCTTTTTTCTTATTTAAATTTCATATCTCTACCGTACCGGAAAAGTGACCTTGAGCGACAACTTCCAAGAAGTAAAAGTCTTGAGTAAGATTTAAAGAAAAATGCGACACTAAGATCCGCTGATCTCATCAAAATATTTCTAACAGAGCGGCTTAGTTATACAATTTATGGAACGATGAGCAGCCCTTTGGTAAAAGTATTTCCCTGTAAATGCTTTTACTTTGCCACTGATGACTTATGGCACTGAGACTTGGTCGTTAACTATAGGCCTCATAATATACAAGCTCAAAGTCGCGCAACGGGCTATAGAGAGAGCTATGCTTGGAGTTTCACTACGTGATAAGATCAGAAATGAGGAAATCCGTAGGAGAACTAAGGTCACCGACATAGCTCTCCGAATTAGCAAGTTGAAGTGGCAGTGGGCAGGCCATATAGCTCGCAGAACCGACAACCGTTGGGGATTAAAGGTTCTCGAATGGCGACCACGAATAGGGTGACGCATTGTTGGAAGGCCCCCCACCCGACGGACCGACGACATTGTGGTTACGGGAAGTCGGTCGAAGGAGAAGGCTCAAGACCGTTCGTCATGGAACTCTTTGGGGGAGACCTATGTCCAGCTGTGGACTTCTACAGGCTGATGATGATGATGATGATGACTCGTATTTTGTACCACAGAGGTTAAACATGTCTAGAAATATAAAAAAAACTTTTAAATACCATACTCATCACCGTAAAACGTTAGACTTGATTTATTGACTTTTGAACAGCCAATCAGTGTATGTTGCAGTATTTGTGTGTGAGTGTGTGTGAATGCGATACCGTGTGTGTGTGTGTTGCAGTTTTTAGTTTATGTGGCAGTGCGTGTTTGTGTGTCCGACAACCGTTGGGAATAAAGGTTCAAAAACCACACCTCGGTGCACATGTGCTGTGTGGATCTGGCAACTTATACGCTAGTGCCGGGGATATGTTCTTAGATGGAATAGGTCTGTCCACCACCTAGTAAGAGTAGTACCACCTTCCTCACAGCTTAGTGGAACTTATCCGCAGTAAAGACAATTCCAATGCGTGCAGACAACGACATGAGATCAAAAAGAATTTAAAAATGAGTTACTCCTTATGAACATCAAAAAGGCTTTCTTTAAGGTTGTAAATGTGGAAATAAGATTAAGTTCAAACAAACCAACGGAGGCAAATAAAAGGGCGCGCCTCGAATAAGTGGCCAAACTTTATGAATCGCATTTAATTTTCGTGTTTGTTATAATCCTGCTAAGGGTTTGGGGTGTTGAGGGTTAATTGCAATTGCGAATAGAATTAAGAAGAGAGAATATGAAGTCACTTTAGTTCCTTTTCTAGGAAAAGCGAAGGTTAGTCTTATTTATTTTATTAGGTAGGTATCTCTGATTCTTGAAAAAACCCTTTTCAATTTACCTTTACAATTTATTTTTCTACTTTTTAGCTTAATTTTCAATTGTTATTATTATTATTTTTCTATAATTATTGTGTTTAAAGTCACATAAAAATAATTTATAATAATGGCGTTAAGTAATCTTAACGCCATTATTATTAATTATTTTTAAGTTATGAGTTTCGCTGGCATGATTCCACGTTGAGAAAATGTTACCGACGTACAAGGTAATCCATAATACGTATACTATCCCGAAAGGTGTTTATTATAATAATATAATAATAATATAATATATGTATATAATATAATAATAATATAATATAATATATTCTTTATTTCCAGACACAAGATCCATATTAAATACCTTTATTTTTTTAGTTAAATCTATTAATGAAATGAAAAAAATAGTATTAGACAAAATTCATTATTTTTTTTCATATAATTTTTACGGAACTTTTTCAAACCAGCTGACTTATCATATCAATAAGTATTTATTAAAATTACGAGAAGTTTGCTGCCTAAAACAGTGGCATAATTGAGTTTGAACAGAGAGAACCCCAAAACAGCAGATATTGCATATTTTAGAATTTACAAAAGTAGTAGAAAAAACTTTTTTTGTTTATCTGGTTCAGAATAAGCCCCATTCGGGATAGTATACAAATTATAAACCACCTTTTATTATATACACGCTTAGGATATATAGCAGTGAGATAAAACCACAACAGGATGTATTCCTCGGTGAAAAGGTTTAGGGAAAGCTACCAGTACATTTAATATTAACTCGGTTTGTGTTTACAGAAGGTAGTAAAGTGCTTATCATCATAATAAAATGATTTCGTTACAGCCTCGGAAGTAAGCTAAGGTGTAACTTCTATGACCACAAAGATAAACCATCTTATGTAAACTTTTTAAGTACCTACATTTTACGATGAGACGCTCCTTGAGGAAAGTCTGTCGTAGTCGAAACGTAGGTATAGTCAAAAAATAACTACTGTAAAAAGTCAACTTATATGATACGCCCACAGAAATTACATGACGCACTGCCGTCCTATTATGCGTGGTGATTCATAATATGTTTGCCCACCCAAAAGAGGCTTCTTCTTAGACTGGCCTCATAGCTCAGTTGGTAGTAACTCTGCCTTCTGCGCTAGAGGTCGCGGGTTCGATTCCCGCACTGGACAAACATTTGTGACTAACACAGATGTTTGTTCTGTGTCTGGGTATTATATATATATATATATATATATCTATTATGTATATCAGTCTCTGGTACCCATAGTACAGGCCTAGTTTGGGATCAGTTGACCGTGTGTGATATGTCCGGAATATTTATTATTTATTTATGAATCTTGTTAAAAATGTTCATTGAAAAAACTCTGCTTAGAAATCATTTGTTTTTGGATTCAAATGTTTATTTTCCAGCCCTGAATCATACTTCGCATCCTCTATATAACTGTTAACAAAAACCCTACGGGCCAAAAAACGGTAAATTGAAAAGGGTTTTTTCAAGAATCAGAGATACCTACCTACCTAATAAAATAAATAAAACTAACCTTCGTTTTTCCTAGAAAGGATAAAATCTGTTCTGTCATTCGAACCATCTCTCATGCTAACGGAATGGGGTCCTCCGAGATATTATCAGGGGTAGACGAGCTCCCATAGGGACTTTACAGGTCTAATGCCAATGTAATATACATTTTATACCTCGTTTTCGCTGAAATCTATCGGAACTCGCGTATTGTTATTTGATTTATTTTTACTTTTAAATCGAGCTATAGGGGTGTATAAAACGTTATACCTAAACTTATGTTTATGGTAACCTAACCTTTAGAATAAATATTTTTATATACAGGGCACTGACGTCGGTTTATTAGCTGCTTAAAATCTTAAAAGCTATTTTCTGGTTATTCGTAGGTGTGGTAGGTTGAATAAATCATAGGTACGGTTAACCGAAAGTTTGTATTCGTGGATTTCGTAATGCAATACAACTTCAGCTATTTAGATAACACGCTAAAAGCCTTTAAGCAAATATACAAGTGTGCGATGGATAAATTCTACGCTACCTGCTCAGAATTTTATCGGCTACATACAACGCTGGAATCCAGCTATTTTACATTGAACTATAAAAAGCTGCTATAAAATATGACGGCTATTATTCCGCTCGTATTTCACGATGCGCTAAGCGTTTCATCAGCACACATAAAACATAAGTGTTTTCAGAGCTTTACATTCACATCAGATGTGTGCCTACAGATTCTGTTTGTGAAAATGGGAACGGAGAAATCCCACCTGTTTGACCATTTTATTACAAATAACAGAATTTGAATGTTATTCCACTGCTTGACATAGGCATTTTTTTTTTTTTATTCCGGACATATCACACATGGTCATCTGATCCCAAACTAGGCATAGCCTGTACTATGGGTACCAGAGAATGACACAGAACAAACATCTGTGTTAGTCACAAATGTTTGTCCAGTGCGGGAATCGAACCCGCGACTTCTAGCGCAGAAGGCAGAGTTACTACCAAAGAGTTCCATGGTCTTGACTTCCCGCAACTTTAACATTGTCGTCGGTCCATCGGGAGGCCTTCCAACACTACGTCGCCCGGTTCGTAGAAGCCATTCGAAAAACTTTATTTCCCATTGGCTGTGGGTTCTGCGAGCTATATGCCCTGCCCATTGCTACTTCAACTTGCCAATTCAGAGAGCTATGTCGGTAAACTTGTTTCCTCTACGGATTTCCTCATTTCACAATTTAAAACCTTAAGTAGCTATTTAAATATTGTTTAATTCACTCGTAGAAAAAAAAAATCTTTTAGGCCGTGTAATCGTTGCTGGTTGAATGCTCATAATGATAGTCGATTAGCATTTTGATTATCTCATCCCTCAATTTACAATTTCGCCACGGACTGCTACAACTCAAGGCTAGGATCATTATTATTAAATGGAAAACGTTATCTGCGCAGGCAAGATTCCGCTTTCGTCCAATTTTGACTATAATAGTAATTAAAAATGTAACATTCGTTTTACAAGCAAGATGCTTCAAGAGCAATAATTGTCTAGACCTACTCGTAGCTCAGAATACAACTAAGTTCCGTAGCTCGATAGTCACTCAACTGAGCAACCGTATAACAATAACCAAGTTTCCCTTTAGTTTATTAGTTTTATAATACTAGCGGCTGCTAGCCATCGTACGGTACCTAGATTAACAGTAGCCTAAGACCGTCCTCTGAATTTCGGCTATCGCCAAACGACCATCAAGATCAGCCACTTAGGGTGGATTCGACCAAACTAGTATAAGTCTTATCCATAGAATAAAATGACAAATTACTCTAGAGTAAGCCTGTTTTCCTGGGAGTTATCCCAGGGATTACTTTCGTATTTACCTACAATATTCGTGTGAGGAGTGATTTTTGGAAGCTGACCATTGACAGACACAGAGTCTACATTAGTCATTATTAGAAACAATTTTTTGTGTATGTTTAATTACTATACCCGTAATTATTGTATTTAATTGGTGACGGAAAAGTTGAGAAGTAATAGGTTAGCATGGTATGGGCATGTCATTAAAGATGACATGAGTAAGAAAGAAGTGAGTGCGGAGATGACGGCTATCAGAAGAGAGTGGGAGAAGAAAACATGTTGTGCCGGCCCCACATAATGCGGGCCAAGGGCAGGAAGACGAAGAAAAGTAGTTACCCATAATTATTTGTACGTCATGAAAAAAGGCTGAATATGATGAACTACTCGATTAGTTAAAAAAATCTATATTTGCAATTCACTGTATGTATTATAACATATTAACTGCAAATAATTATCCTTTTCTTTACAAAAACTAGGAAAAAAGATATACAGTAATATAAGTCCCAAAACTTCAGTCAAATCTTTTTGAAATATGTTAGTTAATCTAACGATTACTGAAATAAGGAAATTGCCACTAAACATTACTGGTCAAATAGATAGTACGAAGTTTGAACGCGGAGCGCAGTTCTGGGGCAGATGAACGCTTCAACAAACTTCAGATTGTTCCACTTCATTGCACAATGTGATTGCAGTCGCGACTTCGGCTGAGAAACTTAAAGTGGCGAATGTGTAAACGGCATTAAGGACACTTAGGGCTCGGCCACAGTGATCGCGTAGCGGAAGAAGTAACTTACGCAATCTTGTAGGCCGTTGAACGGCTTGGTGGCGGGAAATTTATCGAACGGACATGCTATAGAATTTTACACCGGTATACTGGTCTCCCCTATTTTAACTTTCATTTTGGACTTTATAGCGTAGCCACCAAGCAGATTGGACTAATCATCGATACATTGCAGAACACATGACTAAAAAAATACAGGCGCTTTGAGAACCTCCTCCTTTTTGAAGTCGGTTAAAAATAGCTTAACCTGGTTTTAAAGACGCTAAACAAACGTTATTTTGACAATTTTCAATGAAAAACCTGTAGTTAATTCATCGATGTCTAAAGATTTGTTTAGAAATACGGCCAAACGTACCACAAACAAAACATAAGAACAATTTATTAGATAGCCTACCACAAAAGAATGTTTAAATATACAGCGATAAAGCAATTGACAATAGCTATTGATCTCGTTCCGTCCAATATATTGACACAACATAATGGCTTGTCCCTTTTGTCTTAGGATATTAAACTGGAAAATTGATGGTGCTTGGGTATATTTTTTTATGCAAATAATGTAGATGGGATTAAATTGTACGTATATACATACGGGCACGTATTAAATACGGGAGGCATTTTAATTTTGTGTCGGACTTTGAGATTCCGAGGATGAAAAGGGTTTGAAAAGATAATTATTTGATTAGCAACGGATCGGTAGGATATTACAAAAATATGAAAGACTAAATGTAAAAATTAACATAACACAATCGCTATAAGTATAGGTCACGTTCTCAATAACGTATAATTCACCTAAATAACAATCGAACACGTAACTCGCTACTAACGTAGCATAATACAACACCACAAATGTAGGTCAACCCAAATATTGTGATTCGAATGCAAAACTCGAGAGCGTCGTATTATCAGTAACACAAACAAAACAATTCTACAAAAATGGCTGGTGTGATTGACTTTAGAAGTTTAGAGTCAACGCTACAAAAATCATAGCAAGGGTTACAGAAAATAAATTTAACTACAAAATAGTTACGCGTTTTATGGAAAATTAACAATCTGACCTCTGGACTCGACCAGAACGTTCAGCGAAACAAATTTAACACGTGATTAAGCTCGTGGTTCCGCATGATTTTTTCGCACGAAAATTTTACTCTTTTATCATACAGATCAGATGATGGTTCGATCAAATAATTTGCGGTTATTTAATATTTACTGTTCTCCACAAAAATTACTAGCGTAGTTTTGTAGCAATCGCTGGGCGTTTTCATGTTTGGTGATTCGTTTCAATTTAGTGATTAAAACGAGGCGCCTTAACGTGTGAGGTGAATTTCTGTGTGACTATGAGGACTTTGCAATATTGAGTCCTATTTTTATTTTTTATTTTTTTAGCACGTTTGCTTAGAAGAAACCTCTTCACTCTGGTCTTGAAGACACCGTATTATAGGTATTCGGAAACACAGACACCGGCAACAATTTCCACTCTTTGGCTGTCCGCATTATAAAGGTAGACGTCTTATTTGTAGCGTGGTCCAGTGCTTGGATCGACCGTGGTTGTTATCTCAGATTATTTTATGAGGCCTCGCTCAGAAGTACCTACCATCAATTTCTAACATGAATCTACCCGTTACCTCTACCCATAACGTATAAAGGGTGTCTCAGCCAACCATTCCAGGAAGATATATTTCGTGGCACATCAATATCGTCCACTGTACGTTTTACGTTATAAATAATTATTTGGCAGTTAATAAAAGTGGCAGTGGGCAGGCCATATAGCTCGCAGGACAGACAACCGTTGGGGGACAAAGGTTCTCAAGTGGCGAACACGAACCGGACGATGCAGTGTTGGAAGGCCCCCCACCCGATGGTCCGACGACATTGTGAAGGTTGAGGGAAGTTGGTGGATGGAGTAGGCTCAACGCCGTTCGTCATGGCACTCTTTGGGGGAGGCCTATGTTCAGCAGTGGACATCATCAGGCTGATGATGATGATGAACATAATCCTTCTCCAAAACAACCTTCGTACTAGCCTTACTTAGTCGTATCTTTTTTAGTCACTCGTCTTTCGTTCCTTCATTCGTTCAAATAATCCTTATAGTCGCAGTGACTTCTGAGTTACTGATTGGGGTGCCACTGAAAACCAGCGCTACAACCGCCACTGGACTGCTGTAGAAAATTCCCAGTAACCTTTTTCTTGACATTAGTCTATTTCAAGGAACTTTTAAATTAATTTAGGTTCTAATCTTTTACATTACTTGGCGCGAAATTAATTATTTCCTTCTTTTTCTTAACCTGGCGACGGGCTTTTAGGCTAAGCTATATAGCCTTTAGGTGTAAAGGTTCTATAGCTTAGCGACCGTATAACCGATTCTGAAATTTTAACGTGTCACATCAGCCAAAGCTACCTTTTTCCTGGAGCACCCTGTACTGCCCATAAACCTGTCCTACATAGTATGAAGATATGCACAACGATACCACATCTGTACACGCCCAGCTTGATTAACGCATTTGAATTAATAAGATAAGCCGTTTCATCAGAATTAGTAATCTTGAATTACCTTAGAATTAATTGTTAACGTGCATCATGCATGGCAGGACTTGTCACTATGCGAGCCGAAACTAACGCCTAAATACGATGGAAGGATAACATGGATTTTTGGTTAAAACCTGAAGAATTATGTAATCAAAACCAACGTTATATCATAACATTATAGATAATAAACTTTAATCTGATACTTCACGCACGCTTATAAAAAATATTATAAAAATGCTAAGGTCACCGTTCTAAATTCCCATACCAAATTGTTCATTACAGCGAAAATGCCAATGCGATCCAGAATGACTGTGTTAAAATGATTTTTTTGCGCGTAACGCGAAACTCTATTACCTGCGTGGAACAAAGGTAAACATGCGTAGAAGGCGGCATTCAAAACCGCACATTTTTACAACTTTGAATCGAAACACAAAATGGCACGATACGCAAGCCAATCGCACGATGCGAGCGGTCAGTTCATCATCATCATTTTAAATATTTAAAGTGTACTTAAAGAATAATCTCATTATGAAAGTACTATATTATACATGATTATATTATTGATAGAACCGCATGGCCTGATGGCGTTTTGCCCCTCGACGGCTTAGATGTCATTTTGCAATGTCAGTACTGTTTTTGCTTGCCTCGTATTTTAAAAATCCTATGATCCTATGTTTGTGGTTCAATCACGCCGTAACGGCTCAGCCAATTTCGATGAAACTTGGAATAGATAGAGTTCTTTACCTAGAATAGCATATAGGCTACTTATTTATAAAAGCATTAGGCAATGACATCGATGCTTGAAATCTTTTAATATTGATTTGCTAGCATTTTATTTGCTATTGTATCATGTTTGGACGCCATCGTGAATTATTTGTGCTTAGACCACACATCGGCACTATGCACGTCACCGAAGATGCGCGTTGGACGCCTTGGTTTGGCCTTTCCTTAAGTAATATTTGCATGTGTGGTTTTGTGTTAGCTTGTGGCATGAACTGAATCTTTGGAATTAACGTTTACAATACCGTACACTGTACGGTATTGTAAACGTTAATGCTCACCAGGAGTAAGGAAAATGGTCGCTCAATTCCTAGTCCCCCATCGCAGAATCTTAATTAGATGGCCAAAGTTACCCTGAAATGGGTGAAACGTGACTTTCTTAAGAAATTGGACAACATAACCGTTGTAGAGTTTACGGTTTGTATTAAAATTTGATATTTATCGGAGTTTAAGAACTGTTGACACGTTGGAAAGCTTGTTTTGCAGTTAAATACGAAAATGAGCGATAAGGAATCTGCAAAGAAATACTGGAAGTAAACTATTCTCGGTCTAAATTGGAGCAGCCCGCATGGGAGGAACCTCCGCCATACAGAAGATGATGCCTGTGGTATTGTAAGCGTTCATAGGCTACGTTAGCCACTTATCAACAGGTCGGCCTCAAGAATGTTTGCCACCTTAGTTGGATAAAAAAAACACCCAATAGTCACATACATAGTCCTGACCCCACACTAAAATTCCCTGTGTCGTGGGTCTTAGAAACTGCGTACTATTGTACCACAACACCCAGACCCGGAACAAATATTTTCAGATCATGAAATGCAGCGGGAATCGAACCCGCGCCCCTTGCGTCTGAGACGGGCACTCACCTGCTACGCAATCGAGGTCGTTAATAATATGGAATTATATTTTAATTCTCAAAGTTTTGCACTAATTGCCCTAAATAGCTTCTAAAAAGCACTGTTAGTGTTCTATAAGGGTCAACTACATAACTTTACAGCAAGTTCTGGCCATCAAACTATACAATAGAGACTAGTGTGGTTTAAGTGCGGTGATGCTATGACATACCCAATGTATCGTTAAAGGATTGGACGAACCCCCTTCGGATCGAAAGTAGAGGTACCTCCCACTAGACCAACACGGCTACAGTCAACACTAACAATGAATAACTGTTATTTTTACAGTTTCTGTCTAAAAGGGTTATAAACACATGCTTTTATGATTTACAGCGACACATAAATCTTCATAAAGCTAGAAGTCACATCATCATCAGCCTGTAGGAGTCCACTGCTGGACATAGGCCTTCCTCAAAAGGTACCACGACCAACAGAATCAACAACTCTCCATCCACTGACTTCCCGAATCCTTTAATATGTCGTTGGTCGATCGACAGGACGTCTGAGGTAAACATTTGCAATCATCAAAATCCGTTCGGCCGTTTGGGCGTGATCGAACCACAAACATCCAAACATCTTCACAAACTTTTGCACCCACGAATTCGCACTAGACCAGCGTGGTGGGTTATGGTCAAACACCACCCTATGATAGGCACAAATAAAAGACGGCCCCCAGTCCCCGGCAGCTCCGCTATTCCTGGCACATTGTGAGGGTTGCGGGAAGTCGGTGGATGGAAAGGGCTCAAGACCGTTCGTTGACTCTTTAGGCGGAGACCTATGTCCAGCAGTGGACTTCTACAGGTTGTTGATGTTTGATGATTATTTCACTGGTGTATAGAGTATGATCCCGGGGTGGTCCCATATTAATTTAATTTCTGAGGGACTGCTACTTGTCCCGTAAAACTTAAAAAAACGCCATCATCTCTTGGAATCACCACTTGCGGATTTTTTTTTTGTCGACCTTGGTATGGTATGGTTATCCCCGCGACTTCATTCAGTTGCTGCTATTTTTACATAAACTTTAAACTTAAGGGTTGTGTGTCGGGAATTTCTTTCAGTGCACCCATACAACCTTCCTGTTGGTCGTGGTACCTTTTGAGGAAGGCCTATGTCCAGCAGTGGACTCCTACAGGCTGATGATGTTTGATGATTATTTCACTGGTGGTGAGGTGAGGTGGTCATTTCATAAGGGTTGTGTGTCGGGAATTTCTTTCAGTGCACCCATACAACAGGAAGCTACCCTGCAAATTTCATACTCTTAGTAGACTCTGCGTTGATTTTCAAAGAGAATAAAACCACTTCGTTTGATTGTATTGCAAGCGCTCATAGGCTACGGTAACCGCTTACCAACAGGTGGGCCGTATGCTTGTTTGCCACGTCAGTTGTATAAAAAAAAAATTGTCAGTCAGTCAAACGTAAGAGTTATTATTGATGATGAATGGATGTCATACTTCTTTTTGTTTTTTATTCGAAAGTGTAGGTGGCCAGTGTCAATGCAAATAGGTTGATAACAAAAAAAGAGGTTGATATTAATCTTGTAAATATTGAGGAACTTGAAGTCGGTTTTTAGTTTTTGTAAAAAATATCTTATTACAGTACAATATTATAGAGCCTCATAACTCACGGTTCCAACTTTGCTTCGACCAAATTGCTCCGGTATACATTTTAATTGACCAGCACAAACATACGGAGTTGACCTTCTGTGCCCCTACTCTGTGGTAACGGTTGATTAATATGCCACCGGTAACTACCGGATATTAGTAGTCGACTGGCATGGATCGTAGTGTACTAGCGAGAGACAAATACTTGGCACTTTTACGCTGAACTAAACTAAGATTCAAGCAAGGATTTTATTGATAATTTACTGTAAAATCCTGCCAAATTTACACATACGATTCTCGCTTGAACATAATTTACTACAGGTCTAACCCAGTTTAGTCGTTTATAAGTTTTCACACTGACAGTCTGTCTGTCATTAATTTTACAGAAAAAAATGATTCTTAGCAATGATATTGAAGGAACTAAAATAGGATAATGTACGATTTGGAGCAAAATCATAAGCAATAAAAACTTAAGACATTTTTTATATACAAAAGTCAATTTTTATTTACACATCAAAATGCACCCGACTTCCCAAAATCGTAGAGGTGCTACGAGATGCTGCGAAAATTACCAGTTTTATTAACAGTTTGGAGAATAAAACACTTTTTCGTATTTACTGCAAAGATTCAAGGGTCACCTCACGACCAAGTAACCTTTATTGCGTCGCTAGACTAAATAGAAAGTATTATTTTTAGCACTTTCGTTCCCAATAGTACATCAATTTCAGTTCGATTCGATTATGTGACTTCGGGTCGAGCCGCGGTGAGCTTCGAAGGGATGTGTGGTGAAGATAAACAAACGAGCCACGAACAATCAACTGGCAGAAGTTGATGAAACCTTTATGTTGAATGATTAACTATATAGGTTACGTTGAAACAATTGAAAAAACTACTACTGCTACTAATGCACGACATGATAACTTTTTTTATTACTGATTCCCAACATATTTTTATCAAATCATCTTTTGGTAGGACGTTCACTGCTGAACATAGTCCTACCCCATGGATTTCCAGCGCGACCTTGTACGGCCTGCACCCAAACAATCATTTTGGAGGTTTGCCCATACTTGCCGCGCTGGGCATGCGTGTTAGCGCAGCGCAGATAAGGATATTGTTGATAGGGAACGCTGCTGCCCATCGCCCAGCCTTTTTTTCTCCGTTTTCCTAGGGGCCTTCTTCACCCACCTATTACAGAAAATTAAAACGAATACAGTGTTTACAACTATTTTAGCCTTTTAACTTGCTGAAATTTAAAAATAGACCAATGGTTGTTCCAAGCTCGGTATAGCTTGGAAAAATCTTGGCGATGTTTTTCTTCACCGTTTCAGAGAACGCTCCAAATATTCGAAATACGAACCATTGAATTTCAAAACCCAACCATCATAAAATCTAACTGCCTGAATGTTCACGAATTGAGTTAAATTATTCGAATAACGGCTATGAGTGTAGATGGCAGAACTCAAAGACCTGTTTGAAGCAGTCTTTAGACGAAACGCTACTACAATACAAAGTGTTCCGTATCTATTATACTATCCCGAAAGGCCTATTTTATCAACAAAATAAATACCAATAACATCAAATTTAAAAAATAGAAAAAAAAAACATTGTTCGTACTTTTCAAATTTGCTGTTTTTGGTATTTTTATCACCTGGTTAACTTTTTATTAAACGAACGAGAAGTTCTATATCAACATTGCTACCTAAAACAAATGAATAATTGAGTTTGAACTTATTTTACAAAATACACAAGAGACAGTTGAGTACAATTATATTTAACTATTGAATTTGTGTGTTAGTTATACAACAACAGGCCTCATAGTTCAGTTGGTAGTAACTCTGCCTTCTGCGCTAGAGGTCTGCGGGTTCGATTCCCGCACTGGACAAACATTTGTGTGATTCACAGATGTTTGTTCTGTGTCTGGTTGTTAAATATATATCTATTATGTATATCAGTCTCTAGTACCCATAGTACAGGCTATGCCTAGTTTGGGATCAGTTGACCGTGTGTAAAATGTCCGGAATATTTTATTCCTCTAAAAAAAAAAGTTATAATTATATACTTTTAGACGTAGGTTGTTTAGTTTAAGTCTGTAAAGTCTTAAAAATATCAAAACAGACGTGTTACGTTTGTTGGGAATAAAGCGCTAGGACAGTAAAATCCTTTATGAAAATAACTAAAACTGCCGTCTGAAAGTTTCTCAAAGCTTACTGATTAAATTTGCATCCAGATCCGGTTGTATTTTAAAGCCGGGAGGTATTCAGGCACCTGTGCACCCGGACCCGTACCTACTCCCGAATAAATAAACTGGAAATCTATTGCGTGGCGCGTTTCAAATGCGATGAATAATGTCTTGGAGATTAAGAATGTCTTTTACTGGTCTGGAAATTATACCGTACAGGCAATAACCTAGTGATGCCTATTTTGAGACATTATAAATAAACTAGCTTACGTCCGCGGCTTTATCTTCATAAAAAGGTGCAGTTTTGAAAAACCCTGAGGTTCGTATTTCATTATTGACTTTATGAGTATTTGTACCAAGTTTCAGATAACACCCAACAGTCTCATACATAGTCCTGACCCCACACTAGGATAACCTATGTCGTATCAGAAACTACGAGTACCATGGTACCACAAGACAAAGACCCGGGACAAATATTTGCAGATCATGCAAATATTTGTTCCGGGTCTTTGTGTGTCGTGACGTGTCTGCCCGCTACGCCACCGAGGTCGTCAAATTTACAGGGTAAGTATAAAAGGTAGGTACTACTACAGTAGATATACTACAGCAATAAAAGCTGCACAATACGTTTTACCGGAAAGTGCGCCATTCTTTTTGTAAATTACCCGGCGTACAACTACAGGAAGTACATCAAACCATCCGGTTGCAAGAACACCTGCAAATAAATAAATTGGCTTCTAAATCGTCGACCTCGGTGGCGAAGCAAGGAACAAATTTTTGCATGATTTGCAAATACTTGTTCCGGGTGTAGGTGCAGTGGTACAATGGTACTCATAGTTCAGTTGGTAGTTTTTGATACCCACAACTATGGGACAGGACTATGTATGTGACTGTTGTGTGCTATTATTAGTTTATATAACAATTAACATATCAAATAATTTACTACAATTGTAATGCATAATTTATTCCAACATAAACAAACAAACAAACAAACAAAAATCTTTTTATTCTCATTACAAGGTAAACAAATAAATTGGGTTGGGAACTCTTCTGTTAAGTTGTTGTACATAAGATACGTAGCTGCGTTTTAGAAGGATCTGATTAAGTCCAAAAGTCCTCATATTATTCAGTAGAGATATATATGTACATACCTACTGATTATAATGAACCCCGTCCTTGGACTCGGTATTAAGGCCATCTTCCACTAAAGTGGAGCTGAGAGTCCCTACAAAATAATTTTATTTATACATTTTACACAGTAGATCGTCACGGCTCTACACGCGATTGGTTAATTTTTACACGTCTACATGCTCCGCTCCGCTTTATTGGATGATGGCTCTAAAGCTAATTACCTTTCTGCTTTACAATATAAGTCAAGCAGCATATTGGGCACGAAAGGAGCCTCTAAAAGGCGCACTTTAATCCTTTCACTACACTAATTCTTTCATCGACGGTCAATAGGCCCTTTTCAGGGCCACCATACCTCAACCTGGTTACTGACCTAATACTGACCAAGAAAGAATAAGCGACACGACAAGAAGAAGAAGCATAATCAATCAAGGTTTATAACTTATTATAATATTAGAGAAACCAATAATTTCGAACAGATAAGCATATTGAAAAACAACCCTTTAACAAATGATTTAATTACCGTTTCCTAAATCAGCTTTTCCATTTGACAAATTATTTAACTTCGACTCGGCTTTTCAGGAGATGAAATCAGATTTAACGTTTATTTCAATATCGAGCTATGAAGTTTATTTTTAACCGATTTCAAAAAGCAGGAGGTTCTCAAGTCGGCTGGATTTTTTTTGTGTGTATGTTACTCGATATCACCGCCAATGCTAAACCGATTTTGACAATACTTTCACTGGTATATAGAGTATAATCCCGGGGTGGTCCCATATTAATTTAATTCCTGAGGGATTGCTACTTGTCCCATAAAACTTAAAAAAACGTCA
The DNA here is from genome assembly GCA_947579855.1 of Anticlea derivata. NCBI lineage: Eukaryota > Metazoa > Arthropoda > Insecta > Lepidoptera > Geometridae > Anticlea > Anticlea derivata. Next base: position 7,741,443 of record OX388271.1, on the reverse strand, counting down.
TCATCTCTTGAAATAACGACTTGCCGATTTTTTTTTTGTCGACAGTTGTATGGTCTGGTTATCCCGGCGACTTCGTTTGGTTGCTGCTGTTTTTACATATACTTTAACCTTAGGGGTTGTGTGTCAGGAATTCCTTTCTGTGCACCCATACGTTACAACAGGCGGCTGCCCTGCAAATTTCATTTCGCTAGTCCACCAGATTCTCATCTGAGTTCATCAGTTGTTTGATTACAAGCTAAAGTTACATTTATAATAATGTTCTTATTTCAAGGTAGTATTAGCTTGTAATCAAACAACTACTACAAGAAACTACTTCACATTCCAAACAATGAATTTTCAGAAGCAAGATTAAAACCACCAAGTTGTTAACACAGACAGCGACGAAAGCGCAATTACTACGATCCGCGGCGTTCATTACGCACGCTTGTACACAAAAAAGCAAAATGAATTATACCCTACTTCATACAATACCAACGTATCTTTATTTTGTGGTTAATACACGTACATATAACCTCGATAGTCAAGAAGGCTAATTCGTTTATCTATGTCATACGGCGATCCTTTCAAACAATGACAGTAGAAGTTTTCACCAAGATCTACAAAACCTACATTAGGCCATTGCTGGAGTATGGCTATCAAGTATGGAACCCCTACTTCCAAAAAGACATTGACCTACTTGAAAGTGTTCAGAGGAGAGCAACCAAGATACCACAGGCTCTACGACGCAAATCATATGAGGAAAGACTACTCGCATTACGCCTTACTACTCTTGAAGATAGACGCCTTCGCGGAGACCTCATCGAAACTTTTAAAATTATAACCAACAAGTACAATCTGCCAGATATTAAAGATATCTTCATAAGGAAAGATGATCAAAGACCTTCTCGTGGCCATCAACTTAAGCTAGCTCGTGCTCCTGCTAACCTACTTGCTGCGTACCACTTCTTTAGCAACAGAGTAGTCCACAACTGGAACATGTTACCGGAAGAAGTTGTTTCTGCTACTTCTGTCAATGCATTCAAAAACAAGCTCGACAACTGGCTACGAATCAATAAATCAGTGCTCAAAAAAGTGAACCAGACATGACAATAGACTTTCAATTTCGACACTGTGAGATGTAGACACATCAGCGGAAGCTGCTCGTCTATAATCAAATAAATAAATAAATAAATAAATAAACATACACTTCATAGATAGTGAAGTAGTGAGGGCATGAAGGTCAAGGGAGGCTAAGTTCGTCTGAGCTAGATGTACACTTCATGCGTAGTGAGCTTTCATGCCCTATGCTGAAAAGCTTAATACCTAAAGGCTGGTTTATATAATGACAGTGACTGGACCCAGTGATTTGGATTTTAAGGCGCCAGACCCTGGATATTGTAGGCGTAGGTATCTGAAAGTGCTCGCATTGGAAAGATCATGTGACTTGACTACTATCCAGGCTTATAGTTGATCTGGCGCCTCAATGCTCATCACGTATACCAAGCTCATTACCCGCCCTACATGCATGTTTAATCGAACTGAAAATGACAAATAAAAATATTACCAACGTGCAAACCGGGCGTAATGCGGGTCTCCCTTAATTGAACTGCTCCAGTTTCAACTGGTTTTATTCGGCTCTCGTTTTATCAATTAAAAATAATGACCAGTAAGATTTTTACGTGGGACGAATTGGAGTCTGATTTTTTCAGATTTGGCATTGTAAGAAGCTCCTTTATCAGCGTTTTTTTCCATTAGCGATCCTATTACGCGGTTCAAGGTACTACATAGCATGTATATTATCCCGAAACGGGTTTATTCTACACCCAATTGACGATAAAGTTTGTTCCAAGAATGGAAATTCGACATGTTTCTTTTAAAAAACACTGAAAAACACAATCAGCTGTTTTAGGTAGCAATCTTCATGTATTTCTTGTTGTTTAGATGTTTGTGGTTCAATCACGCCGTAACGGCTCAACCGATTTCGATGGAACTTGGAATAGATAAAGTTATTTACCTAGAATAGCATATAGGCTACTTATTCGGGGTCGGCAACGCGTGCGTGATGCCTCGGGTATTGCAAGCGCTCATATGCTACGGTAACCGCTTACCAACAGGTGGGCTGTATGTTTGTTTGCCACCTCAGTGGTACAAAAAAAAAAAAACAAAAAAAGAGTAAATGCTATATTCTGCTAACTTTCCTTCTTTTTGTTCAACAGTACTGGCTTAAGCACAACATCCTGAAATAAAACAGATATCCAAGTCCCTCGTTGTTTATAGCGAGAAGTCAGAAGTAATCACAACCCTTGAGTAGGGACATTAGTGGCACAGCTAAAATAACAGTTACCGAACAAAAAGCTAAACACGGTTTTGTATATTCAAAAGACAAGTCAGTTTATCCTACTGCTTTTATTTATACTGTACCTACTTCGTTCAGACATCTCTCTGAATTACAAGGACGAAACAAGAGCCCATTTTACTGAGACCCAGAGGAATAGCGATTGGCTAAATGTCTTTTAAATTTTCTTTACGATGTAAAATTAAATAGATCGAGCACAGTGCCGTTATATCAAATAAAGGGTCAAGTGCGAGGAGGGCCCGCGCCCTGAGGCTTCCGTGCCATTACAAGGGGTCGGAAAATATAGCCCTGAAGTGTACGAAGTGATAAACTTACAATAATACTGAGTTCACTCGCGTTGAAAAATTAGATACAAATGCCATTTCTTTGTAATGCGTTGAGTTAGAAGCTCGATATTTTTACGCAAGCTCATAAACTTATAAATTTGAAATACAGTTCAAGTTGTTACCATTAGCCGTTCCTGAGAAAAATGGTCTTGATAGACAGACATACAGACGGACAACAAAGTGATGCTGTAAGGCTTTCGTTTTTTCCTGTTGAGGTACGGAGCTCTATATAAAAGTCGAAGTTATAACGTATAATTATTCATACTAGTTATTCTCAATTATGCCAATTATTAAATTCTCTAAAAAATAAAACGAAACCGATTTTCGTTCAAAGTCAAATAAGTATGGAATCATATCAGTATAAAATAAGTAAGTTGAAGACATAATTTATTCGGTAACCAAATCGGAAATTATTTCAAATGTACTAACATAATATTAGTATCTACATCGGTAAAATAATACTTAGTCACCAAATTGATAGCCTCCTCTTTTTTTTTTGGCGTCGGTAAAAACGGGAGAAACACAGGTAAATACCAAACCTATTCTTAACTTACAAATAAAATCCTGGGGGCTTACCTAATTTTCTAGCAAGAGCATCTGGCTCTTTGAAATCTTTAGGTAAAGTAGGGTATGATCCTATCTAAAAGTGGTTTAGATTTGTGATAACAACAGCTGAGCTACTTCGTTAGTTAGATAGCTGAAAATAAATCTACTTTTTTTTAATTGCGACACATAATTATGAACTAGCCACCATTTCATCCGCGTGTTCATTTATGTTCCTACCTCGTATCTCTACTCTTATCACTTCGTACACTTGAGATATTGAAAATCACTATCTCTACGTGTGTACGGAAGCCTCAGGGCTAGGAAAAGTTTGTATGTGAAAAAGAAAAGTAAGTTTTTTTCTCTACATAAGAACCATCCTCGAACTAAATGGAATACTTCAAAACATTTTTGAAATATTCCATTATTTTTTTTTAAGTTTTTCTACATGTAGTGTGTATGTGAATAAATACATTTTAATGAATAACAGTATCCAGTTTTTTAAACACGAATATTCTTTTAAATATTTCAAACAAAACCAAAAAGCCTCGATGGTGTGTATCAAAAACCCGGCTAAATACTTACGGCTTTTAAAAAGCTCCCACAAAAATAAAACAGCGCAAACAGTGATATATCTGCCGCGTTTTAGGCACATTTTAGATTTACTTGGCATGTTATTTGAATATTCATATCATATGCGAATAAACTAGATAAGACCTGAACATGAATTTTACGTACAAACTGCGGGATTTGCGAATATTTAACGTGGATTAAGGAATACAGCTATTTTACACGTAGGTAGATAACATTTTACATACATTTTTCGCAAAAAGTTATAGATAGATCTGTTTTTTTGCCATGGTATATTTTTGAAGTACGGGAAATCTTTTAACAGCTGGCTTGGCCATTTCCAATCTTTTATTGATGATCTAGTTTTTACGACACTTCAATATGACTCTATGGACTTACCTTATGTTTGACTCATAAATAATGCCATTTTATTACATATTTGTTACATAACGGTAAAGGATCATCACAACACAACTCACATACTTACACAGTTTACTTAAACATTCAGTAATTGTACAATTATAAAGTGTGTATAACTCATGAAAGCTTTTTATCCTGTGTCACAGGCCTTTTCTTGGTCTGCTTAATAACAACCTTTTGGGACTGACAGGCATCGGAGGTTAAGAACGAGGCTTATTTCCTCTATACGTGAAGTAATCATATAAAATTACATATTTATCGTCTCCAATACTCTCACCAAACATTCAATTTCCATTTGACGGCTGGAAGGTTTCGCTGATAGGAAATATTTCGCCGAAAATCCGTTTTAACCATAAAAGCGTTCTGGTTTTGGTGCAAGAGAAATGAGCGAGTGAGTATGAACAACATGTACCTATTTCTACGCAGTATGTCCCGAATGAGCCTATGATGATTGATAACGTTGAGTAATTGGTGTAGGTGGTTACTACCACGTCTGGCTTGCTTGCTTGTCATATCACTGATTCTTTCTTGGTCACCCTGCATTAGTTCAGTGACCAGGTTGAGGTATGCAGGCTCTTGCCTATGACCGTTGGTGAAAGAAACAGTGTGGTGAAACAGCCTCATAGAGGCTCCTTCCGAGCACATGTCACGTATTGTCTTTGATTTTTTAGGTTATATCTAGTACATTCCAGTTTCCTTGAAAGTTTGAGAGTATAGCGCTCATACATTTTTCGAATGGAAAATCCATTGGTTCTAATTTCGGGATTTAAACCCAAGACCTGTAATTTGGAACGCGGGGCCACTACCACCACACCACGAGTGCTCGCTTAACACGTCTTACAAATGGCAGGTATGCTTAATGCTTACATGATAAAGTGGCGCACTACCATTTAAAGAGCAGGCAGTGGGCAACTTGGGCAATTGGCTCAAACCACTTCAAAATCCTTTAAAAAGTAAATAAGTAAACTCCAAAAAATCTCTCTTTTAGCTGTAGCTTTATCTCAGAGCATCACCAAAGGGAGTTCGTAATGACCAATCTAGAAGTGTCATTTCACATATGCGTCGTTTAGCATTTTGGTCCAAATGCTGATACGTCAATATACGAATGCGTCGTAGCGCATATTCATAAAGCGTCAGAACCGAATTGAACTTGGAATTATTATTTGTATAGAAAATTAAATGTATTTTCTATACGGATTCAAGTAATTCAAGATTATATTCTTTGGAATTCTCATTCGCTGGCTCTTGTGCACTGTACCACACCATAGAGGAACCCACTACAGCTGGGATTAGAAACATCTTATGATTAGTAATCTTGCTGCTTAGAAATTAACGACTAGGTAATTTGTTTCGTTAAGCATATCATGTAAAAGAGGCTTAAAAATATAGAGAGATAAAAAGCTAGACTTTTTTAAATACGTTGATCATTTGTATCGTTTACTATCGTCGAACCAACACATACATTTCTATATAAATCAAAGTTAAATGTTATTCGTCGGTAAGTGCATCACACGAGTAATACAGTGCTGAAATAAAAACTCCCCAAAGCTGTTAGGTTTACAACTTTATTAGTGTAGCTAGACTCTGTACAACGTGTTGTTTAAAAAATAATGTTATTAAACCCTAATTCCAAGCATTTTCCCCATTTTGTACATTTTCCACTAAATTTTTATCCTCTCCCAAAAGTCAAGTCCCAGACATTTTTTTCTTCTTTTTTAAAGCCGAAGGAACGACTGAACTTTTTGCACTTTAAGAAGTTTCTATATTTTTAATTTTATTAAATACTAAAACATTATTAAAACTACGTATACTTACGTAATCAGTCGTTCTTTCTAGCTAGTAGAAGTAGTAGTAGCTAGTTAGAATTTTTTCAACAACGGAAATTGAAACCACAACCTTTTCGTCCGAACGTGTAACATGTCATCAGCAATTGTAAAAAACATTTTGTTTTTTTTTTTGTAAACATAATTGTAGGTAGATTATAAATTGCTAGTTTAAAGCACACAGTTAGGTATAATCGGATTTACCTTTCTAGTATTCTAAGCTGAAGTGCTTTTGTCCATATATTTTACAGCCGAGTTCATGAATTGATTTTATGTGACAAATTCTAGTTAATTTACTAACAATGAAAACAACAGCGCAAGTATATTTCATTCGCTATTCTCCCTTGGTGACATTATCGTCCGGTGATATTTTAGTAATCCGAAAAGAGGAAATCCGTAGAAGAACTAAGGTCGCCGACGTAACTCTCAGAATTTTCAAGTTTAAGTGGCGGTGGGCCGGCCAACGGCCATATAGCTCGTAGAACTGACAACTGTTTAAATAAAGGTTCTGGAATGGTGACCACGAACCGGACGACGCAGTATTGGAAGGCTTTTGGGCCCCCACCCAGTGAACGTACGCCATTGTGAACTTTGCAGGAAGTTTGTGGATGAAGAATGCTCAAGACCGTTCGTCATGACACTTTTTGAAGGAGTCCAACAGTTGACTTCTACAGGCTGATGATAATGATATTATAGTTACGGATATAGTTTAATATAGAATGGCTTTACTAGCTTGCGCCCAAGGCATTGCACGCGTGGTTTCCAGATAAAAAGTAGCCTATATGCTATTCTAGGTAAATAACTCTATCTGTTCTCTAAGTTTCATCGAAATCAGATTTGCGATTGAACCACAAACATTCGAACATCCTCACAAACTTTCTCATTCATAATATTAGTAGTAAGATTTAGAAGTTTTTTGCAGGTACTTGGAAGTTAACAAAATAGTCCAACATATTTCCACTTACCTAGAGCTGAAAATTACTTTGAGCTCGCAGGAACTAGACTTAAATATTGGTTAAAAGGCCGAAAATGACTTACACGATACACAAAAGGCATGTATGTAATTCCACAAATAATCTCAATTTCCATAATAAGCCCCAAATAAGTTCAAGTTAAGTAAACACGCTTGTACGAGTATGTTACGAAACAATTGGAGAAAACGTTCATTGTTATTATTTTCTCATTAGCTCTTTACATTTTAAATGAAGCTTCTTTCAACGTCTGTTGCTACATTTTGTGTGACAATGTTTTTAATAAACACAGTATTATTTTCAGTTAGGTTAATAGACTTAGGCTCGTATTCAGAGACAAGACTCGAGCATTGATCTGTACTTAAATCTCGATTTGAGGCGAGATTCTTATTCTTGAACAGTATTTAACAATAGATTCAATGATCGCAGTTCACCTGAGTAAATGCTTATTCTGAAACGTCAATCAGACGAAATCGGTGCTTGAGTTTAGATTTGATTTGACATTAATCAAATGACATTTTCCTTCCGTTACACGTACTTTGATGCATATTTATACTTCACTTTACTGTTCTATTCTATTTCCACCCTGGCTGTTTGAATTTCTGCGTAAAACGGATCGAAAATTATAAATAAATCAAAAAGTAAACGAGAACATTTGAGTACAGATTTGAGACTCGATTCAGCTGAGAGTAGTTTAAGTACCGTTCTTGAATAAAAGCTATGTTTGAGAAGAGATTCAATACTTAAGTAGAGTTCAGCTGATCTGTGATTAAATCTATGCTTGAGTCGTGTCTCTGAATACGAGCCTTAGAGTCTAAATAGCTTCTTGTTCTGACAGGCTTTACGTAACTTCTGCATAACTTATGCTGACTACGTACTTAGTTATGGGTATATTATACAAGATAATTCATAATATGTTGCAATAAAGTTTGTTCTACAACTTTTTTTTAACTGAAACATTTAGTACTTGATGTGAAACGTACGTTTAATAAATTTCACTCATAGAGATGATAAAAAGACCAATTATTTGAAATAGTGAGGGGAAAAAACTATCATATAACTATACAATAACACATTTTATTGCCAGTCTCATAATAAAATTCGTTTATAAATAAATAAATATTCCAGACATATTCACACGGTCAACTGATCCCAAACTAGGCATAGCCTGTACCTACTATGGTGACCAGAGACTGATATATATAATAGATAAATATTTAACACCCAGACATAGAACAAACATCTAAGTTTATCACACAAATGTTTGTCCAGTGCGGGGATCGAACCCGCGACCTCTAGCGCAGAAGGCAGAGTTACTACTAACTGAGCTATGAGGCCAGTCAGAGTTTAATTTAGTATTTTATAGTTTTGTCTCTTTTAATTTGAATTTTGATACTACGAATGACACCTAGGAGAGACAATGTTAGAGGTATTAAGTGTGGTTATTTCAAAGCTATATATTTATTCAGGCCAACTTTTCAATCAGAACGCTGTAAATTTTTCAAATTGTTTTTTAAGTACTCACCGAGCAAAAGCGTTTCAACTATAATGGCTCTCCCGCTAGTGCTAATAAACATCCCAGCATTTAGCAAACATTACTTTTAACCGACTTCAATAAAAGGTGAGGTTATCAATTCGACGACTATATTTTTTTTATGTACTCCGTAACAGCTAGGAGGAGGTAGTTTTAGGAGGAGGTAGGGCACAGCGAGATTTTCTCGTTCTGAATTGGAGCAGCCCGCCTGGGGAGGTACCTCCGCCTTACAGAAGATCGCAGCCAAATAACATTATTTGTTTCAAATAGTGTTGTGTTCCTGCGATGAGTAAGGTTGCCAGAGCTCTTTAGGGGGGGAGGGGGTTCGGGGTCGGCAACGCGTGCGTGATGCCTCTGGTATTGCAAGCGCTCATAGGCTACAGTAACCGCTTACCAACAGGTGGGCTGTAAGCTTGTTTGCCACCTCAGTGGTAAAAAAAAAAAAAAAGCTAGTCAGATTTCAATGTAATTTTTATCTCGGAATCACGAGATGCTGAAAGATTTTTTTAATTAATTTCTTAGGTACACCTGTTTTTAAATTGAAAGTGTGCGATGCCTGGACATCCCAAGCGAGCAAAATTATTTATGAAATTAACCAAAATTTACAAACAAGAGCTTACTCGGAGATGATTTAAAAGATCTACTAACCAAAACCTCTACATAATATATATGCTGATAGCCAATTGCGAAATTCTAAAGATCATAATGATGGAAAACTGAAAAGAAGACGACGAGGAAAGTTTGGGAAAAAGTTTAAGTTTATTTTTAGAGCAGATATTTTTAACAAGTAAAAGGTGGAACTTTTCACAGCGGGATTTTAGTTTTAAGTTCACTTGTAAGAATCGATTCACTATTCTATATCTATTGAAGGAATGAAGTAATTCTTGTGAAAGTTTAGATGATTCTCATAAGAGCAGTTTTTAAAATCAGCACTTTATTCTTAGCTGAAAGATACAAATATGAATGAACTATCCCGTGCTTGGCACTCAAACCCTCAATTTAAATGAAAGTCGGTGGATGGAAAGGCTAAAGACCGTTCGTCGTGGAATTCTCTAGGGGCTGATGGCTGAGCTACAGCCTGATGATGATGATGAAAGAAATTGCACAGAAGTGATTTAAATTATTTCACACGGATGACAATTAAAGTAGTATTTTACACCAAAAATATGAAGAACAACTGCGGCATGACTGCAAAAACCCCAATCTATCTACATTATCCTGGTATACAAAGCTTTGATCTGAGCAGCCTCATTAAAGTTGGAATGCAATCGCGTGATGATTCGACGTTGGAACGTCGATATTGCTGTTCGCACAAACGCCTCCAGCGAACGATGTTCCGATTCAACGCATGTTTCAAATAGCACTCAGAATGTGAAATAATCGACCTCTATTAGGAACGTGGTGCTGTGAAATGGTTCACAGATCAGTAATCATTGAACCAATCTGAAATGATGGGTGGCATCATCATCAACTGATATATGCCTTCTCCTCCATCAACACGACGTTACCAGGTCGTGGTCGATCCCTCGAGGAGGGCAATGGAATAAGCTTTGAGCGAGATTTTCTCGTTCTAAATTGGAGCAGCCCATCTGGGAGGTACCTCGGCCTTACAGAAGATCGCAACCAAATCACATTATTTGTTTCAATTATTGTTGTGTTCCTGCGGTGAGTAAGGTTGCCAGAGCTCTTTTGGGGGAAGGGGGTTCGGGGTCGGCAACGCATTGTCTATGTCTACCATCTATGAGGATAAAAGTCGTGAGCCTATTTTTTTTTTTTTTTGCAGTACTTTTAAAGGTCAAAATTTATTTCAACAACCTTATAAGTCTTAAAAACAATATCTTTCAGTTGTATTGAGATAAAACCGTTACGTCGTTCGAAGTGCAAACTTGGAACAATTTATAGTACTCCCTACGTAATTAATTCGCGAGATAAATGAAAATCTCATTAACTTCACTGCTGTTCCAAGTCGGTTCGTCCCAGTCTCAAACTAAATAGTTTCAGGAGGTAGTTAAGAGCACTGGTTGTGTGGTGGTAGTGGCACTGCCTTCCGATCCACTGGTCGTGCACCAATAGACTTTCCATACGGAAAATATTAAAATTATTGGCAATATTTTACTAAATGTCATTAAAACCAAACGTAAATTCTTAGACGATATAGGTATAGGTATGAGGACATCGAAAGATTCACGGGCAAAACCTAGATCAAGCCGTGTTCAAACGTCTTGCTATAAGACATCTAAATTATCATCGTTATATCGTTTTAATTTGAAAAAAAAATGATCTTTATTGTTATCAAAATTCCAAATTTGACTAGAAGAATGACAATGAGTATCTCTGGTATAGGCCCATAGTACAGGCTATGCCTAATTTGGGATCAGTTGACCTTGTGTGATATTACCGGAATATTTTATTATAATGAGTATTTGCCTAATAAATATGAAGTTGTCAACGGTGTTTTGTTCCAACTACGGCGTATTTCATTCGCAACCCAAAAATACATGTGCGAAAAATCTATGAATTACCCAAGTATGCCGATGTAATCTAAGCATCCGCAAGTAGTTAAACCGGAGGTTCAACAAAAAGATCGCAATCTTCCGAAAGTGTCGCTTAAAAAAACACCCACTCCGCGCTTTACAATAAACAGTATGGCGATTTGAGCTTAGTTTATTGTGCCGTAAACTTTACTGCGTGTTAAGTTTGAACGAAAAAGTTACGGATTGTTGACGAATGTAGATTTCAGCCAAACTTTAGGCTCGAATAAACGAACAGCTTAAAGCAAATCATCGGATGATGGTAGAGAAACTGTTTGACAATTTGTAATTAATATACAATGTAGCGGCAGGTCGAAGAGATGGATAGACTGTGACTTGTTTCAACAAGCAGACAAATTATCTTTGTCCTTTTTATTTTATTTGGTAGTAGGTACCTATTTGTTAATTTTGCTTTTTTATTACTGTTATTTTCTAAGAACCTGTGAACATATTTTAAAATCTTTAGTCTGTGTTGAATAAATTTATTTTCTTTCTTTCTTTCTTTCTTTTCTGTGTGAACAAAAATAAAAACCCGAATACTTGCATTCTGAATTGCAAAATATTAGGTTTTAGCTCAACGTCAAAAGGTGTTTATAATAAAATCACTACGGTCACTTTGAAACGTCTTAGAAACTCTGTGAAACTACGCCTGTTCCTCTAAACCTAGAAGAATCAGGCAATGTGGTTTCCTATTTAAAATGTTAAATCTACTACTTTGTCAATAACCAATGAGTTTTATTAAGAGCCAATAAAAAACCACATTAATTACAAAACCAGAGCCAACATACAATGTTTCAAAAATAAATGCTGTAAGTTTAATAGATTAGTTAAATGAGTCGTTAGGAGTTCGGACCATTTTTCCCTACATTGTTTCAACACTTTAGCTAGAACTGGAGAACGTTCAATAATATATTACTTTTTAGTTTCCGTTTACGGACCGGCCTCACAGGCACCTCATAGTCTCGGGCGATTATCACAAACAGGTGATATCATTTACCATTTTATGACATAAAAAACATGGTGTCATAATCAATTGCGTGATTGAACAAGGTGATTAATAATATGTATACTATCCCGAAAGGGATTTCTCCACCAATCGAAAATAAAGTTTGTATTACGACTTCATGGAAAAAACTGCTGTTTTGGAAACAAATCAGTTCAAACTCAATTATTCGTTTGTTTTCGGTTGCAATTTTATGTTAAACTTCTCGTACGTATAATAAAGTTATACAGATGATAAAAATACCAAAACCAGATGTTTTGAAAATTTTCAGGAAAAAAATTGGTACATTTTATCAAAGTACCTCATACTCATGAGCGAAGCCGCAGGCCTCATGATTATTAGGCTGCAGAATACCGTCAAAAATAAAAACTAACTGAGTGTACACATAAAAAGGCCATTATCCATTATGTAACATAATAACAATCCTTTAGAATATCGCTTATAACGCTCCCGAGGACCTTTTCTTGCCACAATTAATCTTAAGGCCAGGACTCTTGTTACACAATTATGTGCCTTACGGGGTCTTGAAAAGGATTACTATTGTTAGAGGACCCAAGGATGGAATTGCTTTGAAAACAACCCTCGCAGGTTACATGTGGAATACCTATGTGGCTGAGTGGCACATGCTGCGAAAAATAAGCAGACTGGCTCAAGTTCGGAGGTCATTGATCCGCAGACCTCGAAAACTGAACAAGCTTTTCATTTATGTAGCTTGTTATAGAAACAGTGTCATGGATGAATTTTTTTGGTTAACGTTTGGTAAAAAAAAATACTAAGATTACCTACAGAATTTTGTCCTCAAATTCAATAGTAGGTGATTGTACATCACGTACAATCATGACAGGTTTAATTATTCATGATTAGGTTAGCTGCAAAGTCGCATATTCGTTAGCGTGATAAGCCTTGACATGTTATAATCGTTACTCATATACTTAAATAATAAATTTTAAACGTTTTTTTAATGCTGATATTATTTTTTTCAAAATCAAGCCCGTAACTCCTGACATCACTTTTCGATTACTCTCTCGGACTCCGATTTCACCTAAGTGGCCCTGAAAAAAACTCATCCTGTATATACCTACCTATTATTTAGGAATATTCTTTCATCTGATCTTCATTTTGGTAAGTGCTCGGTTCAGTTCGGTACAGCACAAGCTCTTTGTAAAATGGTTTCATTCGTTTTGACACCTGATGCAAACTACTTGAGCTGGTTACTCATATGCGAGGCGTAACTTTACAGTACCTAAGGGATGATTGGAGGCTACACTGTGCCCGGGCTGGGCTATGTTGGCGAAAGATCATGATCAAGGTTTTGCAAGTAAAGTTATATATGTACTAAAATTATAATTACGCTTCCGGTTTGGACTGTGCTCCGTCCGCGACATGTACGGCCCGCGCACGTTCCTTTACCCATTTCTCTTGAATAGTTTCTATCAAACATGAATAAATCCACTTCCAATCATTCTGCGCTAAATAGTTCGAAAACTAACAAAACCCAAGATGCATACACTCCATAACTTTTACATCACAGTCACGTACATCTGCACGTTACACATGGTGTGGTGTGCCATAAATCATCGCTATGACTTATATAGTTTTGTTATGTGACTGGTTTTTTCTTGATCTCCGTGAGACAAGTCGTGGGTTGATTATGTAAAACGTACCCTTATAATAGATTTGTAAGGATACGATGTAAGCGTATGGCTAGAAGGAATTTAATTGACAATTCAATGTTCAGTATCACAATCCTTTACTTACGAGTCGGGTCTATTCTGGTCGCTAAAATGAGTTTCTTTCAGCAGAATCCACGATGTCATTCCATGGATCCCATTCAACATTCGCGTTTTGTCTCATTTCAATAGATAAATGTTAAGACTGGATTGCGGGCGTTTCGAATTGTTAGGAATTTAATTTTATTACAGAATTTAGAAGGTTCATTGTGGTGAAAATTAATTAAGGACTAAAGTGTTCGTGCTGGAAGTAAGGCTTTTATGAATGCTGTGAACAATACGAGTGTGACAAGATAATGTTTTGAAATTTTTCAAGATTTTTTTTTTTTGCAATTGCTTGGATTTCTTTTTATTTTTATATTTGTCAAATTTGTTTTCTGGACGTCTGATGAGGGTGGTACAACTGGTATTTTTCTATGATTTAAGAAGGTTCCTAGTTCTTATAACACTTTATGTTGTGTTTTCCTCCATAAATTAATATGGAGGAAAACACATCATAAAGTGGTACTTATAGACTGTATGGTAAAATAACATTTCCTCTAGTGTCATTTCATTATCCAGAGAGGAAACAGAGGAGTACTTTTGTATGGTATAAAAGCTGCCCGCTCTTAAGTTCTCGAATGACTGTCACAATCGTTACTTGAATCTAAACTGCGGGTACCTAATACGGGCCCGTTGTAAATTCACAATCGATTCAGTTACAAATTCTGCGAAGGTAAACATAGAGTGCTAAGTTAAACCTTAGTTTTATCTGCACTTAGGCACAGCTTTTGTGTAGAACAGCTTATTCACTTCACTCGGAAATCCGTAGAAGAACCGAGGTCACCGACATAGCGCTCAGAATTAGCAGTTGAAGTGGGATCAGTGGGCACCCCACATAGCTTGCAGAACCGACGACCGTTGGGGAGTAAAGGTTCTCGAATGGCGACCAAGAACTGGGCGAAGCAGTGTTGGAAGCTGCGGGGGAGCTTCCTTCCCCCCATTCGATGGACCGACGACATTGTGAAGGTTGCGGGAAGTCGGTGTATGGCAAGACTGTTCGTCGTGGAACTCCTTGGGGAGACCGATGTCTAGCAGTGGACTTCTACAGACTGATGATGATGATTTTTTTATGTGAGCAATAAACCTGAAGTGACCCAACTGTTTTTATTATACTTTGTCCTAGCTTAGCTGACGGGGTGCCGTAAAAAAGGGTTTTACAGTTACACAACGGAACCCTGTTATTGGCAAAGGAGTTAAGTGCTGGATTAATTGCAATTGGATAAAACTTAGACTTGGAGCTAAGGGATTCGCTTCTTTAGGCTTCCTTAAATTTAGCACTGAAATATTCATGAAAGTAGTAATTTACATGACTAATTGTAATGGTTGTTGGTACTGGTTCTAAATAAAAATGACATCTATTTCAAAGTAAATATTATTCTTGACTTAACAAATAGTTTTATTTTATTTTAAGTTAGTTATAATTTTTAGTTTCAATGATGAAATGTAGGTAGGTATAGTGTCGAGCACCAAATTAAACGTTCCAAACTCTCAAGCTGACAGTGCGCGGCTCGGTGGCTTCATGCCCTCATATGTCAAGCTCAAAATTGACTTTCATCGGTTGATGTTAGGATAATTTTGAAATACATTTTAAACATATATTAGATGACATATCGCCGTTTTAACACGGCTTAAGGCATCACTTACAAAAAAAATAACTGTGTTAAATTTTAAATATTTAGTTTCTTTGGACAAAGCTTTGCGGTGCGTTCGGTCTGTTTGTTTCTATTTAGGGATTGTCAAACCGCGGTTGACGCAAGCCTGCCATAAGCTCTTGAACAATGTTTTAGCAGCGATATTGTTATTTCTACTCCACTGCTGAGATTTCAGGTTTCCGAGGCCGTGGTGGCCCCGGCTAAAGAATAGGCCCTTCCATATCTCTATCCGCGGATGTCGTAAGAGGCGACTAAGGGAAAAAAGCTAGGGGATGCGTCCCTCATTTTAACAACGATAGCTCTAACTGCGCTCGCCAACCCGCATGACCAACGTGGTGAGTATGGGCAAATCCACCCACATGATAAGGAATTTGCTCTGTCTGTGGGGGAGGCCATGTTCAGCAGTGGACGCCATACGGCTGAAATGATGATGACGATGACTCCACTGCTGGGGCCACATTAATGTCGAATATTCGCGTCGTACATCGCTGTCTATGCTTAAGACAGTTTTTTTACAACAACAGTCACATATTATGTAATGTGACTGATCCTTTGTCCCCCATACGTGCAAGTTGTGGAATGAGCTTCCTTCCGAGGTTTTCCCAATAACCTACAACATTCATGGCTTCAGGAAAAATGCAAAAAGATTTCTCCAGTAGCAGGCAACGCATTAGCAATGCTCCAGGTGTTGCAGATGTCAATATGCGACGGCAATCGCTTACCATCAGTAGGCTCTAAGTTAGTTTACCCCCGTATAACATAAAAAAAAATGCTTCCCTGTCTATTTGAAGAGCGAAAGTGTACTGCTTACGGCATCTTGACAAGGGTCCATAAATAACCGACACCTTACATAGTTGAAGGCATTTCGGAGAACGTTATTGGTTCTCGTAAATTTAGTTAATTTTGCAGCGGTTTTGAGAAAGGTCTGCGAGTTTGAGCAATGCTATTACGAAACCTAGCGAGTTTCATTGAAGGCCGTAGCTAATCATCACTATCATTACCATTAGTGGCCTCATAGCTCAGTTGGTAGTAACTCTGCCTTCTGCGCTAGAGGTCGCGGGTTTGATTCCCGCACTGGACAAACATTTGTGACTAACACAGATGTTTGTTCTGTGTCTGGGTGTTAAATATATATATCTATTATGTATATCAGTCTCTGGTACCCATAGTACAGGCTATGCCTAGTTTGGGATCAGTTGACAATGTGTTTTATGTCCGGAATATTTATTTATTTATTTATTTCAGCCGTTAGACGCTAAACATAGGCCATCCCCACAGATTTTCAGAGTGACTTCCAATCTTGTGGGGGGCATTTACCCATACTCAACTCGCACGCTGGTTAACGAGCGCAGTTAGAGCTATCGATATTAAAATAGGGGCAGCTTTTATTCCCTAAGTCACCTCATAGGACATCTACGGGTAGGTGATGGAGGGGCCTATTCTTCAGTCAGGGCCACTATGGCCGTAGCAAGTAGAAAAAGCTAAATTTTCACTAACCACCTTCTCAAATCAGAGCCTTTTCACACTCAGCAAGTGTTTATAGAAGGTGAAAGTAAGTAATGTTACAATTATCAAAGGTACAGGAAGCTGTCTACGGCAATTGATGAAGGTAGCTAAGTAGTGGATGTATCCATACTACTTTTCAGGATAACACTAGTTACATAATCCCGAAAGGTTTCGACGCCAATGAGTTTTTTTTAATGCTATACCTGAACTATCTTTCAGTCTGTAAAATCAAAAAAACAAGACTTTCAATCCTCGAAAGGGGTGACCATTTCACATTGTGTGGAATTTTGCAATATCCGTTCTTTAAGAGTGCCTGCGTCGAATTAGCAAGTTTGCAGGACTTATATATACCTACATTACTTAGATTACATAATAGCTTTTGAGATTTCGTAATGAATGTATCAGTCAGTCAGTCAATAAGTGCAATACTCCTATATAATAAGTCAATAATAGAGATGCAAATTATGTTTATAATATAAATTACCTACATATTTCCATTAAAAAAATTTTGCAAAAGCCGCATGCCCAGCGTGGCGAGTATGGGCAAATCCCCCCAAATTATTGTGTCTGTTAATCTATGGGGGAGGCTTATGTTCAGCAGTGGACGTCCTACAGCTGAAATGATTATGATGATGACTGTTTACACACCAACATTTAAACATGAAGCCACAAAATTGAGTACGTTTATTGCAAATTTCTCGGTTTATGGCCCAGACTGAATCTAAATTAAGTTCTTGGTATATTTCCCCGAAATCTCCATAAAATCATGATTTGATATCGTTGGCATAAAACGGCTTAATAGGTTTTTGTATACTGGAACAGTTCCTACAGATAATTCAATGTTCTAGCTGTCACTAGCTAATGTGACAAACTATCGGTGCGTGGATGGTCTATGACCGGGTATAGGTATCCTGAAAAAGGTCTATGACCGGGGCGGTGAAATAATCAGTGTAGTGAAAGGATCAACAAGTCTACCGCTTATAGCTAGAATACTTTTTCTGAAAACTGCTTGCTTATCGTGTTACTGATTCTTTCATGGTCATCCTGTATTAGGTCTGTGACCAGGTTTAGTTTCTGTGACCTTTTTCTACCTATAAATAAATCTACCTATATCAAATTATAGTAGTACTCGATAGTTAGTACTCTATATCTAAAAACGTTCTTCCGTCCAATACCTAAAACTAATGTTCGAAAATGGTCCATTCTATGAATTATTGCTACAGTAAATTAAGATAATCCTCATGCAAAATATACAATATATTCAAACAGACAGTTTGAAATAACTTCTCTTGTTACTGAATAAACTTACTGAGCTTGAATACACAACAACACACTAATATTTGTTTTGTACTTAGGACATGTTATTTTCCGTGATTAACGCTTTCATGAATAAGCACATTTTTAACCGACTTCAAAAAAGGAGTTCGGTCTTAATTCTTCTGTTTTTTTATGTTGAGTTGACACAGGCCGGCAGAAGAAGGGATCTATGAGGATATCCGCCAGGTCAAAAAAAAAAAGGTAGGTATAAATTGTGATGTTTCTGCTCAGGAATTCAAATTAGTACCGTTGCAAATGAGATTTGCACTTTATGAGCTATTCTACATTTGCACACCTTAAATGCCCCCAATTTATACAGACTGTTTATTGCATGAGCAGTGTTAGTGCCGACACTAATGTTTGGAAGTGAAAGTTGGGTATGGCAGAAAAAGAATCAAAGTGGTATAGTGGAAATGAGAGCTTTGCGAAGTATGTGTGGAGTAACTTTGAAAGATAGAGTGAGGAACAGTGTGATAAGGGATCATTGTGGAGTAAAACAAGACGTAGTGATGAGGATTGAGAAAGGTATGCTGAAATGGTTTGGTCATGTAGAGAGGATGAACGAAAGAAGATTTACGAAACAGGTGTATAAGGCGAGTGTGAATGGGACCGTTGGAAGGGGAAGACCTACGTTTCTTCTAGGGGTACGTTTAGTGACCAAATCGGTGACGTTTTGTAAAAAAGCCAGGTCAAGAGTACCCTAAACCGACGAGCATGTATGAGGAATGTGATGAGAGTGAATGAAGCAAAAGAGGTAGGTATGTCAGGATCGTAGCAAATGGAAAACCGAGGTCTCTGCCTACCCCTCTGGGAAACAGCCGTGATTTTATGTATGTATGTTTATTGCAATACCTACTTTGAACAACAACAACAGCTGTACAAAATATCAAGGGAGCCTTATGTTCGAAAGTTCCAAAATATCACATGGTAGAGATGACGTCACATCTCTTAGGTAAACGTGTGTATGGTTGTCTACTAACTTGGTTTTCGTTCCCAGTACAAAACATTCTAATACAAGTAGCTCCATCTATAGTTTTTGTAGCATATGAATTTGTAAGCCTTCAGGTTTTGAGAACCACTCGCTATTGTTCAAATTCATCAAGTCGTAAAGAGATGGCGCTGTTTCGCAGCTCTTACTAAATCGCCATAATAATTAAATTTATGCTATAAGTTTGTAATGTATCTAAGTAACCAAACCATAAAGTTTAATGGAGGTGTGTCTAAAATCCGTTACATGTCATATAAAACCCACCAGCAATAGAAGATGTAGGTATGTAGATACATTATAATATTATGTATCGATAGATAAGCCCGAAATTTTTTATCCTCGTAGGTACCACACGAGCGAAGCCGTAGCCTAGTAAAGAATAAAGTACATAAGTTTGTTCTTGATGAATATTGTTCTCATTTTCGTTCTTGAAAATCAGGAAGCGGAACGGTCTCTATTGTTTTATTTATGCATTTGATATCAAAGCAGCAACATCACTGCTTCAACATCCTACTCATGACAACGGCCGTGTTTATCTAAACATCACATTGACAGTCAACCACGAAATCATTATCTCTCTAAGGGTTCCGCGATTAGGCAAAGTCCCCACCTTTTTTAAATTAAAACTTAAGAAGCTGTTGTTGAAAGAGTATTTTGGGACTTGTGATAATTTAGATTAGGTAATTTATTTTGACAATTGAATATATATTAGGTACTTACTTGTTGACATTTCGATTAGTGTGTGTTTTTAATTTTTATGATTGATTGTTTTTTTACTGTTTTTTATATACATATATAATGTTTTCAAACACGATTGAATAATTGTTACAAATGATATAATCAGACATTGTGAAGGTTGCGGGAAGTCGATGGATGGAGAAGGTTCAAGACCGTTCGTCATGGAACTCTTTGGGGGAGGCCTATGTCCAGCAGTGGACTTCTACAGGCGAATGATGATGATAGTGATGAATGATATAATCAATAAATCTTCTTCTTCTTTTCGTGTCGATGCTTCACACATTTTAAATTAATTTAGAGTAGTAGGCGGCCACCTCAATCGCCCTATCCGTGGCCGCGTTGAGGTCCTCTCTCGTACAGGTATTCGGGCACAGGGGCCACTCCAGCAAGTGTGGCATGGACTGAACTGGAGCACCACAGTCACACTGGGCTAGGCTCGAGTCCCTAAACCTCCATTGACACATACTGTATCTGCAGCGGCCCACCTGCGTGCGAAGTCTGTTCAACGACTTCCAGATAAGCCACAGCAAATAAATCAATAAATGAAATGATTATATTTTGTTTTTTTAATACGAGTAGTTTACGCTATAAATCTTTATATCATTGTCATCACAAACAACAAACCCGCTACAAATCCAGATCAATCGGCAAGTCTCAATTGGGTTTTTAGATAAAATTATAATACTACAAGGAACTCTACCATCAGTATGAATGAACAGTGAAACGGTTTACATAAACATAAACAGTCACACACCAGTCATTGCATCGAGTTTTGCCAAAATCAAAACAACTCCAGTCGAAATTGAAAACAAAGCATGCTTCGAAAACATTCAGTAGTTTAGCGTTAATCGTCCAAGCAACATTGGTTTACTTAATTTAAAAAGGATTTCTAAAAATAAAGGAGGGGGGAAGTTATTAAATAAAAATAGACAGATTATAATATACAATTTTGGTATTAAATTTTAAAGCGTAGGTAAAGTAAATAATAAGACAAGTGGTAATAAAGAGTGTGTGCAGTTGATTATGAGTGTAACAAAGAAACGGAAATGATTCGTAGTGCCTTTTTTGTGTTCGTGGCGTGTGTAGCTATAACTTTTCAGGTATATATGGTAGAACTTGCAAATAATCTTTGATAATGGTCCTAATAGCAAAAGAGTTATACTAAAATAATGCCAATTATGAATTAAACCTCAATACCTACTACCTAAATAATTAACTTTTTATGAGTAAAACTAAATTTAAACCGATTAAATGCTAAAATTGTCTCACTTGCTCTTTTGACACTACTATAATATCCACAATTAAGCTTGTTCTTTAAGATACTGCTGCTTGATTGAAGAAAGGAACTTTTTTTTAGAGTTAAGCTCGCTTTTGTTATCTGTGTTTTCTCTTGCGCACAATAAAAAATAAAGAAAGATATAGCAAAATAGAGCACACAATTCAACAGTGGTAAAAGGTGATTAAAGTCTTTGCATTTTCCAGACGACAGACTTCCAGGATAACTTAGTAAATGGATACCGAGCGTTGATTGCTGACATTCAAGTGCGAACGCAGAAATCCCGGGAAGACATGGACACACTGGTCTCTCAGATCAAGCTACTCATGAAAAATGAGGCTGATAAGGCGATCAACTATATGACCGTTTATTTGGAACAGATTTCACTGTATTTTCAGGTAAAAGCTTGTACTTTTTTGAGGTAGTAAGATAAGATAGTAGAAGTAACAGTTTTTGCTTAGGTTATCGTTGAGGCACAATCTTACTTGATTTATAAGGTCATTGAAAATTTACCAAATGAGAGCTCACGTTATATAGGTTTTCAATTTAACTATCTTTGATGTATCTATTTTATGTTTTTGTATTACTTTTTTTACGCATTTCTTTTGGACTTCTTTATCTTAGCCACCCTTAGAACGATTTATCTCATAATACCAGCACATCTAGATAGAACAGCCTGTTGACCTACTTAATACCATGCAGATCGGAGTGAGGGTTCGAAAGTTGTGCTTTAACAAATATACATAATTAACGTCATACAACGGAGATTTGCCCAAATTGCTTGGAAGATATTCGCTCGATCGATCAAAAAGGGGCACTTTTTGATCCTATAAATCCTTCCATTAAAATCGGACAGGTAATTATCCACGACCGGAAGCCGCGCAACGGGACATACTGCAAAGAAAGTATTGTGAAGCTGCTCGGCGAAAATCTCCAGCTTGCAGATGAGAATGTCACGTTATGCCTCGCGCTGGGTTACCAACGCGTCCAAAGATTGCCTGGTATGTATATATACTTTCAGAATATAGTTATTATGTTTATAAATGCGAAAGTTTGTGAGTATGTTTGGATGTTTGTTGTTCTATCACGCCGTAACGGTTTAACCGATTTCGTTGAAACTTGGAATAGATAAAGTTCTTTACCTAGAATAGTATATAGGCTACTTTTTATATAGGTACCTACCTACCACGTGAGCGAAGCCGCGAGTGGAAGCTAGTACTTGATAATGATAATTTTTATGTGAATGACATCAGGTTATGGGCCCAGACTAAATTTCATTAGTCAGAATAGTATAATTTGGGGTAAACAGTTATTTGATAATATCAGAACTGGGTGGCAGTGAATAACTAGACTTTTTTAATTATAAATGGGGAAACAAGTGGAGGAACATAGATAAAGCATCCCTCTCCAGTACATTTTATTTATTTATTCATTCAGAAAACAGCAAGTATATATTTGCAAATCTACCACTACCTATACTTAGACATAAAATTATCGACAGTGGGTGGAGAGTGGAGAAAACAAGATTCCTATCTCGAGGCAAATTATGACCAAGCTGCATTCAAGTGACTACCCTTCATACTAGTTTCCACTGTATGACGGCAGGGCGTCGTTACAGCAGTACATATAATGACTACATAAACAAAAATACATAAACTACTTATTCACAAACGATGGTGTTGAGTAGAAACAGCGAGTAGAGAATGTAGAGTCAACAATGATTCAAAGTGAATGCTGTTTGGTGTAATATGTACCTACAAATCACTGCGTATCATTCTTTGATCTCATTTTATTATCTGTGGAGAACCACAGGCTATTTTCAAAGAAAAATAAAGCGCATATTCTTTAGCAAATTCAGCGCTTTGTGCATGGCATGTCAGCCAAATAGTTTCCTCTCCGGAAGACGGGAGGTATTCCATCACACGACAAAGGTATTTTGCAGGCATTCTGAGTTTGCTGAGGTCAGGCCGTAAGAGACACAATTTCCTTGAATAATATTTATTTAATCCTCATTTCTAATGAACGTCTTATTCCAAGCGCTTACAGTGCAATTTTGCATATAAGCGCTACGCTCACTCTTTTAACCTGACCTGGAAAATAACAAGTACCTAGAGTGCAATTTTGAACTTTAATACTCGGAATGATATTCATTGGGAAAGTGATCACTAAGATACATAATTAAACAAGTTGCATTCGCAGCTAAAAGTACAAAGTACTAAAGTTCATTTTGTCTTGCAGAAAAGCTTCAGGTACATTTTGAGACCCTCGAGAATCTTAAAAAATACTCTGCTTCGAAACTGTTCGAGTGCCAGAAGCAGCAGCAAGTTGGAGGGAACTGCTCTCATGAGAGTCAAGACCTTGAGAGGACCGTTGTAAGTATCATAACAAAAACTATGTAGGTACCTACGTAGTAGTATGATTGTGGCAACGAATGCCAAATAGTATACCTACGATAAAGTTGATGGTTAAAATTATACAACGTGTTCCAACTTCCGTATACTATCCCGAAAGGGGCTTATTTTATTAACAAATATGAAAAATATGTAAATAAATTTATTTACAGAAAGAAACTTAAAACTAATACATGTTAATATTTACAAAATACACAAGAAACAGTTGAGCCATCTAAAGACCGTTACAAACGATCTATAGATAGCTCAACTGATCCAGATCACTACCAGTCGGAAGCGTCCCCGAGACGCTGGCGGAATTGCCACGCTGGATGGCAATGCTAATTCGCTGGGCCAAATAAGAGCCAGCTCTCGGGTCACGCGTCGCTTAGATCAGAAAAATATTAGAAAAAAAATCTGTATTTTTTCTAAATTAGATAAAGCTAGGGGATGGGCAGCAGCGTTCCCTATTAACAACAATAACTTTATCTGCCCTCGCCAACCCGCATGCCCAGTGTGGCGAGTATGTGAAAATCCCCCAAAATGATTGTTTGTGAAATCAATGGCGTATGTTCAGCAGTGGACGTCCTATGGCTGAAATGATGATGATTATGAGATTGGATGTAGAATAAGAAAAGACAAAGACAATATAGTACAGAAATCTAATGATAATAGAAAATATTAGAGAAGTTCAAGAATATTTTCTACGTTATATTTTCCTGAATGAATTAGAACTCGCCGCGAATCTTGAACAAATATTATTAAGGTATTTATTTTCCGAGAACTCTGAAGGAGTTATAATAAAGGGAAAAAGTTATTTGCGAACCCGTTAACCTAACTTAAGGAGGGAAAGTGGCTCACAACTTTTATCCCCAAGTATGGTAGACATCCTCTAAGATGTCCAGGCGAACATAATCTGCTTTCCTCACAAATCCTTCACCGGCTTAAGAACGTGTTAATACGCACATAATTTTTTCGAACAGAAAATCTCATTTGTTCACGACCGAGTTCGAACCCACATTCGGATCGAAAGTTGGGGTAACTCCTACTAGTCCACCACCGGTATACGCCAATTTAAAAAGTTGATCCAATAAACATTAACAACCATAAAAGATCCACTAAGAAACGATTTTATTACATATAAGCTTTGCTAATAATCCACAAAATTAAATGAAATAATTAAATAAAGACGGTCAAGTGCAAGTTAGACTCGAACCCTGAGGCTTCCGTAGGTGCTTCCGTAGGTGCGTACGGAAGCCTTACACTACCTAAGGAAGAGAACAAGAGGTCTAAAATACGAGATTCCAATTGTGACAAACTTATATTTGCTGTCACTCAGGTAGTTCACTATATAACCGCAAATATAAGTTTGTCTCGTAAAATCAACTTAAGTTTAAGTTTTGTATCAGCTTGATATATTTTTTGATCGCATAAAACCGATCCGTAAATTATTTCGTAATCGTTCGAACACATTTCGAATTGAAGCTATATTTTGCTACAAACTTCACCATCCCATTTTAGGGATTAATCGTAGAAATGTGTCAATTTCAGACCTTTTACTCTGTTTGTGTCACAAAACATTCCCAGAGTCGCGAAGTTACTGGAAGTACTCTGGAGATGAATTGCTCTATATATTTTTATTGCATTGTTTTAGATTTTTTTTAAGTGCTCTATAAGCTCCCAGACCTTTATATTTGGTATTAACTAAAAAGTTGATACCATTAGCCGTTCTTGAGACAGACTCACAACAAAGTGATGCTATAAGGGTTCCATTCTTTCCTGCTAAGATACGGAACCCTAAAAACTGAAAATTAACTGGCGATATTTCACACAATATTCTATTACAAAGAGATTAGGTTTTAGGTTAAGGTTTTTAATTAAGTTTGAAATACTCGTTTGAAGTTTCAGCTTTGATCAACGAAACTTAGGTCTTCTAGATAAATAATGTTGCGGTTTCTCCGATAAGAAAATAGAATATAAAATACAAAATTAACCTCAATACAAGGTTTTTCATATTAAATATACCTACTATCCCAAAAGGGCTTCTTATTAACAATAATAAAAATACTCTTTTTACAGTTTCTATATGAAACCTCGCCGTTCCCCGTGGTGATGGCAGAAATAGCTATACATGGCTTCAAAGAAGTGTCTGACCTGAGCGTCTGTCTCAAAGACATCATCTCTCGAATGATGACCCACTCAGTCAAGGTCATCGGAGACTTCAACAGGTGCATCCACAACATCGAGATGCCCAAGCTGAAGTACCTGCTCAAGTTTATGAAGAAGTATGCTTAGGTGCAAGCCAAAGCTACCACACAAATCGATCGACGGTCGATCGATTGGTGTGGTAGCTTTGACTGATCGACGGGTACTGGTCGGTGAATGTTACCACACCAGTCGTTCGACCAACACTTAACATGCGGCCGGAAAAGTCAACGTCGACCGTTCCATCCTACCATCGATCGATTGACGATCGATTGCTGTGGTAACATTCTTAAGGGATGTGTGTTTCAATTCTGTTCTTTTAACTTGGAGATATGTCTCAGTTTCGTTTGTTTTTAAGCATCAAAGAAGTAGTTTTATGTAAATTAATAGTATTTAACTAGGTGTTAAAAATATAACTAAGATAAAATTCCAATAGGTTTTCATGAGAGGAGGTAAACAAAGTTAATAAAATAAGCTAATTTTCATTATATCCGTGTTACATTTGAACCCAGTGTAATCTACATGACCAATCAAACCTTTATGATATAGGTATATGGAAGAACATGGAGCCCTACCATGACGTCTTATTTCCATTCAAATGCGAGCGTGTCAGCGCTATACGAATTTGAACCATAAATCTTAAGACTGTCAAATTTTGTTACCGCATAAACCAAATCGCAAAGTTGATACCTACGGGGCATGGAGATAGATACTATCCCATTATCAACATCATCGTCAACATTCAACAAAAGAAAATATTTGTAACTAGCTTCCACGCGCGGCTTCGCTCACGTGATACCTTGAAAAAAGTAGCCTATATTATGTTATGCCAGGCTATTTACTACATACATGACAAATTTCTACATAAATGGCGTAAAAGAGTAACAAACAGCTTTACAAACTTTCGCATTTATAATTTAAGTAGGATAATATCAATAAGATGCTACATTAGTTACAACCATACCACAAAGTTATAAAAAGAATACGTTATTGAACTCACACAAAAAATAACAAAAACTAAGTTATAAAAGAACACACTAATATACTTATAGGCAGAGGCAAGAAACAACAAAATACAAATACAAAATATAGGTATAGAAAAAAACAAGGGTGTCCTTTAGTTCGTGCTGAAGTGCGTGCTGAGCCAAAATGGGTTCCATATCAGCTATAATGCCGCTTCACAAAGTGTAGCGGCATTATAGGTGGATTTCAGAAGTTGCCGAAATCAGAGTATTAATAGCTCATCTCAGACTATCTTTTTTATTCATAAAATTCAGAACCACAACTGGCTGAGGCTTATTTTAAACTCATTCAGAATGTAAACGGTAGAATTTAAATAAAAATGCTTGGTTAGTTGAAAATTCATGAAACGCCAGGCACATCTCTTCCGATGCAACTCCTTACTTATGCATTGTGTTCGTGATTCATTGAAAAATTCAACTGCACTAATGGGAGAAATAAATATGAAGAAGAAATAAACATTAATAATTCAGGAACCATCAACTCAAAATATTAACAAAATCAAACGAAATGTTGAACATTTAAGCAAAAAAAAAATCCGGCCAAAAGGCGTGTTTATGGACAAAATAGGTAAGTACCCGACCTCTATACGCTACCCTTCAATTGAATAGCTCAAATAACTCTTTCAATAAAAGGCAGGTAAGTACTTTACGTATCCCCATTATAAGGAAGCTTTTATATAAATACACTCTATTTATATAAAAGCTACCTACCGACGATGCATTTATTTCTAATGTTTGGTGTAACCTTGATAATGTCATTCAATAGTTCCGCTGATCTGATAAAGTGAATCATTACTACATTTTATGATACGATTAAAGAGTTTTGTATAGAACGTAGTTTGTAATCCATTATATAGGAAACCCTACAAGCACCAAGAGGCAATGGTTGTTGAACCCAATCAACCGGTCGGTTGTTGATCAAGAACTTTGCATAACATCAATCATTAAAAAAACTGGATACTTACCAAAGTGATCAGAACATCGGTGGAACAAGGCTGATATTTTAGCAATCTGCTGAACCGCAGCGTCCGCTGGGCCATCGTCAGAGGACCTACGGGTCGGGACACGTAGATGAGCGGAGACGACGGCGGACGCGATGGCGGGGTCGACACAGGTGGGGCATTGCGTCGCACCGTCTCTAGGGGCACAGTTCTAGCAACCAGTGAATCACTACCGACGGAATTGACACTGCCACTGAACAAGTTCATCAAATCGCCGATAGAACCGCCACCACTTGAACCACCGCCGCATCGCAACTTGTCCAAATCCGTCAAACTGGACCCGCGGCGGACGCGGAGCCGCGAGCCGCTCACATTTGAACGGCTTTGAAAGTTTACTTCGCGCCTTACGTCCGCCTCGCTGATCGCCTGATTGACCTTTCTACTACGAAACATGCTTACGGCATCACACACTGAAGACTGTGAAAATACTAAACGTTCGCACTCGATACGATGTTAATTTGCATACAAATAACAGGTGGATACGGTATCATTTGTGCCACGGCCGCCCGCAGGATGCCGTTATCGCGGCCTCGCCCGTTTCCGACGCCATCGCTTGCGCAATGGTCTCGTCCTAAACTTGACTTGTTTATTTACAAGTTTTTCTGGATACTTGTTGACGGGTGCGCCCGCAACAATCTCTGTTCGCAGACTGAATGGTGAGTGCGTGGTGTATAGGTACCCATGCGTATAGCTGGAGCATTGAGCTGGACTAATGCGATGCTCGGGTTCAAAGCTTCGCAGGCGGTCGCCACTCCGCTAATACTAGATGAAAGTTGCAAAATTCGTCGTTTATATTTTTATAAAATAAATTGCGTGGAAAATTTTATGTGTCTTTCTTAATTGAAAGCTAGAAGAAACAATTGACAAGCGGTGAAGCCCCTGTTTTCGATTTGCTGGCGGCGAATCAGGAACCAAGATTTTTTAATAGCGTTTCATCCTGCAGCTACATTTTCCTCAATTGAGAGAAATTTAAGATTGCGTAAAAATAGCTGATTGTGATTTAAAGAAACATAATGAGTACTTTTCTATGCAAATTTCATATCATAATCGACAAGGTTTCAAAGCAAAGTGCAGCAAGTATAACAATAATACAGTACCTACCAAACTATAATCCCACACTGAAACTTAAATAAGGACACAAACTGGGGCAATCCACGATCAAAAAGCTAGGCTAGGCATATAGGTAACTAAAGTTCGCCGTTTATAGCAAACTCCAAATAGCACTTTGAAACTGGGATTCCTATTGGAAATACCTCTACCAGCTGCCTACGTGATTTTGGTAAGTTAGTCTACAGATATAAACTAGTATGAACGTCAACATAGTAAAATTTCCATGTTTAAAATAGGTAGGTGAAAAGCCAATATCGATCAAAGCGAGGTAAACAGAGTGAAACTATGTAGGAACAGATAAATCAATGTTCATATCATTAAACCAAATAAGGAAGGATATAAGGGGAGAGGTAGACCAAAGAAAAGATGGATAGATTGTGTGAAAGACGACATGAGTAAGAAAGGAGTAAATACTGATATGACGGCTGATAGAGGGGAGTGGAAGAGAAAAAAATGTTGTGCCGACCCCACATGAAGTGGGATAAGGGCAGGGAGATGATAATGATGATATCATTAAACCAAATCACCCGTTAAAAGACATTTGATCAATTCACACGGAATAACTACTCTAACAAAAATAGATAGATAGACCAAGAGTGGAACTCGTTGCCGGCGTCTGTGTTTCCGAATACCTATAATTTTGGTGTATTCAAGACCAGAGTGAATAGGTTTCTTCTAGGCAAACGTGCTACACCGCAGACCACATCATTACTTAACATCTGGTGAGATTGTGGTCAAACGTTAATCCCAACCCTATTTTGCATTAAAAAAAAAAAGATAAGTACGCAGGTAAACAAAAGCCTTGTGTATTTGTAAAATTAGGTGTTTATTGCAATAAATTCGCTTGAATTTAGTTGTCTGTTTTCTTTCCGACATAAAAGTACCAGTACACAATAAAATAACCTCATTTCAAACAGAATCCTGAGGGTAGAGCTAACAGCTTTCGCGCATTATCGCAGCAGGATATTGTGTAGTTTCAGTTAGCCCATTGGGATTCTACTTCTACTGTGCTTTTATATTGTTCGTAGTTTCGCTATACGTATATATTATGTACCTATAATGTTCATTGTTTAATATGTAGGGATAGCTCGGAGCAAATATCAATGGAGATCGCACTTTAATCGCTTGGGAATGTTTTTTTTCGTAAAATCTTTGTTCCGAAGAATGGGTATGCGGTGGTCTTGTGTGTAAATAGTTGTAGACAAAGAGAAAAACGGAACGCAAACATTGAGGCGCACATTTAGATCAAATATTTGGCTGTAAGAGCCTCTCCAGGTAGGTACCTATCCCTGAACAATAAGTATAGGAATCCAATACTGTCGAGGGAGTATATCTATTGTACTCTACAATACTTGTAGACCTAATAAAACCATAAGTATTTCAAAATCTTAAAATAATGTTGGCAAAGAAATCATAGAACTGAATTTTTATTTTCTTAACTGTAAGGTATTTTTAAAATATGTAGGAACAGTTATTAACCTGTTTGATTTGTTGACCACTGTAGAACCTTTCCACACGTAGGTAATCTACGTCGTACGTATCACGTCATGGCTGAATCTTCCTTGTTGACTGTACCATTTATAATTAAATAGTACTGTTTCACTATAATACCTACCTAAAGCATATTTTCAACAAAACAATTAATGTTCAGTTGGTAGGTATATCCTGCGTAAAATGCATATAGTTAACGTATCCAAGAAGATAATAAACCCATCATAATTACATCCCCAGACATACCAATAAGCGTTCCATTAAATCGCTGTCAGAAGCGCGTTGTAATCATAGGGGGTAGACACCTACTGTGCTAGACGTAAGCTCGTAGCCATCTCAAATAACTGTTGCGATGTGGCATAAACTCACATGATTGTAACTTTTAGATGAGGCGTTTAAGTTGAGTTGCGTATCACGTACAGAACGGAGCAACTACATGTGGACGGAATATAACCTCAACTATCTCACAATCGCTCGATTGGCTATAGAATAGAATAGAATATAAATTTATTTTCTTACAAAACCTACACCCAATTAAGAATAAACAAACAAAAACAAATAATAGGTGTAGGTCGAGCAACAAAGTTGGCTCTGCCTTCTCAGCATGAGTTGGTTGGCTAGCAGGCTAGCAACCAACGCTGGTCTTCCGTCAGGGCCTTGGTTGGTTGGCTATAAACGCGCGATAGTCGCTGCTGGTGGATCTATTCAGAAATTTTTAAAAATAGAGCTTTTTATCCACGAAGTGGGTGGAGCTAATAATTAGGACATAGAATATTCAGATTATTCCAACCGAAACTTAAAATTAAAATTTCGCGAATTGACTCGCGTCTAAGCGCCTCATCTGATCAAGCTCTTAGCAATTTCAATCTGTTTCTTGTTGCTCTAGCTCGATGAAATTCTATCTCAAAGCTCCGTTACGTGAGTATATCGAAGATTGTAGAAGATATGATGTATAAATAATTATCATGTGGTTGGTATAAAATATATCTGAAATAAATTCCACGGAAATATAAGACTAGTTTTCAATGGTAGAGGTTTACACATACGGCGCTAAGTTTTACCAGCGATATGAATAACATTAATCGTTATAACGTGACTACTTATATTTTGGAGTAAATTGGTATGTATATTTAATATTCCTTTTTTATTAGGGCGGTATTTTCTATGTAATTATTCTGAATTTTTCCGAACAAGGTTTTGTTATCACTTGCACTAACACGACCTTACTTTTCGACTTTCGCTGAATATAAATTACAGACTTAGATTATTAAAATTTATGTATTGGTGATAAATAAATAATCGAATTGACCTGGTAATCCAAATGGCAAGCTATTAATTCTCCATAGTATTTTGAAGAGAAACACATTAGTAAAGAAAACGAATATAAACAGTTTTGACGATGAGTTCAGCTAACAAGATGTCATTCCTATACTTATCCGAAATATTCAGAATACTGATAAAAAAAAAGATTTTTTTGAACAAAACAAAACCAATAATCATTAACTTAAACGAAATTCCTATTCCCAGGGTCAAAATCATATCAAATCAAACATAATTCTTTTGTAAAATATAAAATAAGTCTGAACTCATCGCGCGTAAATCAAAAGAGTACTCACGTTAAGCTGCATCACGATCTTGTTATACGCACGATGCCACCTCTGCTTCGGTGTCAGCTTCGGCTGTTCCGGCTGAAACTCCTCAATCTCATTCCTCTCCTCTTCCTGGAACACCTCCTCTTCGTTATACTGCTCGTCCGTCAGTTCCTCAAATTTATCGTCCTCTCTAAAACTCTCGTCTTGGTATGTGTCGGATCTGTACTCCGCATCATCGAAAGCTTCTGGTACTTCTTCGTTCTCTTCAGGTACCTCATGGTACTTCGTTCGATCGTCTTTGAACGTCACTTTTGATTTATCTAGGGATTCTGAAAAAATTATGACTCTTACAAAATGTATACGCTTAAATATACAATATTTCTCATTATATACCTACTCGTATAGTAAGATTTAAAATAAAACATTAATATTTGTTGCATGCGCTTGTTTTTCTATAAAAAAAATCCAACAAAAGCTATGATAGGGAATAGTTTAACGTTATAAAACGTCCACAGTCTGATAAATTGATCCGTTGCTTTTGATTAAAATAGCAGTCATGAAACATTAATTAAAGCCTATCCACACGATCTTTTTCAAACGCGCTGTCAACGCGCGTCGGACGCATCTAAGATGCAAAGCAAACGCGGTGCAGTTGGTAAATGTGTACAGTTGTATAAGGTAATTCATTACTTGTATAGTATACCATCCTGAAATGGGGTTATTCTATGAACAAAAAGATAGAATACTAGCGAAAAAAACCATATTTTTTTATGTATTTTTTGTCAATATATTTCCCAAACTTTCTCAAATACCTTGTTTTTGGTATTTTTATCATCGTTTGGATTATTTAGTAAACGTACCTACGGGAAGTTCGGCATCAAGATTGCCACCTTAATTAGCTGATTCATGGAGTTTGAACTGATGCGACCACAAAACAGCTGACATTTGCATAGAGTTTTTTCAAAGAGAAATGTCGAATTTCCAAAAAGGTTAGGTTAGGTGAGGTTCTTAGATACATTCAAATAAAAAATACTTTGTGTTACAATTTCGTAAAATATGAATAAGGTGTACGTACCTTCTTGTGTCATGGGCACAGTCAATTTATCTTCATGATGAAAAGAGCTCTGTGATGTTCTTCGATCTATCGTTATTGAAGGTGTTTGGCTGATGTGACTGTGATAACTATCCACGGAAGTTTTTCTCGTTACCGACATCGTTCTCGTGGGTGACGCTGTTTTTTGTATACTAGGGCTAGGCAGCTCCGACAACCGCCTTTCTATTTCATCAGGCGCCTCCTCAATAATGGCGTCGTGGTATTCTTCGTCACGATACCTATCCAGAGACGTTCTGTCTTGGTTTTGATCGAATTCAGTCTTATTATACTCGTCCTCGTAGGCACTTTCGTCGAAACTCCCTTGCATGTCCTCCGGGGCGTCGGGCAACGTCCGTATCCGACGCACTGGAGGCCTCTGTAACGACTCCTGTCTTCTCAGTGATGGTGTACGCGGTAATGTAATCGGCCCTTGTGTTGTTGTTACTATAGTCACGGGCATCGAAGTGGGGACTTCTGGGACGGACGGAGTGATTGGAACTGTAGTATTTGAAAATGGGGTGACGGATGCTGCTGATGATGTGAACTGTGTTATGGGGGCGGTGGTGACTGATGATGCCGAGGCTGCAGACGGTGCACTAACTGCGGGCGCTGCGACGGCGGCGGCAGCGGCTCCAAATAAACTACCAAGCTTCTTCGCTCCGCCTGCCATGAAAGAACCTAATGTAGCTGCGCCAGTTAAAACTGTAGTTTGCAACTGCTGAGCCGGAGCAGTTTGCTTTGCCTGTTGTTGTTGCTGCTGCTGCTGTTGCTGCTGTAAATGCTGCTGTTGCTGATGATAAAGTTGCTGTTGTTGTTTTAGCATCAGATCTTCCTGGTATTGCTGCTCCGGTGTTAGCTTCGGCTCTTGATGTTGCAGTTCTGGTTGTGAAAATAATTGGGGCTGCTGATATGGAAACTGTTGGTCTTGTAATTTGAGCATTTGTGATTTCTGATCATCTTCGTACTTCTGATCATAACTCTGCAGATACTGAGTGTCTTGTTTATCCTGATACTGGCCATTCTGGTACTGTTGGTCTTGGCTATCATACTGATATTGGTCCTCGAAATGTGAATCGTATGTTCGCGTATAGCTTTTATCGAGATAGTCTTGTTGGCTTGTTACAGGCGGATCTCTTATAGATAATGAATATGGATCTTTAGAAGGTAAGTACGAATCCGTTTCACTCGTAACAGGATAAGAAAACTTAGTGGTACTATCCGGTTCAGTCCATGAAGATTTTTGAGCTGGAAGTTGAAATAATCCACTGAATAAATTAAAAGTCAACTGATCGTAAAATGAGTCAAAGAGGCGGCCTGCCATTGCACGTGTCAATGAAAACTGATTCAATGGCAAATAAGAAATACCTACAGAGGATGCTCTTATCATTAAAATGAGTTTGTTTTTAAGCGTCAATGACAAAATCAGTGTGTGTCATACACAGCCACAAGGCAGTGTAAAACACATCACTTATATGAAACAGTAGCGTTACAGACTCGCAATTGACGCAGAGCCTTATATTGTTGTTGATATCTCTGGCTTACGTTCCTTACGTAGATTTAGTAACGAACGCTACGAAAGGTATTCCGGAAATTCGGCAGTCAATCTCTAAGCAAACGAAGTCACGGACGTTTCATCAATAAAAAAATGCTTACCGGCTGCAGGCGGAGTGGCGTGTGGCGTTTCATCGAAAAACGGTTGCATTCCATCTTCATCATAACTGAAAGAAAGTATTGCGTTAAAAATTATATTCATAAATGATCTTGGAGTCGACTAACTCTACTTTTGCCATGAACTTGTTAATTTACAGTTTTGAGTAGACAGGTCTAACTTTTGAGTGCCCTGTATGTACTTGCTGATTTTTTTTTATTTACTTTTTGTGGGTATGGTGTCACTGCGGCCACAACTGGCCTATTGTGATCGCCACTTTATTTGTGGAGCCCCTTTACAGGGCCTTTAAAGTTCACCGCAAAGCCCAGCAGCTGTTAAAAACTGAAGGATTTTCTTTGGGGTGAGTTGCTTTAGCTCCATTGGGCTGAGGATGTGCTTTCCCAAATGGATGCTACGTTTGACCATAAGTGCTCCGCACTCACCTAGCAGGTGTAGAGGCGTTTCGTCCGCCTTACTGATGCTTCGAATCTAAAGCATCAAGTTATAGTATCGCTGTGTAGTATTATCTATTATTTTGTTTTTTCAATAAAATGTGACTCATGACATCCTCACAAACTTTCGCTTTTATAATATTAGTAGAAGTATGATTACCTATGCTGCTCACAATTTTGACCGATTACGACCGATATGATTAAGCATAATTATAAACTTACCTAGCACTATAATTATTATCTTGATACTGTTCAGTGGCAGTTTCCTGGTAATCAGGTTGATACCCGTAACTATCGTAACCGTAACTCTCACCGGAAACGATCTTCTCGGGTTCTGTGAACAAAGAACAACATAAGGATAACGAATGGCAGTAAAACTCAAGCCGTGTTCAAATGGCGAGCGATATGTGATCTTAAATATGTAGGTATAAAATTTATTTTATACATATTTGAGATCATCTATTCTTACCATCTTCTAATGAGTGCTTACGATATAGCTCAACGATATTGTAAGCTCCTCAAATTCACAAACACTCAAAAACACGTTTTTATACATAGTTTGATGTGGTTTTTCTACTGTGATGAGAGGATGGGAGATATGTATGTACAAAAGGTGGTGATTGGAGTGACGGAATGATTTCATAATCAAACAGTGTGGCAGAGGCAAAAAGACGAACTAAAAACTGTCAGTACACTTATCTCCCCAAAACACTTTCTTCGTCATTTTAGCAACATAGGCTTTATATATAGGCCAGGAAAACCTATAACTGATGTACTTTCACAAGTTAAATGTCATAAGGAACTCGTGTCCTGGAACCAAAATATCGATAGACATAAAGAAAGCCATGTGCACAAAGAGTATACTGTATATTTCAGTTACATATTTGTAGATCATGCAAACATTAGTCCCGCACGCGGGAATCGAACCCACACTTCTTCTCACACGGGCACCTAACCGATTCACGTAACTAGCTTCCCACAGCTTAGATCGCCTGGTACCCAGATAACACCAAGAGATTTCTATTTTCTGTGGCGTTTACCCGAACTTTTGCGTTTAGTGTACGTTCAATGTTGACACGTTGACTGGCCTCATAGCTCAGTTGGTAGTAACTCTGCCTTCTGCGCTAGAGGTCGCGGGTTCGATTCCCGCACTGGACCAACATTTGTGACTAACACAGATGTTTGTTCTGTGTCTGGGTGTTAAATATATATCTATTATGTATATCAGTCTCTGGTACCCATAGTACAGGCTATGCCTAGTTTGGGATCAGTTGACCGTGTGCAATATGTCCGGAATATTTAAAAAAAAAAATATATATATATGACGTCATACTGACCGGGTAAGTAAGGCACGTGCGTATGCGTGGGCGTGGCGTCATGCCTCTGCAGTGGTGCGAGCGGCAGCGGAGCGGCCCCAGGTGGAGGCTTTGGCAAGCGGCGCCCGCGTCCGCTCCGGATGGATCCGCTCTCACTGCCTTGCTGGCCGCTGGGTGGCATCGGCAGCGCCCGCCCTCGCTTTGGCGTTGACGATGGAGTTGCTGAAATTTTATACGATATTTAAAAAAAACACGATGTTCTCGTGGCGGTTACATCCTCGAGCAAGTGAAAAACAAAACATTAAAAAAATGAATATCCAAAGGATAATATAAAAAAAAATATGCTCATCCGACGAGCATGTACGAGGAATGTGTAAATATACCGTAAATATGCACAAATCGTGGTAAATAAACCGCTAATTTAAAAAAAAAATATTGTATGTTACCTGGAAGACTTGCTGCTGACCGTCTCGGCCGTGGCCTGTACGGTGCCATCTCATTGTAGTCTGAGTACCGAGATGATGGCGCCATCTGTAAAAATACAAACATATTATGTACTTAAATCACGCCTATTTCCCAGAGGGGTAGGCAGAGGCCAGGGGGGTAGGCTTTCCTCTTGCTACGATCCTGACATACCTCTTTTACTTCATTCACTCTCATCATATTCCTCATTCATGCTAGTCGGTTCACGGTACTCTTGACCAGGCCTTTTTTCCAAAACGTCACCGATTTGGTCACTAAACTCAACGTACGCGTCTTCCCCTTCCAACGGTCCCATTCACACTCGCCTTATACACTTTTTTCGTCAATCTTCTTTAAATAAATTCGTGATAATTATGATAATAATGATACTTTGGCCTATGAAAAAATAAGACCTATCATTTTTCACCAACCCCACTCTTCTATCCCCAATAATGGTAGACGTCCTCTCAGATCCCCAGAGTAAGAGGCATGTCCGAACAGTACTTATCTATGTTTAGGTATAGGAACACCGTCTTAAGGTAGATAGGGTAATATTTCGAAGAGATAAATTCTACTTTATTTTGTAGAACATAAGGGTCATACTTGTTTAGGCGGCACTTGAGGTAGCTGCACGACGGACGAACGTCGCTTATTCACGATGTTCTCATACTCTGTCGGCGTCATTCCATAGCCGTCGTCGAAAAAGTACTGCCCTCCACTGTCCCACTGCCTCGTCTCATCCCCCACGTATGATGTTTGGTATGAAAAGCTACTGGTGTCGAAGTATTCTTCATAGCTTGGCTGTTGTGAGATGTGTGAATGGTCCCTGGAACAAAAATTCCCTGGAATAAATTGCCGACCCGGATACTAATTATGCATAATGTTCTGCTAATAAATAATGTAAATGTTCTGTGAACCAATTAATATTAGTGGCATCATTTTCATTGGCATTTTATCACATAAATCAATTTATATTTACACTCTTTAATTATTATTTTTTATATAAAATTTAAAGACACGTGCAAATAAGAACTCTTTATGTAGCGTTAATAAAATCAAAATAACAAACGTAAAGTTATTAATGGAAAACAAATGTGAATAATCGATTTTATTTTATTAAGAAAACAAACAACTATGCTTAAACATATTATGTATACACGGTTTGATTATAACTAGAGCAGTTAATGGAAAATTATTATTAGCATAATCAACGGAGTTTTTCACAGGTTAATTTTATACAAAGTAACATATAATTAACAACGAGAGGGGTATGTGCTAAGAAAAAAGTTAGGTTAAGTTAATAGTAATAGGTATACGATTAAGTTTATAAATTTATGAAGAAAAAAGATAGTATGTAAAGAAAAAGAAGAGAGGCAGTTAAGCTGCAAGTATATCTAAATATAATTAGTTATACTTCACAAATGGAGTTTCTGAATTTATAGGAGATATTTGAGAATATATCTGAGGATTCAAAATTCATATTATATGACTCGGCCATGCGACGGAGAGGGTTTCGGAGTCCCGAGTTAGTGCGACAGGGTTTTAGAGCAAACAGCGGCTTTGAGCGTGTTGCTCTAACGTGAACGGACCTCGGTACTACGTAGGAAATGTTGTTGACTAGATCCTTGCAATCTATGTTGTTATGTATAATGCTGTGTAGGGTCATGGCTTCGAGGTATTTTCGTCTGGAATCGAGAGTAAGGAGATTGTAAGTTGAGAGTAAGCCGGCGTACGATTTACTGTATTTGCCAAAGCATATATAGCTCATCGCACGCAGGTACTTACGCTGCACCTCTTCGATTCATCATCATCATCAGCCTGTAGAAGTCCACTGCTGGACATAGGCCTCCCCTAAAGAGTTCCACGACGAACGGTCTTGAGCCTTCTCCATCCACCGACTTCCCACAACCTTCACAATGTCGTCGGTCCATCGGGTGGGGGGCCTTCCAACACTGCGTCGCCCGGTTCGTGGTCGCCATTCGAGAACCTTTACTCCCCAACGGTAATCGGTTCTGCGAGCTATATGCCCACTGCCACTTCAACTTGCTAATTCTGAGAGCTATGTCGGTAACCTTGGTTCTTCTACGAATTTCCTCATTTCGGATCTTATCACGTAGTGAAACTCCTAGCATAGCTCTCTCCATAGCCCGTTGTGCAACTTTGAGCTTGTGTATGAGGCCAATAGTTAACGACCAAGTCTCAGTGCCATATGTCATCACTGGCAACACTCTTCAACCTCTTCGATTGCGTCGATATATTTTTTATAAAAGGGGGACCAATCTGGCACCGCCTATTCAAGCTGTAACCTGACCAATGACTCGTAAAGATAAAGGAAAGTGGGTACTCTTTTGAAATTCGTTGAAGATCTCAAAATAAAACTGTACATTTTAAAAGCCTTGCCGATAACATTATCTGTGTGCTGATTCAGGCACAGTTGATTATCAAGTAGTGTACCAAGATCCTTTAACTTTGTTACTTTGCATAGTGGAACGTTACAAAGGCTGTATATAGGAGATAATTGTCTTGTTTTTGGTTTGTTTTGAAAAGGTTCTATAGTAGCCCACCAATCAAGCTTGTTGACTGTACATGCATATTACCTAATGTGCGTGGTGTTTGTATATGTATCGAACCCGAAGCCCATGTTTTCGTCGTACAAAGTACTCTGTCGCTCCAAACTTGGCCTCCTTTGATCTTCTGAAATGCACAGAAACAAACATTTAGGTGCGTCGTAATAATAACACTCTACATGTTAATTCACTTAAGTTACTATAATTCCGTTTTATTTTATCTTTGGTTTTGCCCTGTTACTGTGTTTTTTATAATTAAGTTTAGTGTAAATCGTATTTTTTGTATATGGCCTCCCACGATACAGGCTAGTCCTAGTCCTAGGGGACCTCTTTTCTTGTTCATTGTTATTTGTTAACTTTCAATAAATAAATTTATTTGTATTTATAATAACGGGGTAAAAAAAGCCTAGGAATAAGAAAAAGGACAAGCAAAATGCAAAACTTTTCATGTTTTAAAAACAATAGGCTAGATGTCTATAATTGTTCCTTTAATAATTAAAAAAAATGTTTTTTTTTATTCTCCCATCCTTCAGTTACATAGTCCTAAAACCACACTAGGATTTCCTGTGTCGTGGATATCAGAAACTACGAGTACCATGGTACCACAACACAAAACCAGGAATAAATATTTGCAGATCATGCAAACATTTTGTTATGTTGAATACGGCTTAAGGGTGTCAGATGGGGCTCCAAATATTTGCACATGCAAATACCTGCTAATTTAACCTAAGGCTGATGGTGGGCATCATCACGGGCCACTGTGATCTCAACCACCATCTCCTTAAGATTGGAGCTACAGACAGCGGCCTCTGTCGCGGCTGTCTTCAGCAAGAGGAAACATCGGAGCATGTTGTACTACACTGTACTGCCACAAATGAAGATGCTCAAAACAGGAATGCAGAGGAGGTGATTGGATCCTGCTCCTCTTCATCCACAACATCAACGGGGATTCTCAAACAATGTTGCCACCAACCCAGGGTCCTTCTCCGTATTTAAAGGAGTTGGGCTGGCTGGGGTGAGGCCAGCAGGGGGACAATGCACAATACACCCCAACGCGGGAAGTCAGTGCAGATCTTATTCCCCCACTTAGAATTAGAATTAGACATACGGTCCCGGGCCGCCACCCACTGACCGACGAAAATGGCCGACCGCCATTTTCGTCGGTCCATCGATTGAAGGTCCATTTTATAGAATTACCTGCTGACTGCCAATCAGCTGCTGTCCGCCACGATACAGCAGATTCAACGCTGACCTGTGCATGAAGTTGTGACCACGTATCTATCCTGAAAACAAATTGGTAAATGGGTGTTAAGATCAGTGAGCGTATTGGGCTAGTTAGACGCTAAGCATAGTTGGACGTTTTGTTACATAAACGTATCGATCATGATCTAAATGTTTCTCAACCCCTTCAAAACTATTGTCAACTACAGAACGTGTTCCGAAAAAATTTCAAAAATTGCGAAAAGCAAAACGTTCCAAGTTTGTTTTGTTTTTTTCCTAAAATTTTTCAAATCGGCTGTTTCTGGTATTTTTTTATCTTTGTAACTTATTATTGAATGTATGATATGAAGATTGCTTCCTAAAATAGCTGAATAATTGAATTCGAAGCGGATTTTTATATTACAGACAGATATTTGCCAACTCTGAGATGTTTGGGGTCAAAGTACCAATTTCATTGCTGTTGAAATTTCTGGCGCTCGTTCACTACGTTAAAATCTCATCTACTTCACCTAACTATATCTCTCTCTATAACTTTACTCGTTTGGAATCAGAGCTTGATTCCAAACGAGTAAAGTTATAGAGAATATGATAAACTTTTGTCATCAATTTTAGTATTTTTTTGTTGTCAAGGAAATAACTGACGTCCGTGATAAGTATATGACAGCCATATAGGTGCTAGTATCTTAGGGCAGCGGTGTTTGCCCCGTTGCATGTGTCTTCCGCCCAATCTTAGTGTAGAAGTATAAAATTGTGGTAGTATCGTGCACCTACCTATTTGTTCTTGGCTGACTATTGTAATAAAGTGGATCTGTGTCGCCATGGATGTGGTACTCTTCCCTTTCATACGAATTCTCTCTCGAAACTTCCAGCGATCTCTGAAAGTGGCAAAAACATTACATGAGTAAAGTAACTCTAAAAATATCTCCACGCGAAAAAACTCTTCGTGGTATAAAAACATTTAGGTATAGAAATAAGCGAAGAGCAGGTTGAATACTTGTTGGGTTATTTTGAGTGGCATTTTATATTAAAATCTTGTGAAGCCTCGGATCGTGAGCTAACAACAGGCGTTCTCCAATTACTATTTTTTTTAACTGAACAGAGAATAGTCCATGTCGACGATATATTGGACTTATGATTGGACGAGTAGTTTGCCAATCACAAACTTTTGGTATTCAACATTAGGTATTTAGGAGAGCTTTAGTAGCTTCAACGTCCCTCCATTTTGTCTGCAGCTTCGCTCGCGTCAACTAGCGTGTTACCGGGATAAAAAGTATTCAGGTCATGCACTATAACTATCCCAAGATTCATCGAAATCGGTTCAGCTATTTCAGCGTGATTGGGTAACACACAAACATTCAAATTTCCACACAACCTTTCGCGTTTTTTTATAGTTTTATTTTATATAATATGTATAGAGCCATTTTTCTCTCTGGCACACATCGAACGGCTATTGCTAGAGAGTAACTTCCTCTCCCTATGTCTATAAAACGTAGTACTCGAAGAAACAACTTGACAGCAAGCCACCAAGACTGTGGTGATTTAAGACTCAGTAGAAAATTTAATGGGTCTCGTTCAGATCCGTGTTTAAGCAGACAAGGGTTAAACCAAGATTTGTAAAGCTAAACCTATGTATTTGGCTAGAAGTTGCTCTATTATTAGTACGGTAAAGCGTCATGCAAACTCTTTAGGCAACTGAGAGCACATACCTGTGGCGTGTGCATCTGATGTGCCGCATTCCTGAACTGGCTGGCGCTGCAGTTAGCATGCTGTCCCACCGGGTAGTTGAGGTCCGACGTGTAGTCAGAGTCTTCTGAGTAGCCCGCTGGAATCACATAAAATGCTAGATTAGTACCTCATTATCATCTTGTCAGCCGTTGAACGTCCACTGCTGAACATTATAGGCCTCTCCCATAGATTTCCAGAGCAACAGATATTGATCAGCCTGCTCACAATGACTCCCAGCAATCTTAATTAGGTTGTTTTTCTATTTAGTGGGGGGCTTTCCAGGGCGTGATCTCTTCTTTAGAACCTTTCTATCCCTCCTTGGGCCGTCAGGTCTCCGAACTGTGTCCTGCTCACTGCCACTTCAACTTGCTAATCATCTGGCCTTGGCATTACTTTATCTACTTCTAGTTGTCCCGCTCGCGACTTTGTCCGCGTTTGTTTATTAATACCTACCTAGACTATTTTCCATTGTCGGGCACCGTCCCGTCACCGTCCCGTTACCGACACCGTCACCATCACCGTCACCTTCACCGTCATGGTCACGTCTTATTTTTTTTTTGTTATTATGTGACATGAATACCGATTTTTAAGTCTCTTACTTGAATAACATAGGACTATCAAAGAAGCTTTCAACCCCCATTTCATACACTAGGGGGTGATTTTTCGTAAAATTATTTCTTAACAAATGTTAACTCTCTATAAGAAACCTGCGTACCAAATTTCAATTGTATAGGCTTAATAGATAAAAAAATCCCATATAAACTTTGATCCCCTACATTCTACCTTTATATATTAAAATATAGCATTAAGCATTAAAATATATGTAAATTCAAGTTCTAATACCAACTCATGATAAGTAGAGAGTATTGCATAACAGTTGTAAACCTATAGTATAATTTTTATTGTAAACTTTAATGTGCCAAATAAATAAACTTTATTATCATTATTATTATCCCCTATTTACTTTAGCTTTTTTTTAAAAAACACCCTGAGTGATGTTTTAAAAGAAAAAGTTGTATTGGTTTTTATTATTTTGAACTATTTACCTGATAACCGATTTTGATGTCCCTAACTTCAAAAACATAGGACTTCCCATATAAACTTTCATCCCCTATTTACACACCCTGAGGGTTGGTTTTCAAAAAACCTTATACAGGTATTTTATTATTTTGAACTATCTACCTGATAACCGATTTTGATGTGTCTAACTTCAAAAACATAGGATTTTCATACAACCGTTCAACCCCCATTTCACCCCTTTAGGAGTTGAATTTTCCAAAATCCGTTCTTATTGCACGGTAACATATTTTAAAGAATGTCTGTGTCAAATTTCAGACTCCTCGGCTCAGTAGTTTCCGAGCTTTCGTGATGAATCGGTCAGTGAGTGAGTGGACTACTCCTTTATATATATAGATAAGTACGGAACTCCACATTTCTGATTCGATCTCTTAGAGAAACACCAAGGTTGTTTCGCGGGGGTTTTTCTATTAATCTTGTCTCTAGACACATTTTTTATTTGAACAAAATCGATGCGAGATATCTGTTCAGGGCGAAAATAGCCTCGTAAGAGGCGCACTTCAATCTTTTCACTACATTGGTTCTTTCACCGAAGGTCATAGGCCCTTTACAGAGCCACCATACCTCAACCTAATTTTAACCTAATTCTAAGTCACATCTACACGTATACATTAACTAACATGAACACTCAACCCACATGTACATGCACACACACCAACACACTCACTCACTTCATACACACACACCCTTAACCATACACACTCATAAACACACACACACCAACACACACACTCTCTTCATACACACACACCTTTACACATTTACACTCACACTCATTCACGCACGCAAACATAATCACCCCCATACACACAAACGCATAAAAACAACACCAACACTCTTTATTACTCGTATAACTCACACTCCATTACAATAAAATCATTTACAATCACACTTACTACTTATTACTACTAAGATTCCTTTTTATATTTAATTTTTTTTTTTTTACCTGTAGACGTACACATAATCAATTTCTTTTTAACTTTACTGTCCAACCGGTTCCGGCGGGGGCATAGG
Organism: Anticlea derivata; assembly: GCA_947579855.1. Lineage (NCBI taxonomy): Eukaryota > Metazoa > Arthropoda > Insecta > Lepidoptera > Geometridae > Anticlea > Anticlea derivata. The sequence continues at coordinate 7,696,752 of OX388271.1, read as the reverse complement.
TACGCCATCTTACAGGATCTCCTAGTTTGGGTACCTATGTTTTCCAACCAGGTCCAACGATCACATTTTATACAAAACCTGATGTACATTAGCATAAGTGAAGTTTGTTACTGAAATAAATTTATCTTTATCTTTACCTGGTCACTGACTTAATACAGAACTGAACTAATGACCAAGGAAGAATCAGTGACACGACAAACAAGCAAGTTCAGTCCGAACTACGGGTCTATAAACGTTTTTCAGCCGATTCAAGTAATTCAATAGCACTGCAATAGCAACGCTATAATATTGTCAGTGAGTCCTCTAGAGCTTTACTCATCAATTCAGTGACCATTGCGTAGCTTAAATATTATGCTAAATACGTATGATAATAGAGCCAGGCCCGTCGATTAAAGTTACTAAAATTGCGCGCGTAAAGTTAGGCGCCTAAACTCGTATTTATAGCGTGATGTCATTGACCTTTGGCTTTGCCTAATACCACTATAGGATTATTTGATAATGGAGCTCATTGAGTACAGACTGAGCTGTTGAATGAGTAACGCCCATGATTCACAAGGGTTCATGATATTAATGGATTTGAAATTACTATTTCTTGAATGAATTTTGTTTTATGTTGACTAGTTTATTTTTGGCCTACTTAAAAAGAAGGACGTTATCACTTTCGGCAACGATGTAGGTATTTTATTTTATTCCCGAGGGATTGCTACTTGCCCCTAATACTATCCTAGTTCTAATCTGTGTTTTATAATTACTTTTTTCTTTTGGATGTAATGTTTTGTGCGTCTAAATAAATAAAATAATAAAAAGTAATACTTTGAAAAACAGCGGCTAACTAGCAGCAAACTTCAATATTGATTTATTCATTTAAATCGCATGGATTATTTTGAAACGTCTTCACGTGAAAGAGTTTAGTCACCATACAAAATGTATGGGATCCGATGCGTGCGTAGAATGGCCGTGACGTGGCCCACGAGTGAACAATAAGGTCCTTGTATGAGTGTGAATATGATAAGCTCAAAAAGTTCTAATTAGTAAGGTATGATAGTTGGTACTTACAATGAGCAATATACTGCATCTGCCTGCGCGCCTGTTCGGCCCGCTCCGCGTCCAGGGTCCCGTTGAGCAGGTCCAACTTGCGCTGGAGATCAGCGCCACCAGTTCCTTCTGCATCTGCAATTGATAAATGAACTTTTTTACCAACGTTATAGAATTCAAATTCATTATGATAAGAAATAATTTGGATGTACGACAGTCGACAAGCATGAATCAATACTTATAAGAATCGAAGTCCTGACTGCCTGCCTTACATCAACGACAATAGAAATAGAAATATAGTAGAAATGTTTTCTATTATATTCTTCTTCTTTGTTATTCTTTTCTTTGCTTATCTTAAACAACGCACGGCCTAAACCACTGTTCGTAGAGACTTAAAATTGAATCCTAAAGCGTCCAAAATGAAGTTTTAGTAAAAAAAAATGCTGTTTATTTCGGAAAAGGTTTGTAGTAGGTAGACCTTGAAATTTTACAAATAGATTGTTGAAATAAAATAATGAAACGTAGCTTCAAAAAGATTGTTCTGATCTTTTGGAAGCTAATACTTATCCAATAACCCTTTATCATTCAACGTTAGAAAAGTCTTATTTTGAAGTTAGTGAAAGGAGAGATCATTAGGAGAGTCACGAAAGTGGAGACAATGGAGTTCCGTTCGAACCTCGCGCCGAAATCTGCTAAAAGAATGCTGAAATAAATTCTCCAAGCGCGTGTCGACCACGCACTGTGCGTGGTCGACACGCGCTTGGAAAAGGTTTCCGAATTCAGTTATGATTGCCAGAACGAATGACTTTACGAGTATAACATGAAGCTTGTATGAACCGATTACAAAAGAAATGACTACTTTTAAACTAGTTAAGCCTATTTAGTTAAGATATTTTCCCTTACAATATTATGTATGCTACTATTGATCACCTTTCCAGTGTTCCATAATAGTGGTTAAAGCCGGTAATACACTTCCGGTTTTTTCAGACGCAGCAGATAACGCCGTAACGGCTCAACCGATTTCATTGAAACTTGGAATAGATAAAGTTCTTTACCTAGAATAGCATATAGGCTACTTTTCATGTAGGTACCACGCAAGCGAAGCCGCGGGCGGAAGCTAGTTAGTTATAAAGATGAAATAAAAAAACTGATTTAAAACAGTTCATTAATAAAAATATAAGTTGTTTATTTGGGATTTTAGAAAAATCCGTGAATCATTTTAGGAGGAGGTAGGGCACAGCGAGATTTTCTCGTTCTGAATTGGAGCAGCCCGCCTGGAGAGGTACCTCCGCCTTACAGAAGATCGCAGCCAAATAACATTATTTGTTTCAAATAGTGTTGTGTTCCTGCGGTGAGTAAGGTTGCCAGAGCTCTTTAGGGGGGAGGGGGTTCGGGGTCGGCAACGCGTGCGTGATGCCTCTGGTATTGCAAGCGCTCATAGGCTACGGTAACCGCTTACCATCAGGTGGGCCGAATCGTATTTTTACTTTATTCCAACTTTTTGCAGATTCAGTCCAGTGCTGCCATTTATACAGATTTATCTGACTCAGAAATATGTTCATTTTAAGTAGATTTTTTTTATATTTCATAACTTTTCAAACGGCTGACTATGTCGAACAGGCGGACAATGCGAAACTATAAGGGTTCTAAGTAGGACTTCAGAACCCTAATAAGGGCTCTAAAGTTTAGGCTCAGAATTGTCATGCCATGCCGGAAGGGAGTTGGTAAATTCGTTTGATTTTTAACATTACGACGTGTTTGTGGATATTTTAATTGTAAATTTAATGAAAATAATAATTTAACTTTTATTTCATACAACTTAGGTACACTATCCATTTAAGTAATAAAATAACACAATTCTTATGTTTGGAAATTAACTGGTTAGATTCCCAATCCGTGAGGTTCTTTCGAACAAATTTCTCTATCTCTTCGATTTTTGGACTTCCATATCCTTCTGGATAGATCAGCCTGTATATTATTGTCTATATGCATTTACTTTATCATCATCATCTTCATTATCAGCCTGAAGAAGAGTACCACAATGAACGGTCTCCACCGACTTTCCTCAAATTCAGCATAGTACACACCACACCTGATAGAACAACGACAATGTGAACCGTACTCTGCGTCGTAAGTTTATGCAAAACAATTATATTTCGGCTGACACTACAAGTATTTATCACAAAACGTAGATAGCATCCGAGAATGTAGAGCTCATTTTATTTCTATTTAAATTCTCTATAAAATTGGCTTAAATTCAATAAACTTCGTTTTTTATTATGAGAGATAAGACCTAATCTCTAAAAATAATTACCATTCAGAAACTGTCCCCATAATGTCCGGTGGTAATGACATTCCCAGAGAAAGTCGCGGGGGAAATGAATTTAATATGAGAAATTGGGTCGCAGTAAGAGTGTATTAACGGCGAGATAGGGCAATCATTGGATAGACGAGTTGATCTAGGCGTGATTGCCTTGATGGAATTATACGAAGATAGTTTAGTGGCCTAATTTTAGTATAACAAATAATCTTTACAGATAAAATTAAAACTATTACAAGTAAATATTTACAAATACAGAAGAAATAGATAGATATATAGATAGATAGATAACTCTTTATTGATTACCACACAAGAAAAACTTTGAGAAACATGGCACACAAAAGGGTAAAACAATGGGTAAATTATAAAAAAAGTAAATAATGAAAAATAAATAATGGTAAATAGTTGAGCTATCTAAAGACCGTTACCGTTTATTTAATTAAACTGCGCAAACCATAATTATGAATAGTACCTAAGTCGTATCAAGAAGTAGAAAACCTTGCACTTGTTAACACAACCTTAATCATGTGTAAAGATACTGCCTTTTTATATTCAAATGACATAATATTATGAAGCTTTAATGCTTAACTGATTATCTCTAAAAGTAAGAAACTTCCCCTAAAAAGAATAAAAGTTTAATCATCGTAATTCCACAACTCCATGCCGAGGGTTACAAAATCTGAAAGTACTAACATAAATAAAAAGAACTACTCAACTTTTAATTCTATCAAAAGTTCGTGCAATCGTGGGACTTTATATCGTAAAATTAGAAGGTTGTTGCTGAAATAAGTAGGTCCTTTATTTCAAGTAAGTATATAAAAAGGCGCAAATATGTTAGTCTCGACAGGGCTTACATATTGGAGCCTATAGGTGCGTGGGAAAGCAGGGCCTTCCGGGTTTTCAAAACAATATTAGGGCGTCTGGTCGAAGCGACGCGTGACTCCAAGTGCTGGGTCCTATTTGGCCCAACGGATCATTGCCATCCAACGTGGCAATTTTCCCAGCGTCTTGGGGACGCTGATAGTGTTCTAAATCAGCTGAGCTATCAGCTCAGCTCAGCTCAGTTATAGATAGCTCAGTTGATCCACAATTTTTTTTCTGTAAATAAAAAGTTAAAGAAGGAAGTCGGTGGATGGAAACGGCTCAAGACCGTTCGTAATGGCACTCTCTGGGGGAGACCCTTTTGTCCATGATGATGATGATGATGAAATAAAAATTAAGCATGTTAATTAAGGTCAAGGTCAAATCATTCGAGTTCACCTTTGAGCTCAAGGACGTCAGCCAACCCTAGAGGAGCCACGAGATATTTTCACATACAAAGTAAGTTTTAAGGATATATAACCTTCCCGGAGTAAAGCTCTTCTTACACTAATTATTTTGTTTAATGAAACTACCGAACTGCAAAACAGATCAACGTATAAAGGAAGGGAAAAAATAGAAAAGGTGTTTATCCTAAATGAAACCTTATCTGAACGTCCTAAAGTGCAAAACATAACCTACACCAACGTTATCTAAAACATAACATTAAGTATATGTATACGGTCGTAACAATAAAACGAAACAATACGTACACGTAGCGCCGAAGCTCGTAGCTAGCACGTAGCTCACTACACCGTAGACACATTTTAACACAGACTGTGTTACAGAACTTGCTTAGAGTATTATTAGAACCTGGGTCATCATGCTAGCTCGAAAGATGCCCCCGTTTCGCCGTAAACAACCGACCAATTTACGTAGATACCTAGAAATAACAACGCAACCCCACTCTCATGGATTTAGACGTCAGCTATACAAAGAGGGAGGTCATGCTATACCGGGCGTCGCCCGTTGAGAGGTGCACTGGTTCTCAAAGAGAGTTTTTCTAGTTTACTATGCGTGAAACCACGTTGCTTCTATTTGAGCTGTTTTAACGAGTATCGTTAACGAAGCAGCTTTTTGTCTGGGACTGAACTGTTGGACTTTTAAAGCACGGAATAAAAGTGGTTTCTTAGTCTTTATTTCGCTGTTTATAAAGGTTTTGTTTTAGAAGGCCTCATTTTCTGCCATTTGCCGCTTCGGAAGGAAAAAAAGGCGCTGCGTTCTGATGCTTGATTTCATTTCTACGTGAACTAGTGAACTCAAAACCCACTTACACATGTGTATACTAACTTAACAATACAATCTTATATTTCTGACGCTATACAGTTGACACCACATTTCAGGAAGACTACGTTGTAATCTCGCGTTTCAGAAAACCGTCAAAGGCCTCCTTTTTATGGTCATGCCCGTACAAAGGACATTTTTTTAAGAACTAAAAATATGCTACAACCCTTGGCCAGACAGAGCGCGAGCGTGGGAAACGGTGCGGGTGGAATTTCCTTCTTCTTCTTGTGGTGGCTCTCCACTACTGGAGGTTAGCTGTCAGCTCAGCGAATTTATCTCTGTCTTGCGCCAAGCGAAATAGATGTTCGACGCTGGCGATGTTTGTCCACTCCCGGATGTTCCTCAACCATGATTTCCTTCTCCTTCCAACGCGTCGTTTGCCCCTTACTTTGCCCATCATGATCAGTTGAAGCAGTTGGTATCTTTCGTGTCTTAACACCATGTGTGGAATTTCCAGTTGAGCTTATAGAACTTCTCGCAACCCTATTATCAAGGACTTGAATTCCTTGGTACTTTTTATGAGAGTATACTCAATATGCTGATTAATTATCGGTGAATAGTATAAAAAGCTAATTTGAAAGTGAAAATAGATAAGGTAGCTCTCCAAAAAATATGTCATGAGAGTGGTGATTTGTAGCTTTATATTTTTTTGTTGGCAATAAATGCCGGCGATTGGTGCGGGCGTTGCCGATAGTAGACGCAGTGCTATACGAATTCAAACAAATCAAACTATAATCCGTTGCGTGCGGTGCGTCCGGTTCAGGCCTGTCGACGCACACCCTAATGCTGGCAGTTGGCAGCGGTCGGTTCGGGTCAGGATCTGCGGTTTTATTTAATCAGGCTGTAGTGAGAAATGGCAGGGCGGGATGAATTTCAATTACAAATAACTACATATTCTGTTACCTTTCCGGCGGTGCTTTTGACAAATTGGTACCTATGTCGCACCAAACTTAATGGTCGTTGAAGGTACTTGTCTCGTCTAGCGGATGACAATGATGAACTGTGAGGACGGGAGTTCGTTTTAACCTAGTATTGTTTTACCTCGCACTTGTATATCTACGTTCGTTTCAAAGTGATCCTAGTGATTTTATTGAATTAAACACCTTTTGACTTTGACTATGATTTTGACTGCGCAGCATGTTTGTGCACACTTACGTTGGTGCTAAGCAGACTTCCGTGCCGACGTCGACTTCACGTCCACACATCTAATTTTCACCGACTTTAGTCTGCACAAACACGCTGCACAGCCATAATCTTAGTCTGTGCCGTATGGACCTGCTATTACCATAACTCATGGGTTCTGTTCTTGACCTTTGCCAGCTCTGTATCAAAACTTGACCTTGTTTCATTAAAAATGAACTTACTGAGCAATTTGTTTAATTAATGTGCCAAACAAAAGCGTACTATGTATTCTAAAAGTGCCTTTGCAGTTAATCAGCCCGGCCGGATGTAATTTTCGGACCACCTCCCGGGACCAAGAATCTGGATCAAAATAATAGGGAGCGATAAAAAATGCATGAGGTTACGCGAAGTTTCTCAACTGAATACCATCTGCAAAACCTCAATAATACGGATTTATTTAGCATTTTATTGATATTTGGATCTATTCTTTCAAGGTTTACTTTCAAGGGTACTTGATGTTGGACAGGAATACAACGCACCTACGACCTTTGAAATTACTTTCCGAAGGCTTCATATTACTGAATGGAAACTACTCCTTATGAGATTAAAATTTATTCATTGCAAGTAAACACGTTGTACAGACGCCATTTACATATACGGATTCATAAGCGTTTAACTTAATATATCGGTAGGTGTATTTCAATAGCGGGGTAAAAGTAATAGGTTGTTTGATGGTTTACCTTCCTTAAAAAAGCTGGTGCCATCTTTGATGAAAGCCACGGGTGGAAGCTAGTCTAGCATAAATCCAGCTTGAATTATTTCATGAAGTTATACCTGAATATTTTGGGCGGGGGTCACAAGTTCGTATGAGCTTAAGTACTAGCCTTAGTGACGGAGTTTGTAAGCCGCTTAAAGTCAAAGTCAAAGTCAAAAGGTAAAATCACAAGGGTTAATTTGAAACGTCTTAGAAACTAGGTGAAGCTACGCCTGTTCTTCGCGAACAAGTTAGTCATTTAGCTGATAGTTGAATGACTGACGCCTGTTACGATGGTTATGCTATGTTAGCTTATCCAACGTAGCCAAAGTATGGACGCGTCACGCATCCAAAAAATGTTAATTTTCATAAGCCATTTATTTATCCAATTTAGTTGGCAAACAAGCTTATGGCCCTGTTGGTAAGTGGTTACCGTAGCCTATGAATGCTAGCAATACCAGAGGCATCAATAATGTTATTTGGCTGCGATCTTCTGTAGTGAAGCATTTTTTTTTTTGACAGATCAACTTTCAGATACTACTAGTTACTACAGTTTTCAGACTTCTTTTAACAATAGACAAATCGAACACAAATGGTTTTTTTGATAGTATATAAATAAAAATAAATAAATAAATAAATATTCCGGACATATCACACACGGTCAACTGATCCCAAACTAGGCATAGCCAAGGCAAGCTGTACTATGGGTACCAGAGACTGATATACATAATAGATATATATTTAACACCCAGACACAGAACAAACACCTGTGTTAGTCACAAATGTTTGTCCAGTGCGGGAATCGAACCCGCTACCTCCAGCGCAGAAGGCAGAGTTACTACCAACTGAGCTATGAGGTCAGTCTATATAATACTATAAACAATCCATTTGTGTTCGATTTGTCGAATATTAAAAGTATCTAAAGTGTGCGGATACAATTTTTTGGTATAAAAAGTTTTTAATTCATGTGATAAAAAGCAAAATTGGTCACGAACGCCGTTCAGTCGCGACAAGTTTTGAATTTTGATAGACCAGAGAACGCGGGTCGGGCCCAACCTTCCGGAAACATCCGAGTAATTCTAACTCACAAGACATAGTTAAGACCTCGTTTTAATAGAAACGCTGGCCGTCATATAGCGCGTTTAGAAATATAAAGTGTTTTTTAACCGACTTCAAAAAGGAGGAGGTTCTCAAGTCGCCTGTATTTTTTTTTGTGTGTATGTTACTCGATATCCCCGCCAATACTAAACCGATTTTGATAATTCTTTCGCTGGTGTATATAGTATGATCCCGGAGTGGTCCCATATTAATTGAATTCCTGAGGGATTGCTACTTGTCCCGTAAAACTTAAAAAAACGTCAACATCTCTTGAAATCACGGCTTGCTGCATTTTTTTGTCTACGGTGGTATGGTATGTTTATCCCAGCGACTTCGTTCGGTTGCTGCTATTTTTACATAAACTTTCTTTTTAACCTTAGGGGTTGTGTGTCGGGAATTCCTTTCTGTGCACCCATACGTTACAATAGGAAGCTACTCTGCAAATTATCCTTACCTCTGCTGAACAAAGTCAATTTTGAGTTTGACGTTTAGGAGCTTGCGATATCGTTGAACTATATTGCACATCCTGAAATGTCAAACTCAAAATTGACTTTGTTCAGCAAAGGTAAGGATAATTTTGAAACGGATATGACACATTAATGAAATACTTATATGACACATTAATTCAATACTTATCGTATGCCGTTTCAATGCGACTACATAATGTGAGTTTACTTTATTTTTAGCCATCATAAAAAATGTTGCCGTCATATATATTTTCCTGTCTAATTCCAAAAATAAAGCGATTGTTGCGAAATAGGTTCACGAATATTATCCCCAAGCAGACTGACAACCTCATAGATCTTTTGACACTCTGTCATACATACATAGAGACTGATTTATGGTAGAAAAAATATAAAATAATAATATATTTTAAGTTGGTTGGTAAGGTTGTAAATTGCGTGCACCGCTATTTATGAAAATGAACCTTCACGTAGAAAATCCACTTCCTGAATGTCAAAGGTTCAAACGATACCGCCAACGAAAAAATTTTGGGTAAAAATGTTACCGACAACGTAAATACCACAACAGGTATGTGTTCGATCATCCCTGGGGTCTAGACAAAATCCATTTTCTGTTGGCGGAAAAAAAGGCCAGTGGAAAGATCGAATTGTATGGAAATGGCATTAGCTTTTGATGTCACGAGTCTGCTGCAAAGTTGGTGGACTAAATTCCGTTGTAATTTTTGAAACTATCATAGATATGAACATAATTTTCACTAAAAACCGAAGTATTGGGGAACAATTAAGCTCTCAAATCATAGCAAATATTCCGTTTTTATAAAATATTTGGTGTTCGTATGACGTTAGCGTGAAAGGAAAACGAAGCGTGAGGATCTTGTCTAGAGCCCTGTTCACATTATGTTGTTAAACAAGCTTCCGCACGAGGTAGTCGCTTTAAAAGTACCCAATATATGTCTGAGACGCAAGGGGTGCGATTCCCGCTGCGGGACAAATGTTTGCATGACCCGCAAATATTTGTCCGGGTCTGGATTATGTGGTGATCCGAAATGAGGAAATCCGTAGAAGAACTAAAGTCACCGACATAGCTCTCAGAATTAGCAAGTTGAAGTGGCAGTGGACAGGCCATATAGCTCGCAGAACCGACAACCGTTGGGGAGTAAAAGTTCTCGATGGACCGACGACATTGTGAAGGTTGCGGGAACTCGGTGGATGGAGAAGGCTCAAGACCGTTCGTCTTGGAACTCTTTGGGGGAGGCCTATGTCCAGCAGTGGACTTCTACAGGCTGATGATTATGATGATGATGATGGGTGATGTGGTACCATGGAACTCGTAGTTTCCGATACCCACGACACAGGGAATCTTAGTATGGGGTCAGGACGGACTATGTATGTGGCTGTTGGGTGTTATTTATGATTTGTTCAAATAGAATTAAAATCGATATTAACAGGGCATCGATAGGCATCAAAGGGCTGGTATCCCACGCTCAAATGAACACAGATAAAACGAATGGAAACAGCGGATGAGAGATAAATATATTACTAAATATACCTCAACTTACTAACTTCGATTCTTTACGTGAGTCGATTTTCCATGCGATTTCTACTCGCACAAAAATTGCCAAGTGTAATAACGTGTGTCATTTTTTGGTCGTTTTTGCAATCTCGTGAAATGGCATAACTGTGACTGCAGCAAAACGGACTTACTCGTGCCGAATATGCGCGTAGTTTGTAAAGCACTAAAACTGAATTTGGGAAGGCAGCCTGATTTGTAGTTTAGCGATTCACAACAAAGAAGTTCCATAAATAGCAGCGAATTTTTTAACATTATGTTTAAAACAATATATGTTTGTTACTCAATCACGCCAGAACGGCTGAAGGGATCTGAATGAAATTTGACACAGATATAGGTATAGGGTCACCATACCTCAATTTGGTCACTGACATAATACAGAATGACCAAGAAAGAATCAGTAACACAACAAGCAAGCATCTAAAAGGGGAAGCAGAAGAACTTTCGTATGAGTCAGTTTGTTTACGTACTCGTATTGATGAAGCACTCGATCTATCTAGTAATAAGACTATGAGGACCAACATAATTGATTTTAAGACTACCTTTATTAACATAAAAATTAAATAAAATCACACTGATTCTTTCACTCTTTTAAATATAAATAGCTACCTGCATCATTCAACCGCTCCGAGGCATTGATTAGAAACGCCATATGCCCTTTTCACATAGAACTTACACGGAAGGCCTACTTCCTAAGGCTCTATCAAGAGGAAACGGAGACATGGCGGATACGAAACCTTTTCAAATGTCGCATCACAGTTATTTACTACTGTAATGAATTTCAGCATGTATTGACTTGAGTCTAGGGTAGAAAATCGCTTGATGGATTTTAATTGGCTTGTAAATTGACACACTTTAAAGGAGTTTGCGTAATAGACTCTATTTACTTACGGGTTTACCTGTTGCGCAGTGGAAGTTACCAAACAACATTATTTTGATGACAATATAACAATAAGTATGTGTTATTGTAAAGGAATGTGATAGGCTGAGTCCACTGCTGGTCTATGTCCAGCACTGAACTTCCAGACTAATGATAATGATGGATATAAGCCGTGGTGGCCCCGGCAGAGAAATAGGCCCCGTATAACTACCCGTGGATGTCGTAAGATGCGACTAAAGGAAAAAATCTAGGGGATGGGCAGCAGCGTTCACAATTTCCACAAAGGTAGCTCTAACTGCGCTCGGCAATCCGCGTGCCCAGCTTGGTAAGTATGGACAAATCCCCCCACATGATAGGAATTCGCCTTGGATATCTGTGGGGGGGCAGTTCAGCAGTGGACGTCCTAAGGCTGAAATGATGATGATGATGATGACTATAGTTTTTTTTATAAGCTACACTTGGATGGTAAAGATCTAGGGCCAACCATAGTATGGAAATTAGGGGCCACCCTGTTCTATATCCCTGTCTGATTCGAAATCTCCTTATGAATTTCCATCATCTCGTCTCGGCCTATCCTTTCTAGGTCGCATGACCTTGTAACCATAGAGTAAGCAACAGTAGCCTCGCCCACGAGTCTCGTTTGCCGTCCAGACGGCGCCGCATCTATTTGTTACAGGCCAGGTATATCCTGGTCCTTGCTGAAATTTATTTCATCCACAACTTTTTATGGTGTGCAAAAGTTAACATATTCAATTCTTCGGTAACTGTGCAGTTTATACAATAATTTTGTGATAAATTATACTGGCAGATTTTGTGATTCTAGTTAGAAAGTATCTGTGGGTGGAAATCTTATCGTTTCTGCAATCTCCAAGAAGGCAAATTGAACACCACCCACCTCTATACGACTCAGGGGGCAGATGTTCAGCTCCAGACTTTTAAAGCACGTCTCAGAAAGCCAGGGCTACCCGCCCAAAAAAGGATAAAGCATTACGCGGCCATGCATATTTTATTTAACCAGGACATACTAGTTGGCACTGCCAGGGCCAGACGGGCGCCGTCCTGGCACACTTAAGCCATCTGCCAAATGGTGAAATTCGTATATCGATTGCGACAAGGAATTAATGGGATGGCTATGGGAGAAAGGAGTTCAAACACATTCAAGTATCAATGAACTTTGAACTCGTTGGTGTCAACTGTAATTTTATTACTAAAATTAGTCGGCTATAAATACACTACGGCTCGTATTCAGAGACAAGACTCGAGCATTGATCTGTACTTAAATCTCGATTTGAGGCGAGATTCTAATTCTTGAACAGTATTTATGTATAGATTCAATGATCACAGTTCACCTGAGTAAATGCTTATTCTGAAACGTCAATCAGACGAAATCGGTGCTTGAGTTTAGATTTGATTTGAAATTAATCAAATGACATTTTCATTCCTTTACACGTACTTTGATGCATATTTATACTTCACTTTATTGTTCTATTCTATTTCCACCCTGGCTGTTTGAATTTCTGCGTAAAACGGATCGAAAATTATAAATAAATCAAAATGTAAACGAGAACATTTGAGTACAGATTTGAGACTCGATTCAGCTGAGAGCAGTTTAAGTACCGTTCTTCAATAAAAGCTATGTTTGAGAAGAGATTCAATACTTAAGTAGAGTTCAGCTGATCTGTGATTAAATCTAAGTTTGAGTCGTGTCTCTGAATACGAGCCTACTTCACTCACAACTAAGGCACCTTCGTGGAACGAAACCAATACATGATGAAATAGATTGGATGTGAAAAGAGCCTCTATGAATAGAGTAGGCCCAGACGACGCCGATTCATGCAAACGCTTGCACAGACCAAAGTTTGTGTAAATCATATACATCTACCTACTATTACTACTACTATGATTTAAGAGCTTAGCTCTTGTCGGTGTAATGATGCAATTTCCTCCATTCTAATCTTTCCAATGCGAGCTCCTTTACTTCCTTATACGACATGACGGCAGTCTTCTCTTTTATCTGGCTCATGTAACTTATTCTTGGTCTTCCTCTTCTTCGTTTTACTTCTACCTTTCCTTCAATGTAGTATATGTATAATACATTTTTCAAAATTATCCTTACACCTACAGATGAAAGTCTTTTTGAGTTTGACCGTACCCTTGACCATTCATTCATTCATCATTGGTCTCAACTCTCTTTTCACATGTCATCAAACTCAACTTATTCTTCTACGTTCGTTCTTGTTCTTCGACGACGTAGGGTGACTTAAAAATCACTAGACATGATGGACTAATCCAAAAAAACAACTAAAATATACACACACCAGATACCAGCGTAGCTCCCGGGATATCATAATTTTATATTGTGTTTGTGTTTCACAATTTCAATGACAGGGACGTAAACTTTTTTGGGAACTCGGATTGTTTCGAATGTACGGGCTATGCTAATGAGATTGAAAAGTTTCCGCTGTTTTCACAAGGAGTTCCAGCTGCCTTTCACTCAGCTCTAACGTTACGCAAAGACTTATCACAAACTTATTGTGAGACATACCTATCCTTAAACTTCACTTAACCCATTCCATATTATTGAGCGCCTACTTCTTGTAGCAAATTAGCACCGAATGCGCACGAAGGGAGCCTTTTATAGGCGCACTTTAATCCTTTCACTACTCTGATTCTTTCACCGACAGTCATAGGCCCTTTTCAGGGCCACTAACTTAACCTTGGCCATAGACGTAATAGTGCCACTGTACTTCAATCTGGTCACTGACCTAATACTGAACGGACCAGAAAAAAATCAGTGACACGTCTAGCAAGCAAGCAGCATCGAATAGAAGCAGCCGTAGTTTAGCTTGCCTAGCCTTTTCAGTTCAGCACCATTGGATGGGCTACCGCTAGGATGTATTTACAACTGAGCCCTTTCATACTTCTGAGGGTTAAATTATCATAACAGTCACCAATTCATGACAGAGCCATTCGGAAGGCTAGTTAATTGACTAGCTCATACGAACTTAGCTCAATTTCTATAGAAGTACTTATAATTGGCGATTTTCTTGTTTCAGAGACTTTGCTGTTAACCGGCCAGCTCACTCTCAGCAAAATACAGCATAGCAAGCTGAATATGAATTAGAATGTAGAGTTGGAACTCACCGAAAGGCGGCTCGAACCGGCAGTCAAGTAGCAGCGCATGGCCGGTGGGGCCCGTGGTACCGACCACAGCACCGCCGCGCATCATCAACTGCGCCTCAAGCTCCACCCAGCGGCCTCCAACCTCCTGCTGTAAATGCAATGGATAAGTTACAAAACTATTATGTTTACGACGGTAAAAATAACGTAAGATATTATCGTAGTATACATATGGAGCATTTTTGAGGCTAGTAAAACAAGAGCAGACCGTAGTTAAGCTCGTTTCATAAAGAAAAGTCACCAAAATTGAATAGTTTAAACTATTTTTAGTGAGATCTAACTTAATCTGTTGAGCTATTTGTCGCAAGTGTGCGCGTCATAGTAAAAATAATCTGACTCAAAACTTTCATAATCTTAACTACTGCGCCCACTCTTAATTATGATGCTTCCATCAAAATTGAAGATCTTAAAATACTTACAAGCGGGCGTTTTAAATCAGGGCTATTTCTGACATTGTGACGTTACCATACAAAAAGTTGATATTGTTTAGAGCCAGCCTGCAGTGCGCTTCCCATTAGCATTCCCATCCCCACAAACTTTCGCACGCGGCTAGCACACCATACAAAATCAGCTTTTTGTATTGGCGAAACATAAGAATGAGTAATGCCTGTCGGCCCTTGCACCCTTCCAGGGTGCACTTAAGGGCTCGATCCTTTAAACCATCGCTGCAAGCATTGCCACTTGGCAGCAGAATTAGTCAAGGTGACAGTATTGCCCAAACGAATCTGCGCAAAGCCTTACGGCTCCTAAAGATTTTAGGTTCATCAAATAAGATAAATAAGCTATGAACTCAAACAAACAAATAAATTAAATGAAAACAGAAGGTTGTTTGCGAAATAAAATTGTTTTTAAAAGAAGGTACGAAAGTTTTGATGGTACTTGTATGTTATCTTTATGCTCAATAAACATCGTGTGGTTGGAGTATTCTTGAAAGTTTGGTATACAGTGAAACTGTAGGTCAAATCGGTTTCTTTGTTCTAATCTTTAGAGTTGCTTTATATGGAGAAATAATAAGATTTATGTATAAAAACGGTATTAATGTATTTAGTTCATTCTTTTTCTAATGCGCCAGTGCCTTTTTATATAATTTTAGATAGTTACAATGCTCTATTTTTAAGGCCAATTTATAACGATTTGCCTAGATTGCCTAGATAGATTGCGTTAGCAGGAGTACGATTTCAGGGAATTCCTATCATATTTTGAATCGAATTGTCGTAAAGATTGCTCTCGTGTTAATTTAATTAACGGTGAACGGTTTTGCGACCTGTATGGCCTGCCCACTTCCATTTCAAGCAAGGCCGATGCTATTCTTTCCATTTCCACAGCTATGCATACTGTTGGTATACTATCACGTATACCAACAGTACCGATGACGTAAATTTTCACACAGTGACCACTGAACCCATTAATGGAATGGAAAATAGGCTACGCTACAATCGCAATATCGTAGCACATCACTACGAGTGCTACGACACGCCTACGCGTAGCCACGAGTTTATCTAGCTAGATTCTAGACGGACGGACGTCCATTGAAGTCACGGTAATTCACTTCTATTATTTACATGACGACCTCGGTGGCGTAGTTAAGGAGTGCCCGTCTGAAACGCTAGGGGTGCAGCCCCGATTCCCGCTACGGGACAAATGTTGGCAAGATCTGCAAATATTTGTTCCGGGTCTGGATGTTGTGGTTCCATGCTACTCGTAGTTTCTGACTCCCACGACATAGAGAATCCTAGTGTGGGGTCAGGACTATGTATGTGACTATTGGGTATTTTATTTATTAATGACAAGCAGGAAATATAGCTGATTTTTTTGTTTTATCACTGCGATGCCAGAGTCTGGCATGAAGTAGAAGCTGGGGAAGTGCCAAAAAAATAGCAATTTACTTTGATCAATTTTGATAAATCTCGTTTATCATAGAAATAAAAAGCTATGAATATCCGTAGTTAAATTGACTATCCAATCAGGACAAATCACTACATATAAATTGTAAGCCACTCATGAATATTTCAGCGTAATCCGATCTATTACGATGCTAAATGACCACTTCAACAGTAATTACGCGCAATTTCAACTTGAACGGCAAAATTGACAGCATGCATTTAGCTAATTTTGTACGTACTAGCATATTATAAGTATTTTGTTGGCTATTTTTACATTTTAATCCAAGCTTAGGCGTAGGCAGTTAATAATAGCAATTAAAGATTTCTAAATTTATTTATCCTAGCTAAATAGTCTAAACCTCGGTCCGACCTCGGTGGCGTAGTGGGCGAATGAGACGCAAGGGGCGCGGGTTCTATGCCCGATGCGAGACCAATGTTTGCATGATCTACAAATATTTGTTCTAGGTCCGATACCCACGACACAGGGAATCCTAGTTTAGGGTCAGGACTATGTATATGACTGTTGGGTGTTATTTATTTATTTAAACGCTCTCTAGAATATTTCAATTTATATTTTCACACCACAAAAATAGTATTTCATATCATAATAAAACTAATCACAAACAATGCCAACTCTTTTCAATAGTGCAGTTCTTACAGCGAGACTTGATACCTGGTTTTACAAAGTTAAGTTCAATTTCTATGAAAACTTACGGCTGTTGTCTAGCCAATGCTGGAGTTAAAAAAGCACTTAAGCTGTGTTCAAACGGCGTGTGATTTAAAACTTACAATACTTCATAATGATCCTTACGTCTACTGATGAAAGTCAATTTTGATTAAAACATTTAAGGGCATACGATAAAGCTCAACGATAACGCTAGTCCCTAACATTCAAATCCAAAATTGACTTTGTCCAGTAGCGATAAGGATTATTTGGAAATTTTCAGATGACATATCGCACATCGTTTGAACGCGGCTTTATGCTATTTCAATTTTGCCGCAGCAGCATTCGAGTTGTGAAGTTATATCTTTTTTTTTTGTTGGGCGGTTACAAAAATTGACATTTATGTGTGTACTTTAGTAGTAGAAATTAGTGAATCATTTTCCCACCTCGATGTTGGTATAATGAGACCGGACTGTTTTTGTTTGGGTATTTCAATAAATTTTATTGAAATACCCAAATAAATATTTGCTTATGAATGAAAATAAAGTCTCAATAAAAGAAATAAGGTCATGGTAGGCATCCTCTCAAATTGCCTGGCGATCAGATCCTTGTAGATATCTAAGGGGGTAGTCAGAGGTACGTCCAAATATTCAATTTTGCAGTAGTAGGTATTACATACGTGACTGGTTGCAAGCCCATCGCCGCTTAGAATAATATTTAATAAGAATGATACCATTTACAAAATACTTGAAAACCCAATGTTTTGTCCAACTATTGTTTTTCGTCCCTTGTGGAATTACTGTGTACCTACGTCTGCTAATCATAATTATTTCCATTCATAAATATAAACGTAGGAGTTTGTGTAAAAACGAGTGATACTTTTTTACTACGTACTTCTAGATATTTTATTTCGTCATTTACACAAAGCCATCCAACATCGTGCATGAACAGAGCCCGGAGTTAATTGCATTGAAAACACGTAATTATTTCTAAGACACTCAGCGTAAACTTTGAAACTCGGAAATAACCAGGAAACTAGTCGTCTCTTTCTAACTCACCTCGTTGTAAACGACGGAAGTAAGAGGCAGATAGTGGTATCCCAGCGCTCGGTCCCAGATGACTCCTTTGTTCCACACTTCTACCAGCAGACCTAGGTTGATGTCATTGACCTCACTGCAAGGAAACGGAATTATTTTGTAGGAATATGCGAAATGCCACAATATTTAAAGTAGTAAAGTAGACAATATTTTTGTTGTAGCGTTTAGAGGTTGCCGTAAGAATGCAAAAGAATTTTGGAGTTCATTCTACGCATACATAAATTTTGCTACATCATAATACAGGGTGCAAAGAATAAGACATACCCTGATTACTTGTTGCATTTTTATGGCCAAACACATCGGCGATGCTTGATATCTTTAAACTTTGATAGGCTAATATTTGACATTTGTTGTCGTATCGTAAGCGTAATGCGTTCATGAATTATTCATGCTCGGGCCACAGTAGGCACGAATATAAATATATAAATAAATATAAATAAATATTCCGGACATATTCACACGGTCAACTGGTCCCAAACTAGGCATAGCCTGTACTATGAGTACCAGAGACTGATATACATAATAGATATATATTTAACACCCAGACACAGAACAAACATCTGTGTTCATCACACAAATGTTTGTCCAGTGCGGGGATCGAACCCGCACCGATCGAAAACGAATAATTCAGGACAGCGCGTCATTGGCTAATATTTGACTTTTGATTTCGGAAGCGTAACGTGATCGTGTATTATTCGTGCTTGCGGCACAGAACACTACTATTGGCACAAATGTAGGTAGTTGACGCCGTAATACTGGCGAGAGATTACTTCCATAATCATTATCAGCCTGTACTATAGTTTACATTGAAAAAAACACTGCAAAAATTTGCTGTTTTGTGGTCAGATCAAACGGAAAAAAAACTGATCGCTAATATACTTTCTTTTTGTTAATTTGATGCTGGATGAATAAGTCCCTTTCGGGATATACATACATATTATTATGAATAATGATATACATATTTAAAATCACTTTGTATATTGTGAGTGTTGCCACATCTAAACCAATATCAAATAAGAAGCCAATATAAACGCAGCAATATTTCACTATCAAATTCTTAAGCTTGACAAAACCAATAATTCATGTTACCGAATTCCCAGCCCTCAACGAAATTCAATACCTCAGGATATTTAGTTCCGTTTAGAGAATAAAATGGAGAATATAGCATGATTAACGTTCATCATCATCATCATTTTAGCCGCTCGACGTCCACTGCTGAACATGGCCTCCCCCACAAACAGCAAATTCCTTATCATTCGGGGGATTTGCCTATACTCACCACGCTGGGCATGCGGGTTGGCGAGCGCAGTTAGAGCTGTTGTTGTTAAAATGAGGGACGCTGCTGCCCATCCCCTAGCTTTTTTCCCTTAGATGCCTCTTACGACATCCGCGAATAGGAAGATATGGAGGGGCCTATTCTTCAGCCGGGGCCACCACGGCCAATGTTGCTAATTAACATTTCCTTTCATAAACTCCCAAAGTCAGTTATAAATTCAGGTCAAGATGTCCATGATTGCTAACTGCCAACGGTATGATTTTTTTTACTTTCTAGCTTTGGGACGAAAGTATAGCGGTTTTTGTGTACGAAAGGAGTCTCTAAGTGGCGCACTTTAAATCCATTCACGACACTAGTTTTCTATGGGCCTATGACCTTTACATTATACTGAACATAGTGCAGGACTATAAGTCAGAACAAGTGACTCAACAAGCAAGTAAGTGGTAATTCATTAAACCACTAATATGCTAAAGTGAAAACAGATATTTTGAGTTAAAATTAATAATTATTTCTGGGTGCTATGATTCCCTGATAATGTTGGCAGTTTTCTAATATTATTTAAACATTCTGGTATTCATGCACTCTCAATTGCTTATTTGCTAAAAAGTAAGTGTGACTGTACAATTTATGCCGTTTTGCGGCTAACTTTATTAAATTTTAAACTTTTTCCAACGTGTATGTATTTTTGCAATTGGTACCTACCTACACGTGTACACGTTTCAAGATCGGTGCGATTTATGAAAGCTTACGACGCAACAAATTAGGTACTTTTGAAGGTCCACTACGTGACTAAAGTAACTAATGCCCAGTGTAGAATACGGGATAGAGCACGCTTTGAAAGTTTTATTCTTTCTTGGTATTAAATCATGGCAAATTAATTCCTTTCTTATTACACCCCTACACACTAATTGGAATACACCCTCCAAGTCTCTAGGACCAATAACGGTTTAGGCTCTGCGTTGTCTGTCAGTCAGTCAGTTACTGCTTTATAATCTACTAGCTTCCACCCGCGGCTTCGCTCGCGTACCTACATAAAAAGTAGTCAACTATTCCAGACTATAATCTAACTCAGTACCAAATTTCATCCAAATCCGTTCGGCCGTTTAGCCGTGATTAAACCACAAACATCCTCAAAAACTTTCGAATTTATTGTATTAGTAGGAAGGATTTAGATTTGTTCAAAACCATGAATCAAAATAACAACCATCTGTTTTCTAAGCGGCAACATCAAAGCGACTTTAATATGAATGCTGAAACTTCTTACCGAGAACTTACTCGTAATTATGAACAGGAACTGTTGATATTTTACTTTAGAACACAAGGGAAGTTAGACAATATACTCTAAACCAAAACTGGATTTAAGACCTTTTCTCGCTACAACGTTCCATACCATGACCGTATCCGTAACAGCACACGTAAAAAAAATATTCTTCGTATATTAATGCTGCTCATCGTGTCACTGATTCTTTCTTGGTCATCCTGTATCATCCGGTATCATCCGTGAGGCCTTGATAGTAAGTAAGTAAGTAAGTGTGCGATTGAACTCTTTGATTTAGTCCCCCCATCCCCATTCCATCATCGGACAAGCAGACGCACGGACACGCGACATCCGTTCACCACCTTGCCGCACCAAGTGCTTTGCGTCTACCTTTATAATGCGGACCAAAGAGTGGAACTCGTTGCCGGCGTCTGTGTTTCCGAATACCTATAATTTGGGTGTCTTCAAGACCAGAGTGAATAGGTTTCTTCTAGGCAAACGTGCTACACCGTAGACCACATCATTACTTAACATCAGGTGAGATAGTGGTCAAACGTTAGCCTATTTCGTATAAAAAAAAACCCCTTTGGTGAAAGAATGTAGTGAAAGGGTTAAAATGCGCTTCATAGAGGCTCCTTTTGTGCACAATTTTCTTTTCGATGTGTAATTAATATGAAACAACTTATAAAAGACCGGTCCGTCACCGACCAACACCGTAGCGTGCCATAACCGACAGCGAATTCAAGACGAGAAAGAATATAATGATACGTTCTAGTGGGTGTAGTAATGTATGTCGTGTTCTTTCATACCTGATACGATCATAGCACCGTCATAGTATGGTACGGGGTAGTGGGCAAAGGCCTTAGAGCTAATATTGTGTCTGTCCCAAAACTGTACCCACGTCGGCACACAAACGGACCGTGAAATCGCTCATTGCAGCTTCGTAACAGAGTATAAATCCGTAGTCAGACCCAGTAGGGTATTAACAAATCAATGTTCGTAAAGTTAAACATGGCTAACAGGCTGTGAGGTAGCATATACCAAGTACAGGCAAAATATTCTGTCGATAAATAAAGCATAATTAATTTAATAAAGCATAATTCTGACATAAAGCTGTAAACTTTGTAATACGACTGCGGTGCTCCAATACAATCCATGCCACAGTTGCTCTTTAGTTTCTTGAGCCCTACCACCCATACTAGAGATGACCTCAACCAGGCACCTGATGATGGAATATGGGTGACGAAATTCTACACCAATAAAGTGTGACCATTGACACGCTAGAGAAGAAGTTATAAGCTTCGCTAAACATCAGCACCGCACTGAAGTCTAACATCCGTTTTATGAAAAGAATCATCGAAAAAAATATAGGGCCGAGAGCCGTGTTTGTTGCCTGATTCTTCCAGGCTTGGTCGCAAAGAACATGCATGCGTAGCTACACCTAGTTTCTAAAACGTACCAAAGATATTCTTGTTGTTGAAATAAACACCCTTTAGCTTTGACTCTGATTTTTGCAGAGTTTCTAGAGAACAAACTTTATTGCCAATAAGATGTAGAATAGGCCCCTTTCTGCATAGCACATATTTAAAAATCACCTACATAAAATTACAATCTTTATTATAAGAAAAATAATAATAATAACAGTTGAAAATTAAGCTAAAATAATATTATACTAGGAGTGAACTCTGTTTTCTACGACTACGACTACAAGTAGAAAACAGAGTTCAGATCACCAAACACAGGCAGCGTGCCCAAAAAAATCACCTACATAGGTATCCATTAGAATTAGAATTACAATTATTTATTTCAGTTAAAACAGCAAGCTTACAGTATATACCAAAGTGCCTACTGTCTAAAAATAAAACTTAAATATACTCTTAGCGAATAAAATATTTTACAAATGTTATCATTAAAGATGTCGACATGTTGGACCTCGTGTACATAGGCATTTAAAAGAGTGAGAGCTCTTAGCGTTGGCGCATTATGAGCGTGACAAGTTCGCGGCCATCCATATACTTTATACTTGAAATAGCAAGTACGACCCACCTTTACCAATTCTAAGATAAATTTAAACCGTGGCATGCCCTTTACCGATTTGGCTCGAGCACACTGTAACCACAGAACTAATATTAGTAACATCAAATGGGATACTCGCTCTTCCTTTACTGCCATCAAATATTAGGAACGCACGCGAGCAATCTTGATACTAAAGGCAGTGGAGTAAAGCTCATTTTACATTCAACTCTAATTTTCAAATAATACAGCCTTAAATTTACTATTATCTATTCTATGCCCCGCTAATTGCACCCATTCATACTCAAGCAAAACGGTTATGGCCCATTATGAAGTTCTGTCTTTATTCTTAAGCTACATTCAAAAGGTCAAACAATTTGAAGAAGCCCAGAGGACTTCAACATTGTGAGATTTTCATAAAAGAAAATAAAAGAACAACTGTTCCCGACAATATGAGCTAAATAATAATAAATTGTGTTATTTTTCTCAAGAGATCACTTGAGCCCTGGTCTCCACGACGAGAGCCATCAGTGGATGGGTGTTAAAAAAGCTTATCCTTTCGTCTCATTTCGTCATTATTCATTGAAAGAAATCTATCTATGCAAAAATCTGCTGTTTTGGCGTCAAATCAGTTCAAACTCAATGAATCTGCTGTTTTAGGTAGCAATCTTGATGCTGTACTTCTCGTACGTTTAGTAATTAGTTACAAAGATGATAAAAATACCTTAATATTGATATTTTGTTCGCATAAACTCTTTCTTTTTGTTGATAGAATAATCCCCTATAATGTTATGAATCACCTTGTATAATAAAACGGTATATCCAAAACTTCTACACTGTACATAGGTATACATATGCTTACCCGATGGACCGACGACATTGAGAAGGCTGCGGAAAGTTGGTCGATAAAGATGGCTAAAGACCGTTCGTCGTGGAACTCTTTGAGGGGGCGAACAGGGCGACGCGGTGTTGGAAGGCCCCCTCCCAACACCGCGTCGCCATGTTCGTGGTCGCCATTCAAGAACCCTAACTCCCCAACGCTTGTCGGTTAAATTACCTGTACTCTACATAAAATCAATATCCAATGTGTCAATATGTATCAATATCCAATATGACAACACTCAACTAAAACCTCGTTTGCTAAATAGAAATCGTGCTGCAAATAGCTATCACGAAATTCATATTAACCTAAACACAACGATACAAATCTGTGTCTGAGTATGTACCTACACTCAATAAGACTGACGCAGCAAAAGATACCATTATCGACAACATGAATATCAAAATATTTACTATTTTAGTTATTTACAATAAGTGAAAGTAAATAAGAAAAAGTTTGAAAATAGCGTTAGTGACGGAAAAGTTGAGAAGTAATAGGTTAGCATGGTATGGGCATGCCATGAGAAGGGATGAAAGTCATGTAACGAGAAGAGCGTTAGGTATTAATGTGGATGGATATAAGACTAGAGGAAGGCCGAAGAAAAGATGGATGGATTGTATTAAAGATGACATGAGTAAGAAAGAAGTGAGTGTGGAGATGACGGCTAACAGAAGAGAGTGGAAGAAGAAGAAGACAATAAGTGAGAGTAAAGTAAGGCCTTATTACATTTATTCTTGACTAGCTTCTGCCCGCGGCTTCGCTCGCGTGGTACCTACATAAAAAGTAGCCTATATGCTATTCCAGACTATAATCTATCTCTGTGCCAAATTTCATTTAAATTCGTTTGGCCGTTTGGGCGTGATTGAACCGCAAACATCCAAACAACCTCACAAACTTTCGCATTTATAATATTAGTAGGAAGTAGGATGATTTATACAGCGTCATGAGGAACTTTTTTACTCAATTACGCTGGACGTTACAGGACGCTGTAGTGCTTGGGAAATTATATATATGGAGTAGGCTCGCCCAGCAATTATCCTATTAAGCTGATGAAGGCTGAGCCTTCATCAGCTTAATACATAGGAAAGACATGGTCAATACGTGTGGCTGAGGAAGCCGCGGGATTCCTAACGATGTTTTCCTTCACCGCTCTAAGCACGTGTTAATGTACGGTCGGGATTTGAAACGATCTACGGATCGAAGGGATTAGGTACTAGGTAGGCCAACGATTTAGGTACCTACCTCCCACTATGCCAACACGGCGCATATACACCCTATCAAACTTTAGTACAATATAAATAATTATGAATAATATACGAAAGGAGCTTTTGTACACCCAATTGACAATAAAGTTTGTTGTACAACTTTTGGAAATTCGACATTTTTCATTTAAAAAACTTACTTACTATCAGTTTTGGGGTCAAAAATACTTTAACAAAAAGGTGATATGAAAAAAAAATTAGAAAGCAATGTTATCTAATAAAACCAAAAAGGTTGAATGCAAAAAAAAACCTTTTTCAAGAAAACATAGTCAATACTCTCCCTGGTCTAAACTAGTCAATACTAATTCATTAATATCTAAAAATTCGTTAGGTTAGTGATAAATAATATCAATCAACGAATTTTTTGATTCATTCAATCGTCAATCGTCGATTTGTTTGATATCGATAGCCTTTGCACGCTTTGCTCGCTCGATCAATGGAATACTTGGTATCGTGCATAAGCCTCTGCAAAGCGCACTGGGTGCCTCCACCACACTGGCTATTTAATAATAAAAACATGTGCCACGAATGTTAAGAGGTGACTCATATCTTATGCCCCATTATAACCGCTAAGGAAATGCTCAAATAAAATCTAATATCGTACATTTACTTTTATAAAACCAGCTCGTGTCTCGAAAGGTCGAGGTGCGGTTGTGACGTACGCCATCTTCTTGCGACATCGCTCCATTTATTATCCCTAATATCGGTGAACTGTAACCGTATTTTTCCATAGAACGAAAAAAATGGGCTCACGACTTTTATCCCAGGAAAGCATCCTTTCATATCTCTAGGCAATAAGGTCCTTGACGATGTCTAATGGGGGAGTCAGAGGCATGTCCTATCATTTTACAGTAGTGAGTATTTCATACGTGACAGGTTGCAGACTTACTGATTTCCACACGATGATTTACTTCTTCGGGCACTAAAACCTCATCTTCGTACGACCGGGTTGGAACACACGACCTTCGGATGGAGAGTCAGGGAACCTCCCTCTAGTCCAACATGGCATATTACATAAACTTGCTCGGTACGCCTTATTTTAATATGACTGTCTACATTATTGTTGAAAAAAGCGTTTTATGGATTGTAAGACAATCTTCACCAAAAAAAGACGAAAACAAAAAGACGCAAATTAAATGTTTATTGTGCAATTTCAAAAAGATAACTCATGTTTTCATTATACTTTGAACGCTTTTTGGTTGAAATTCAAAGAGAAATAATAAAGTCAAGGTTTTTGTAATAAATTACAAAGATACAAGTTCTTATTTAATTATCTCCTACCAGAACCTGAAAATTGTATTGAATTTCTCAATGGAGATGTGAACTCAATTTTCTAAGCATCTTCGGTGCCGTTCTCTGTCACTTCTAATAGTCATAATAGTCATTTATTGATACAAAAAAATATAGGTCAATCAAAAAAAAAATTGACTACTTATAAGTAGCAAGTATTCAATAAAAATATACAAAATTAATAAAATCAATAAAAAATAATAAAATCACATACAAAATGCCACAAAAAACATAATTAAATTAAATTATAATAGAAAATAATAAAATTTATATTTATAGGTTCATAAACTCGTCGAAGCTGTAGAAGGTTTGCTCGACAAGCCAGCGTTTCAATCTCTTTTTGAAAATATACATGTTAGAGGCCTGTGTAACTAACTTCATGTGACTCTAACGTCACATGAAGATGACAGACCGTCAGATTGGTATCTTTATGAATGATTGGAAATTGTTGAGAACCGACGCCGACGGCGGTTAGCACAGCTTAGAGTGCGTCCACATCTCCGAATGCGCCGCTCGTGCGCTGTTACTGCTACAGTTCGCTGCACGCGGGCCTATTTACGAACAGATACATTACAAACACTGACTCATAGCTCAGTTGGTAGTAACTCTGCCTGCTGCGTTAGAGGTCGTGGGTTCGATTCCCACACTGGACAAACATTTGCGTCATCATCATCAACAACCTGTAGAAGTCCACTGCTGGACATAGGCCTCCCCCAAAGAGTTCCACGACGAACGGTCTTGAGCCCTTTCCATCGGGGACTGGGGGCCGTCTTTTCTTTGTGCCTATCATATGGGGGGGGGGGTTGGACCATAACCCACCACGCTGGTCCAGTGCGGGTTGGTGGGTGGGACGACAGAGCCTCGTTCGCTGAACGGCAGGGTGTACCACGAGCCGGTGAGGTTGGCTTGGGTTCCGTAAGTTGTTAATGGAACCCCTTACACCCCATTGCGTCATAAACACAGATGTTTGGTCTGTGTCTGGGTATTAAATATTTATCTATTATGTATATCGGTCTCTGGTACCCATACAGGCTATGCCTGGTTTGGGATCAGTTGACCGTGTATGATATGTCCGGATAATTAAAAAAAAATAGTTGAAGTAATATCGCGCGAGCTGCGCATTCGCAGATGAAAACCATTTCATTTCCACATGAGGACTCATACATAAACATTTTACCATATCATAAACCAGGCATTCAAACGGGTAATCCCTAACAAAAACAAATTATTCCGCTACAAATTACCATGAGTCGAATCAAGAGAATCTCGGGACTGACAATCCTCTGTAACTCCGGCATTGTTTAGAATAAACGTATGGAGGCTCAAAGTCCCTGTAAATAAATGGAAGAGGCGCGGGGTAAATGCTAAATACGCAAATTGTCGCTGTCGGTGCGTCGCGTCAGCGGGTTACAGCTTATTACAACATTTATTACTTTTGGCTAATCTACGCGCTATACAGGTTTACGCCTTTTGTATCATTCCACAACGTAGGTCGCTTGAAACAACAGTAGCTGTTGTTTTACTGTTGAACATCTATTAAAAGAATTCGACATGAGCAGCGAAAGTTTATAAGAGCACTAGCTTCCGCCCACGGCTTCGCTCGCGTGCTACCTATGAATATAAAAATGCCCTATATGCTATTCCAGACTATAATCTATCTCTGTTCCAAATTTCATGCAAATCCGTTTGGCCGTTTGGGCGTGATTGAACCACGCGTGGGCGTGTCGAATATGCTTTTAATTAAATGTTGTAAAATAACAATATAATTATGGCTGTGTTTGTATCGGGGTGTGAGGGGTACCATCTGACATTTGGAACCCAAGCCAAACTCACCAGCCCGTACACCCTGCCGACCACCGAACGAGGCCAGAGCACTCCACCCACCAACCCACACTGGACCAGTGTGGTGGGTTATGCTCACCCTTTATGACCAGAACAAACAAGTCGAGGCACTCTTAAGGAGGCCATGTCCAACCGTGGAGTTCCTCAGGCTGACGATGATGATAATGATGAAAATATATGAAATACATGAATGAATGTTCCCAATATTCATTTTTTTTTATCAAACTGACACACAAAGGGTTTCATAATACTTATAGCTAATTAGTTTGAACTATGAAAGCCAACTAACTTTCACCTTGAGGCTAAGGGCAAAAAATGTTTAAAAATACTCACAAAAGGAAGTCTTGCTCCCAGCACGGAGTCGGACCCTTAACTGTCACCGTCGTCGACTTGACATTCTGTAGCTTGAGTGTCACGTACGTGTTAAATTGTGTTGCTGCAAACAAAAATAAACCTTATTACAACTGCTCTACGTTGTCGAGGGACTACTAAAGACTACGCTGAATGTACTGAAATGGTGTAGAATGGGTGAAAATATATTTTAGAATATTATTTCAGGCATCATGTTACGGCCTTTATTATTCATGACGCAAGTTTAAAACGCTAAGTAGGTCTCGTCAGGCAGTAATGTTGATTAATGCCTGCAATTTGAGTCTAAATACAAGGGTATAGGGTTGAAAAAATTGTAACTTAAATGTCGTTGTTTGAATAACCTTTTTAACTGTTTTGTAGTAAAGATGCCTGTTTCAATCGTTCTTCATAAATGAACGTAATATTTTGTTGCTTAAATAAATACTCTATACGTGAGGTATAATACTCTTTGGTCCAAACACGAATAAGTTATGATAGCTTCAAAATAAAACGCTTTAAATACGATATAAAAGTAAACTATTAATATTTGACATTTGCCATTGTATCGTAAGCGTTTAGTCGTGTCGAAATGACGTGCGATACGTCATGTGAAATTTGTTGTAAAAGAGAAGACTTAAAATATTAAATATGTACCTAGGTATCAGGTGACATATAGCATGCCGTTTGAGCACAGCTTAGTGCTATCGTGAATTATTATAAAATATGAAATCTCACCGGGTATTCCAACATAGCGCGCCTTTTTCACTGAAACAAATAAGAAAATATTTTTTTTAATTATGTGCTTTAGTTTAGGTTCTATTTTATATTAAAACTTATCATCATCAGCCTGATGAAGTTCACTGCTGAACATAGGCCTCCCCCAAAGAGTGCCATGACGAACGGTCTTGAGCCTTCTCCATCCACCGACTTCCGAAGATTAAAAGTTATATAAACTGAAATTTCAATTTAGCCTATAGAAGCAGATCATATAGGTAACGGTTCGATGAAAGAGTTTTCTTTATGGTTTTCTTCCTACAAATACTCAGTACTAAGGAAACAATTAGCATTGAAAAAAATCCTTTTCCATAACATTGCCAACGCGTTACACGCTCGCGTGCCTCACGTCAAGTCGTTATAAATATAGCATCGTCTGTGGTGTGCTAAAAGAGTACCAATCGATGGAAGTAGCTGGGTACATTGGTATTTAATTAAACATTTAACAAGTTCAGAAGTTGTGGCCGCTTCTTCTTGCTGCTGTGAACGTATGTTTAACATCTAACTAGCCACCTTCCTACTTATATTATAAATGCGGATGTTTGGATGTTTGTGGTTCAATCACGCCCAATTTGATAGGAGGAAATTATGATATTAATATTCTTTGTTTTTGTTGATAGAATAAGCCCATTCCGGAATAGTATACATGTCAATCACATTGTATAATCGACTAAAAGCAGATTTTATTTTAGTGTTTTCATGTTGTAGCAATATTCATAGCATTTGTTTCCGAAACCTTGTTTGTCAGACAAAGTTTAAAATTAATTTAACTGTCAAAATACTGGCTTCCCCCGAGTACACTAGGTAAAAACTTGAACTACCCGCAATCTGTATCAATTTATCAACTGCCGGCAACCGCCCTTATCGGAACTTTGCCCCAAGTTTGCTCATTGAAAACAACGCACCGCGCCGGCCGCGCTGGTTACAAAAACTTTAATTCGATATTTCGAGGATATCAAGTAGGTATACTCCTGGGAAAGCTACTGTACCAGGCTTTTACCTAACAGTGTTCAACGAACAATTTGGGCTTAGTTGTGTGTTTTTATATGAATTCTTTAATACTTCTCTTTTTTTTCGAATATTTTTTTATTTACAGAAAGATACTTAAAACTAATACAAGTAAATATTATTAACTTGTATTCGTTTTAATTTTCTTTCTGTAAATAAAGTTTAGTAAATATTTACAAAATTCACAAGAAACAGTTGAGCTATCGAAAGACCGTTACAAACGATCTATAGATAGCTCAATTGATCCAGATCACTACCAGTCGGAAGCGTCCCCAAGACGCTGGCGGAATTGCCAATTGGATGGCAATGCTAATCCGTTGGGCCAAATAGGAGCCAGCTCTCGGGTCACGCGTCTCTTTCCACGGACCTAGGGTCCCAACCCCAAAAGTCTCAAACATGTAAGCCCTATCGAGACTAACTAGCTTGTTAGGTGAGTTCAT
This sequence comes from Anticlea derivata, assembly GCA_947579855.1. Taxonomy (NCBI): domain Eukaryota; kingdom Metazoa; phylum Arthropoda; class Insecta; order Lepidoptera; family Geometridae; genus Anticlea; species Anticlea derivata. Next base: position 7,666,149 of record OX388271.1, on the reverse strand, counting down.
ATTTTCACTGCACTGATATGATTGGGCATCTGCTCATGCAGCTTCGTTAAGAAAATAATTGAAGGAAACGTAGAAGGAAAACGAGGAAGACTAAGAATAAGTTACATGAGCAAGATGAAAGAGAAGATTGCCGTCATGTCGTAGAAGCTAGCTCTGGAAAGATCAGAATAGAGGTAATTGCATCAGTACACCGATAAGAGCTAAGATAACATAGACATGGGACTGATATTATTTTCACTGCAATTACTGTCCAATTTTCTTTCTTATACGCCTCGAAAATGCCCAAACTGCGGAATCTTTAAAGTATTTTAACACCATTAGGCTATCGGTGAAAATATAGTATCGTGTATCGACTAAGAATACCAGGGTGACTCTCAATAGGTCAGCCTTTTGATAAACCAGCTGAAGTATCACTAAGAGCACCCGTTTCTAACCGTTTTGTTTTGTTACATACTAATTTACATCCAACCGCAGGTTTCTCTTACATTTTCCGGATTTTCCCTCGCATGTTCCCAAACCAAATGACCGCACAAAGGGCTGTGTTCTAAAGCATATTTTCCAACAAACGAGTTTAAATAAAAACAGAAATGTCAAATATTCGCACCCCAACATTGTTAGCGTGGGACGTTGAAATTGGTTTATCTTTTAGTAAGAAAATTCTACCATAATTACTAATAAAATTATTAAAAACAAGTTCATTGTTCATTCGTTATAAGCTTATAAATCAGCTGAAATAAAATGTTATAAATATAAACAATATTATAAATACAAAATGGTGTTTGTTTGTTGGCTGATCCATCTTTTACACAGCAACGGAGTAACTGATCGACGTCATCTTTTGCATAAATAGGTATAGGATAATAGCCTGAAGAGAAAAGACATAGACTACATTTTACCTGGGTACCACATGAGCGAAGCCGCGGGCAGATACTTTATATTTCAGAACCTATCACGACTTTATCAACCAAAAATAAATTAGGGAAAAAAACAAAAATATTCATTTGCAACAAATAATCAAACCATTCAACTGGTCACAACAAACCTAATTGAAAACCTGGCATCGTGTAGAAAAGCTTCGCAGAAGTTGGGAACGATAATAGCAAGCAAATTTTTTTTTTTTATTAACTATCAAGAGGCGTGTTCTCATCACCACCTAACGACTCTTGAAAACCGTAGAAGTCTTGCTGACATGTCTTTTCTGCATGGTGTCTGCAATGGTTATATTGACCATTTACCATTTACCATATTATCTAAGAGCTGTGGATTTTGTTTCATTAATAAAATAAAAAATAAAAATAATATTAACAACTGCCCTAGGTACAATAAGCTACCACATCTATTAACGAACGCCATAAAGTCTCAACAAACACTTCCAAGTCGAGTGTGGTACAGCTTGTGTGAAAACGATTTATCTATCCTTTTTTATATAGTGATTCTATATATAAAAGGATGAATAAATCGTCCAAACATTCATTTGGAGGGGATTTGCCCGTAGTCGCCACGCGGGGCATGCGGTTTGGTGAGCGCAGATAAAGCCTAGTTGATAAGGAACGCTGCTGCCCATCCCCTAGCTTCTTTCCCTTAGTCACCTCTTAGGACATCCACGGTTAGTAATAAAGGGGCATATTCTTCAGCTGAGGCCACCACGGCTGACTCTATACTATACGATGTTAGAAACTACAACATGAGATTCGCAAATCAAGCAAATATGGTAATGCTTATAATAATTAATTAAATGGTCCTAAAAATAGTTTTGGATCATAAAAACATTGCTAAGAAGTATTCAGTTAAAGAATTTAAAAACAGGCCCGAGTAACCAGTTGTATAGCTGCGTTCCTCGCTAGTAGACGGCACGCGCCCTTACCCGGATAAAGCAATGGGCGGAACACAGATTGCTAACAAAAAGAGAGTGTTGCCACGAATTTAAATAAACGCCCGCGTAATAGCATCACAGTGTCGCATTCAAGATTTATCTACGAGTACGAACGGAATAGTACTGAAATACTTGAAAATTAATATAGTACTGAAATACTTTGAAAATGACGATAGTGGATACTTAAAGTCGCTGAGCGACCACACCGCCCAATCGGAACTTAAAACTAAACTTCCACAAACACAAAAAACTTAAAACAATAGATATTATAATAGTAGATACTTAAATACTTTAATCACCACCTCTAATAAGATGTACACCAATCACCTCTAATAAGATGTATGTCGGTATTTTGGAATAACGATAGTACCTACTGAAATACTTAAAATTACGTAGAGTTTATTTAAAGTTCAGTTCGTTCATTGTATCACTGGTCCAGAAATACAGAAATACAGAATTTATTCGTAATATAAATACCACTAGTTGTCCCGCTCGTCCACGTTTGTTTACCTTCCTAGACTATTTTCCATTATCCTTACCAAAGTACTAACACTTAATAGGCAGCTATTTACCTACTTCTACCTACCATCACCGTCACCGTAACCGTCACCGTCCAGTCACCACCTTCGTCACCGTCACCATCATGGTCACTGAAGGCCCCCCACCCGATGGACCGACGACATTGTGAAGGTTGCAGGAAGTGGGTGGATGGAAAAGGCTCAAAACCGTTCGTCGTGGAACTCTTTGGGGAGGCCTATGTCCAGCAGTGGACTTCTACAGGTTGATGATGATGATTATTAACCCTCAAGGCCTGCTTTTCATAAAACGCATATACGGATATCTTATTACTCATAGCTCTTAACCTGAATACCGATTTTTATGTCTCTAACTTGAAAAACAAAGGACTTTCAAATAAACTTTCAACCCCCATTTCATCCCCTTCGAGGGTGACTTTTCGTAAAATTCTTCTGCGTGCCAAATTACAATTGTATAGGCTTAACAGATAAAAAAATCCCATACAAATTGTATTCCCTATTTACACACCTGAGGGTGGGTTGTTTTAAAAAAAAACTTATGGAAATATTTATTAATTTTGAATTATTTATCTGATAACCGATTTTGGTGTCTCTAACTTTAAAAACATAGGACTTCCCATATAAACTTTCATCCCCTATAACAACACCCCAAGGGCTGTTTATCAAAAAATGCTGATAAAGGTTTTTTTTATTTTTGTCAATTTACCTAAAACCCGATTTTGATGTCTCCAAATTCAAAAACAAAGGACTTTCATACAACCGTTCAACCCCAATTTCACCCCTTTAGGAGCAGAATTTTCCAAAATCCGTTCTTATTGCATGGTAACATCTTTTAAAGAATCCCTGTTCCAAATTTCAGACTCCTCGGCCCAGTAGTTACCAAACTTTCGTGATGAGTCTGTCAGTGAGTGAGTGAGTGAGTAAGTGGACTACTCCTTTATATGTATAGATTATTACATGTCATCGTTCATTAAATATAAGGAATAAATTATAAATTACCTATATAGTGGTAAATTAAAAAACTCATTGACATCATAAAGTTCCAATTCAGTAAGCCACTTTCTTAGTTTATTCTTAAAAATAGATGTGGAAGCTGCATCACGGATCCAGTCGGGCAGCCGATTGTCATTTGGTCATCCACATAACAACTGATATAGCAGTTCCCTAATTATCGATGGTAAATAAACTTTATTAGTGCTCGGGCAGTTACAAAACCTAGAACATTATGGTCATCAGTTTACAGAACATTATTGTCATCAGTTTACAGAACATTATTGTCATAAGTTTACAAAGGAATGAAAATGGATTGATTTATAACAAACTGAGATAGAATGCTTAAACAGGCGTTCATTCAAACATAAAGCATCCGCCCAATAGTCCGAGAGACGCCACAAGCAGTAGGTAAGACTATTCCTGAATAATCAGATTATACGTTTTCTGTGCACTTCAGACGTGCGGTCTGTCTGACTGTTCCAGCGTACTTTGCTTGTTAGCGCCCTAAGCATATTTGTCTACCTAACATAATAATGCTCCTACGTAGATTAAATGCTCCTTTTAGGTTGAGGCTTCAAATCCCACTCCCACGCTAGCTCCGCCCATATACCGCTAACAAGATCTCAAATCTTATTTCGTTCACTAAAACAATAACAACTGGTTGATGTATTTTTTAACACTGGATTAGATTATTTTTAATTTACTTAACTTTGGTCGACGCCGCCGGTGATAAGAGAGCTGGCTCATTCCTTGCACAAATAATTTCTTTGGCAATTCAACGCGGGAATGCAGCCAGTGCTCTTGGCACCTTGCCGCATGACCAAAATTATTTGTTTAATTAGTTTCTATTTTATTTTTTAATTATTCGATTTTGTATTTTATAGTATGTAAATTATACCTCCTTAATAAAAAAAAATATGTACTGTTTTTTCACTTTTTTATTAGGTTACAAAAAGATAACATTTTTAGACAGTATTTCTACAAATACTGACTGGTGGGCTACTGGCCCATACGGGCGCTTTACATGACGCCATACAAAACGGTAAGCTATTCACTTTTCACACCTCACCGGTGACAAGTGTGTAACTGACAAACATTACGGACTCGAGCTTCAGCCCTCAAGATTTCAATTCATTCGACGTCTGCGTTCAAACGTTGCGTTTACGCGTATAAGCTGCGTTCATACGCAGCTCGTATTCAGGCTTGACTTAACCGATGATTCTAACTGCTGGTTAAATACTGGTAAACGGTACCAGGCCGTGGTGGCCCCGGCTAAAGAATAGGCCTCTCCATATCTAACTATCCGCGGATGTCGTAAGAGGCGACTAAGGGAAAAAATCTAGGGGATGGGCAGCAGCGTCCCTCATTTTAACAACGATAGCTCTAACTGCGCTCGCCAACCCGCATGCCCGGCGTGGTGAGTATGGGCAAATCCCCCCATATGATAGGAATTCGCTCTGTCTGTGGGGGAGGCCATGTTCAGCAGAGGACGTCGTACGGCTGAAGTTATGATTATGATGATGAACGTTACCCTAAATAGTAGCTTTGATTTGTCACTGATAAAAATAACAAATTAGTATGTTATTGTTCGGCCATGTATTATTTTTATTAATCGCTTTAAGGCACGCGACGGTAATGAGTGGGTACATAATCAAGTATTTTATTTTTCAAGCACTTATAATTAGGTGTCATAACTTTTGTGCAGCCAATCCAGCTAAGTGAGCGTTTACAAACTATTATTAATAGAAACTTTTTATTACTTTTAAAAACTATATATATAATTGTAATACAACTATGTAAGTACCTATAAGTTTATTTTTTCAAACATTTCGCGATCAGTATACCTTCATAGCTCCTTTTTATGTTATTCGGAGGCAAACAGGCTTACGGCCCTTCTGATGGTAAGTGGTTACCGTCGCCTATTGACATCAGCAAACCTAGAGCATCCAATAAAGAGCTCTGGCAACCTTACTCACCGCAGAAACACAACACTATTTGAAACAAATAATGTTATTTGGCTGCGATCTTCTGTAAGGCGGAGGTACCTCCCGGGCGGGCTGCTCCAATTTAGAGCGAGAAAGTAAAATGTAAATTCAGAGCGTTTTGGAGGAGGTAGGGCACAGCGAGATCGCAGTGCCCTACCTCCTCCAAAACTCTTCCTTCTTAAAATCAAACGGGTGTTTATCGCGTACCTTTTTTTCGTAATGTCAACGCGGATATTTCAGAAGAACAACATTTGGTAAACAAGCCTTTTTAAAAGCTAACTTCGGGACCACCTCGGGCGTTTAGCCGGTGTTTGTATTACTTTTTTCGTCACCTCCATTATTTTTATATTTTAACGACCCCTTGGCTGATTTAACTTATATTCTTACCAGCAAATATTGAAAGGATAACTTGTTGACCTACTATATTCCATGAAAATAGGATTGACAGCTCGAAAGTTATGCTCTAACAAAAATACATACACCGCCAATTCGTCCAAGTTGTTTGAGAGATCTTCGCTAACTTCACTCGCTCGATTAATTAGTGTGATATGATGTAAATCATTCCATACATACCGGCAACGCAAATTTATCCAAGTCGTTTGAGATATCACTCGCTTAGCACGTTCGTTTTTAGTATGATATGATAAATGAGTCCAAACATTATATTAAGTTATAAATAAAAAATAAAAAGCCTTTTATTTCTTGCTATTTGGTACAATAAATGAACTAATACAAAATAACTAACTAAATATATAATAACTAACTAATTTAAATTTTTAACAGAAAAAATATATGAACAAAAAAAAACTTTGAATAAACTTAGTATCTTATAAATAATAATAATGTTTTTATTTTTTAGTTCTAGGTAGGTATATACAAATGTTAATATGTATATTAAGTAATATTAAGTCCTAAATACACCTTTTGACTGGCCTCATAGCTCAGTTAGTAGTAACTCTTTAACTTTATTTATTTTTAGATTCAGAAAACTGGGGTCGGCGCAAAAAGGTCTCTCGAAATTATTTATTACCCAGTGTTTCTCAACCAACAAACAAGCCCTCACAAAAGATTCATAAAAAGTTATAAATGACCAACATCGTTATACGGGGTTAACTTCCCAGATGCCGTTGAAAGGCGCCTTTTCATCCGTTATACTCTAATTAAAAATGTTAATACCTACCTACTAATACTAATACTGACTGTTTTCTTCAAGATGTATTACATCAATGCACTGTTGTTAGAGTTAATACGCACTTATTTTTTTTCAAAAAGAAATACATTTGTGCATGACCTGGTTTCAAACCTACGAATGTCTAGGTACCGCCCACTAGGCTCTCTAGGACCTACTAGGCCCAACACGGCACGGCTTCTATTTGTGTGACTTTATTACTAACTCGTATCTCGTATTAAAAGCATCTTTTGGAAAAACATATCAAGAGTGAGCTTAAAATAGCTTCTCGACCCTTTTCATCTAAAATGCGAGCATTAACTGAAAAAATGGTTGTGAAAATTGAAAACCGAGCACTAATCCCCAGTTTTTCAGGTCGGCCAGATCCTTTAGTTTCATATATAAGTAATAGTTCGTCCCGAACTGAGGGCTCGCGATTTCTGGTAAAAGTTTCCAATCTTACTTGAACTACGAATTCATTAAAACTTTACCAAATGGAAGTTCACGTTATATTGGTTTTTTAATGGTTACTATTTTCGAAGTTTATCAAAAAACATACCTATAGCCTAGAATTAAGAAGAAAAATTAGTGACTGGTTATGAATTAGAGGGTAAAAGTGCACATACCATGTTATTTAGGGAACGTAAGTACTCATGCCCGGCTGAAGAATAGGCCCCACATGATAAGGAATTTGCTCTGTCTGTGGGGGAGGTCATGTTCAGCGGTGGACGTCGTACGGCTGAAATGATGAAGTACTCACGACTTTGAATTTTTTTTGTAAAATGTGAAGGGAGTATCTAGTTTAGAAATGAAAGGGTCCTTCTATGGTGGTTCATAAAAAGTCTTAGTCCCTATTTTATAGATACCAACAAAATACACCTAACAAAATGTTCAGTTTTACTCATCATAAAAAGCTCAGTTTCCGTCGCATCGATATAACTTCAAACCTTTTCCCTAAATCACATCGACATACTCTAAAGCTGTACTCGATTTATGATAAAACTATCAAGTAAGCTGTGGCTGGATATTGTGAAGCGACAATATATTTCAGAGCCGTAATAAAGGACCCTTTACTGGGACGGTAGAGTAGAACATTAAATTATTAAGGGTAGCACAGTTTGTAAACAAAACACACGTAAATTTAATTTTTAAATGTGATTAGTTCCTAAAAAAAACCTTATTTTACTGCACCTAAGAATAATCCTGTGCCATCATAAATTAATTTATAATAATTCTTACTTCTTCCTAATAAGTTAACTTTTAGGAGCTTGCGATATCTTTTAGCTACATCGCACACAACATATCAAACTCAAATTTGACTTAGTTCAGTAGCCCTAAGACTCATTTTAAAACGAATTTTATGTAACATATCAAGGGCTTATCGCATTCCGTTTGAACACGGCTTCATCCTTGTGAATATTTAGAGCCTTAGTCTATCTGCTCATTTCAGCAACTATAAGCGCACACACAAAGTAATAAAACTTTAACTTCACTGATTCTTTCACCGACGGACGGACCTTATGATCTTTTTAGGGCCACCATACCTCAACCTGGTCACTGACCAAGAAAGAATCAGTAACACAACAAGTAAGCAACTAAGCCATAAAATATTCCCAGCGTTGCGTTTGTTTAGGAGGACACAGATCCCCTTAAATCGATACGAGTTCAAGTCGCGAAAAAGGTTCCGCAACAGCCATCTCCAACGATCGTTTTCGTTTTATGGCTAAATAATGTACATTTATATATTGAATTCTCTCCAGTGGTATTTAATGTTAAACCCTAGATTGTGTATGTTTTGAAGCTACTTTCTGTTGGCTCAACACAAAATTGTATTGGGCACCTTTTGTATCTGTGAATTGGAAAATAAACACTAGCTGGCCCGTCTCGGATTTACACGTGAAAAGTCACACCTCTTTTTACGTGATATTGGTAATGCCATTGTTATCTACTGTGAGGGACTGGATTAAGATGATCTTACTCGTCAACTTCGAAATTTTTCATAGAAAAAACTGCAAAAATCAACTATTTTGGGGTTAATACAGTTCATTGTGAAGGTTGCAAGAAGTCGGTGGATGGAAAAGGCTCAAGACTGTTCGTCGTAGAGCTCTTTGGGGGAGACCTATGTCCAGCAGTGGACTTCTACGGGCTGATGATGATGATGACAGTTCAAACTTCTTTCTTTTCATTGACAGAATAAGCCCCTTTCGGCATTGTATACATAATATTATGAATCATCTTATATAACTAAATACTTATACTAATTTATACACGCACAATTGAAATATTAGACCATCCAATAGAATTAATTACCCGAACCGAGGCCGTACATCCCACTGGCAATCGTATAGATAGATACTCACGATACAGATTTTTATCTAGTGTGGATGGTAACCGGAACCTTTATCTCCCTTCAGCAACACAAGCTAATTTTTATTGTTATAGTGTACTTTATTTGTTCAGTTTTTAGTTTTTATGTGTAACAGGTACACATAGTGTAAGTTTAAAATTGTACGTGTTGCTGCAAATAAATATTTTTCATTTTCATTTCAATTTTAGCGTGGCTATTAATGCCTATGAATGCCCTATTAACTCTTTTAAGGTACCTACTACAAAACGGAGCAAGCGAGATCGCAGTCCGGGGCGAACTATTAGTTTTAATTTGGGTTTAAAGTTAGCTGAAAATGGGCCCATTTCTTTCTCCGAAGATTAATGAGTAGCCTGCAAATTATAATTTATAATTACGTAATTTATACGAACGCGGATAGGGTCGAAAGGGGACCAATTCAAATTGGAAACGTAAGAATGAATCGCAGAACTGATACCAGACACCTGCTGAAAAAAATACGCAGTTTTAATATTTGTGGTAAGAAAGTTGCGAAGGGTGTTTGTATGTTTGTGGTCCAATCACGCCATAAAAGCTAAACAGATTTCTAAAAAAATTGGAATAGATACAGTTTTTTACCTAGAATAGATTGGCTATTTTTTATCTAGGTACCTCGTGAAAAAACCCGCGGACAGAAGCTATTTAAAATATATGTAATACTTAGTGGATAAAAGCGTACTTTCGACCATAATTTTTACATTGTATAGTTCGTTACTTTTTGTAATTTGTAGTAGCCTTTAAGCCACTACAATTTTTTAAATTTAATATGTGAATTTTGTACATTCTATTAGAGATAGGTCGTACTTGCTATTTCGCGTACCAGCTCCATAACGTATCGTATCTTACGTGGACTAGGTTCAGGTCCTAAATACTTGATACTATTACTTAGACCGCGCGAGTCCAAAAGTTATTCCTTGGAGTAAGGTTTTCCTCCTTTTTAAGCCTTATGGTGAGATTTCTTTGCCTGTCAGTTTGTCCGCACTTGTGGTTCTTCAGGAGTTGAGCTTACTCACACTTGGATTTTTTTTCTCTGGGTTCACACATGGTATTAGAGATATAATATAAACCTTAAGCCGTAGATCAGCTTTTATCGGCGGAGAACCTGCTTTTAGAGTAACAAGGAAAGGTACTATCGATTTCAACTTTCTTTGGTTTTATTGATTGGTTCGTTAGTCCTCGGCGACGGTCTAATTGCTATGTTCTTGCCTTTCAGATAGGAATATAATATTTTCGACCAACCGCAAGGCTCTGCCTGCTAAGAAACGTCTACCGTCTTTTGACGAGCGTAATTCTGTTGAAACGCGGCTATTTCAATGACCATCCATGGTCCAAACGGTGCGTAGCGGCTTCTTAGTCTACCATGACCCATTATTGTGTTATTCAGCTATGATAGTTGATGACAGTTGCGCCCTAGGACAAGTTTAGTATAGTCATTTTCACGAAAGAGGTTCCACGGTATTTAGCGGAACTAAATTGTTACTATTATACTAGTTACTATCTATGGTGTCATTCTACCAAAAATTACATAGAATAAAAATATCAGATATTGTTGCGTGCTTACGGGTTGTTAAGCTCAGTCTGCAAAAGTATTGCTTGGAACTGTTACGTACTTGTACCTACTATTTACCTAAAGTACCGGTGTATTAGTGATGAATGGGTTTCTTATAATATAGATGCCACGATATAAGTATCGTGGCATTATAATAACCACCCGCTCTACGAGATCCTCTCTTCCCCATACGTGCAAGTTGTGGAATGAGCTTCCTTCCGAGGTTTTACCACTAGCCTACACCATGAAGGGCTTCAAGAAAAATACAAAAGATTTCTCCAGGGTAGGCAATTAATCGGCTACTTTTTTATTTTTAAATTATTAATTAACGTGCTAGAAGATGTACATGAAGAGTGTTCATGTCTCTCCTTCATCTTAAAAGCTATAGAGTTTGAACTGATTTGACCCCAAAGCAGCAGTTAGTAGTAGCTCGGCCTTCTGCGCTAGAGGTCGCGGGTTCGATTCCCGCACTGGATAAACATTTGTGACTAACACAGATGTTTGTTCTGTGTCTGGGTGTTAAATATATATCCATTATGTATATCAGTCTCTGGTACCCATAGTACAGGCTATGCCTAGTTTGGGATCAGTTGACCGTGTGTGATATTATGTCCGGAATATTTATTATTAACCATTAAAAAAAAATAGAATTTCCTAAAGTCATAGAACTAACTTTATTGCCGATTGGGAGTAGAATCAGCCCCCTTGGGGGATAGTGCTGCTTGTTTGTCGTGTTACTGATTATTTATTGGTAATCCTATATTAGGTCAGTGACCAGGTTCAGGTATGGTCGCCCTGAAAAGGGCATATATTATTATTATTAACTCATTTATTTCAGATGAAACATCCATATTACAAAACATGTGAAGATTAATTAAATTACATGCACACAATAGAATCCACGGAATAAAATAAAAATAATTAAAGTTAACATTTAATATAATGAAATATAAAAATTTTAATTATCAATAAACGAACATACCTACTACCTGTTTAAACGGACTCAGACCCCATTAGAATTTTTATCCATTTGTTTTGGATGGGACAGTCCAGACGTGAAATAATCATCTGCAGGATGCTATTGCCACTACCCCGCGTACGCTGGAAGAGGGAGGCGACTTTTTTACGAATGATCGCGTGAAAGCCATCCGTTCGCGCCTCCACGAACATACCAGATACGCTACAAAAGCGAGGCAGTCGCATCAGCATCCTAAAGATGTTATTATACTGGACGCGTGGAGCGCTAGCTGCCCAACGGGTGCAGTCAAGCCAGAGGCTACTCGAGTAGAAGGACTGGCAGTAAGCCTTAAATAGAGTGATTTTCACTTCTCTCGAGCAGCGTGCGAACCTACGAGCAATCATGTTTCCCCGGACGGCCAGCTCTCTACGCTCCCTTTCAACATCTGCGTCATCGGATAAAGAATCGGTCACAATGTGTCCAAGGTATTTGAACCTATCTACTACCTTCAGAGCCGCACCGTTGAGTGTTATAGGCGGAACATGAGCCGGCTTTACATTTCCACTTTTAAATACAAGCACTTCGCTTTTCTTAGCGTTGTATGTCAGACCGCATAATCCTCACAAATATTCATAAGTTTATGAATAGAGCCCACTGATGGACCCATATAACCGTCGGCGAAAGAATCAGTGTAGTAAAAGGATTAAAGTGCGCCTCTTAGAGGCTCCTTTCGTGCAAAATCTACCTCACCAACACACAGACTTATTTTGATTTTACATAATCTCTGGTCATTTTGAGGAAATGAGCCATTACTTGAGAGAGATGATTATAGATACGAGTCTGATTGTTAAAGACTATTAATCCTATATCCGAAAAAAATACATGCCGACGTAAACAAAACTATAAATACAAAACCTACTGGCATCAATCCAAGAAGGTCCTACTCTTCGTTATGAAATATTCATAAAACATCAAGTATACAAGACTATTGTGATTCTACTTTGAAAGGACAAAGAAAACGACCGTGATTGAGATTCAGAAATGTCGTCTTCAAAATCACAATGCTTCATATTTCGTCAAATGAGTTTTTCTGAAGAGCTATGTTGATTGGAGAGTAAAGACCAAATATCTTTAACTTAAAGGGCAACTTTAATTATTAATATATTCCTGCCCTTATCCCATATTATTTGGAGTTGTCATAACATCGTGGTAACTTTTGCTCCGCAGAGGCAGTTAGACTTTGGAATAAACTACCATCACTACATCATCATCATCATTTCAGCCGTACGACGTCCACTGCTGAACATGGCCTCCCCCACAGACAGAGCCAATTCCTTATCATGTGGGGGGATTTGCCCATACTCACCACGCTGGGCATGCGGGTTGGCGAGCGCAGTTAGAGCTATCGTTGTTAAAATGAGGGACGCTGCTGCCCATCCCCTACATATCATCACATCACTACATATATTATTATAATTACTCCTCCCGCCGCGTCATCTGTCTGTCTGACCGCGAAAAACTCAAAAACCACTGAACGGATTTTCATACTCCTCTCAGGGGCGCACTTTACATTTCACTACACTGATTCTTTCACCGACGGTCATAGGCCTTTTTCAGGGCCACCATACCTCAACCTGGTTACTGACCTAATGCAGGATGACCAAGAATGAATCAACGACTATGAAAACCAGGGTCTATAGTCGGCCTTATCCACAGGAAAATTATTTACTGTTGCAAAAATCTCCGATCTGCCTGGAGGTGGATAAAGGTAGGAGGAGGTAGGGCACAGCGAGATTTTCTCGTTCTGAATTTAAGCAGCCCGCCTGGGGAGGTACCTCTGCCTTACAGAAGATCGCAGCCAAATAACATTATTTGTTTCAAATAGTGTTGTGTCCTGCGGTGAGTAAGGTTGCCAGAGCTCTTTAGGGGGGAGGGGGTTCGGGGTCGATTGCAAGCGCTCATAGGCTACGGTAACCGCTTACCAACAGGTGGGCCGTATGCCTGTTTGCCACCTCAGAAGTACAAAAAAAAAACGCTATGCTGCACACTACCACATACTTAAGTAGGTGCCTTATGGAAGAATACCAAACGAACTTCCTCTGCGAGTTTTCTCCTCAACTGGGAAAGTTCATTAATTACGTCAACGCGGGACGTCTCAGCTTAATTAATCTTTTAATCTCGATCGAAGAGGATTATGTATTTTAAATCGTAAGTTTTATAACAATCATAAAAAATGGTGGTCAACTGAAAGTTTCAACCATGATGTCTTATTGCCATTCAAATGCGAGCGTGTCAGCACTATTTTCATCATAATCATCATCAGCCTGTAGAAGTCCTCTGCCGGACATAGGCCGCCCCCAAAGAGTTCCACGACGAACGGTCTTAAGACTTCTCTCACAATGTCGTCGGTCTTTAGGGTGCCTTCCAACACTGCGTCGCCCGGTTCGTAGTCGCCATTCGAGAACCAACGATAGTTGGTTCTGCGAGCTATATGGCCTGCCCACTGTCTGCCTAGCTGTCAACTTACATCACCGCCTAAACAAAATCGCAAAGTTGGCAGGGGCATGTTTTTGTTTTCTTGCTCCTACTCAACCGTCGCTACAACAACGTCCATACTCTTAATGAGCGTAAATTAAATAAAGAGGTTTAATTTTAAATAAATAACCCCGCCATTATTACTTAAGAGTAACAAAATGTAAAAATACAAAGAATTTCAAACGTGAAAGAATCGTACCCGTTGTTACAGCTGCAAACAAATTTCGAGCTTGAAGTTTGAGTATTAAGGCTTAATATCGCGACATTTGTTTTAGTAGAAGTTTTCGCAATATAGATGGGAGGTAATGGCAGTGAGCCAACAATAACGGGTCTACCATGCCTATTCAAAGCTACGCCTCGACATATTGAAATAATTTCATAGTTCCCTTACAAAATATTTGGATGTTAAAACAGTTAATTAGGCTGCCAGATGTACGGCAAAACGTTACCCTTATAGGATCACTGTCTGAATCAACTTGTATACTTAGACTGTGCCTAATTATATAATAAGGAATCATTAAGTATAATTGATAGGTAGGTCTATCAAACTCATTTACGCAGTTCTCTTATCGAAAAAACTCAAATAGATAAAGCCCACACGAACCCTTTCCAACACAATCATATTAAAAGTACCAAATCAAAGTGCAGTGCCGCTTAATACCAATCAAATATATGAATAAAGTCACAGTACAAATCAATAGAGTTCCTCTTTACTAACTCTAAAGCCGTTATCAAACAGCGTGCAAGATGTCATCAAAATTTATTTTAAAATGATCCTTCTTAAAATGGTCTTCTGAAAAAGTTAATTTTGAGTTTGACTTGCGATTTCGTTGTGCACATTAATGTCAATCTCAGAATTAACTTTGTTCAGTAGAGGTAAGCATACTTTTGAAACGAATTTTGTATGAAATATCAAGGACATATCGCATGCCATTTAAACACAGGTTCACTCCTTCTTCATAATCACTCACCAAGTTTATTGGTCCGATGAAAGTATGGCCACCTCTTTCTTTTATTTATTTAATTTTGATTTTTTTGTTTACTGCATAAAAGGACAGGGTGAGAGTTATCGAGCCGCTCAAGTTAGTGAAGCGGCAATAAAAAATATAGCTTATTAAATACGTTTAACACACATAAATGGTCCAGATAATAACTTTAAATCATTTTATTTTAGGAAAATGTAACATTATTTTAAATGGAAATTTTGCGGCTTTTGCCGTCCAAAACAATAATACCACGAAACGCAAAGGATTACGTCGACACAGTATTAAAAGGCGAACTTAAACCATTAGGTGTATTTTATTCGGTGAGTAATTATTTTGCTAAAAGTTTTTTCAACCCTATTGCATACAGTTTGAAAGTTCATTGCCACATAAACAATGTGATTGATAATATTATGTATGCCATCCCGAGAGGGACTTATTCCATCAAAGTAAATAAAGAATATAAGCGAAATAATATGCATAAAGGCATGCAGTTTTTTAAATTAACTGTTTTTGGTCTTTTTATCAACTTAATAACTAATTATAAATCACCTTGTATACAAACTGTTGCTCTAAATGGAAGTGTGGAACTGAATTTTGACCCAAAATTTATCATCATCATAACACATCACAACATCTTCACTATTTATCAACATCTTGTTAGACGCTATTTGGTTACTACCATATACACATATTTTCTTCTTGCATTATCATCTGTGATTCATTACCTCATCATCATGTCAGACGGACGTTACCTCTCTATCATGCTTTACAATCAAGATTACAGCCAGCTTGCCCAAAAACCTGCCACCAAGCGGCAATGCATGTATTGCTGTGTTTCGGATCGAAGGTTGAGGTCGCCAGTAAAATTACAGACACGTCAAACTTATCAAAGTTACCAACTCACGCCTCAGGGTGAACGCAATGCTACCACCACCAATAATACTACTTAGGCTGAATTCTAGTTAGTTTTACAACTGTATTGTGCAGTGGTTAGCAGGTTGAAGTGGCAGTGGGCCGGCCATATAGCTCGCAGAACCGACAACCGTTGGGGAACAAAGGTTCTCGAGTGGCGACCACGAACCGGACGACGCAGTGTTGGAAGGCCCCCCACCCGATGGACCGACGACATTGTTAAGGTTGCGGGAAGTCGGTGGATGGAAAAGGCTCAAGACCGTTCGTCATGGAACTCTTTGGGGGAGGCCTATGTTCAGCAGTGGACTTCATCAGGCTGATGATGATGATGATGATGATTGTGCAGTGGTTACCGTTTACCAACAGGTGGGATATCTGGCAATCCGTTACTTTATAAAAACATCATCAAACTCATCCAATACAATTAAATTCTTTTGAATGAATGATTTGGTATTGCTAGCTATTGTGCTATATATGCAATTACATTCGGGTCGGTTCATATCTACAAACTGGGCATAAAATGCTAAGTAAATTAAAATCTGTATAATTAATTTGAGCTATATGAAACAGACATTGGCGCGCGTTGTGCCGGCATGATTTATGCTAGGAACGCGATGACGCAAGTACGCAGCGGCCGTGACCTTGAGGCGAAGGTCACTATCGCGCCACCCTATGACGAAACGCACAGAAACGGGCAAAAACACCATTCCGGGTTTCAAGATAGATGGAGATGAAACGGTAACTGGCTTAATTTTAGGTTAAAAAAGTGGATTAAGTCATGTATCTTCAGTCAACTCTTTGGGGAGGCCTATGTCCAGCAGTGGACTTCTACAAGCTGATAATGATGAATTGAATTTACCCTGTTTTCATGAGTTTTTTATATTATTTTCCCTTCTTCACACTCCCATCATTTTCATTGCGAGCTTTCTGAACTGTCTTTTTGAAATTTCTCACAATTTAATATTCCAGGGTTCATTTATGCCCATATAAATACGAGTGTTTATCAATATCGAAACTAACTTGTTTCGAAGGTCCAGTTTTTACCTATTCATAAGTAGTCAGGGCAGTAATTTGTAATATCAATACCGAGTAGATCCGACATTGTCTTTGTTTGAAGGGAGTGCCAGGTAGCTATAAAATATTCAGGAGGCTGTGTGTTGAATGTACTTTATATCTTGAATTTTTATCGTTTGGTATCATTCTTAACGTAAACATAGCCAGGGTTGCTTCACAAGCGGCAATCATTCCTGTACATTGTTCCTAAATAAAATCTATAGATCACGAGAATAATGAAAGACTTGAAAAAAAATACCTAATAAAGGCTGCTAGACCATTGTGTCCTGTGTTATAATCATTCCCGCAAAATAATCATTTTAAACTCATTTTCGTAGACACTTCGTAGCTTCTTCGTAGCTTCCTCGTAGCACATTCTACGGATTGATGTAGCACGTAGCGAATAGTGAGGCCGCAACATAATAGCTTTGTAAACACTGTTGATAAGATAAATACGTAAAGTTCTTTAATTTAAGGCCTCTGCCGGTTTATGTGAAGTGTTCAATCGTGGACCACTTCGCCACAACTTTGCGGGAATTAGCTCTAAGAAATAAAGGGGTAATTTTGAGACACATCATCATCATTTCAGCCGTAGCACGTCCACAGCTGAACATGGCCTCTTCCACAGGTTTCCGGAGTGCACTTCTATAATGTCGGAGGATTTGCCCATGATTTAGTTTTTTTTTTTATGTTATACGGAGGCAAACAGGCTTTCGGCCCACCTGATGCTAAGCCGTCGGTTGGTTATGGTTTCCGTCGCCTATTGACATCAGCAGCACCTGGAGCATTGCTAATGCGTTGCTTGCCGAACCCCTCCCCCCCTAAAGAGCTCTGGCAACCTTACTCACCGCAGGAACACAACACTATTTGAAACAAATAATGTTATTTAGCTGCGATCTTCTTTAAGGCGGAGGTCCCTCTCAGGCGGGCTGCTCCAATTAAGAGCGTGACATAAATAAAGGAAAAAGTCCAAAATTGAGGAATTTCGATGTTTTTACAATAACAAAGTTATATTTGCGGTCATTATGCATACAATGAACTACGTGAGCGATCGCAAAATATTATAATATTTGTCACTGTCATGACATGACACCCATGATAAAAGGCACTGTAGAGTCGGGTAGGTACTATTTCTGCAATGCACTCGATAAACGCGGTTGCATAATTTATAAAAGACCTTTTGACGTGCACAAAAACTAAGGCCGATTGGGAACTACGTAAAACATGACCTTTGCACGTAACTACTTTATTACGGTCTATATTGAGTACTTTTGTAACGCTGTAGAACATGATTCCTTCCGTGAAATTATAACTAACTAGCTTACGCCCTTGGCTTCGCTCACCTTCGTGGTAAAAACCTTATCATAAGCTATTCTAGGTAAAGAACTCTATCTATTTCAAGTTTCATCGAAATCGGTTAAGCCGTTAACGGTGTGATTGAACAATAAACATCCAAACATCGTCACAAACTTCGGCGTTGTATGTTTGTATGTACAACAAATATAGATATAGGGCCTTTAAGGTGAAGGTTTAATTATTTTATGATTTTTGAATTGTTTTTTCTCAATAACCGCAAAACGCACAGTTTTGATTTTTATGACAAAGATATCTTGAGGTTCGGGTTCCTTTCCCGCTGTGGGACAAGTGTTGGCATGATCTGCAAATATTTGTTCCGGGTTTGGGTGTTGTACCATGGTACCCGTAGTTTCTGATACCCACGACACAGGGAATCCTAGTGTGGGGAGGACTATGTGTGTCAAACACATAGTCCTCCCCACACTAGGATGCCCTGTGTCAAACACATAGTCCTCCCCTCCCCTGTTGGGTGTTATTTATTTATTTATAAGAATGAGAACGATTTTCCTACAACTAAATGCAATCAGAATTCAAGAAACCAATTTTCACAAGCACTTTTTAATAAGCGCCGTAATATACTGGAAATATCATCTGCCTGTGAATCGTAGCGTGAAAATGGGCGACATTTAACAAGGAACACGAATAAGCAATCATTTCGTTTCGATCGAAGAACATTCGTGCCAGAAATACTAACGTAATTTGCATATGTAGGAACATCCAGCCTAAATAAAACGTCATCACCATCATCAGCTTGATAAAGTCCACTGCTGAACATAGGCCTCCCCCAAAGAGTGCCAAGACGAACGGTCTTGAGCCTTCCCCATCCACCAACTTCTCGCAACCTTTACAATGTCTCGGTCCATCTGTCCTTCTAACACTGCGTATTAAAACATTTCAAGTAATATAGTTATACTATATATATACTGTTCAGCATAATTTGGTCTCCGCAGCACAGGGAATCCTAGTGTGGAGATCAAAGTTATTTCATAGCTACCTACCATACTTATAAATTAATTTAAACTCTATTTCTAAACTCTATTTTTTTTTAACTGTTTATGCTTAGGTAGGTAGGGTAGGTACCTACCTTGTACCTACCTAATTTTCTTGTTTCATTGTTCTTTTCTGTGTTTTTGTGTCAAATAAATAAATCATTCAATCAAAAAAAAAAGTATCGCCGATGTCATTGACCAATATTTGACTTTTACTATAGTAATATAAGCGTAACGCTATCGTAAATTATTCGTGTATGTGGCACAGCTGTTGAAAACTCACTTCACGCATTTTCTTTAAAAGCTTTTTTTTCAATATCGTTTTGGTTTGACTCGGAACCAAGCTCCAAAATCTTTGTTTTCCTATTATTAGTAGTAGAAGAAGTAATTACTTATTATAAAAACAATGAATTTCCCTTCGATTTGCAATAGTAATCAATCGTTCACGACGTAAAATTTACGCAGAACTCCGATATCTTTAACTTTCCGTGTACGTTTTCAAAGATCCGATACACCATATCTCTATATTACGTTATTGATACCCCGTCAAACCGCCTCTCGACCTCTTCGTCTCGCTAATAGTCGTACGTGACTCGCGAAAGAGATCTCTGGGGAAGTAATTTTTTAGGTGCCCTCTAATGACGAGCACAGCTTTGAGATACTAGCCTAGTTTCCACGCCTTTCATCAAAGATGTACCGTTAGAGTGATAAGCCTTTGAAAGAAGGTACTTCACAGGGAACGTTACATGAATACAAAAATTTAGAATCTTACCAAATAGGTTCTAGTGGGTATTTTAACAGACCTAAATCCTACGACAAGGACACAGGTCCGTCCTTTCGGTGGTGTAATTAAACTGGCAATGAACATATTTTATTTTATAAATTTCACGAATACTTAATTATTATTATTGGTAATTTTATATTTTTCAGTAACTTTTTGTCTTGCTTTTTTTAGAATTTGGAAAATAAATAAGTTAACTTAACTTTCAGAATAAGCAAGTTGAAGTGTCAGAGGGCACGTCATATAATTCGCAAGAGAATCGTTACGGAATAAAGCCTTCTGGAATGGCGATCATGAACCTGGCGACGCAGTGTTGGAAGGCACCTGATGGACCGACGACATTGTTAAAGTTGCGGTAAGTCGATTCTATAGGTTGGTGATGAACTTTAAATGTAGTTTATTCTATTCAGATCCATTTTTTTTTTCACTTTAAGGGTAACGTGCATAGTAAAACGTATTACTTACTACTAAACCAAAGACGTTTGGTACTGAAAGTTAAGTAGAATACAAAAGATATCGGTTCTCCGAAATTCTAATATTACTTGATTCAGAAGCCTTTTGTAGGATTTACAGGAAGTCAATGCTAAGCCCTTTGAATCAAAGATCAAAGTTCAATCTTACCTAAGCCAGGATATGATATTAACTGAATAATACGACTTTATTTGATTCGTCAATGATAAAATGGTATTTCTATTTGAAGATTTCACTTTAATCTGAATAATAGAAGAAGTCGATATTTTAGTCTTCAAATTAATTAAGTCTGTTTTTATTTTTGTTAATATTTATATCGAAATGTTTTTTTAATTAAAATTTGTATATCACGGCGCATTGGTGCTAACTGTAAAGCTGTGTGTATATTGTTGATAAATAAATAAAAGCAGGTAAACTAATTACTATTCATTCTGGACGCACAATGCTATGTACCTATTAATTAATATTTAATTCACGGTGTTCCATAATACTTGAAAATGGCTTATTCTACACCCAATAGGTTTGTTCTGTGACTTTTAGATTTTTTTTATTTTTCATTGAAAAAACACCTAATATTCTTTTTTTTGATAGAATAGCCCCATTCGGGGTAGAATTCTAGTTATGGAACACGTAAATTAATAAGTCTGATAAAATAAATCACAAACTAAATACTTAGACACGGTGCACGGACACGGTTAACAGACGCTTCATCGATAGTATCTTTTTTTCTATTAACTTGTTTTGTGTGAAGGATGCTACGCATGCAACGATAATAGCAAAGGAAAGTAGATGCTGGGATTTCAAACAGAAGCGCCGCAGACGTACAGTAACCGAGCTATAGCAGAGCTACGTAGACTGGCCAAAAATCAAACTTGCACTAAACAATGCGTAGGTAAGCCTACCATAAAACCAACATTAGTCCAAGTTTATGTGAGTGCAAAATCTACTGACCCATTTGGCTTTGAAATGAAACGTATCCAAACACAAAGAATGGTAATGGAAGACCCTGAATGTAGAATGCTGAGTCAACTGCTTCTTAGATGCTTTTACACTGGCAATTTTTGGAAACTGATTAGCAAACACTTTAATTAAAATGGAATTGAATCCAAAATACCATGAGAAAGTTAAAAGGCGTTTATTTCAATTAAATCACTAGGATCACTTTGAAACGTTTTAGAAACTAGGTGAAGTTACGCCTGTTCCTCGCAACCAAACCTTTAGACAAATTCCATGATTAGAGTAAATTAATATTATGTTACACTGTTGAAAATAAAAATTATAATCTACTAGTTTCCACACGCGGCTCCACTTGCGTGTTACCCGGATAAAAAGTGGCCATTTTATTTGTATTAGACTAGTGTTATAATAATGAATTAGATTAGTGTTATAATAATAATGGAAATATTATGTGGCTTACAATAAAGAGTTATCTATCTTATGTTATTATTATTTTAATGTATGTTATTCCAAGCTATTTACTACATGCATGCCAAATTTAATTTAAATCCGTGCCTTGAAAGGTTAACAAAGATCCTCACATACATTTTTACAAACTGTCCCAGTTTCAATATAAGTGGGTCTCCAGTATGATGAGTGTTTTGCCTGGTTTCCTTAACTTGCTCAAATAAATGGAGGGATTAATGGTGCGATAATAATTTCAAATCAGTTATTGCCATAAGTTGCTTATTGCGTCGAGAATGGAGCCATTTTAATCGCCCGTATAAGAACATTTTTAAATTATACGACCGTATATCGTATTGCGAAACAGAAGTCTTTCAGAGTTATCTGTACTTTTTTGGGAGTAATGAACATAATAAAAACGTGACAAAAATATTTGATGGTCCAAGAATATAGTTTGCCGAGTCTCCGTAGCATTTTTTTTAAGTTATCTGTTAAAACCTGTGGTAGAGCAATAAAGATCTTCGTACAAAGAAATAAGGACCTTTATCCACAAAAAAACAGCCGCGGTACCTTTCGCGTTGGACTTGCCCAACAATCACTTATCTTTATTGTATTTTCTGTATAAAATACACTTCCCATCAAAAAAAAATCGAGCCACCCTTGTAACATATAAAATGTTTTTATGGCAGATCTAGCGATGACTCTTTGTGTGTTCTTAGTATGAAAAGGTTCTACAGATCTGATATTGGTTGACTATTCCTAATATTCCAAGCATAACTTGAGAAGTGTATTGATTTTTTGATGTGACCTATACTTTTTTGTTAGATCCTTTTGGCGTAGTCTACCTTTGTGTACTTTTGATGTGCCGAATGTAAAGGTGACATGTGGGCGTTCAAACTGATTTCTATAACTTTCTTTCTATCACAGAGTACTTTTGTATTCTCTATATGCCCTGCCCACTGCCGCTTCAACTTGCTTATTCTGTAAGCTATGTCATCGACCTTGGTTCTCCTACGCATTTTCTCATTTCGGATTTTATCACGCAGTGAAACTTCAACCATAGCTCTCTCCATAGCCAGTTGCGCGACTTTGAGCTTGTGTATGAAGTCAATAGTTAGCGACCAAGTCTCAGTGCCATATGTCATCACTGAACTATAACTGCACATAAATAATTTGTCACTAATTACATCGACGCATTGCAGTAGTCAGCCAATAAGCCTGTTCCTAAGTGGGCCTAATAAGGATAAATTACGGCAGCAGACGAAGACTTGATGATACAAAAGGTTATGAAAGAGAATAATACATTATATGTGACGGTTAGACAATGTAGCCTGAAGGTATTTTATCCTACTAATATTATAAATGTGAAAGTTTGTGAATATGTTTGGTTGGATGTTTGTGGTTCAATCACGCTCAAACCGCCGAATGGATTTGGATGAAATTTGGCACTGATATAGATTATAGTCTGGCATAGCATATATGCTTTTGATCTCCATAGATCCTCTCCATTATGTCTTACCTATAAGTTATAGTTTCTGCTTTATTGTGTCACTGTTTGTTTACCCAAATAAATAAAACTAAAATAAAAAATATTCTCAATAATCACGTTTTAAAAGCTATAAGGAGGAATTTTGTTATTTGTGAAAGTACGATTTAAACTCATTGGTCAATAATGACTCTAGAAATAAGCTCACACTAAACCAGAAAATAGCTGCGACAGCAAGCTCGCTATTTCAGTCTGTCTGCATGTCAATGCATCCACTATTAGTAGGCTCAAAGCGGTATATAAGTACAAACGCGGTTCGCTATACAGGTAAACATAAAAGCGGTGAGTGCAGACAGTGATGTGGGTCAGTGGTTTGCAGGTGCCCAACCCTTTGATAAGTAGGTATTATCTGTATCAGCGCTAATTTAGAGCATTCTAAATTGCATCTTTTAAACGTTTTTTGCAAGGTTTCTCGTTTAGGTTTATAAGCATTTTTAACGAATATTAAATTTATTTCAAAATCGTTGAGCTATATCATACGCCCTCAAATGTCAAACTCAAAATTGACTTTCATAAGTTAGGATCATTTTGAAATTTTAAAATATTAGTTTACATAATATCTGCCGCCGTTTGAACGCGGCCCAAAACAAGGGTAGGTATTTAACCTCTCGTATGTGGGAATCCGCCATCTTGGATAATTATTTATCTTACACAAGCTTATGCGCGCGGTACTAAGGTGAAAAGCCTACTTTCTATTATAGTCAAACTTGACTCACACTATACATCATACACAAAAACGACTTAAGAGGCATTTTGAGGAGAAATATTAAAAAAAAACTTGGTTTACCTATCTAATTTAAATCTAATAATCGTCTGCATTTGCTAATTTTAACATAAAAATCAAGTCTTACTAAATCTATTAAAAGCAAGTAATACAATAAACTAAGCAATTAATTTAAAACGCAAAATAAATACAAAAGGTACAGCTAATGTTATGAAATGCGAGTTGGAATGTCCTCAGTTTCCTTGTATCACAGAGACAAAAACCACCTTCTAACTGCGAACTTAATTTCAATGAACACTTTATCCTTTATGTCGCAATGCTTGGCCATGGCTTGCTTCGGCATTACTTTCATAAATTTTCTGACATCTTTCCAAATACCTATATATTATTTATTCTGTACCTTAAGCCTATACAAAGTAAGGAACCACAATACTTTCAAACCCTTCAAGGAGTAAAAACGCATCATTTCCATTCCGAGTTCGTACAACTTTTCTATTCACCAAGCATGGCACGTCGACGTACCAGTTACGGTGACGGTATCAAGTTCAATCTAATCTCTACGTCACAAGCTTCGCACGTAGGTACACGGTATCTTCTATTATTCACGTAGTTTCTAGTTATATTGAAAATGTCGTGAAAGGGTCCGCCATATATCAATCTGTAGAGTGGTAAGCAGGTTTATCAGAAAGTAACGCGTCCATACAGTCGCGAGCGGCAGCGTAAGATAAATAAACACACAGCAATAAACCTTTAGTTTACATACTATCTTCTTATCTTAAATCCTAATGGAAATAAATATTGATTTTGCTTGAACAGGATTCAGGCTTTGAACGATTTGAGTGGAATTTTGAGGGGAATAAAAAAAAGAATCAAATTTGACAGCACTTTCTATGAAATTAATGTCAGGCGGCTGTCTGTGTGAGTAGAGTGAAAATATAATGGTTTCTTACCCTGAGTTAATCTAAAAATTGGTTGAGTAACGACTTCGAATACTTTTGCTCGGCAAACAGACGGGCGGCCACGGAGGGCGGTTTGACAGGAATATTTTCCGCGAAAAGAAATTCCGTACCACTATGGAAATAATGGAAAAGAAGCTTACTGCTATCAAACGTAAATAAGTCATATATAACTAGCTACTACATCTAGATGATTAATGCGGCATTACGTAACTCACTTCTAGGATGCTTGGGAAATGTATAGATGATTTAAAGCTTCACTTCTAGAACCAATTGTTTGAGTGATTTATCACTATTTCAAACATTAAACCACTTTATTACAGGGGAAAAACTAAAGGCCCGTTCTTATCTCCGCTAATCTTAATATCCACGTTGAAAACTCATTAAACGGAAAATGTAGGCTATAACTTTGTTATGAAACTAATAAAATGTTAGTATAGCAATAAATTCTTGCAGGTTCCTTTCAAGTCATCTTTTCTTGACCTAAATCCGGTTTGAATGGTTATCTGTGTGATAGCATGTGTAGTTCAGTGAAACGCGCTTTGGGGCCGTTCTTCCGTTTCTAATCTTAACTCCACTAGTTCTTCTTCTTGTCGTGTCACTGACTCTTTCTTGGTCATCCTGTATTAGGTCAGTGACCAGTTTGAGATAGGGTGGCTCTGAAAAGGTTAGACCTAGACCGTCGATGAAAGAATCAGTGTAGTGAAAGTACGCATCTTAGGCTCCTTTCGTGCAAATGTCACATAGCGCACATAAATTTTCTGAATAAACTCCATTGGTGCACGACAGGTTTCGAACCCACGATCTGAGCATTGAAAGGCGGGGCACTAACACCCCTCCACCAGTGCACTTCCACTGGTAAACTCGGTATATGAAGTCTGCCAACTGAAACTCCACCTTAGAATAATAAAAGTGCATGAAAAAAACTTGCGAGATGCGCAGAGTCAATTCATTTAAGTGCCTCAGTTCGTATGAATTAGTGGCCAACTCAAATGTCAGAGTTTTAGGGCAAGAACTTGCTTGCTATAGTAAAATTGTGAAGAGTCCTTTTCATGAAAGAAGTCCTTCAGGGGGGGCGTGATAGTCTTCGTGGTATGGAATTTTACGAGTGTATCTTTTTAGTTACGCCGATTTCCGCGGGAATTCTTTCATGAAAAGGACTCTAATCCTTGGATTGCTTGCTGGCAACATCACACGAAAACTTATTCAACATAACGTTTTGAATACAAATCGATTTTGTTTTGTTTTCAAAACGTTATATTGAATGAGTTTATCTCCAAAAGGAGCTGGCAATATCTCACGAAGTAAATTCATTCAAAATAACGTTTTGAAAACAGGAAAACCCGATCTCAATGAGGAAGACGGACGACAAAGATCTTTTCTAAAATAAAATTGATGGAAACTACCTGCAATCTTCTTTCCAATACAACTTTTCAAAAAATAATTTAATACAAAAAATGTTTCAACAAATTATAGAGTATATACAATTATAGGTTAGTTTTTCTTTCAAGTTTTTAAAGATGCAAATTGGAACCACCTCGGGATCATTCCCTAAACAATAGAGAACATTCACGCACCAGCACCAGCCAGCGGATTTTTGCAAAATTTCGGATTTCCCAAAGTCGTAGAACAAATTTTTATTACCAACTAGATTTAGATTAGATAGTATACATATTATGAAACACCTTGTATAATGGTACCGAACCCTAGACCTACCTATCTCAAAAAAATGCCTACCTGATGAAACCTTACTATAACAAAATGCCCTTTTTCTATATTTGTTGAGCTTTTAGGAAAGACAATCGTAGAAGGGTGCCCAAAAACTTCAGAAAAACATAAAATGAAAGTGGATTCCTTGAAAAAGTAGGCAACATAATGTTGAAATAGGCGCTCTTCTAACTTGGTTTATTATTCAGAGGGTTATGACATATTTATAGGTGGGATAACCACTGAGATATTAGGATCTAAGGACGACTTTGGACCCACAAGTTTGTAGAGTCTCGGCAGGTGCCTTATTGATGTGTGTGTAAGGGTGAGCCTGAGCATACACTGA
Organism: Anticlea derivata; assembly: GCA_947579855.1. Lineage (NCBI taxonomy): Eukaryota > Metazoa > Arthropoda > Insecta > Lepidoptera > Geometridae > Anticlea > Anticlea derivata. The sequence goes on along the minus strand of OX388271.1, from coordinate 7,638,941 downwards.
TGATTCTAGCAGATTTCAGCACAGCCAGCCCAGGCAGGCTGGCTGTGAGGTACCTCCGCCTTACAGATGATCGCAGCCAAATAAAATTATTTGTTTCAAATATTTTTGTGTTCCTGCGGTGAGTAAGGTTGTTAGATGGGTTTGTGGTTGGCAACGCGTGCGTGATGCTTCTTGTATTGCAAGCGTTCATGCGCTACGGTAACCACTTGCCAACTGGTGTGCAGTTCGATTGTTTGCCACCTTAGTTGCATAAAAAAGTAGGTAAAAAATAAATAAGTATATGAATATTCCAGTCAATCAGATACTTGAAGAAGTCTAAGGGGAGTAGTCATATGTCCGAAAATGTAAGTAATTGCTGTCATGTTTCAGTAAGAATACTTACTGGTTTCCTTACATTGTTTTCCTTCACCGTATTAAACAGGTGTTAATGCGCACATCATCTTTCAAATAGAACTCATTGGTGCACGACCAGCATATTTTGTAAGCGAAATGGTAATGAAGTTCGCAAATATGAGTAAGATTTTATCAATTACAGCGACAATAAAAAAAATAATAATAATAAGTAGTTTTTCAAACATGCAAAGGAAGAAGCTAAGTTCTTGAAGTTTACCTTTGTCAAGTTTGGAACGTTTTCAATGTTGCCAACATTTTAAAATTATCCTTTAAGTTAACAACATCATTGCCATTACGTTTACACAATTGCACCACTGGTTCAAACTCAAGATCTTCGAGTCGGGAAACCTCGGGTAGACCAACATGGCGTCTGACTACTATACTATAGGTACTGTCTATTCTTCTTATTAATAGGCTGCAAATATATGCTTACAACCTGAGAAGAGTCGGCCAATGGTGGGAGACGCTACTTGTGTTGATACACTAGCACGTCCACAACCTCCATATACATGAGAAAAACAACTATGCAAGTCTCTACAGGGCTTAAATATTTGAGCTTTGAGGGACTTAATCCTGGGTTCGTATGTGTGAGGCCTTCCGAGTATTCAAAATTATATCAGGGCATCCAAGCGATGCGTTACCCAACAGATGGCTCCTATTGGTTTAAACTTTAACTGGATAGCAATGCTGATCCTTTGAACTTTAAAGGGCCAGCATTGCTATCCAGCGTGGATGGCAATTGCGACACCGTCTTGGAGGCTCATCCGACTAGTAATTGATCTAGATCAGTAACGCTATTTATAGATCGTTTGCAACAGTCTTTAGTAAGCTCAACTGTTTGTTGTGTTTTTGTAGTTATATTATTAAATATTTTTAATTTAATTTCTGTAATCTTGTACACTAAGATCTCGCGATGTCTGGTAACATTTGGTGCTTCGATAATTGAGGCATAATTAAGATAAACTTTGAAAATCGCATATTGTAACTAATATCCAATGTTACCTGAACTACGAACTCATTGAAACATTTCTAAATGGGAGCTCACTTCATATTCGGTTATTTAACGTTACTATTTTAGTTGTATGTCAAACTTTATAACCTAGAATATAAATAAAAATCGTTTTGGAATGTATAAACAAAGTCCGTTAATATGACTCCCCACTTCATGTATTGGTATTACTTTTTTTTTAAACAAAATTTGACCCCTATATCATAGCAACCCCTCGGCTGATGTAACTCATATTCTTACCACCAAATGTTAATAGAACTTCCTGTCGGTTCATTTGGTCGCTTCGCTCACTCGATCAATAAAGCTATCAACAACCGTATCAAAATAATATTAACGATTTATAACTTCAGTACCCGCTCCATCATGCTATCTTTATTATCGTCAATGTCCTAGATAGGACAATCAATAATAAAGTTATTTTGTACGCATTATATGATGAATTACTTAGTAGGCGCTTTTATCTACAGAAAACTACGGTAAAAGAGAGTGGAACTACAAATAAGTAAATTTTAGTAAATCCTCCTGAAAAAGGTTAAATATTCACGTGACTTAGTACGTGTCTGAAAGCAGCATGGGTCGCCAATCCAACCTTTGTCACTTTATTGCGTGTGACTCGCCGGAACTCACGCACGCCCAACGCCAAACAAACTCGAGTAAATAAGTAACATTTAACTGAGAAATCACTACTTATAACTACTAGATATGGGGAGGTGGATAACACTGTAATTGACTATTATTCTCTGAACTTACTCAACAGGATTGTGCTCTCTACCGAGCTGTTTAATCATGCTGTCAACCGAGATAAATGGAAGCTATACTGGCTACACAATAGGCTCCAACCTTCTGGCTTTGTTTCAACGACATAACTTACGCTATAAAGCGTCTCCAACCTGACCACAAATACCTGAGCACATTCAATAGGCGTCCATAACGACCACAAATTCATAACCTTACGGGATTTTCGCACAAAGGACACTAGTAACACACCTGTGACGCTGAGCAAGGACATGTTGGGACATGGGTGTGGGCTGGCCCGTCGACCCGGGGCGGTCGGCGGGGCCGGCGCGGCGCCTCACCGGCCGCCGCGGGGCGCCATAACTGCACTCGCGCGCCCGGCTGATGTCGCGGCCGGCAACCGACTGCGACTGCCGCTTCAGCCGCCCCTCACCCGTGTTGAACCCGCCACTACACCACGGCGAAAACCCGCGCGACCAACCCGAGTGCTGTCCCTATCATACGCGCGCGCGTCCCTCTCCCGCGAAAGGGAAGGAGCGAAGGTTCGGTTCGGTAGCGCGGACGATGGCTCGAGCCATCTCGCGCCTGCGCGCTGACCAGTTCTGACATCACCGTTGCCCGGATTATTTTCGCCCGGCGAGGTAAATACCCTCACATTGATCGGGCCCGTTTAAACTTGATGCAATTATTGCACTGCCCTAGTCCTCGCCGATGCAGTTTTAATGGACACCAAGAAACTATCACTTAGAACCGGCTCACGTTTTTAGACCATAAAATAATCTGTTAGCCGATGCTTCCTTGCGATCTTAAATAAAGTTGAACTTTTGAATCAAAGGTTATTACCTACATCGCAAGAACTAGGTTAGACACATTAATAGCGTCTACGAAGTTGGTACCTTTATGAGATAAAGGTTAAAACATCACTCAACTTTCTATCGTTATTCGAACAAAATGAGTACGAAAGCATTAGTGTAGGTAGCGCAATAGTGATTCGTATTTAGGCGGAATTGGGAGTGCACGCGAAGGCGTAATTTATTCCAACAGTCCCACGCTACGGCGTAGCGCTACGAGCCGTAGGCCTCTGCTACGTGCTTACTGCTGCATATAAAACGAAACGAGGAAAATTTACCTAAATAACTTGCTCTGAAAATAGTTCAAAATTCGTAAATATCAATGAGAGAAGGAATTAATAATGTTTATGTTATAGTTCTTTATACGGTGTCCCTGCGACAAAGTTGCGCAATTCCTAGAGTGAAAAATGTTTTATGAAAGAATGAATTCTCAAGAAAACAAAGAAGTGTGTGTACATCATTATTTTGTAATAAAATGAACTGCGTAGCGGAAAATTACTGAGCGATTGTAATTTCGTAGCATGGCGCTACGTCGTAGCGGACTTTTATGTTCGTTGCAATGCAATTTTTAATACGTCTGTTGTTCGGAAACGACTGATTTTCCGGTTTTTGACATGCTGTTCCTACGTTTTTATTCATCATCATTATCATCAGCTCGACGGAGTCCACTGCTGAACATACGCCTCTCGTAAACGCGGCACGAGCGATGCGGAGCAACAAGCACAAGGATCGCCTTGTAGTACCTACACACAAGCTCGCAAAGTCTGAAAGGTCCGTCTTTATAATAGGACCCTCCGTCTATAACAGACTACCTGACGCTATACGTAATGCACCTTCCACCGGCGCGTTCAAAGTCCGCTTAAAAAAGTGGCTGTTAGAACAGTCGTTCTACGACTTTAACGAAATGTTAAACTTATCTGAATTCTAATAGGTATGTTGTATAAATAACATAACACGACTTGTAACTATGGAGTTACCAATAAATGATTTGTATTTTGTATTTGTAAAGAGTGCCACGACGTCTTGAGCCTTCCCCATCCACCAACTTCCCGCAACCTTTAAAAGTCGTCGGTCCATCGGGTGGAGGATCATTCAATACTGCGTCGTCCGGTTCGTTTTTTATTACATAAACTTTTTTTATTAATTGCGTTTTAATTCAAAGAAAGCTCATCCCACACAAATCCTATTCTACGTTTAGTGTAACTCAGTCACGCCGTAACGGCTAAACTTAGGATTTTTTCATTTTTTTTTCATTTATTCATTCATCATAACAATTTTTACATCGTGTCTGAAATATAAACTTACTTCTAAAGATATACAAGCATGCACAATACAAAAACACACACACTAATGAAGACGTTCACATTACATTTAATTTTCTCATTTTAAAGTCGTCCACTGTATAAAAGCACCCTTCCAGATTGATGACTAGGCTAGCACTTTCTATGTGCTTTTTATTTAAGTATCATGCGAACGAAGTCACTTGCGAAAGTTACCTTTTAGAAAGTAGAGCACTTGGTCCTCGCAGACTCGAAGTTCGGAGAACCGAAAATAAACGACTTTGATTAATATCAAGACATTTCTCATGAAAAGTAAATTACTTGCCTACTTGTTTTTCCTCTTATAGTACCGGCCAGTAACTAATGCCCTTCTGACAGATACGCTTCTTTTGATTTGAAAGTCGGTTGAATTTTTGTGACCCACAAACAAATACAGACAACAATGTCAATGCAATGATATACTAGGTATTCAAAATACTTTTTAATTACTAATTGGCTAGTGTTTTTAATAATATCTGTAAGATATTTTTTATGAACAAAGAAACATTAAACACACAGTTGCAGACATAGTCCTGATGCTATATACCTGTACACCTGTGTCCTGGGTATCAGGAACTAAGAGCATCATGGCACCGCAACACACAAACCCGGAACAAATATTTATATATAATAAATAAGTTTACCCTTCTCATTACTTTTATACCTATTTACACTCACTTGCTCTTTTACCCAGCTGACATAATTTTTTATCAGACCTATGTGTTTTTTTTTTTGTTTTTTTTTATACTTGTTTAGTTTAGAGATCAGATCTACTAACTATCTTATTGTATTCTAACGGGGGAGCCTATACTTTAGGTTATCCTAGTGTGGAGTTTAGATATCTAAACTCCACACTAGGATAACCTAACCTAGGATACCTATCCCTTGATTTGTATAATTATTGATGTTTAACATAATTTGCTCATTACAAACGAGGCAGTAAGGTAGGTGCCTATGTAGTTTTGACACCCACAACACAGGGGTTCCCTAGTGTGGGGTTAAAGCTATTTTCGTACCAGTGTTGCCAGCCGGGTCTTGTCAATGTTACCGGAAATACATAAATAAAAAAGTAACCTTTTAGTGTGAAAAATAGCCTCTTTTAGTTTTTCCTTTATGGAGTTAGATTTAAAATTGTCAGACTTGTTTTTTAGGAGTTGCACTCACTGACTTACGGACGAAGTTTTGCGTTAGCCAATATTACGTTCCGTTTCATGCTATTTTCATTGAAAATGAAATCACACAAAAGTAACCTTTCGAGTAATAGTGTAACCTAGAGGTAACCTGAAGGGGTCAAAAATCACCTAAAAGGTTACAAAAGTAACCTTCTGGCAACGCTGGTTCGTACTTACCTTTGCCTACAAATAACTGCAATAAACCAAGACTTAACTGTGTTAAATCCTACCTACCTACTAAGAAATTTTGTACAAAATTGTGTTTCAATAAACGTTATTATGATTATGATTTGCAGATCATGCTAACATTTGTCCCGCCGCGGGATCGTACCCGCACCTCTTGCGTCTCAGCCAGCCACTCACCCGCTACGCCGAGATCGAGCCTGATAGGAGTGCAACTTTCTGTTACCCACGACACAGGTAATCCTAGTGTGGGGTCAGGACTATGTTTGTGACTGTTGGGTGTTACCTATAAACTATCAATAAGAACGTCTTACTGTACTATAAACATCGGAACAGCGACGCCCGACGCGAAGATTGATAAGTTTTCAGGGAATCTTCATTTATCAATATCAGCTCAGTCCGTCTGATCATAAATAAAGAAGGAATAGATGGTCAGTGCGTTTTACTGTTTAAGAACCCTGCGTTACTCATGCCCTTAGTTAAATGGCTAATTAATGTCTTGTCTACGGTAGCTTACTCTTAGCAATATACAGTTCATAAGATTACAAAAACTAAAAACCGACTTCAATTTCCTGAATATTTACAAGATTACTAACAACCTCTTTTTTTTGTTATCAACCTCTATGCGTTTTGCTTACCTACTGAGGTTAACAATGGCCACCTACACTTTCGAATAAAAACAAAATTAAGTATGACATCCAATCAACATCAATAAAAACTCTTACGGTACTAACTGACTGCTGACAATCAAACGTAGTGGTTTTATTCTCTTTGAAAATCAACGCAAAGCCTAACCAAAATCCCAAGAGTATGAAATTTGCAGGGTAGCTTCCTGTTGTAACGTATGGAAACAATAAGAAAGGAATTCCCGACACACAACCCTTAAGTTTAAAGCTTATGTAAAAATTGCAGCAACCGAACGAAGTCGCGGGAATTACCAAACCATACAACAGTCAACAAATACAAAAATTGGCATGTCGTGATTTCAAGAGATGATGACGTTTTTTAAGTTTTACGGGACAAGTTGCAATCCCTCAGGAATTAATAAGACCACCCCGGGATCATACTCTATACACCAGCGAAAGAATCATCAAAATCGGGTTACTATTGGCGGAGATATCGAGTAAAATACCTACACACACAAAAAAAAACAGCCGACTTGAGCACCTCCTCCTTTTGGAATTCGGTTAAAAATGGCTTTGTTTGTTTCTGTTTTAAATATCGAAGATGAGCACTGGTGGAGTGGCCCTGCCTTCCGATCCACAGGTCGTGGGTACAAAACTCGGTCGCGCACCAATGGATTTTCCTTACAGAAAATTTAGGTACTAACTATATATATATAATAGTTAGTAATATATATAACTATAATAGTGCTCTCAAATGGTGAAAGAAACATCGTAAGGAAACCGGCATGTCCTAGAACCTAAAAATTCGAAGGCATGTGACATGTGCACGAATGGAGCCTCTAAGAGGCGCACTTACCTACTTGTTAAGTCCATTTTGAGTTTGAAATTTGAGGGCGCACGATATCGCTCAAATATATCGCAAGTCCCTAAAAATCAAACTCAAAATTAACTTTATTCGAAAAGACGTAAGGATCATTTTAAAATAAATTTAAGATGACAAATCGCACGGTGTTTAAACGAATCACTCCACCAGTCCTCGCCAGTTAACAATGCATCTCACGGCACAGCCGCCGGCAAGGTACCTCCGAATTTCTTCAGAACTCGTGTAATCCACTCGTGTAAGTTAGTAATGGCTTTTAAATATTCATGGTCTCACCATCTGATAGGTTTTTATCGTGATAGTACCTACCGTACATGTAAGTACTTAGTGACAACTGAAATAAGTTCGTAACGCTAGGACTGCCTGAATGTCTACCGGGGACGCGAATCGCGGAAGCGCTCAGCTGTTAATACTAGCGGTCACCCATCCATTTTGTGACTGCGCTGAGGCTTGCTTAACCAAGACAAGGTGCGCCAAGAGCGCTTCATAAAAAGCTACTGAAATAAATCAAAGGTAATTGAGTAATGATTAGAAATAAATAGTTAAAATTACACCTTTTGCTGGAATCCCTATGGCCAAGGGATAACAACTCAAACGGAGTTGTTATAACTTACATTATTTTAATTACGATAGTTAGAGGTTAGTTAAAACCAAATGATTGTCGATTTGGGATATTGAACTAACTATAAGTAAGAGCCCTATGAAAACGAGCAAAGTTTTCAGTCGGCAACTCAATTACACTCTCTACCAAATCTGAAAATATTATTTTCCCTACCTACGTACCTACTCGACTCCCGTTTCAAGATTAGTTTCCTCCTAGAGATTAGGTTCATACCCGACGCTATAAATCCTTTCCCTGAACGGTATCTCCCCGGCAAATCTTTTAATTTACTTTTGCATAATCAGATTGTCGTGTCCGGCCAACGAAGCCACCGCTTGTTGAGCATCAAGTCTTACACAAATAAATCTTTGTCAATGAGTTGTACTGTTGTACCATCATTACGTAACTTAGCACGTGGTGGCAGCGCGCTCGGCGGCCCGAGCGGTCACGGGAGAACCCGAACCCCATCCAACTATCGATCCGCGCCAGCGGCCATGACGTCACCAACACAAAGTACCCACAAGGTGCTACACCTACTAGCAATCTTTAGCAAAACCAGCCCTAAGCCAACTGTGACAATGTCCAAAATTGAATGGTAGAGTTTAGGTTGTTGTGATTCGCTTTTGGGAGGGATTAAAAGGCGGCAGGCGCTGCGAGCCTCCTGACCCATATCAGGGCTATGCCGATGCGTAGATGAGTAGGTATGCGTATGCACCTGTCTACGAGTTATTACGAGCTACATGTGACGAGTGACGCATAAGTAGCTTGTAACTGTAATGCGTGTAAGTTGTCGTTATAAATAAATGGCTGGCACGAGACTGCCATTGTACGCAGGAAGATGAAATAGAATATTTTAACAATGCAATTTGAATTCAGCCCCAAGCCTGCAAATATAGAGTTACTTCCGAGTAGTTGTCCTTTCGCTGACTAAATGCAAAATAGAAGTCATTTACGACTATAGTTCTTGTTAGGTACCTACCTACTCATTATATTTATTTAGATACCTACGTAGTATATTATTAGGTAACTTAAATAACTAAGACCAGTAGGTACCTACTTATCATCACTTCAAATTTAAACAACTATTTCCCTAAATACGGAATTATTCATAATATGTAGGTACCTATAGGTATAGGTAGGTACTATCTTATTCTACCAATCAAAAGAAAGAACAAGATTTGCATTTTTTCCCAAACTTTATTGACAATTGGGTGTAGAATAGGTGGTAGGTTCTAGGTAACTATGCGATTCTACGCCACCTACAAACCTAATTCATCATCATCATCCACAGCCTGACTTCACGGTTCAGGGTATAGGCCTCCCTTTGTATGTGCCATTCTCTTCTATCCTGTGCAAGCCTCATCCAGCTGCGGCCCGCGATGCTTGCGATATCGTCTGCCCACCTCGCTGCCGGACGACCAACGTTCCGATATCCAGTTCTTGGGCGCCATTCAGTTAACGCCTTACTCCACCTGTCATCACCACCTAATTATCATTAATTATTATTGTATCTTCTTAGTTTGTGCTATTTTTGTTATACCTATTCTGTTAATTTGTGTGAGTCCAAAATAAACCTCTTTTCATTCTTTCTTTAATTATCTAACAAACCCTAGTTGTGAAGCTTGTGACTGCAACTCGTGAACAATCACGTGCTACAGTGGATGCAAAATGAAGTCATTATGATTTCGTAAAGTTCAAATTCATACCGCTAAATCAAAGACGCCTTTAATCATAATCGATAACTTTATCGGCTCGCTAAAAGTACGTCCGCCTCTTTCGTTTGTTTACTGTTAGAAAATGATAGGGCGAGAGCTACCGAGCCGATAAATTTAGTGATTAGTAACTGTAAGAGGGTAAAGGAGAAATGGTGTGTATGTCTCCAGCTTACACATAGCGGATTTCTGAATTCTGAGTATGCAAATATTTAGTGCATAATTGGTGCAATCTGAAATTCCAATTCAAAATTTAGGTGCCAAAGAGGTTTCTAAGATACGAGCTAAAAACTATGTGTCAGCTGGAGACCCGGGTCTACAGCTTGCACATGCAGTTCTGCCAAACGGCTGAAGAGAGAGCTATGAAATATATATCTATCTATCTAAACCATAGTAACTTTGATTTGCGTTTAAACGAAATCCTAACACGAAGATTCTTCGATTAGTGAATCTACGTAGAGTTTCTAAGATGACTCTAAGTCTCCGTAGAGACTATACTCTGCCGTAGAGTCTCTACGAATTGAATTCTAAATTCTAAATTGCTCCTTGAGATTTGATTAAATAAGCTTCCTACATATATGAAAAACATGTTAAAAAAGTAATAGGTTTTATTATTTCATAGGAATCTTATATTGTCTTTTAAAACATAAAACTTTATATGACAGAGTTATCATGTAAATTTTTGAGAGGTAGGAAAAAACACAATAAGTAAAAAATACAGGCTGAGGTTTTTAGACGGCATGTAGACTAACACATAAAAAATGGGCACCTTAGCAACAACATCCTAAAATTAATTATGAATACACTGTATTTATTGGTCTCAGGATTGCGAAAAACAATAATTGCATACAAACTCAATCAGAAAAAAATCACGCATTTTAGACAGATACCCTCTTTTGGGTATCCAGGCGCTCAGTTTCTTGAAGATTTTAGTCAGAGGCACGTTTTTTATTTGGCACACATCCACATTTCGCAATTCATACATGACGGGTTGCCTGCCTATCGTCGCTAATAAAAACTCAGCCTGTATAATACATATAGTATGAAGCCTCTGATAAATAATTAGGTACTGGATTCTCTTAGTAAACTTTAAAATGCTTGAATAAATGTAGATAAAATATGGTATAGCTTTGAACTTAAATTATTAAATATTATTATACAATGACAGCTAATTTATGTATAAATTAAATAAACCTTCACAAAATTATAGTTCATTTTAAATGTTTATTAACTAATTAAAAGACTTTATATTTCAGAATAAACAGTCAAATACAGAATAATATTTGTTTATAATATATTAGCATATTAATATACATATTTGAATATCTTACTAGTTTTTTTATATATTGACTTTGTATTTGTTTGTAGCAGTTTTTGTAAATTATGGAATTGGTAATTTTCATTCTGTAAATACATACATCTCTGTTTACAGAATGAATTATTTTGTATTTATAGATAATTCACATAACATTGTTTAACCCTTCAACAAACTTCAAGTACTTTTCATGTCTATCAGAATAATTATCTCCATCATTCCTTCTCTCTTCCGCAAACCTCTTCTCGTGACTGATCAATACATTAAATAAGATGCTTGAATAAACTCTGTTACAATCATACCTCACTATCTTAGCCTGTTTCTGTGTATCCACATTACATTTCCTACAAGATTTCTTCACTAATGCCCCGTTTTGTCTAACAAACCCAAAGTGATCATACATTAGACAGACCAACTCATGTACAATAAATCTTCTGTGATACCACAGGGTCTCATGATGTTTGTAAAATATTAACAATTCATTGTTCAATATTAATTCATAAAATAATACTTCTATCTTCCGACAAAGTGAAACATTATTTGTTGGGCAAATGCAACTTTTGTTTGAATGACTTAGAATGAGGTTGATCAGCTGCTCCTCCGAGTATGATAACAGACTGTCTTCGGAAGGTGAGATGGCATCTTTTGGGAAATTTGAAAAAAGAGCACATACCAAACTTTTCCGTAAATTGTTGTCGATGGTACTCTCAAAGCTCTTCCAACTAGCACTATCAATTGTTAAGATATTTTTGATGCAGAACTGTCGGTAATGAAAGCAGCTAAAGTCTGAAATATGTTTTGATGCCCACCGCTCAGAGAATCCATACTCTTTTATGAATAAAAATGCAATGTCATACTGCTTTCTATAGGTTTTCAATGTGTCCAATACCCACATTCTGTGACTCCAACTGTGGTAGTTGTTTGGACTTCTGTCTGATGCCAATCCACATATTCGCAGATCTTCGTTAATGAGGTTTTCTATGGTATGTGATTCAACTGCAGCATCTGAAAAATATTTAGTAACAAACTGTCATCATCAACCTCCAGATTTTTTTATAATGTCATCATCATCGCCATTCAAGAGCCTTTATTGCCCAATGCTTGGAACCCTACAACAAACTGTTACAATACATCAAAGGCACTACATCAGAGGCTTTTCTGGCCTTAAACCTGTGATAGTCTTGAAAACTCCTAAACCTGAAACATGACAAGCTCCAATGGGACTTCACAGGTCATTGCTAACTTAACAAGCGTCTATTCACCTAGAGCAATACAGACAGCCCCCATGCAGAGGGCTAAAGGGGGGGCCTGAAAGAAATGGGCAGGACAGGCTTACTTAGCCATTCACAAGCGAAACAGTTTCAAATGTGGTAACCCAGATAGTACCTAGGGTGAGGGAAGCCAATGTTAAGTCGAATTACCTGAGATTATTCCAAGTAGGAGCCACCTTCTGTATGAGAATGCTTCATTGCATTTTGGCTTCCTTGACAGTACTATTTTGGTGAATTGCAATTCTGAACACTTTTCGATTAGACAACGCTGGACCAGATCGCGCCTTTTGTTCCACAATGTAGTAAGTTCTGGATTGATGAGGAGCGTTACATTCAGCAGCTTAGTCAGCCTGTCTGAGCTGATTGCGAATGGTTTTGAAGACTTCCGTTTAGGCATCGTAAAGAACTTGTCCATCAGTTCATTGTAACAGTAAATGTATACATGCTTTACACACCAAGACTCGAGGCCAAGGCAGTTCTCCAAATGTAGGACAGGCGACTTGTTCCGAAAATTACAATCCACAGGAACTATGTCAAATGCGCACCTGAAAGTGTAACGAGTAATGCGTATAATACAGGTATTCTCAAACACAATACAATTGAAACCATGCCAAAATTTGTAAATATTTACAACTCAGCGTTTTTCGACATCACATTGTCGATGTCTTTGATTATTTTTTCGACGAGAGCGAATTTGTCTTCGTCCATTTTTATGGAAATTTCTATATAAATAAAAGTCCTATTTTGCCCCTAAAAATCTGACCAAGAAAGAACTTCTTCGCCAGAAATAAAAATAAACAAAAGTACTCTGTGAAGTGTGTAATTGTGAGTGTAACTCGCGAATCGCGATCGCTAGACGCTATGTACTCTGCTGTGACCACAGAACACTATTACACTGAACACTCCCGAGCTGGCTGTGACTGTCTGTCCTGTCATGTCAAGTGTCACTGTCAGTCAACCAACGCACAGACTAGGAAATACTACGCTGTGATCGCGAGCGCCTGCAGCATTTTTTGGTTTGGCTTGGCTACAGACTAGGTAGGGTTTGAATTTCTACGGGTTTGAAATGCGTTAGGCATAGACAGTTCTTGGTCTACGGTTAGCGTAAACGGAGTAAAATAGTTAGCTGGCTGTACTTTGGCTGTGCGTGCTTACTGTCAGTCAACTCAGTCAGTTCGATATCAATGTAATTTTAACAGGTTGTACATTCTTGTGTAGTGAGTTTGACTTCAATCAATGCATAGAGTAATTTTATATAAACCAGAATTAACGCTTACGCTCCGCTCCAGAAAGAACGTTCTTCTTCTGTGAATAAGTCAAGAAGTGTTATTTGATTCATGCTAGAAAGACTACATGAGTGAGAAAGGAGTGAATACTGATTTGACGGCTGATAGAGGGGAGTGAAAGAGAAGAACATGTTGTGCCGACCCCACATGAAGTGGGATAAGGGCATGGAGATGATGATGCTAGTTACCATCAAGTTGCGAAAAGTCGATGGATCGAAAAAGTTCAAGACTATTCGTAGGTACGCATTGGTGGCATTGGTCCAGCAGTGGAGTAAGGCTGATGATAATGATGATGATGTTGAGTCACCTATAACAATCACAACTGAGCACAGGTATTGAACGCATTTCATGTCATCCAATTTGGAACTATTGCTGTCGGTTTCAGTGCTGCAGATTGTTGAGGTTTTCCCTGATACCCGGGTGATTCCCTGAATAGCAGGAAGAGTAGTAAGAGAATTATGTATAAAGGGGATAACATTACGGTGTGTGACAGATCAGAGGATAACTTCCACTAAGCAATTTTAGTCTAGAGTAAAAAGTATGATTTTGCAAAAGTTTAAATATTATTATTTTGTTCTAATTAAGGAAAAACGGTGCAAATATTGTTGAGCTTAGGGTATTTTCCACTTAGTCTGGGGGAAAATCAAATATCAGGGCTGGCAGCACTGCCGTGTGTAAGTCGTGCGTGTTTGTATAGTTACTTTTATTTTTATTTAGTGTTCCTACCACCTACTACTCACAGACTTTTATGGAATACTAACGTCTACTACTCCTGCCTGCGTCTCCTGCCTACTCCTGCTGTGGTGTATTTCTAGCTAAATACCAAACCAAGTATAAATAATAATTTGATAAAAATGGTACGAATCTAATGAAATATAAATCTGCGCCTCGGGTGCTAAGTTGGGGATTGAAAATTAAATAACATTCAGTTTCTACTTGTTTCAGAGTGCTTTATTTAATTTTCAAAGTTTGCTGACTGTAATTCTCCTACTGATCTGCACTTGTGCATACTTGAGATCATTCTTCACTAGCCTTATGGATCGCAATAAGACTGGGTAAGTAAGATGTATTACCTAATTCAGTATTCAGTGTACCGCTGCGCTGATGGATTTTGACCACTGTGAACTTCTGCATTTGAAAATGTAATTTTCAAAGTTCATCCTAATTGTGCCTCAATAATCATCGAAGCACCAACTTTTACCAGACATCTTTATTTTATGTTCATAGTGGTATCTACGTTACAGAGGAGGGTTTTGTGTGTAGAGTAGGTACATCGGTGGAAATACTGACATTACCTATAAATTCTGGTGCCAAGCAGCAATGCTTGTAGTGGTGTGTTTTGGTTTGAAGTTAAATTACTGGCAAATGAGATTTACCACCGGATGTCTCAGGTCAAGGTGATGGACTACCCTAACCTAGTTCGATCGGCACCACACTGAAGCTCTACATTCCAGTTTGTGAAAAAGGATCATTGAAAAAAATTATAGGCGTAGCTTCACCTAGTTTCTAAAACGTTTCAAAGTGATCCTAGTGATTTTATTGAAATAAACGCCTTTTGACTTTGACTAGTTACAACTTACCATTAGGTGGACCCTCTGCCAGTGGGTTACTAATAGTGTTAGGTCAGGACTAAGTAATGTTAAAGATATATATTTTCTTTCAGGTTGCTAGGAACATTCTGGAAGTGTGCAAGGATTGGTGAAAGAAAGTCTCCTTATGTTGCTATCTGCTGTATTGGGATGGCATTCTCAATATTGTTCCTCACATAGATTGATCAAATTAAACTTGTATTAGGTATGTCTAAAGTTAAAAGACCAATTTGTATATAACTAATATCTTAACTTTGTGTATGAATACTCCATTTATAAAATAAAAGCTATATTATTTAAACTGTTTTACATACATACATACTTAAAATCACGCCTGTTTCCCAGAGGGGTAGGCAGAGACCACGGTTTTCCACTTGCTATATCCTGACATACCTCTTTTGCTTCATTCACTCTCATCACATTCCTCATACATGCTTGTCGGTTTAGCATGACCTGGCCTTTTTCCAAAACGTCACTGATTTGGTCCCTAAATGTACGCCTAGGTCTTCCCCTTCCAACAGTCCCATTCACACTCGCCTTATACACCTGTTTCGTCAATCTTCTTTCATTCATCCTCTCTACATGACCAAACCATCTCAGCATACCTTTCTCAATCCTCATCACTACGTCTTCTTTCACTCCACAACACTCTCTTATCACACTGTTCCTCACTCTATCTTTCAAAGTTACTCCACACATTATTGTGTATCATATTTTGAATAATTCTGATTCCAGAATTTTCAAAAAAAAAGAAATTCTTTGTTAGGGAGAATGAAAGATAATATTTAAATTTTCTATATATTTATTTTCATTATGAGACTGGATTACTAGCGCAGATAAAAGTTTAATAAAAAACAGCTATGTATACAAAATAATTTACGGAACACTAGTAAATGTGATTAAGTCAAAATTTACCATGTTGCTTCATTAATTTAGTTATTTGCAGATCCAGAAATGAAGGAATATTCATAGTGATTGCATATGTAACAATATGAATATTCCTTTAATGATTACACAATCAAGGCTTTATCACTACAGCTTACAACTGTAGGAAGAGCTTTAATTGGTTAGCACAGTAAAAAACAAAGATAACTGTCATTAAATTATTTTTTCTAAAATATAATTTGTTACAAAAGTGTAGTGCAGCATCAGCTGTGATATATGCAGTTAATAACAAGTGCACCACAACACAAACTGTGCTTTAATCTAATAGTCAATGTTGAATAATACAAATATTTTAAAATAATATCTTTAAAATAATAACTATAAAATAAAACACTCCAAAAAATGTAATGTACAGTTAGTAAACAAAAACACAATTCCAGTTTTGTGTAATTATTGCTACTGAGATTTTAAATTGATAATAATTTTAAATACTCCAAAATGTGAATGCTATCATCTAATTACGAATACAATTTCTTAAATTTCAGTACAAAATTTTCTTAAAAGGGCCAAAAATTACAAAAAAATCTCACTTTCTTTACAATTTTGGTGGAAAATCTAGTGCGTAATATACGTAACTAATCCAACTAATTGGAGCTTAATTCAGTCTAGACGTTTGTTCTAAGTTAAGCTAATTCACACTTATATTACTGCGACGAGACATTTCTCTAATTTACTACATGCTAGGTAATTATAGTAATTGAATGATAACTGTACTACTCCCAATGCATTGAAGTGCATACGTTTCATACATCATAGTTTGTGCTCGACACATAAACGTAGGTAACAAATGGCGGAAAAAAATTAGATGACTTTGCATTGCATAAAATTGTGTGTTCTATTCTGTAGAAAGACGCCACTAGCTCATAACATTCTTCAATCATTACACAAACTATCATGTCAGTTTCTCGTTAGAAAAAATAGATAATTGCCATAACAAAATCAACCTTGTATAGTTAAGAAATGGTTGCTTTTGTTTGGGCAAAAAGACGCAAATACCCCCTTAGAAGAGCCAATATAAATGCGCAACAGCAGGTGCAGTCAGTACATATATATATGGCACAAGAAATGAAATAGTTTCATGAGCAAGAGAAGATGAAATCTGTAGATAATTGCCATAGCAAAATCAACTTTGTGTAGTTGAAAAATGGTTCCTTTTGTTTCGGCAAAAATACGCAAATACAAAGTACCAACTTAATACGCGCAACAGCAGGTGCAGTAAGTACATTTATTGTATGGCACAAGAATTGAAATATATTTAACAGGTAGTTTCTTGAGCAAGAAGGCTAGATGAAATCTTATCTTATTTTTAAAATTAAAATCAAGTCTTAGTGAAAAATGTGATCAAGCTGAACAGAAATAGAACAATGTATCATTATCACAGAGAATAACATTTTAGTACAAGTGCACTGCACAGATGTGCAACTTTATACGAAGATTAATTCAACAGATACCACCTTACTAACACACTCAATTCTATCACAATACCTAACTAATGACATAATCCTACAAAATTTTTGGTGTCTTACAAATTGTATTTAAGATCCTAGCGACAATCAAAAGTACCACTATTCTGTTCTATTAAAGTGTGTAAAATGTAGATCAAAGTTTTAATGAAGTGCGAAGGAAGACAATGGTGTCGATTCTGTTGTTTAATTATCATAAACTAACTAAATTAGACAGCTATAAAACTATCACCGTCCTTGATATATCGATCTATAAGAAAGGAACAGCAAGATTTAGATGTAAAATTAAGTTAGTTTAAGATAATGAATCAACATTATCACCACCAATGACATTTGTTGCTTGTTTCCTTACTTTCTCGTATTTTTTGTAAAGAAACTGCCCTCACACTTACAGCTCCAAATTCCGCCACGATTAAGACGAGTCAGAAATCAGTGACAGAAGAATGAAAAAAATATATAAACCATAAAATAGGGTAAGTCTTCACTACTCCAATTAATTTCACCCAATTATACAACGTACTCTGTAACTGGGATCCGGAAGAATATCCGGAAAAGGGTTTATTCTGTACACAAAAATAAACAGTAAAATCGAATTTCCAAAAGTCTTAGAGAAAAAGGTGTTGCCTATTGTTTATAGAATAAGCCCCTTTCAGCATACAATACATTTATGAAACGGTGAAAACCATACAGAAACGGTAAAAACCGTTTATAAACCGTTTCATACAGGTATCAGATTTACCATATTAGCAGCGATATCAACGCCAGAAAACCAACACACCTAAAATCTAAATTCTACAATCATAATACCAATAGTTATAAACATATTGTAGTCGTAAAGTACTAAAAGATTAATTATGTAAGTAAATAATAACATGTATTCTTACTTAGACTTTTAAAGCATGTAAGTTGAATACCTATTGTTGTAATCTCATTATTGGATTTAAAAATGCCCAGTCTGTTTTGGTCAAAAATATACTGAAGCTTATATTAGAAAAATCTTTGAATACAAAACAAAACCATATTTGATACCATACCTTGACACTTTGCCTGCAAATCAAAGGCAATATGTGGGCCAGTGTTGCCAACAGTCTTCTCAGTCTAAACGTTGAGAAAGGGAGAACAACCTATGTTTGATTTAGTCGAGTTGGCAGCACCGGCGTCGTATTGTCTCTGACTTGCAAGGGACCAAGTATGCAATTTGTGTTGCCAGCAATAGGTTTCTTAGTGCTATTTAGCTAAAAAAGATGAGCTTTTGAGAGAGCCTTCATGATGAAACCTTTGATTCAGTTTCTTCAAGTATATAAATATGGATGCTTAGGTAATTTCCCAATAGTTCACTCTGAACTTATTAATATTCTCAACAGTTCAATTATACAAAAAACCATTGTACGAGATTTTATCACGGATTTATATAAACATACTTGTGACGGGCGTGAAATCGGACCCCGAGATTGTTATTCAGAAACATGGGATCAGAAACTCACCATTAGAAATTTTGTACAGTAATGTTTTCAGAGAATAGTTCAGTAGTGAACAAGTGAGAAAACACAATATACGTCATGAATATTATTATGTGTTTCCCATCAAATAAACAAAAGGCACTAAAATCACTTGGAAATAAAACTTTTGTTAGAAAACATTAAAATACTCAATTCAGCTCCAAAACAGTTATTGCTCAGACTTGTAAGTAACATTAATGCTAAAGAAGATACTTAATGCGATAATAAATACATCTTACACTAGAGAGCTTATTTTTTTGATTGTTTTCTTTATAAATAAATGATTAGGTAGTTTTAAATAATACGAATATAATAATCTATTTATAACTAAATCGAATATAAAGTTATAAATACGCACACGCAAAATTTTGGCACGAAAAAGCTTTTGTAAGTAATCCGACGGCGTATGATACCTTTAGCAATGAAAGTTGCATGACGAACTAAATATCATGTTTTATCATATCACGGGATTTTAACCCGCAACCTTCTAGATACGGAGATGCTCTAACCAACTAAGCTACGGAAATCCCGTCGGCGACGAATTTTTGGGATATTATAAAAAAAACTAAAAAAAAATGGTATTCCTTTAGTATGGTATCACTTTAAAATAAAATAGGAACTAAATATAATTCCTAATTCTCCCAAAAATACAAGTCACATGATGCCTCTATAATGAAAAGGAACTACTATTTGTCTCATTGTATCGCAAGAAACGTTTTCACAATTAAACAGCTGAACCGATCTTGATAAAATTTGGCATAACTAAACCCTGAACGATATAGGTTACTTTGCATCCGGGTGCCGCGCGATCGAAGCTGTGGGCAGCCATTAGTAACTTAATAAACAATACTCCTGTAGTCAGGTTAATAGTCTGACTGCCGCTACAACTTTCATTGCCAAACCCACAACCTACATAGACTAAAGCTATAAATGACTACGCATGGGAAATTCTTTATTTCTACGCAGAAAACATCTACGCAAATCCTCTTCTTACTTCTTCTAATTCTTAAAGGGGATTATGGGACTAACCCTACCTATTCGCCGCTCCCGTTATGATTACGTTTTTAACCTGAAATAGAAAATACCATGTTAATTTCATGCAAAGGAAACACATCCATAACTCCATTGGATTAAAGTTTAATCTGAAAACTTACTGAAATGTAGTACAGTACAGTAGAGTATTATATATGTACTGATATATGTACTGATGAAGTATTTATTTACTTGTGTTTGGTGAGCAATTCTACGATTCTCGTATAATAATTTGCAAACTAACACGTGTACAAGAATATGAAGGAAACATCGTTTCCTTAAATACGCTGCTGCCTTTCCCCTAACTTTTTTAACTAAGTCACCTCTTACGACATCGCCATATGCCTATTCTTCAGCCTGGGCCACCACGGTCAATTTGTATTCTTATATTATTTGTATTCTTATATTATAATGACTGGCCTCATAGCTCAGTTGGTAGTAACTCTGCTTTCTGCGCTAGAGGTCGCGGGTTCGATCCCCGCACTGGACAAACATTTGAGTGATATGAATACAGATGTTTGTTCTGTGCCTGGGTGTTAAATATATATCTATTATGTATATCAGTCTCTGGTACAAGCTATGCCTAGTTTGGGATCAGTTGACCGTGTGTAATGTCCAGAATATTTATATTTATTTATTTTATTAACGAAATAATGAGACTTGAGGCGCACGCAATTTTGGCACAGAGTACGGGCGTCGGCGTGCGCTTAATTAGGTTAAGAGCCTAATTACGTGTAAAGTGGCAACGCTGCTCTTAAATATTCGCCTATCATCATCATCATCATCAGCCTGTAGAAGTCCACTGCTGGACATAAGCCTCCCCCAAAGAGTTCCATGACGAACGGTCTTAAGCCTTCTCCATCCACCGCCTATAGATGTGCAATAATTAATTAATAGGTATTTTATATATTATAGGTTAAGGTATATATTTCTATGGGTCTGAGAATTTAGTTTTTACCATCTGTACTATTCATAAGTTACCTGAAATATTATTATTATTAGATACCTGTGTGTATAAAAGGCGTGTCCTATCTGATCATCTCGAGATACTTATGCTTGTGTTTGGTGAGCATTTCTGTGACGGTCACCAGTTTCCTGATCGACGGCTGCGCTTTAGCGAGCCCTTGCAGCTCCGTGAGGTGAGACACGCAGATGTGGTGCAGCGTTGCTAGCTCTTTCGCTGCAAGTTAAATCACACGTTAAGGTTAAAATGAAAGAAAGAAAATCAAAACTGTATCATCATCATCAGCCTGTAGAAGTCCACTGCTGGACATAAGCCTCCCCCATGACGAAAGGTCTAGAGCCTTTCCATCCACCGACTCCCCAACTTTAATAATGTCTTCGGTCCATTAGGGGCCTTCCAACACTGCATCACCCAAATTGGAAACAAAGTAATGAACATTCTGATGGATTTTGTTAATTTAAATGTTATTGGAAAGATCCTCAATAATCCGAGGCCACTCCTCAAAACCTGCGAAGACCCCAGGAAACTAATTTGCCTCTGGATGAGTCCAAATGCACAAATAGGTCCATATACACATATTACGGTACCAGCTGTAAAGCCGTGTTCAAATATTTATTCCATAATGAGCCTTACATCTACTTAATAAAGTCAATTTTGGGTATTACTTTTATGGGCTAACTCTACCGTTGAGTTAAAACGCACGCCTTCAAAGATCAAACTCAAAATTTAACTTAATTAATAGATGCAAGGATCATTTTGCAGTAAATTTCAAAACTTTAGTGGCTAGCCTTACCAATATCGAAATTGTTGTTGGAACTTGTTGGTACGTTTCCAGGGTCTGGCACATTGCTTAGCTGGTCCAAGAACACAACCATGCGCTCCTTGTTCTTCAGGATAAATGGATTCACCACTTCCATGTAAGGCTCCTATCAACCAAGCGAAAGACAAACATATTTATAAGACAAAACGCTTGGGACTGAATATGCTCCAAGTCTATTATTAATAATGTTGTAATAACGAAACAGTGGTTTCTTGCCATTATCTTCTAGGCTTGGTCGCGAAGACCAGGCGCAAATTCTACAAGATTTAAGACGTTTCCCTAGTTTTCATTTCAACCTTATAAGAGAGCCATTTCATTCTGGGTCTCCTATTTTTTAGGAAAAAATAGGAGATTACAAGAAAAATACAATTTCATTATTTAAAAAAAAAATGCGATGGTACAAGAAAAGTTCTTCTGGTAAGATTTTTACTATGTGAACACTATTTGAAGGCCGCCATGTTGGTTTATAATTGGCGTTTGACATGACATTGACATATTTTTCATGTCATGTTGTTTTGCTTGGATGTTTTTGTTTTGTCAGATAAATGTAGGTTGTCAAAATGACATTTCACGCACGTCCATCCGCCATATTTTTGTAGCGCTGTGTGTTGCTCTCTTTGTCGAAGAAAATCATAATGTACCTTAGAACGAAGTCAATTTACATAAAATAACCAATTAAATACGTTTACTTTAATGCTTAGCCATATTTTAGAGTAGTGTACACAGTTTAGGCCCAGGCTCCATATATTGATGAAACGTCTCTTTTCACGGTAGACACTTCATAATATACCTTAGCTCCAAACTCGACGAGGTTAGCAAGATTCTGCAAGCATTTGGCCACCATCACCAGCGAGCGCTGAGCGTGCGGCGTCGGTGCGGCCGTCACCAGTCCCCACGCGCGAGGCTCCACCAGCGCCGGGCAGATCAGACGCAGGAATATGAAGCCTGCAATATTACAAAGCCTTTTAAGAGAGCGTTGTGGAGTGAAAGAAGATGTTGTGATGAGGATTGAGAAAGGTATGCTGAGATGGTTTGGTCATGTAGAGAGGATGAACGAAAGAAGATTGACGAAACGGGTGTATAAGGCGAGTGTGAATGTGTTGGAAGGGGAAGACGGTCGGTAGGACGGAACGGCCGAAAAAAATGATAGGCACCAAGCCGTGTTTGTTGCCTGACTCTTCTAGGTAGCGAATAACCAGCATATCTTCACCTAGTTTCTAAGACGTTTCAAGCCGTTTGTTTTATTTCAATAAAATCACTAGGTCCTCATCACCATCACCCTAGTTATTTTATTGAAAACGCCTTTTGACCTTGACTTTGATTAAATCATGCACCGACTTCTGGCAGCTTTAACAATTTCGTCAGTCCATCACAGCCTGTGACCTTAAATATATCCAATTACCTGACACGACCCTAGTGCGCACGAATCTCTCATTCGGCCACTTGGCAACTGCGGCGCGCTGCAAACAGCCGCACAAGTAGCGCACCGGCCGCGGACATGCTTCCGGGGATGTGAAGATTGATAACGTTATCTGTACAACAAAGTATCAGTTGGCTTTAAGTAATGCCTTTACAACAACAAGGTGATACGTTATATGTAGGTATACCACCCCGAAAGGGGATCATTCTATCAACAAAAAGAAAATATATTAGCGAGAATGCCATCAAAATATTCGCCTTTTTGTTCTAGATTTTTTCCCGAACTTTTTCCAAATTAGCTGTTTTTGGCATTTTATCATCTTTATAAGTAACTAGCTTGCACACGAAACTTCGCTCGCGTGGTAGCTAGATCAAAATTTGTATGTTTGTGGTTTAGTCACACCATAACGGCTCAACAGATTTAACTGAAACTTTTTTTGCTTAGACCAGCATATATGCTATTTTTTCTAGGTTAGGTTAGTTACACAAGCTGTACCATATAGAGAGATCTAACAATAAACTACTTCTTTAAACTATCGTGATAATTGTGAATATGACGATTAAAGTAGTAATCTTACCTGATCCAATACCAAGAGTAAGAATTCAGCGTTATTGCAGGCGTCATCGGGAGAGTCCATCTTCGTAGGATTCAGCTCGGCAGATTGCTTTGCGTCAATCAGTTTCTGGACCGTTTCTGAGATCGCCGCCTGATAATCAAACCATTGAAATCTATATAAATCTGAGAATGAAATATGAAGTAAGTAATGTAAATATGGTAAGTCTCTATGTAAGTGTTACCTGTGAGTCTTGCAGACTCTATGTAAGTCTTACCTGTAGGAAAGGCTTGCAGACTATTTTTTTATACAACTAAGCATACGGCCCATCTGTTGGTAAGTGATTGCGTCAGCCTGAGAACCCTTGCAATAATCAGAGTCATTATGCGCGTGTTACCGACCAGTGAGACATGCGTTGGTAAGTCTATGTAAGTGTTACCTATTCCTACAGGACCTGAAGACTATACGTAAGTTTTACCTGTAGGAAAGGCTTGCAGTGTTTCCGCATAAATTCGTCTACCACTGCGGTGGCTAGCGAGGCCGCGCGGAACATCGCGCGGTGGTCAGTCTCGCGCGCCACTTCAGCGCAGACCAATTCGCGCGCTAGTTCCGCGCCTCTGTTGCATTCGCTGAAGGCGTGTAGAATAGCTGTAAAAGAAGAATGTACATGTAGCAAACTGGGCCTTGTGAATAGGTTCCGATTTTAATATTATTTGAAAAGCCCGCCGGCGGCGCCGTAGTGACCGCGGCTGAAGAATAGGCCCCTACTACCCGTGAATGTCGTAGATGCAAACAAAGTAACTGAGTCTTCGGATCGGAGCTACCGCTAGCGAGCCCCACCAGTGTCGTTGCGAGAGCATGGTCGACCGACAAGGTCACCACGGCACACCACTTGCCGCCGCAGCGCTGGCCGTCAGTCCCGCCACGCCAGCCTCAATGACATCATCCGTCGGGCCCTCGCCACAGGGGCCAGGGGCCCAGGGGCGTGGCTCCTGTTCGATGCTTTATCTAGGAGGCTGGTGGATGAGACCAATGACCGAAGGGCTGGTGCTTACCTCGGACAAAGGATCAGTATAGCGATCCAACGAGGTAACGTCGCCAGCCTTTTGGGCACGCTGCCTGTGGTTGGTGATCTGAACTCTGTTTTCTACTTGTAGTCGTAGTCGTAGAAAACAGAGTTCATTTCTAGTATAATATTATTTTATTTTAATTTACAACTGTTGTTATTACTATTTTTCTGTTACTTTTAAATAAAAAAAAAATCCTTTTGCGCTCATAAACTAAAAAAGTAACTTTTTTGTAATCGATTTTGTGTGCAAAATATCGCACACATTATCGAGTACAAAATCGAGAATGCAATATTCAGTTGCAATCTCGATTTTTCTCAATAGTACCAAACAAGCATTTGGTGAGATTGAAATTAGATTAGGATTAGGATTGGACCGAGATTGGAACTGAAAAAAAGTCAGTGGACTTTGCAGGCCTTTTAAAAATTGAAATTCAGAAAACAGAGTTCTCTCACTTTCACCTTTCGACCGTGAAAAGTGAATAGATTACTGGTTTTTGTAGGGGCTCTTTTTTTCGTGACACCATACAAAAACGGTAAGCTATTTACTTTTCAAGACGAAATTTGAAAAGTGAGAAATCACTGACTAGTGGAATTCAAAGGTAAGCCTGGCTCACCTTTGGGAAACAAGTTTGTTTTGAATACTTACAAGTTGCCAACGGTTGTCTGTCTGTACGACATAGGTCAGCCAGCGCTTTCACGGCAGGCAAGCCTGGTTCCAGCAATAATTGACGCAGAGGATTGTATTCTTCACGGGGCATCACCAGTTCTTGCATATACCTGAAAAGTGAATGTTGTAGGGGACGGGATCCAGCGTGGTGATTAAGGGCAAATTCCCCCCATATGAAAGGAAGTCGCTCTGAAAACGGTTGGAATGATGATGAAATGTTGTAGGAATATCGATGTTAGATTCTTCTTCAACAAAAACGAAGATTTTGTCATAAAAAACTTTGAATATTCAAAGGCGAAACGATAATCACACTACGAAAGCGACAATCGTTTGTTAGCTGACATATCGTACGCCGTTTGCACACGACTCGATTAGCCTTCTGTGCTTATACTCTAACCATTTCCATAGGCGAATGTTGATTTGTTTTTTTTTAACCATCATTATCATCAGCCTGAGTCCTTTTCTGGACATAAGGCTAATCTCAATCTGAAATTGTATGCCATATAAGGAATAAAATGTACAAAGCTTTTACCTAATGCGCAGTCTCAAAGAACCCCACTCGCCAATAGGAGTCATCCCCGCAAGTGGGTACCACTCTTCTATCTCCTCACCATTCGCAAGATTCGCCAGTTCTATCGTCAACTCGGCGACCTGAAACACCATTCAAAATTAGACATTTCAGAATCGGAACTAGGTATAAAGTTCTACAGGCAAAATCTTACTTCAGACTCTTTTCCTCTCTTCCCTGTATTGTGCACCGTGATTGTGAATGATGTTACATCCGGTGGGACATCGCTAAAATTAAGAAAATATTTCAATTAATCGCAAGAATTAGAGAAAAAAATTGAATCCGGCGATCTTTAATCTTGTCACTATACTGACTCTTTCACCGACGGTCATAGGTCCTTTGCAGGGCCCACATACCTCAACCTGGTCACTGACCTAATACAGGATGACCAAGAAAGAATTAGTGACACGACAAGCAAGCACTTTAGTAAACGACTTTCGCTTGAAATCGTTTTCAGAAAGAATTCAAGAAGGATTCTTTCATGCCATACGGCCAACTCGGCTGGGGAGCATCCGGGAAACTGCGCAATGTCTTCTCTGCCCAAATACCTCAGTCAAGCGAAAGTCTTTTACTAAGTGCAGAAATTCTCAGTGCAGACCGAAAAGCGAACCTTGGATTCGCACGATTGATGTCATCAGGTTAGTCGCGCCCCAAAGAGCCTACTAAAATCCCGTTCAACATTTAAAAAAAAATGGATACTATTGCGAGGATGATGCTCTTTGCTTTATAATGCGGACAGCCAAAGAGTGGAACTCGTTGCCGGCGTCTGTGTTTCCGAATACCTACAATTTGGGTGTCTTCAAAAATATAAATACAAAATAAATATAAATATTCTGGACATATTCACACGGTCAACTGATCCCAAACTAGGCATAGCCTGTACTATGGGTACCAGAGACTGATATATATATATATATAATAGATAAATATTTAACACCCAGACACATAACAAACATCTGTGTTTATCACGCAAATGTTTGTCCGGTGCGGGGATCGAACCCGCGACCTCTAGCGCAGAAGGCAGAGTTACTACTAACTGAGCTATGAGGCCAGTCAAGAGTAGAGTGAATAGGTTTCTTCTAGGCAAACGTGTGTCGTGTTGGAGGTTGTTCGGGAGTGGAGGTGGTAATTATAAACACGTCTGGTTCGCTTGACACTCGTTTATTACTGTAACTTAACCTATTACACACATACATGCATACTAATGCATGTCACATACCACCACATCAACGGGGTTGTTTTGAAAAAAAAAAATATTAGTAAAATACATTTTTTTTTTTTTTTATATATAAAACTAATTAATACACAATTATTTATGGAAATAAAACATATGCTATACGAAACAAAATCTTGTCTTATTTCTAAAAACTTTCTTAAACAAAACACATTTTCGATCGCTTAACTAAAACAATGTAGATAGGGAAGTACGTAGTACGTACCTCTAAGCTTAAACATAAACAATTTCTTATCTACCTAGTTATGACACATATCTTTTTGTTCTGTTTTTATGAACAGTTTCTGGTTTATCACCTTTAAGAACAGTAACATTAGGTTCATTTTCACTCAACACTTTATAAGGTCCTTCATACAACTTATCCAATTTTCTACCAGTTTCATTTTTTATTAAAACTAAATCTCCTGTTTCATAACTAACCGGATTACACTTTTTGTCATATACTAATTTTCTATTCATTTTTCCTAAAATTAAATTATTTCTAACTTCTTTATTCGCTAACTGTAACCTATACTTAAGTTCTAAAGCATAATTATCAGGATTATAGAGTGGCTCTACTACGTTACTAGTTAAATTACTAGGTAAATTGCATGATTTTCCGAATACTAATTCATACGGTGAGTACTTAGTTTCCGTGTGCACGGTGGTGTTATACGAAAAACACCAAAACTGCAGCCATTGGCTCCATGTTTCAGAGTGCCCGTCACACTGAGTTCGTAAAAACGCTGCTAGGTGCTTGTGGGTGTTTTCCAAAGCACCTATTGACTGATGATGATAAGCTGTGGAATTTACCTTCTCTATCTGTAGTAGCTTACATACTTCCGTCATAGTTTCTGACATAAATTCCGTACCTCGATCAGTAGCGATGGTTGCCGGTAATCCATACCTTAGTACAAAGTTATTTACGAAAGATCTCGCTACGCTCACCGTATCTTTTCTCTGTAATGGATATGCCTCAACGTATTTACTCAGCTCACACTGTAGACTTAAAATATAAACATTACCACCTAAATCCTTATCTAGGGGGCCCACTAAATCTAAATATACCTTTTGGAAAGCACTCGTTGCCGTTGTAGTTATCACCATTGGTTCTACTACATTTCTAACATACTTACTTGTTTGGCATCTGTGACACTTAGCAACATAATTCCGTACGTCGTTCTCCATGCCTGGCCAAAAGTACTTGCCTTTGATATTGTTTATCATACGTCGAACGCCTGCATGCCCGCTCGTAGGCAGCAAATGATAGTCATGTAGTATGTATGTTTTTTCGTCATTTTCTAGGACTCTTTTTATTCCTCTAAGAATATTTACCTGTGGTCCGGACCACTTTTCTCTACTTTTTATTTCGTCGACTAATTCTTTAATAAATTCAATATTTTTCTCATCTTTTACTATGCATAGTTCTTTAATATTTATTTCATTACAACAATTACTCAATAAATTCGCAAATTCGGCTCGCGAGAAATGCGACATATACTTGAGATTGATAAATAGAGTAGATTCCTCTTTTACAAAAGCTAAACATTCTTTTTTATAGTGCACATTTTTCTTAATTAGATCTTTCTCTTTTATAAACTTCAACTCTACAGCTTCACTTGGTTTTCTTAATATCTCTGCTACCCTTGGTTGGCCAAACCTCGGTTCTGAAGTTATATTAAGAGAACTACTATCCTGTTCCTTACTTTGTGAATCTAATCTCGCTTTTTGTGCTCTAGTCATTACCATAGCTATCACTTTTTCATTCATCGTCTTCAATTCATCTGAATTTATGGTCACCCTACTCAAAGCATCGGCTACTACGTTATCAGTGCCTTTTATATATTTAATATCGAAATCGTATTCTTCTAATAACAATCTGAACTTTAAGAGTCTTGTAGATGGATCTTTCATGCTAAATAGATAGATAAGAGGTTTATGATCCGTCATTATAGTGAACCTTCGCCCATACAAATATGGTCTAAAATACTTTATACTCCAAACTACTGCTAAAAGTTCTTTTTGTATTGTAGGATAATTTAACTCTGCTTTATTTAGTGACCTACTGGCGTATGCTACAGGACGTAGATCTTTGTTGCATAAAACTGATCCTACTGCTATGCCCGAAGCATCCGTTTGAAGGATGAACTCGTTTTCCTCAGAAAAATCTGGATATTGCAAAATTGGTGGACTAATTAATTTATTTTTGAGATTTTCAAAACATTTTTGACATTCATTTGACCATACAAAATTTTCGTTTTTCCGACATAATTTATTTAATGGTACCGTTATTTCCGCAAATGAAGGAATAAACTTTCTATAATAATTACAAAAAGCTACGAATCGTCTCACCTCCTCTGCACTTTTTGGTACAGGATAATTTTTCAATACCGTAATTTTTTCTGGATCTGGTAAAACGCCTTCAGCTGATACCACGTGACCTAAATAAAGTAGCTGTGTTTTCATAAAATCGCACTTAGCTGGATTTAGCTTAAGGTTCATTTTCCTAAGTCGTTCAAAAATATCCATTAGATTTTTATTATGTATCTCTGCTGTCCTTCCAAATACAATTAAATCGTCGCAATAAACGAAACATTTTTCGAATGTTAGACCTGACATTGCTATAGACATTACTCTAGAAAACGCACTGGGTGATATTTTTAGACCCATTGGTAAACGTTTCATACGAAATTGACCTGAACTTGTCGAAAAACTAGTAATATCCCTACTCTCTGGTTTCAAATTAACTTGATAAAATCCTTGTTGAAGATCTAAATGACTGAAACAAATACTACCTGAAAGAGAGTCTAATATTTCAGTAATGTTTGGTAAGGGAAATTTATCGTCTTGAATCGAATCATTGACTTTTCTATAGTCTATAACTAAACGCCATTTTTTCTGACCATCTGATTTTTTGGGTACTAGAAGAATAGGACTATTCCACTCACTGCTCGTAGGTTCTATAATATTATCCTTTAACATTTTCTCAACCTGTTTACTAATCTCTGGCTTCGAAGAGTGTGGCAACCGATAAGGTTTGACATACACAGGCTTCGTATTAGGTTTCAACGCTATGGATTGTTCCACGACGTTCGAAGTACCTAACCTATCTCCTTCCAAGAAAAAAATGTCTGCATATTTTGCGCATATAATTTCGATTTGTTTTTTATCATTCGAGTTTAAATGTGATAATTTTAGTTCCGATAACAATTTTTTTACTCGTTCTACCCCATTTTGAGTTTGATTAAATAAACATATATTATAGTTTTCTAAATAATCCAAATCATTATTTTTAATTAAATTTTTTCTTTCAATTTTTATTGATTTCTCGCTTGTATTTAAAATTTTTACTGGAATTTTACCTCTTCTTGGCTGAACTATGCTTCCTGCCAAAAATAAATGCTCGTTTAATTGTTTTGTATATAATACGCAATCCTTATAGATGTTCTTATTTATGTCTAAATAGTGTACCGACTCACTTCGACTCGGGATAATTAAATAACCCTCTGAATCTACACATTCATTTTGCCGCTTCTGTATTTCAATTCTATACTCTTCATTATATAATCGCAAGGTAAGCTTATTTGTTGGTAGGTCGATGTTTGCATGATAATTTCTCAGAAAGTCTAGCCCAATGATTCCGTCGGTATCGCATGGAACGATATCGAATAGATATAACTTGTGGCGAAACTCTACACCGTTCTCTAATTGCAATGGAATGTATGCGAAGCTATTTGCCTGGACTTTTCCACCGATTCCTTTTATAATTGTTTTATCACTATAAGTTTTAATATGATTTTCAATTAAATTACTGCTAATTATAGAAATAGATGCACCTGTATCGATCAAAAATTTTAGTTTTTGGTTTCCGAAATAAAAATAAATGAAATCTAAACTTTCGCACGTCATAATATAGCTAGTAAGTCCGAAAAAACTCACCTAGATTAATTTCTGCTTCTTTTTCTTTTTTTGGCTCGGTTGCGAGGTACATGTTGTTCCTCTGACCACCTCTTTGACCTCTGTTACCTCTGTAGTATCCTCTTGCCGTCGGCTTTGAGTAACCACGGTGCTGGTTATACCAACCACGGTTGTATCCACGTTGCACGGGTCCTTGACTCTTTTGGCGTGGAGCCGTATTGTTACCACGGTACTGAGTAGAATTCCCGCGATAGTAGTTACCACGACCCCGATTGTACCTAGGGTTCTTACCTCGTGAATACGAGAACACTGCATCTTGGCCAGAAGACCCAGGGCGTGCCAGCTCCTCATCCTCGGCTGCACGTACTGCGTCCTTCAGCTCGCTGTAGTCCCTAGCTGCTAAAATCGTACTCAGTCGCCGGTTACGCAACCCATCTGAAAACCTTTTAATTACCAATTTTTCATTTATAGGGCTCAATATTTGACTCGCAGTCTGGTTTCCGTTGGCTTGCGCTACCGTCAGACCTATAAACAGATCTTCTAATTTTTCTCCATACTCTGCAATAGATAGATTATTTTGGGACAAATTATTTATTTGTGCCAACAAAGAATTTGCTGATTTCTTTGTGAGAAGACAAGTCTTTATATCTTCGATCAAGTCTGTAACAGTCAAATAATTGCTTTTTAATTTAAGCTTTGCTGTTTTTGAAAGACGTGTTTTTATCACGAATGAAATTAGCAATTTCTTTTTTTCTTCACCTTTCAAACAACTCTCATACATCTCTATTCCTTCTATAATCCGTTCTAACGTCTCTTCCTTTCCATCCATAAATGGAATCAAAGTACTCGCCGTTTTTAAATTAAAACTTTCCATTTTACACGACGTTTCTTGTTCACCTTTTACCTCTACTTCAGACGTAACTTTTACCACTATCTCAGACGTATTCTTTACCTCTATTTCAGACGTAGTATTTTCTTCAATTTCTTTAACCACTTTATAATCCAAGATTTTACTATAGATACTTTCTATTTTACTTGACAATAATTCTAAAGTACATCCAGACGTATCTAACTTTAACGCTTCATTACCTATACTTACATTTTTCATCAACAGCATATACTCATAATATAAATCATCCGCCTCTTGAAATTTTTGCTGACCTAATTTTTCGTCGCGCCGTTTTGGACCTAATTTCCTTATATTCTCGCATAAACTTTGAATTGTCTCATAAATAGTATTTAGTCTTTCCATTGATAGTCATTCATTTCACTGCACGTTTAATTTCATTTTTCACGTAACACTTTTAGCACTTTACGCACTTTATTTACGCACTTTCCGCATTTACGCACTTATTGGGGTTCAGGATCATCTGCACGTCGTCCACGACCAAAGGATGACCTGATGCGCCGCATGGTATGCTGCCCGATTTCCTTCTGTACCAGCTTCCGATGGCAGCTGCTGTACATTTTCCACAAGAAAAATAGTACTATCACACCGATGATGATAACCAACACGATCAACATGGTATGAAGGTTATCCACGCGTCCTCCAATATTCTTCAGTATAGCATCATTTCCTGCTGCAGCATTCTGAAAAACCTCTTCCTTTTCCACTGTAGCTCGACACATTTTTCCTTTTTATAAAAATCTTCAAATTCCAAAAAAAAAAACACCATCCCAACGCGTATTTACTCCTCACGCGCTGGGCATGGCAAGGTCGCCATGTCGTGTTGGAGGTTGTTCGGGAGTGGAGGTGGTAATTATAAACACGTCTGGTTCGCTTGACACTCGTTTATTACTGTAACTTAACCTATTACACACATACATGCATACTAATGCATGTCACATACCACCACACGTGCTACACCGCAGACCACATTGTCACTTTTTTTTTTTTTTTTTTTATACAACTTAGGTGGCAAACAAGCATACGGCCCACCTGTTGGTAAGCGGTTACCGTAGCCTATGAGCGCTTGCAATACCAGAGGCATCACGCACGCGTTGCCGACCCCGAACCCCCCTCCCCCTAAAGAGCTCTGGCAACCTTACTCACCGCAGGAACACAACACTATTTGAAACAAATAATGTTATTTGGCTGCGATCTTCTGTAAGGCGGAGGTACCTCCCCAGGCGGGCTGCTCCAATTTAGAACGAGAAAATCTCGCTATGCCCTACCTCCTCCAAAATCACTTAACATCAGGTGAGATTTTGGTAACTTATTTTGTATTAAAAAAAAAATGACTCACTCGAAAAAGAACTCGTCGTCCCAGTGCGGGTCGGGCGAGGGGCGCGGGCGCGTGCGCGCGACGGGCGCGGCGCCCAGCGCCAGGCGCAGGTGCGGCCGCGGCGCCAGCCGCGCCGGCAGCCGGTGCGCCGTCAGGCAGCGCACGCGCAGCGCGCGCAGCCACACCACTCGCGCCACCTGCACGCACACACACACAACCACGGACTATTTATTTAGGTTAACAGTGATAACAATGTTCATATCAAAACAAGGGACGAATGTGTTCTACTTTGATGAGTTCCACTTCATAAACAGTTAAATGCATCATTTCAGGAAAAATCTGCAAAAAACTGTATCATAATAATCATAATCATTTATTTGCACAATGTAAATAAATAAATAAATATTCCGGACATATTACACACGGTCAACTGATCCCAAACTAGGCATAGCCTGTACTATGTAAATCAATGTAAATGAACGGGCTACGGAGAGAGCTATGCTTGGAGTTTCACTACGTAATAAGATCAGAAATGAGTAAATCCGTAGAAGAACTAAGGTCACCGACATAGCTCTCAGAATTAGCAAGTTGAAGTGGCAGTGGGCAGGCCATATAGCTCGCAGAACCGACAACCGTTGGGGAGTAAAGGTTCTCGAATGGCGACCACGAACCGGGCGACGCAGAGTTGGAAGGCCCCCCACCCGATGGACCGACGACATTGTGAAGGTAGCGGGAAGTCGTTGGATGGAGAAGGCTCAAGACCGTTCGTCATGGAACTCTTTGCGGGAGGCCTATGTCCAGCAGGACTTATATGAACTTCTGGACTTCTACAGGCTGATGATGATGATGATGAAATGAAAGTTAACACTGGTCTTAAATGTAAGAAATAGAGCTATTACTATTACTATTACTATTACCCTGCCAGTTCTTGTCCTGTCGAGCAAATATAAAAAGGCAAAAAAAAATAAACAAATAATACCTACTGACTAAACTAATACCTACATTAAAATAAGCCATTGGACAATGATATAGCGACGATCGGTAAAGCTATTAGCTATAAAGTGTAGCATTCCATTTCAGTAGGTTTTCAACTTACTTTGCACTGATGCCTAGCTTGCTGTGGTACGCACAACGGCCGCAGCGCGTCTAACCAGGCGCGCTCCTCGGCGGCGCTGTTGGCCGCGAGAAACGTGTGTGTCGATAGACAAGGTAAGGCCCGCTCTACAAGTTGAAAGCAAAATTCACGCTCCCAAAGAGATTCGTGCACCTGATGGAGAAACAAAGAAGGATTAGAAAACTATTCTGATCCGAACTAATATTATAAATGCGAAAGCGTGTTTGTTTTTTATTTTGTCCTTCTTTCACGTAGAAACAGGGAAACGAGGCAGCGTAGTAGGGCATGGCGAGATTTTATCGCTCTAAATTGGACCGACTGCCTGCGTCTGTTGTGTTCCTGAGTAAGGTTCGGGGTCGGCAACGCGTGCGTGAAGTCACTGGTATTGTAAGCGTTCATAGGGTACGGTAACCCTTGCCAACAGGTAAGGTTGTGTGGTTAAAGTTGTATAAAAAAAGGACGTGATTTTTTGCATGGATAGAGATGCCGCTGGTCTTGTGCAGCCTGCACCAATGGCTCCCAGCAAACTTTATTAGATCTAGTTAACGAATCAATTGGCCGTGGTAGCCCCGGCTGAAGAATAGGCCCCTCCATAACTACCTATCCGCGGATGTCGTAAGAAGCGACTAAGGGAAAAAAAGCTAGGGGATGGGCCTCATTTTAAGAACGATAGCTCTAACTGCGCTCGCCAACCCGCATGCCTAGCGTGGTGGGTATGGGCAAATCCTGACTGACCTCATAGCTCAGTTAGTAGTAGCTCTGCCTTCTGCGCTAGAGGTCGCGGGTTCGATCCCCGCACTGGGCAAACATTTGTGTGATAAACACAGATGTTTGTTCTGTGTCTGGGTGTTAAATATTTATCTATTAAGTATATCAGTCTCTGGTACCCATAGTACAGGCTATGCCTAGTTTGGGATCAGTTGACCGTGTGAATATGTCCGGAATATTTATTTATTTATTTAATCCCTCCACATGATAAGGAATTCGCTCTGTCTGTGGGGGAGGCCATGTTCAGCAGTGGACGTCGAACGGCTGAAATGATGATGATGAACGAATCAATGAATACTGAAAATGGCATTGCAATATTATGAGCAGAAGATAATTTCCCACACAACGCGGAATTTCCGGAACTTTAACACGTTCGCTAAGAAACAATAAGTGTGTATTTGAAAATTGACAGTCTAAGGGGTATCAAAGTTGATAATAAATAGTAGTACACTAGTTGACACAACCGATGTTTCTGGCTATAAAATAAAGCTCTGCATATATTTTCCTTGAAAGTTGAACCCGCGCTAAACCGAAGCCGGCTATTTACAGAAATAGTATTTACCTGGTAAAGATAAGCGCACGACAAATCAATCAATCCCTTCGGCTTAGTCCTTTTTGGGGAGTCGTAGAAATACAGATGTGTATCAGTTCCCTCTTGTAACAACACGAAGTACAAAGCTTTCCATTTCTTAGTGAGTTTATCTGACTTCTTGTTCAAGTAGCCCTGGTGCTTGATGCCCTTGGTTTTCTTCAGGCCGATCTGGTCTCGACACTCGCGAAGTGTTGCGTAGATTTTCTCAGCGGCAGCCCCTGTTGTGTTTTGCTGTGGTTCTATCACATGGCCTTCGGCAATCAGCTGCAAATACAAATGCAATCATTTGAGTTTTAAGCTCTTAAGCCAAACAGACAAACAATACACGGTGATTCATAATATGTATGCTATCCCGAAAGGGGCTTATTTTACACCCAATTGGCAATAAAGTTTTGTTCTACGAATATTGAAAATTCGATATATTCCATTGAAAAAACTCTGCAAAAATCAGCTGTTTAGGGGTCAAATCAGTTCAAACTCAATTATTCATCTGTTTAATAATTACTTAGAAGATGATTAGTGGCGATCACAATAGGCCAGTTGTGGCCGCAGTGACACAATAGCCGCAAAAAGTAAATAAAAAAAATAAAAAAAATAGAAGATGATAAAACTACTAAGAGCAGCTAATTTAAAAAATATGGGGGAAAAGTCTATAACAAATAATATTTTTTCTTTTATCAGTAAGGCCCTAGATCTTTTAGTTAATCAACTCACCGGCTGGCCTAGGGTGTGCCCCTCAACAATTTGCTCCTTCCTATATCTGTTGATGACCGCGTCCAAACACTCGAACGTGCGCCCTCCCATTAGGTACCGGACTCCCTTCTTCTCTATTCGGAACCTGCAATACAAATAGTCGAATACAGACATCACACTATTATTATAAATGCGGACGTGTCGGAATGTCTGTTTTAACGTTGTCTGAACCGATCTTTATGAAAGGAGCAGGGTATGGAGTGTATCTAAGATGTTCAGTAATAGTGAGTGATGAGGTACTGTATGATGTGATTCATAGTATGCACTTATCAGGATAGTATAATAATTACGAAACAGGTTGTATAGGTGGTATCATCCATGTAGAAAATATATTTTTATTACAGTATAGATAGGATCAGTAGAACAAATAAACAGACAAAGTCTTCTGACCCATTTTTTTTTTTGCAAAACTTATTTATGATTTACTAAACTCGTTTATGATGAAAAAAAAAGCACTGAATTTTGTGATTTACCAGAACTATAACTTACCTTTGTATCTGATTATTGATATGGAAGAAGAGAGAGTAATCTCCGGGTGAGTTGTCCGAAGGTCTGACAAGAAAGCTTCCGGGGCCTGCTTTGACCAACATATCCACTGCTTCGCTTTTAGTGCAGTTCGGGTGAAACCAAGAAAAGACAGTATTGGGATCGATGGCCGGGTCCAGGTCTTCGACTAGCTCTCTGAAGATCATGCCTTGTTCTCCAGTCCTGGATAAGAATAAATATACTTCTTAACAAAACAATCAATCCACTTCTAAAGCTTAGTTTTAAATATTATTATAAAAACCTGGGCATAGTCTTATGACTAAGAAAAGACGGTCAAGTGCGAGTAGCACCCTTGTAAACAAATACAAGGGTGCAAGTCCTAATGGATGGAATACGTATGGATTGGATATTGGATATTGGATCGCCATTTTTCATTGTAAAATCACTTGCCAACAAAACAGCCGATTTAGAAAAGTTTGGAAAAAAATCGATAACATCTTTTTATTCTTTAATATTTTATTTTTCTTGATAGATTTTTAAGCCACTTTCGTGATAGCGTAATAGGAAAGAGCCATTTTGGGAAACCGTACTAGTTAAAAACACGTTGATGAATCAAAGTCTTACCTATGAGCAGTAACCCACAGCCAGCCATCCCCCATGTCGTTATGCACGAAGAATATGTCTCCCTTTTGGAAAGTCAGCTCGTCTGTATCAGGCATCTTCGTGTAAGGCAGAATGGCTACCACTCTCTGTAAATTAAGATAAGTTTATATAAATCTGTATTTAACTTGATATTTTACACCCTGTAATATGCCCGATTTAATTTACGACACTTGACCATCCATACAGTGAATACCGAATATTTATTAATTACTACCTTTCACCCGCAGCTTCGCTCGCGTGGTACCTGTATAAAAAGTAGCCTATAAAAAGTAGTGCTATTCTAGGTAAATAACTCTTTTTGTATTCCGAGTTTCCACGAAATCGGTTGAGCTGTTACGGCGTGATTGAACAACAAACATCTAAACATCCTCACAAACTTTCGCATTTATAATATTGGTAGGATAATGCATACAAACAGGCGACAAAGAGACAAGTAAAACGTCTACTTCTAGACTTAATATATGGAGTGCCGCCGTAATAGGGGCGCCATTTATAGCCTCTAGTCTACACACTTCCCTGCAGGCACTATCGAGGCTAGTGGTGCAACTTGACTAAAGCAAATGCTTTTCTATTCTTTCCTCAAAGTTTAGAAAGAGAAGATGACAAAAAAACACCCAACAGTCACATACATAGTCCTAACCCCACCCTAGGACTCCCTGTGTCGTGGGTATCAGAAACTACGAGTACCATGGTACCACAACACCATGCACATCATACAAACATTTGTCGCACCGGGAATCGAACCGGCACCCCTGGCATCTCAGACGGTCACTCGCCCGCTGCGCTATCGACATCGTCAAAAGTCTTGTTTGCAATACTGCCCCGATCGCTTTTGATTGCAAGTTATTAAAGCCTTGGTATAACAGTTCTTGAAGACACCATTGGCAATTTTTTTTATGTGTCTATGGTGTCACAGCTGCCACAACACAACTGGTCTATTGTGATCGCCACTTGTTATTTGTGGAGCGCCTTTACAGGGCCTTTAAAGTTCACCCACCGTTGGCTAGGCATACCTTCTTATCATTGACAGGTTCTGGCGGCGGCACTGGTTCCACCAATCTCTCCCGTTTGAGCAGGTCTGAGCAGTGGCTGTAGAACCCTACGAGTTCCGTGAGCGAGTCGAACTGGCGACCGCCGATGTAGTAGTCACCGCACACCGCTGTTATCCTGTATCACAAGTAGGTATTACTTCAATGCAATGGTTACTCAAGTTATATTCATTATATTTTGGTATGAAATCAAGAGCTGGCCAGTAGTTCAAACAAACTTCATCATCACCCTTACGTCACATATTGCTAGGTATAGCCTCTTCCAGTTGCGGCCCGCGATGCTTGCGAGATCGTGTTGTCATCTCGCTGCTGGACAACCAAATTCCTATCCAATTCTTGGACGTGTCGTCACCTCGCCTTGTTAAGTGTAAAGCCCAACTCCATTTAAGTCTGTTATGCGGTTACCACGTTGACGACCTTCGCTCGACATCGGATCTCATACAAACTTACTTAACTATTTTGAACATTGTTTACATTACGAAACACTTGTAATTTTTAGTTTGTGCGGTTTGCGAAAGAAGCCGAACTGAATGCACATGATTAATATTAATTGTTAATTATAGTTTAACTAAAAACGAATGTAGATGAATGACGCAATGAATACCAGCTACATTACAGACAATGAGGAAAATATATATTAATAACAAACTGTAAAGATGTCATTGATGTTTATTACTTGATCATGCAGTAACATATGAACTGATTCTGGAAAATTTAATAAAGAAGCATGATTTTAGTGTTACCTAATTTTTATTCTTGTTATCTTTTAGTTCAGTTCTTTTTCGTTAAATTTTATACTCATATTATTAAAAATACTAATGCCTCTGACTACCCAGACTAGAGACTTGAATTCAATGACTAATGCCCTCAAGTTTCTCTCCTTTTTCTTTGCCAGCTTACTTACCGAAAGTGATTGATTCCAGTCCTGCCCAGATAACTCAAGACATAAGAGCCAGGCTTCCGATCACTTTCCCGAACTAAAAATAAAAATTTTTTAATAAATATTCTACCTTTTGCAACTGAGAGTTCCTGAATAAAGGTGTTCATAATATTTTTATGTTATAAATAATGGGTGATTATAAGGGGGTTAAAATCTATTTCAGGTTTTTCTAGACACTAGGTTATATCATACTAAATTATTTTTGTAGTATTCTGTATACAACTGAAGAAACAATGACCCAGGCAGTAGCTATTGTTGGCAGAAACCCATTCATTGCAAAACTCATTAGCAGTAAAGTGTCTTGGGAATTTTACATGCCATTGTTTGCTGACAGTTACCTACCTGTTTTATAATCATGTATATTCTAATCATCAGGTGAATTGGAACCCTATACTAGTTAACATAAAAAATAAAATTAGCTATATCACAATCAATCATTGTGTGTTGATATCAATAGATTATTCTCTATATTAAAAAATAGAAATGGTCAAGTGTGAGTAGGACTTGCACCCTGAGGCTTCCGTACCATTACACGGGGTTGGAGATTAGAGATTCCCAATTCTAGGAAGTGACAGACTTATATGTTGCATGCGCTCACATAGTTCACCATAGGATATTGGCATTGAGGAAAGTACCCTATAGGTTTATATGATAGGGACTTTTATTATAATTATTTAAAATATGCTTTAAACAGTGTCACTTTACATTGAACTAGAAACTTGATTTGTTCACAACAGCATGAGGTCATAGAAGATAGTTCCTATTCTATATCAATATCAACTTGATAACCTCAATCTGTTTCAGACATACAGACAACAAGGTGATTCTATATATGAGTTCAGTTTTTTCCAAATGAGATATGGAACTCGATGAGTCTCATTTTTCTCATTCAACTCATTTTTTTTTTCAAATCAGAACCTTCTTCCATTACTTTATGAATTCAACTCTTGAAGTATGGGAATACTTCAAATTTAACATAATTCTACTGACCTAAGTAGCTGCCAAGTTTGCCTGCAGCCCAGAGCCGCTCCTCAGAAGTGTATCTGTCGAGACGGCCATGGTACCACTCAGTTTCTGGAGGAGCAAGCACAGCCTGTCTTTCTCCTAGAAAATTCATCCATGAATATTTTGCATT
Organism: Anticlea derivata; assembly: GCA_947579855.1. Classification (NCBI taxonomy): domain Eukaryota; kingdom Metazoa; phylum Arthropoda; class Insecta; order Lepidoptera; family Geometridae; genus Anticlea; species Anticlea derivata. The sequence goes on along the minus strand of OX388271.1, from coordinate 7,598,143 downwards.
TTATTTTACATATATATTTTGTTCAGAAGGAAAAAAGTTTAAAAAAATATTATGATAAAGTAAATCTAAGTTGTATTACCATTAGTGCTTGGCCCATCAGCTTCATCCAGTTCTAGTTCGGCAGTCAACTCTGCAATATCTCCTCCACCGTCCTCAGACTCCGTGGAAGGCGATCCTAGCTTATCCTTCACAGGGGGTCCAATAGGCGCCCCCATGGCGCGTATCATATCAGCCATGTCCACAGTAAGCAACAGTCGAAACCAACAACTTTTCACTTACATTCGTTACAGAATAACCAGTGACTCATAGTTCAAGCACAACTTAGACAAATGAAAACATATCAAGTAAAAACGTAGAAATTATCTCGAACCTGTTTACTTTACAACAAGAACAAAAACGTTATATGAATTTGCATTGATACAAAAAGTAAGTTACAGCTTCGTTAGTCCAACGAAAACATGCAAATTCTCACTCACGCCCCATTTTATAAATAAGAACAAAATAACACTAGAATTGAAGTAAATTACAAAAAATAATTCTGATTTAGTCTCTGCTACGCCCGTCCGTCCGTCGAATTTAGACACAGACAGATTTTTTTTACGCTGTAAAGTGTAAGGCCTGCCTGTAAGACATACTGTGGCCTGTCATCCAACTGTCAGCTGTAAAAGAAACTGACAGTGACAATTAATTTAAACTTATCCTTGTTGTTTACAGCTTAGCCCCTTCGTCCACGGCGCGACTCAAAAGGAACGCGACTGAAACTGTAGTCACTTATGAGTAGCCTGACTGCGATAGCACTAGTATTTCAATGCGCGTCCGTCCACGGCGCTACTCAAAAGGAACGCGTTTGTAACTATTAATTTTATATTAAAAGGCAAAGACGTATGTCTATTGTTTCACCATTTTATTTGCAGAGCACAGAACACAGATCATAAACAGTCACAGAGAGTTATACCAAGAAAACAGATTATCTCAACACAGCCCCTCAATTTGTAGAGGTTTATACCTATATATTTTATACAAATTGAATCTAAGATAATATGAAAATTGTTGACACAGAAATTGTAAGACTACATATTTTAATAAACTTATTAAGACTCTACCTAACTATTTCAATGTAGAATAGCATGTAGACATAGCTGCAGTTAACTCTAAGATAGAATAAAATGAATGTTTACAAACAAAATAAGTTTTTTCTACCTTTAAACATAAAAACATATAACAATAATAACGGATAGTGTTTCTATTTAGCCCTTCAAATAGCAACATCAAGTTAATAAACCACTAAATAAAAACATTACAATCATAATATATTAGCAAGAGAGATACCCATCTAAGGTAGTTAACCTAATACACATTTAATCTTTCACGGAAATATACATGCTTTCTTGCAGGCAATGCCTTTGTGAAAATATCAGATATATTTTCCTCTGTAGGTACATATGATACAGACACAATTCTCTTATTTATTACATCTTTTATGTAATGATATTTAATGTCTATGTGCTTTGAGGCTTTAGTATTTATTTGGTTTTGAATCAATTTAATTGTACTTTGGTTATCAATGTAGATGTGAGCTGACACTGTTTTACTATTAAGAAATTCAGAGAGTAGGCCCTTTATGTGTACGAGTTCACTTACTGCATGTGCTCCTGCTATGTACTCTGCCTCAGCTGTTGACAAAGCTGTACATGTCTGCTTTCTGGAAAACCATGATATCAAATTGTTACCTTGATAGATAGCACATCCACTGGTACTTTTCCTGTCAACCTTGTCAGCTGCCCAGTCTGCATCTGAATAAGCCTCTAATTGAGTATGATTACCTGTATTGTTATATAGCAGCCCCTGAAACTGAGTTTCCTTGAGGTATCGTAAGATCCTTTTACCTGCTGTCCATAATTCTTGTGTTGGTTTATCTAGAAATCTACTCAAGTATGATACTGCATAAGTTATATCCGGTCTAGTATTCATTGAGATGTAGAGTAGACATCCCACTAGTTCTTTAAATGGCACTTCAATTATGTTTGAGGATGTTTTTGCATATAAATTTGTTTCCATTGGAGTTTTATTTCCTTTACAGTCTTGCATTTGAAATCTTTCTAAAAGCTTTGTTATCATCTCTGTTTGTTTTATTTCCATTTCATTTTGATTTCTATTTACCTCCAATCCTAGATAGTTCTTAACTTCTCCCAGATCCTTCAGTTTAAATTCCTTTTCCAGCTTCTTTATTATTATATCTTCTTTTCCTAAATATAAAATGTCATCGACATACAATAGTAACCAATTTGGTCCTTTCCCATATAGGCATGAATCATGTTTTGATCGTGTAAATCCTTCTTTTATAATAAACTCATGAAATCGTTTATTCCAACATCTTGGTGCCTCTTTTAATCCATATAAAGCCTTTTTCAATTTAAGCACTTTTCCTTGACTGATGTTTAATCCTTTTGGGCATTTCAGAAAAACATCTACATCCAGATATCCATTCAAAAATGCAGTAGGCACATCAAACTGTTTCAATGGCAAATTTTGTTGTACTGCTAGACTTAGCATCAGCCTTATTGTAGATATTCTGGCTACTGGGGCATAGTTATTCACTGAACTGTTTTGCTGGAAACCTTTTGCAACTAAGCGTGCTTTCTTTGTACCATCTTGTTTTGTTCTAAAGATCCATTTAGTATCTATAGCTTTCATTCCTTTAGGTAAATCTGTTATTTCCCATGTTTCTAATTTTTCAAGGGCATTTAATTCCTTATTAATTTTCATTACTCCAACCTTTGCTCATTGCCTCCTCATAATCTTGAGGATCTCCCGATATTAAACAATATGCTGTATATAGCTCATAATCCTCTTGAAATCTACTTGGCTTTTGTATGATTCTTCCTGATCTTGTCTTTTGTTCTGGTATTTCTTCTTCTGTATCCTCATAATCATCACTGTCATTTTCAATTTCTATATTTTCATTTGCTGGTTTCTTTCTGCTATTTTCATCTTCTACAGTTTTCTCAGAATCTCTTTCATTCAACTTTCCACTATTTTCATCTTCATAGTATATCTGATCACTTTCCTTAGTTTTCTTTTCTGTATATTGTATTTGACTTTCATCAAATCTCACATCTCTTGACACAATAATATTGTTGTTTTCAGGATCCCATAGGCGATATCCATTTTGTTGATATCCCACAAATCTCATTTCTTTTGCTCTTTCTTGAAATTTGTCTTGTTTTGGTAATATATGAACCCACACTTTAGATCCAAAAACTCGAAGTCTTGACAAATTCTTGTTTCCAAACATCTTCTCCGCTGGGGTTTGGAAGTTTATTGCTGAGGATGGGCAGCGGTTGATTTGATAGACTGCACATCTAACTGCTTCACCCCACAAAAATTTTGGCAAGCCTGTCTCTATTAACAATGTTCTTGCTCTGTTGTATATAGTTCTATTCATTCGTTCAGCTACACCGTTGGAGCTTGGACTGTATGGATTTGTATACTGTATTATTATTCCTTTTTCCTTGCAAAAATTCTGTATTTTTTCATTTTTGAATTCACCTCCATTATCTGATCTAATCTTCTTCACTTTATTACCTGTTTGCGTTTCTACCCTTTTTATGTATTCTATCAACCTATCAGTTGCTTCATATTTTCTCTTCAATAAGTAAACCTCACAAAAATGAGTAAAATCATCAATGATTGTATGATAGTAAATCTCGCCTGTAGAGTTGGGTGTGGACATTGGTCCAGATATATCAGTATGAATGAGTTCACCAATGCAATGAGAACGTGGTTTCTGAGTAGGATAAAATGGTAATCTAGTTGACTTACCTTTCATGCATGGTTCACACGGAATCTCACTGTACGGCAGTTGCAGTAACCTTAGCTGTTTCCTATTAGCATGACCCAATCTCTGATGCCACAAATCTTTTGAAATCAAACTTACTTCATTATTGAGTTTCATGTCTATAACATATAACCTGCCTTTCAACCTGCCAATAACTTCATTTACTGAGTTACTTATCGATACACTATCATTGTAAAATTGAACATGAAGTCCCTTCTCTAATAATTTTCTCACTGATAATAAATTGTGTGACAACTTAGGAACAATTAATCCCTCAATATCTATTGATAGACTACTATTATATTCTAATGTTAGTTTACCTCTTTTGTAACATGTTAGATATTGTCCGTTCGCTACATAAATCTTCATCTCTCTGTCCAGTTCTTCAACCTGAGTCATATAAGGTTCGTAATTAGCCATAATCAAATGTTCTGTGGCCCCTGAGTCCACTATTAGTTGAACATCACTATCACTAACACAACTGTTATTACATAATGCACTTGCACTACTCGCTGTAAATGACATTTCGTTTTTCCTTGAAGAAGAGGTCTCTTCATCTGCCTGCGCCGCTTGACCTGTCTGCCATGGTGACCTATAGGAGCTTGCACCTCGTCCTCTGTTTGAGTTGCTGTTGCCTCTGGATTGACCACGTTGTCCTCTCATTGAAGTCCGACCTCTGTAGTGGCCTCTCACTTGTTGTCCCGTTCTGCACTGGAAGGATTTGTGCCCACTTTTGCCGCATCTGTAGCAGGTCATAAACGTGTGCGTATCTGATGCTGTGGTTTCATTACCTTTAATCTTCAGTTCAGCATCTAGCAATCTGGATTTGACAAAGTCAACATTCAGTTCTCTATCAATTGTTTCTAATGTTGTGATAACAGTGTCATACTCGGTCGGCAGCGTTAGAAGTAGGTGGCACACCTTATCTGCTTCCTTCAGCGTTGCACCAGTTGACTCTAGTTGTGCTATTAAGTTATCATACTTTAAAAAATGATCTTGTAATTTTTCATCTATACTGGTTTTCATTGATAACATTTTCTTTCTCAGATACAGCTGATTAAATATACTTTTTCTCTCTAGTACCTCTTCCAGGCATTCAAACATTTTTGCTGCCGTTGGGCATTTCTTTATTAATTCGACGAATTTATCGGAGACACATTGGGCAATTATGCTCCGTGCCTTGGCATCTTTCTCTTTATCTATTTGTTCAGTTTTCATAAGAGTGGACTCCAATCCTCTTTCCTCCAAAATTAATTTCATACGAAATTTCCAAACACTGAAATTTGTTCCATCTACCAGCTTTGGTAAATTTGTAACCGAAGTCATCGCCATCCTTAGAATTTTATATTACTCTTGTTGTTTTCTTCTCTAGAAATACTCCATGTATTTTTTCTCATATTCTTCGGCTTATATTTTTCATGTTGGCGCAGTGGAAGCGTATTAATTTTATATTAAAAGGCAAAGACGTATGTCTATTGTTTCACCATTTTATTTGCAGAGCACAGAACACAGATCATAAACAGTCACAGAGAGTTATACCAAGAAAACAGATTATCTCAACAGTAACTAGTCACCTGGCGACTCGACATGCTGGTCGCCAGGCGACTGGTTTCGAGAAACTGTGTGAAAAATGAACGAATAAACAGTAATTATAAGTGATTCTGACGGCTATGTGACTGGAGAAGTAATAATTCCATGTCATCGCTCGAATTATCACTAGTCATGTTAATTATTTTTGTTTTCAAAACTTTGTTTACATAAAATCGTGTACTGAGTGACTGAGTTTCAGGAAATTCCAGTAGCGCCGTGGACGAGTCAGAGTTTCCAATGAGTCCGCAACTCTAGTTTCTAATGAGTTCCGTCACTTTTGCGTAGCGTCATGGACGAAGGGGCTAAGGGGAAAATTTACAAAACGATTATAAGACCTGTCGTACTGTATGGATCTGAGTGTTGGGCAACCAAAGGGACGGATGAAAGAAGAGTGCATGCTGCGGAAATGAGAATGTTGAGATGGATGTGTGGAGTGACTAGAATGGACAAGATACGGAATGAGTACATCAGAGGAAGTTTGAAAGTAGCGCCAGTGACTGAGAAGTTGAAGAGCAAAAGGTTAGCGTGGTATGGGCATGTCATGCGGAGGGAAGAATGTCATGTGACTAGAAGAGCGTTAAATATGAATGTGGAAGGATATAAGGGAAGAGGTAGACCAAAGAAAAGATGGATAGACTGTGTGAAAGATGACATGAGTAAGAAAGGAGTGAATACTGATATGACGGCTGATAGAGGGGAGTGGAAGAGGAAAACATGTTGTGCCGACCCCACATGAAGTGGGATAAGGGCAGGGAGATGATGAGTTAGCGAGATGCGGATGAATGAAATTGAATGATTTATTCGTCGTTTGTAGTTCGTTCGTTAATAAACAAATAAGCAAATCTCTCGAACAATTTGGGATTAGTCGAAATGTTTCGAGAGAATTGCCTTTTCGAGAGATTAGTATTAGTATCTCTCGAAGTCGCGCATCGCTAGTATGAATTATTAGTCTGCAGTGTTGCCACCTTAGTGGATTTTCCACTAAAACTGGTGGTTTCGACCCCCGCTTTAGTGGTGAAATATTGCTTTTAGTGGCTAGTGGATTTTTCTAGCGGTTTAGTAAAATTGACTTTACTGAAAATAATATAACTCAACCAGTAAGTCACGTTTAATAATGTTATTATTTCTACTTAATCTGACATTGATGAAAAAAATATTCCCGAATAAGTGTTGAACACAACAAAGACAATCTAATTGACATAATGACTCAGTTTAATAAAACTATAGAATTTATGGCAAAAGTCGATGACCAATGGCGACAAATTCACTTGTTAAAATGGAATGAAACCAAACATACAAAAAAAAGTTGGAATGAAGTATTGCATTTCAAAGATTCTCAAGGGCAATCTAGAGTCGAGGAATTAGCGACATTTGCGATAACTCTCCTAATACTGCCTCATTCTAATGCCGATGTTGAAAGACTATTTAGCAGTATGAATATAATAAAAACCAAGCAGAGAAACAGAAAGAAGTTAAATCTTTTAACTGCTTTATTGAGAATACGCTGTGGTTTGAAATTGGAAGGAAAATGCTGCAGTGAATATATAATTCCAATTAACGTCACAAATAAAATCGGTACCAAAGAATCGTACAAATCTAAAACCGAAGATGATGGTGTAGACCAAAATGGTTCATCTGAAGAAGAAGAATTAATTTAAATTTTTATTGAATGATTTCATGTTAAAAAAAACATGTTTATTTACTAATTGTTAATAAATTACGAAGTAAGGATATAAGTGTTCTGTGGTTTACTGTTGGCAACACTGTTAGTCTGTGTTTTGAGCGCGCGTAAAGAAGGATATTGTGTTCTGTGTGTGAGCGCGTTGGTTGGTCGTTGCGTGCGTTGTTTCTGATTTTATTTGCTTCTGTGCGTGGTCAGCAATCATTTTCATTTAATTTGTTTCTACTGTTCTAATATTATTCTATCTAATCTATTAGGCCGTGTTTGAACTGGTGAGTTACTAAATGAATTAAAGTTCTTCCTCTATGCTGGTCGTTAAAAATATCGATTCCATCAACAATGACGTAGCCAACGTAAAATCGTAACACGACCATGGACCTATAGACGCCATTTTGTGTTCGCGATCTTTCTTTGTTCCTTTGTTCTTTGTCCTATTTTGATCGATCGCATTTTCAGCACAAACCCAGACCAAATTCGAAGTTATTATCAGCCATCCTCAAGTTCCGTTATCAATTGTTACAGATCTCACCATGCAGATTTTTGTGAAGACCCTGACGGGTAAAACCATTACTCTGGAGGTCGAAGCGTCCGACACCATCGAGAATGTCAAGGCTAAAATTCAAGATAAAGAGGGAATTCCTCCGGATCAGCAGCGTCTGATCTTTGCCGGAAAGCAACTAGAGGATGGTCGCACCCTTTCTGACTACAACATCCAGAAAGAATCCACTCTTCACTTGGTACTCCGTCTACGAGGAGGTATGCAGATCTTTGTTAAGACCCTCACAGGTAAAACCATCACGCTGGAAGTTGAAGCTTCAGACACCATTGAAAATGTGAAGGCCAAAATCCAAGACAAGGAAGGAATCCCCCCAGACCAGCAGCGTCTTATCTTCGCTGGCAAGCAATTAGAAGATGGTCGTACCCTTTCTGACTACAACATCCAGAAAGAATCCACTCTTCACTTGGTGCTCCGTCTACGAGGAGGTATGCAGATCTTTGTTAAGACCCTCACAGGAAAGACCATCACCCTTGAAGTGGAAGCTTCAGACACCATTGAAAATGTGAAGGCCAAAATCCAAGACAAGGAAGGAATCCCCCCAGACCAACAGCGTCTTATCTTCGCTGGCAAGCAATTAGAAGATGGCCGTACCCTTTCTGACTACAACATCCAGAAAGAATCAACTTTGCATTTAGTTCTCCGTTTGCGAGGGGGTATGCAGATCTTTGTCAAGACTCTCACAGGAAAGACCATCACTCTTGAAGTTGAAGCTTCAGACACCATTGAAAATGTGAAGGCTAAGATCCAAGACAAGGAGGGAATCCCCCCAGACCAGCAGCGTCTCATCTTCGCTGGCAAGCAATTGGAAGATGGTCGTACTCTTTCGGACTATAACATCCAGAAAGAATCCACTCTTCACTTGGTGCTCCGTCTACGAGGAGGGATGCAGATCTTTGTTAAGACCCTCACAGGTAAAACCATCACACTGGAGGTAGAAGCATCCGACACCATCGAGAATGTCAAGGCTAAAATTCAAGACAAAGAAGGTATCCCCCCAGACCAGCAGCGTCTTATCTTTGCTGGCAAGCAATTAGAAGATGGCCGTACCCTTTCCGACTACAACATTCAGAAAGAATCAACTTTGCATTTAGTTCTCCGTTTGCGAGGGGGTATGCAGATCTTTGTCAAGACCCTCACAGGAAAGACCATCACCCTTGAAGTGGAAGCTTCAGACACCATTGAAAATGTGAAGGCTAAGATACAAGACAAGGAGGGAATCCCCCCAGACCAGCAACGTCTTATCTTTGCTGGAAAGCAGTTGGAAGATGGGCGCACTCTCTCTGACTACAATATTCAGAAAGAATCAACTCTCCACCTGGTATTGCGTCTTCGCGGTGGAATGCAGATCTTTGTCAAGACCCTCACTGGAAAAACGATTACTCTAGAAGTGGAAGCTTCAGACACTATTGAAAATGTGAAGGCTAAGATCCAAGATAAAGAGGGAATTCCCCCAGATCAGCAGCGCTTGATCTTTGCTGGCAAGCAGCTGGAAGATGGCCGCACTCTTTCTGACTACAACATCCAGAAAGAATCAACCCTTCACTTGGTGCTCCGTCTGCGAGGGGGTATGCAGATCTTTGTCAAGACACTCACAGGAAAGACCATCACCCTTGAAGTGGAAGCTTCAGATACCATCGAAAATGTGAAGGCTAAGATCCAAGACAAGGAAGGCATCCCCCCAGACCAGCAGCGTCTTATCTTCGCTGGCAAGCAGTTGGAAGATGGGCGCACCCTTTCCGATTACAACATCCAGAAGGAATCTACCCTTCACCTGGTATTGCGTCTTCGCGGTGGAATGCAGATCTTTGTCAAGACCCTCACTGGAAAAACGATTACTCTAGAAGTGGAAGCTTCAGACACTATTGAAAATGTGAAGGCTAAGATCCAAGATAAAGAGGGAATTCCCCCAGATCAGCAGCGTTTGATCTTTGCTGGCAAACAGTTGGAGGATGGCCGCACTCTTTCTGACTACAACATTCAGAAAGAATCAACTTTGCATTTAGTTCTCCGTTTGCGAGGGGGTATGCAGATCTTTGTCAAGACCCTTACTGGAAAGACAATCACATTGGAAGTGGAAGCTTCTGACACCATTGAGAATGTGAAAGCCAAGATCCAAGACAAAGAGGGAATTCCTCCAGACCAACAGCGTTTGATCTTTGCTGGCAAGCAGTTGGAAGATGGCCGCACTCTTTCTGACTACAACATTCAGAAAGAATCGACGTTGCATTTAGTACTCCGCTTACGCGGAGGCATGCAGATTTTCGTGAAGACACTGACTGGAAAAACTATCACTTTGGAAGTGGAGCCCGCTGATACAATTGAAAATGTCAAAGCTAAGATTCAGGACAAGGAAGGAATCCCACCAGACCAGCAACGTCTGATTTTCGCCGGCAAACAGCTGGAAGACGGACGTACTCTGTCAGATTATAACATCCAGAAAGAATCTACCCTTCACTTGGTTCTGCGTCTGCGCGGCGGCAATTAGACGAGAAATAAGATTTAGTTGACCTTAAAAGATCTGTAGCAATCGTAAAGGAAAATGATGTAACTCGATGCTTATGCTATAATATGTAACCATTCCAGTCATTTATTTCAAATAAACTGTAGTTGCAGAATATTTTTTCTATTTTATCCTCTGCCCTCACTACAAACTTAAGTAGGTAGGTCAGTGTAGGAGGTAAAGGCTTCGTTACCCGTGTTACTTACTACCAGTAAGTAGCTTCACAAATTCACCACGAACGGCGATTTGACAGGACTGCAGCTAAATGAGACTACTTCCTAACACTCCATCCAGAAAACTGACAAGCATAAAATAGCATGAACTGCATAAATATGCTTACGTACTTAATATCTAAATACTTACCCTACCTATAGATGAATTACCTAAGCACCTACATACTGTCCTTTTTTATGGGCAACTAGCAGAACCAAAGCATTATCATCAGCCTGCGAAAATCCATTGCTGGACTAGACCTCCCTCAAAGAGTGCCACGACGAACGTTCTTGAGCCTTCTCCATCCACTGACTTCCCGGAACGTTCAACAATGTGTTCATTAAGTCAAACAGGTTCATTAAGTTCTCGAATGGCGACCACGAACCAGACGACGCAGTGTTGGTTGGAAGGCACATCATGCAACAGTGCGTCTACGGGGTCGTGGTCGCCATTCGAGAACGGTTGTCGGTTCTGCGAGCTATAGGTATGAGCCCACCACTACCACATCAACTTGCTCATTCTAAGAGAAAAACCACGGTCACACTAAGACTTGGTTTTTCTACGAAAATCCTCGTTTCGTATTTTTAAAACTCTTACTAGAGAGAGAGCAACGGGCTATCGTCGGCCTAATTATTATTTTAGAATTCGTAAATCCATATGAGTTATTTTTATACAGGAGCAACTAAAAACAGTTTTTCTTTTAAAGTGTCACACCTTTTTAATAGGTTTTCTATCATACTTAACAACAAAAGATAAGTGTAGCATTTTATTAATCTATCGAACTTTAAAAGAAAAACTGTTTTTTGTAGGTAGGTACTACTTTATACCTACATAGGTACGTAGTACCTACATACCTAACCTACCTTTTAATTATGTTTTGCAGTCACCTACAATGAAGGCAGGTACAAAAAGGAATAAAACACGAAAATTTAATTGTTAACATTTTATTAGGAGGCGAAAACGAGCAATAAGTTTTGGGATAAATTTTAATACAAATAAATGATATTTGCATCTCGTAAATCGTCAAGTTACACTATGAAATTACAACTTACAGTATTTAAGATTATAGTAACATGAACAAGAATAACACTATAACAGACAGTTATTTGTACCACAGCAAAATATTTCGAGAGCCGTTAAAAAGTCCTACACAACACCCGGTACAAACGTTACATTCTATAGTGTGCTACAGTTACTTCTCGAGATAATGTTGCTTGATACTTACCACAATTTCTTTAGTGACACTGCATCCGAATGTGCACTTTATTATACATAAGTTAAATATCATATTCGGCTGCAAACATCATTATCAATACGAACCAGTGCCGCTACACTTACAAGTGTATATCAGCACTACCAACAGTAAATTGCTCTATAAAATATGTCCTCTCATTTGATACACTACGCACACGTCCACAAGCCGATAGAAAACATTAAAAACACGACAACAGTCTAAAATATATCAGTAGAGACAGTGTTCGAAGATTTAGGCGTACAATTTAATTGTAAGCATGTAGTTGAGTGAGGGTTTAGTGATGAAAATGAGACAGCGAGCACTGATTAGTGATTTCACAAGTCGCTAGTCAACATCCCACTGAAACATGAAGAATTTGTAACATTGATTTACTCCAAAATACTAACAATAAGAGACACTTGAAGATAGAACAATTATTTTATGAACTTACATACAGCTAATTAGATCTAGGTATTGTCCTTTGTATGCCAGAAGTGATTACAATGCCGCCGATGACTAATGAATGCAATATTTGTATTATAATGTACTAGCTTGCTACGGCTTCGCTCGCGTGGTACCCGAATAAAAAGTAATCTATATGTTATTCAAGGCTATTTACAACGTACCTACATGCCAAAATTCATTCGAATCCGTTCAGTGTAGCGGCGTGAAAGAGTAACAAACATCTTCACATATATACTTACAAACTTTCGCATTTATAATTATAATATTAGTGGTAAGTGTGATCTTCAATTTTACTGCACACCAATAATGATCATTTGAAATATCTTAACTGTGTAACATTTACAATACTATTTACGCAAAGGCCATGTTAATCTACTAATGATTTTTGGTATCAATAATGCATTAAAATAACTAAAGTACCTATCTGACAAATTTAAGACTAAAATACGCTAAAATAAGGATTGAAGTGTACATAAAACTATAACATGTGGTAGGTATAGAACTGTATCTGTAGCATGATACCTAATTATCACAATTACATATAATAATGTTTTTTATTAATAATAGCTTGCCAATAACACACCGAACATTAAAACGCCTTGGATTCCTGGCAAGATAACAATTCTTATACCATCTTCCGTCAAATTCATTATATTTTATAATACGTTATATTGTATACATTCTCCATTTAGATAAATAATTACCCGCAAAGATATAACTATTTCTAATCTCATATGTAAACTATGCGATTTTTTTTAATAAGGTTAATTAATAAGTTTTTTATGAAGTGTGAAAACATACTTTACAGGACCCAGGAGTACAGTGTAAGTGTAACAGAGCGCATCTAAATGTAGGGATACATAATTCATTTATTTAATATCACCTTTCAGAATTGATGTTGCCTCGAGGTCTGCCGCCTTCAGTTCGTTCTGGGTGCTCCCAATACCTTACTCGCTCTTAACAATCCTAGCAAGGAGACAATCTCCTACCTACGCTATAACGTGTACTTTCAAGCAAGTAAAGGTTGGGGTTGCTTGGTGCGTATGAACCCAACACAACACACGTCAAAAAGTTTGTAGGCCACTGTATAACATTTTACATATCTATTTATATTTTAATGCATTTAGCTGGTATATTCAGCTATAACACATTGCGTGGTAGATTTACCCCTTATTCATAATCACTTAATAACTTTATCGGCTTGATAAGTATGGCCGCCTCTTTCTTTTGTTTCCTATTAGAAAAGGACAAACGAGATCGTATCGAGCCGATAACGTTAGTAACTGATTACGAATAAGAGGGTTAGTGTGAAAAGGTTCTAACAGTGGCCTAAATTGTTGACTGTACTCACGCAGAAGTAGAATATGTTATGTGCGCACAAACGCACTGCGTAATCCCTAGCGTGCAATATAGTTACGAATACGCAGCGTCTATGCGTTTTTACGTACGCACCAAGGAACCCCTACCTTATCTGACTAACAACTTTAGCCCAGATTCTTATACGGTCCATATTCTGAAAAATCTATGCTTGCGACTTGTGACTGAGCACAATTTCAGAATAAGAGTGTCTATTTCACCATCTCAGATAACCGCTACTTGACATAATATAAAAAAACAAACATTTCTCTCTGTGACATGTACCTAAACAGAAAGAGAGAGACCTATTTTTATTCGTCAACTAGCGATAATCATAGATAGTGAAATTGTCACAAACACTGGTAAGGTAAATCTTGCATGACGGTACCCATAGTGAGGAGTGATTCAATTTAACATAACTTATAAAATTATAGTAACTAATTGCTCCCGAACTAATTATTCATAAAATTGATCATCATAAGTAAATGGCAATAAACGTCATAACTTATAATAATTAAAAAACGTCTTTTAATTTGGCAACGAATTGGAAATAATTGGTAAAATTATATACAAGTTATAATCTTATCGTAGTTTATTCATGTCATTTCAGTTTTAAAATTAACTTCTTTACGATCAAATTACATGAGAACAGAATCCGGAAGACCAGAATGATTTAACAATATAGAAATAAAGTAAAAATAATAACTCATGGAATAAGTTCAAATGAAACTTTAAAATTGAGCTTTTGACAAAAATTCAATTACCATAATTATTTGTATAATACTGTAAAACAGTGAAGTAGACAATAACAATTTATGTTTTAATAATTTTAGGTATCGCCATTGTGTGACGCAACTTTTTATATGGAAACTAACAACTAGTTAAGTTAGTTAACTAAAGTTATACGTAACTCATTTTCGCTTACTGTTGTTCCTGGTAATGGATTAAGGAATGCTAGTGCTTAATAGTGGGACAATTCACATGTCAATTTTTTGGAGGACGTAGGGCACAGCGAGATTTTCTCGTTCTAAATTGGAGCAGCCCGTCTGGAGAGGTACCTCCGCCTTACAGAAGATCGCAGCCAAATAACATTATTTGTTTCAAATAGTGTTGTGTTCCTGCAGTGAGTAAGGTTGCCAGAGCTCTTTAGGGGGAGGGGGTACGGGGTCGGCAGCGCGTGCGTTGTATAAAAAAATATGCAAAGTTCAATCAGTTTTAAAACTGATGAGGTAGCCATCATCATTTCAGCCGTAGGACGTCCACGGCTGAACATAGGCCTCCCCCATAGATTTGCAGGGCGACCGATCTTGTGCGGCCTGCACCCAACCGCTCCCAGCAACCTTTATTAGGTCGTCATTCCATCTAGTGGGGGTCCGTTCTACGCTGCGCTTTCCGGTGTGTGATCTCTACTCTATAATCTTTCTGTCCCAACGGTTCTTCGAGCTTGTGCCCCATCTATTGCCACTTCAACTTGCTAATCCTCTGGGCAATGTCAGTGACTCTAGTTCTTCTACGGATCTCCTCAATTCTTATTCGAACTCGTAGAGAATTACCAAGAAATACCACAATTTATTTATAAATGTTTGAATATAACTAATGCATAATTTATTTAACTGTACAGCTTTTTTATGTAGCATTTGGTTTTTTTTTTATGTTATACGGAGGCAAACAGGCTTACGGCCCACCTGATGGAAAGTGGTTACCTTCGCCAATTGACATCAGCAACACCTGGAGCATTTCTAATGCGTTGACTGCCGAACCACTCACCCCCTAAAGAGCTCTGGCAACCTTACTCACCGCAGGAACACAACACTATTTGAAACAAATAATGTTATTTGGCTGCGATGTGCTGTAATTCTTCGAAATACGTATCTATATCCCGTTTTATGTTTGTATGAATGAAGCTACAAAAACATTCGTTCTATTGTTCATTCGGTGAATTAAATCATTCACATTTTCCCACCTTATGATACTATCGTCTACTAGCGACCCGCCCAGGCTTCGCACGGGTTTATAACTCTATCCGGTTTATTATGAAACCGGGTTCAGACGAGGACTAACTAAGCCCTGGTTTTGTGACGTGTTATTTCATACAGTTGTTTTATGTCATAATGTCAAATGTATGAATTGACACGTCCCAAAGGGTTTAGTTAGTCCTCGCCTTAACCCAGCTTCATAATAACAGGGACAGGGTTTCTGAGTTAAGTGGTTTACCTTTACTTGCAAATAGCTATGGAAAATTCCCGTTACAAAATGAACGTAAGCTTCTTTTAAAATTAAGTTGCGCTACACAAACGACGGAACAGTTTACATGTTCGGCAGCGGCACCGTGACCTGAACGTAGCTGATCGGGAAGTAGCCGGTCTTGCCGTGAACCGAGCCCTCGAACCAGTTCTCGTCGACTTTGTTGATGAGGGTGATCACGTCGCTTTCCTGGAAAGGAAACAACAGTGGTTTTTGTTGAAGATAGTAAACTCTATAAAAAGTAGTAAAGTTTTTTATGAGAAGAAACAATCGTGTATCGGTATGTGAAAATTATTTATCATCAATATCATCAGCCTGTAGAAGTCCACTGCTGGACATAGGAGTTCCACGAAGAACGGTCGTGAGCCTTTTCCATCCACCGACTTCCCGCAACTTTTACAATGTCGTCGGACTATCAAGTGGAGGGCGTTCAAACACTGCAACGCCCGGTTCGCGGTCGCTATTCGAGAACCTCAATGAACAATGAATTATCACATTTTAATAATTTTCAATATTTATTGAAAATTATTAAAGTTCGAAGTAAAATTTAGGATTGTAGGATAAGATTACCTTGAATCCCAGTTCGCCTTGATTCTCGGCGTCGAAGTCGTAGAGAGCGGTGCAGCAGGGCCCCTTGGCGGGCGCGATGGGGGTCCGCGCGGGGGACTTCACGGGCGACGGTAGCGGAGATGCTGTGAACAACATGGCTATAGCTCTTGGATATCTAGACCAATTGGCCAATGAAAGAAGGATTGCGAGACAGATAACTTTGTTTGACAGTTTTCTATTATTCGATTAGAAGCCGACTGCAAGTTTTAGGAAATTTGTTCTATATCTCCGAAGATCTACATGAGATCTTCACCAACTAACCTGCAGGTCCCTTGAAACTGATTGAAGTTAAGTATCTGTCTCGCTTTCATTCCTGTTTTCATTGCCCAATGGTCATAAGTGCGTTATTTTAATTCATTTTAAATGACCCTAGACCGTATCCACTGAAAGAATCGGCCAGAACAAATTTATGAAAGATTTTGAAGAGATTATTGATTATTTTCTTTTTGTTTTCCAAATAAAAATACCTTGTACTTTCAGTGGAAACCACAATGCACGCTGATTTAGGATCTCAAAAATAGGTAAATTGATGAAAAAGTAGAATTGCTGAAAAATTTAGATCGAGATCAAACGAGCATTCTTTGCAGATACTTTACTCACTCCTGATTTAGTCGTTGAATTTTGGTAAAATTGTACATGGGTCAGCGTCGGACCGACAAAGTGGAGGCGAATCGACACATTTGAAAAATAACGTAATTCCACCCATATAAATAAGTGATTATGGTTGAGTTTCAATTGTTAATGAACTTGATATATAAAACCTCATTGAATTTTTTAAGTATAGTATCGGCAATGGGTCAAATTTAAACTTTCTAGGCTATAAAATAATATGTATTGTCATAAACACGAATGGATATTTGGAAAATAGATAAATACCTATAGGTATACTTATCTATTTTCTAAACATAACATAGAACCATGAAATGGGGGGGTTACAGTTGCATGAATGATCAAGCCTTCATGTAATGGTAAATGCTATTTTATGAGGTCGTCAGAAGCGCTAATATTGAATGCGTAGATAACAGATTAACACTATCGAAATGGTATGAATCTGACATGCACACACACTGCGCGTATGAATGAACAGTTGCAAAAGTTCTAAAACACGCTCAAAGTATAAATAAGCCACTCAGTTTAAAAACCTACATCTAGAACTCAAATCAACCCAAAAAACACCTGCGTAACTCAAACAATACTAGTAGGTGTGATAAATGGTGTACCTAATGTGTAACTAGGTGATCTTTATACAACGTGAAGTATTGAATAAAATGTCCATTGAGTTCACTATTTCAGTTGCCTCGTAAAAGTATTCTGAATGTTTGTCCGTGTTTCTAAAAGTATGTGAGTGTAGTAGTAACATTATTAGGATTTGTGCCAGCCCGTGGCTAGTGCCACCAGCCTTAGTGATGAAGTTCATCACACAAATACTATTAAAAAAGTAACTATCTGTGTCTGTTCGTTACCTTTTCACGACTAAACAGCGGAACCGATTTTGGTGTTATTTGGTACCATGAAGCTAGTTTTTAGGCCTGCATAACGTGACGACCGAAGCCGAGGAAAGCCGCTATTAAAAAATCTGACCGATGGACCAACCACGCTTATCCACTCAAAGTTGTTTGTATGTAAATGTGTGTGAGGGTGTGTATGCGTGTGTGTGTTGGATTTGTACGTGTGTGTATGTGTGTTACCATTGTTGGAGCGTTGCACGCTGCCGGAGCCCGGGAAGAGCTCCAGATTGGATGGGGGCTTGTGCTCCGGAGTGCCGGCGTGCGAGCCACCCTCTCCACGACGCAAATAGAATACATCCCAAACTCAGTATACAGATCACTCATACTACCATCATTTTAAGACATGCCTAGTATCAGTAGTCCGATGATTGGACTGATGAGCCGTCTCAGAATTCCGGTGATACAGACAATCGGACTACCGAGCCTTATCGATGTTAACACTACCAAATTTAATAATTTAACTAGTGGGTGTTTCCGGCTGTTAATAGATAGATTGTTACTATAAACATTTCAAATATATTGCATCTCTAGTTTGAATCTACGAGTGTTGGTACTTAAATTGTTGACAAAAGTATTCTTCAACAATTCTGCGCTGCAGTAAAGTAGACATTACCATATTGACTGTATCTTAGCGTGAACTTATTGTGTAAATGTTAACAAGTAGGACTTGCGATGTGCATGTCAAAAAATTGGTCTGTAAACTTATTTTACCTTAGAAAGAGATAGAAGACACATCGATCTACCTACTAGCTCGAAGGAATAAGATAGATTACAAACATACGGACTGTCCTAATAAGAGATAAACACATACATTGAAATATCAAATAGTATTGTATCGCTTATTCCACGAGTAAATCAGAACTCAGAACATACTCGATTTAGGTATATCAATATGTGTTCTGTTCCATTGACATTGAATTTAAAGTACGGTTATTGAACAAACAACTTTAATTCAAGGGTAATATTGTCGATTATCTTGTTACATTAAACTGAACTAACTTAATTTGATGGAACAGAAAATGTTGCCGGCCCTTTCGAATTGAAACAAGGACGGCTATAGTTTTAGCGATATCAAATTAAGTTAGTAGGATAAAGCCGTGTTCAAACGGCGTGTGATATAATCATCTAAAACATATTCCAAAATAATCCTTACGTCTATTGAATAAAGTAATTTGAGTTTGAAATTGAGGGGTTTACATCGTTGAGATAGATAGCCCCTAAAATTTAGGGTTTAGATTTAGGGCCTAAATCTTAAATCTGACTTTATTCAGTTGACATAAATATGATTTCTAAACGAAATTTTATGATGGCATATAGCAAGCCATTTGAACACGCCTTAATGCAACAATAGCATCGACATATAGTTAAATTTTATTCGTGAAATAAGCCCGTTTAATTAATCATATAGTATTCGAAACAGGATGGTAAAAGTGGAAGGGTGTGGGACAAGGAAGTTCGGCATCCTGTAATAGAATAGAATCTCTGTACAATTACCACGCCTTTGCTATCGACGATTACCACGACCCCGTGTTAACACTAGAAAAGAAGCTGAACCATTGTAACCAATCGTTGTATAAACCAAATAATAAGAAACGTGTGCCGCAAAATATTTAAAAGATAGAATGTAGGTAACATAAAATAATTTGAACGGTAAAGTATTAGTCACAATATATTAAAAAAATGTGTATGAAGTTAGGCGCGCTATACTAGCTGTTTTTATTTTCATAATTTTGTGGCTACTGTTGTATCACAGTCAGTATTGCCAGTGTCAAGTAATAGTAAATGGCAAGTATAAACATTATGTTGCTTAGTAACTAACTAGAAACGTATACGGACATAGCAGAATGGTTCGAAGAAAATGGTGGCGATTTCCTAATTTCAAACCGCATTTTTAGTCAATTAAGAAAATCACATAATACTTCCTACCTCCTACTATCCCGAATGGGCTTATTTAAATACCAATTGGAAATGTTTATTCTTCTTTGAAAATTCGACACATTTCATTAAAAACAATGCTCCGTCGTCATACCATACTTCGTTACAGAAAATATTGTAGATAGGAAATCTTTAACGGAACTCTTAACCTTTTAATTATGAGCTAGCCTTATTGAAAAGAGGTTCGTGAAATTGGTGCCTGAAAGCTCTGCTAAAGATACCTACTTTCCCTGATTCTAAGTATAATTTTTTTATGAAAAATGTTTGTTAGTAATCGGTAGATGTGTGTTACAAGTGTACATTTGTTCCATTAAGACCAGTGCCAGAAACCGTGTGTAGCGTGATGTGGTGAATGCGTAAAAAGGTTTTGAATATGCACTGCCTTTTGAAAACGTTAATAAACCTGCTACCCCTATACATTACATACAATACATGAAAAAGGAAAAAATAAGAAAAGGCTCACGACTTTTATCCCCAAGAATGGTAGACATCCTCTCAGATCTCCAAGCGAACAGATCCTTGATTCTAAGGGGGTATTGTGAGGCATGTCCGAACATTTGGTACATGCCAACATTTTGCAGTATTGAGTATTCCATACGTGACAGGTTGGAAGCCCGTTTAAGAATACTTACATGAAAACTATGAAAATTTAATTTAAAAACACAAGTAGTTATATAACTTATTCTGCATACTGCAGATTTTTTATATGAAAGTATTCAATATTTTCAGATCTGAATTAATAAGGATGGTCTAATTTTACCAAGTTATGGATTTACAAACAAATATAAAAGCCCACCACCTGAAGCAGTACACGCCCAAAACCCAGCAAATAAAACCCAAAGTCACCTGTCCAGGGGTCCCTTAGTCCGTTTAACTGATTTCTCGGCGCTGGGTGCGGTTTGAACCCGCCCGGTTTTGTTGACTCCTGCTGATTGAACCCAGGCCTTAGCCCGTTGTGGCCATTGAACCCAAGTCTCGTGTTATCCCGATGACTATTGTACCCAATTCTTGCGGCACTGAACGCAGCTGGCCGCGCTAGCCCAGGCTTGCCAGGCGAGTCCCAAGCCTTTAGCGGGTCTACAGTGCTCAAGTCGCCGACGGAGGATGAGGGGGGGAGGGGCTGGCGGGAGGGACGGGAGAGGCTCTGAGAGGAACCGTAGCGCCTACCATGGTTCAGTTCATGGATGCCCTCGATGTGTAGATCAGCTAGTGTCTTTGGTACGAACTCCAGTTTGGGACGGTTGACAGCTTCCTCTTTCCTGAAAATAAAAAATGATTGCAATAATTTCATTATACATAGCCTGAAGCCTTCAACTACTGCTGGTACTAGTGTTTGTGCAATAAACCACGCTCCTGGGCCAGTCTAATCCTGTTCTTCTACAGAACATTATGATGATGTACTACACGCAGAAATCAACTTGGCACCTGTGCGTGGAATGTGCCGCCCCCGCGAGTGAGAAAGAGACAAAACATTACGCGAGGTGCCTTCTGAGGTAACTTCTGCGTGTTTGTAGTACCTATAACAAGTAGGTACAGACTTCGAAAGGGTATGTGATAAGGTCAATTTTTTTACCATGTTCGGTAAAAAAAATGACCTTATCACATATGGTCTGAATGGTCTTCTACAGAACATAGGAAGGTGTAGTATAACAAGTACTCAGTTGTATAACAAGGGTACGTAGTAATGTGATATACACAGTCCAAAAGGGTAGGTATTGAGGTCAATCTTTTTACCGGCTGACTGGTCTTTTACAGAACATAGGATACTGGTACAATCTAACAACAACTTACTTCTCCATAAGTGTGGCAACGAGCCCCTGCAATATCTCTGTGCATTGCTGGTGGTACTCCAATAGTCCTTCAGCGAAGAAACTGAGTTGCGCCACTTGCTCTACCTATAAACAAATAAAATGAATAAAGACCCAACAATACGTATTTTCGACCCCACACGACACAGTCTTCCCTGTGTCGTGCGAAAAACATAATGACATATATTTTTTTGATATATTTTTTGCCTATGTACTTGTCTTTGTCCTGTGCAATAAAGAATTTTCTATCTATCTATGGGTAAACATACTAAGGTTTTCATAATATCCCGCAAAAAGGTTCAACTTAGCCAGAAATCGAGTCCACGACTTTTTCCTAGTTGCGGGGATGCGATGATCGATTATCGAAATTATTTTGGGTGTTCTTTGGTTTTAAACGCCGATTAACACGTGCTCAAAATAGGGAAGGAAAACATCGTGAGTAAGCCCGCGGTTTAGACAGCTTCGATGGTATGGCTGCTGGGCAAGCCTTCAACGTTTACAAATGTCCCAGGCACTATTACGTGCTGTGAGTAAAAGTTCCACCTGACGCTGTATTAAACATCTAGAATAGAAGTAATCAAGCCAAACGTTTTACTCCCTTATACGAATCAATAGGTACTAGAAATGATTGGATGTTGATTAAGTATTTATCGAAATGTAGAGAAAAATAGTACTCACATCATTATCCAGTAGATTGAACATGCCAATCTGAGCGAGATGCAACGATTCCGCAAACTTCTCCTCCGCCTGTCGGATCTCGTCGTCTGGAATGTGAGAGCCTGATGTACGCATACTTCACAAACGTACACGTACGCACACAAGCACGCAACATTACGCACACACGTACGCAAAACAATGCAAAAAGGTTAGATACAATAAAATTAATACAGGCATAAAAGAAAAATAAAAAAGGTTGCATACAGACCAAACGATGAAACAAACTCAGGCGGGTAAAATGATGGTGTAAGGGCGACGCAGGCGCGGGACAGGAAATAACATGAAAATAATATGAGCGTTTATTATAGGATTTATATTACAATGTTTGTGTTTATGTTCACTAAGGTACAAGGAATCTAGTTTGTCTACGGTCATTTCTAATCGCGTTGAAATGTGTTCTAGCGTAAGTATGTAATCTCTCATACCAGTTCGAGAAGATCCGTGACTCGGACTCATATATGGACTTGCCCTACCCGGGCCTATCGTTTATTTAAACAAAAATAAAACACAAAATTATTGTCAAATAATGGTGGATAAAAGAATAATCTAAAAATAAAATAAAATAAAATTCATGCGTTGTGTATTGAAAGAGATAATCACCTTTTGCCTGTCTTCGTCGTTTGCAATCGAAGTCCAGTCTGCGTCCCTGGAGTTTCTTTCGGTGATGCTGTAAAACAAAAGATATTTAAAAATCTATTGTGTCTGAAATCTCGATAGTCACACACTTATATTTAAATTTGGGTCAAGTTAATAGTACTGCAGAATATACCTCCTGGGTCCGCTAAAAACTCTTTACAGGATTGATCGCATTATATCTAAGAAAATTGCCATCTCTGAAAATTGAAAACTCTACCATTACTTTCAAAAACGCGGCTCCAAGAAACATTATCATAAATTAGTTATTCACTCAAAAAGCCTTTTTCCAAACGGTTGAAAAAGTGCCATTGACATTCCACTTACCATAACTTCTTTGAGGTCCTTCGTCTGCAGATGATGTAGTGGTTCCAAGAAGCTCTGTTTGATGTTATCATCCAGAGAGTATTTCACATCGGCCATCTGTTTCAACGCCTCCCCAAACTCAATCATGCATTGCGCTGCGGAGTATACTATGGATTAGGTAATCACTTAGTCTTATGAGCCGAATGGGAGTACTACAACCAAAAATAAAGGATTCCTACTGAAAACATACTGCCATTCCCTATATGTAGGTACTTGAGCTATTTATGACCCAATATCAGTTTCTATAGCAACATGAAATTATAGAAAGTAACTGTTGCCATGATGATTGATTAGGTCATAAAATGGATCAAACATTGGGAATGGCAGTAGATTTTGTGGCACCATTGTAAAAGATTCACTGATAGATAAAGGAAGTAAAACTGACTTTACTGGAAGCCATAGAACTAGTTTTCATCATCTGGATAGTTAAAAAACAGGAGGTTTCTGCGTACAGTTTACAAACTGAATAAGATGAAATACATACAAAGTATGTAAAACCTATAGTTGAATGAGCATAAATTGCTAATCATACTCTAAGCTACCTATCGCTCAGTTGTTTGATTTGCTTATCTCAACAGAGAAATTCTCTAAAACGGCAAAGAATAATAGAGATGAATAATTTAATAAGGCGTATTACTGGAATGCTGGAAATTGAGTAGGGTTAAATTAAATTCTAATTTAGGGCCGGAATCTATAAGTATTTTAGATTAAAGTAAATTACTTTTATGTTTTCAAACTTTAGCGATCACTAAAAATAATCGCAAAACGCATTGCCGTCTTCAGCGTCGGTCGGGCAAATATACTTAAAAGTAAATCAATATAATAATATAAGAATCAAAGTCGTGACTGACTGACATAATAGATGACGCATAGCCCAAACCGCTGGTCGTAGCGTAGAGCACTGAAATTTTGGAGGATGAGTTTGTTTTAATAAGTAGGGGTGTACCACGAAAGGAATTTTCGCTCTTCTGGCAAAAATGGAGGCTTAACAAAGTGTTTCAGCTTTTTTTGAATTATTTTGAAAAGAGGCAAAGTCTTACTATCATTGCCAAAGAACTGAAAGTTAAGCCTAACGTTTATTACTTAATTTGAGTGTAGTTCATCGCAGTAAATATTGTGTTAGTTCATAGCTGTAAAAATTTAGATGACCCTTAAATTGAAAAACTAGAGTGTGGTAAAAATTTAGAAGACCCTTAAATTGAAAAACTACAAACTAGAATGGTCGTTTTAAAGGTCGTAAAATGCTATAATTTATTTGCACGATGGCTTTATGAGTATGAGGGTCTGATGCTTGAGTCCGAAACATAACTCCTCAACGACTTGTATTGCAAGTCGTTAAGAAGAGTAGTACTTGGGCTCTTTTTAATTGTTTGCATGAAATGTTAAACTGCAGGACCGTGTGTTCTCTAGCTGTATTTAATTGAGATAGCACGCGAGCAAAGCTGCTAACGTCAGCCAGTACATTAAGTATTCTAGGTCACGTCAACTTGTCTTTTCCCAAATGATATCTCATTAAACCTAAGCATATAAAATATTTGATGTTTGTAGGATTGTCTATTTATATATCTAATTCATACATAGCTTATACATTATATGCCAAAAATTATGTGCTAAACAAACACTTGTTACTTCATTTAGTAAATATAAACAATTTCGCAGTGAAGTCAGAGGAAATTGCGAAATTGTCATTTACAGAGCTCTCAACGTTCAAAGGAAAACGTGTATCGTTTATTTCCAGCCCGGATCTCTAAGGTACTAACACTTTGCCTCACAGATTACAATGTTTACAATGTTATCTTGTTGCTGTCTTTTTTATCTAACACCGTATAGTTTTAGATAATGATTAAGTAGATTCGCAGAGATTTTTCTGTTCTTTCTGTTTCTTGTGTCAATGGTTTGTTCTTGGTCATTTACGTGATCGGATTGAGGTGCTCCTGAAATGGGCATTTTAGCCGATAGGCCCCGTGTTGTTTAGGGTCCAGATACGTGTTGGATTGCGTTGAATAGACAAAATCTGTTGAATCTGATATTAAAAGAATAACATTTCCCTAATACCTTGCTCTCGTCAAGTAATCAACGAACCTAATCCTTTAAGTAAGTTCGTATGGGTTAGTGGCTAACTCTAGAGATGAAGTTTTTCACTATGCAGGCCTATTGCGTGCATGTCTGCTTTAACATTCCGCACCATACTATGACCAAATATTGCGTGTCTTAAAATTGTTTACCTTACAATGTATACAACATAGCTAAACTAATTTACTGAAATCACGCAAGCAAAGTTCTGTTACTTTTAAACATATTATTGTCGTGAGGATTAACTCCAAACCGCGACATCACATCACGTTCGACGTTGGTTGTATTAAATAAATAAATTCAAACTTGTTCAATAAACAAATATCGTAATAAATAACACCCAACAGTCACATACATAGTGCTGACCCCACACTAGGATTCCCTGTGTCGTGAACTCGTGAGTACCAGAAACTAAGAGTACCATGGTACCACAACACGAAGACGGTACAAATATTTGAAGAACACGCAAACATTTGTCCCGCAGCGGGAATCGATCCTGCACCCCCGTCTCAGACCCCCCCCCCCTCTACGCCATCAAGGTCGTCTGAATTTCAGATACCTACAATACCCAACCGTAACAATGTGACACGATTGGGTGTCTCGTTGAGAACCCATCTCACATCCAAACCCCACACTAGGATTTCCTGTGTCGTGGGTATCAGAAACTACGAGAATCATGATAGACAAAATGGCTTCTTGACTCCATATTACAAAAGTATCTCAATTAGTATTTTTACAAACAAAGTGTGAAAAGCAGTGTGTTGCGCAGTTTTAAACTTTTAGTTTTTCGTGTTCTTTCTTGGTCATCCGGCGTTAGGTAACGTTAGGTGCATTAGGATCCTGTGGTGTCTCGAGTGAGTTGATGTAACCATCATGAAATAGACTTACAGAACATTGAGTCCTCTCCCAGCTTCTTTCCATAGAACAGCATGCAGTCAGCCAGAACGCCTTCTGGTTGCGGGTAGGTATTGCTCTTAGCCTGCCCGCTGAGCTTACTGATGCCCTTCACGGCCGCCATCTTGGCCCGAGCTGTGGGGTTTGGTTGGAGGAACTCCTTTGTCTTCGTTTGTAATTCTTCGACGAGCTCGCAGGTCACGTCCGTTTTCTGTGATAATGGAAAAATATTTATGGTTGTAAAAGGTGAATCAAAATATGTATACTATCCCCAAACTACTACTACTACTACTATTGAATATTTGTACGTCATGAAAAATGGCTGAATATGACGAAAAATATAAACACCTGTACACTACATACCATGTTCACAGCAAATAAATATTTTATCTTTATCTTTAAAAATGCTGAATTTCCAAAAGTCGTACAACAAACTTTATAGCCAGTTAATAGAATTAGCCTCTTTCGGGACAGTATACATATTATGAATTACTTGTATATAATAAAGAGGTATAAAAGGAACTAAAATTATGACCGTTTTGCTGTTGACTGCGTTCGTATAAAAAATATCTGATTAATTATCTGACTCAATCTCTTATGACACAATTAAACCTAAATCTCGGAATACTTACTCTTTCCATTTCCACAAAGTCCAAATCCAATTTTGTGCCCTCGGCACCGCCCATCTTTTCCGTGACATACTGAAACACGAGTATAATAAAGATAAGTAAATCACATATTGTTACAGGGCGGACATGGAGCATGGGCTAAAAACAATATTAAACAGTCTATTTTCGGTCTAAAGAGCATAAACTTTATAAAAACTGACCCTACAGTAAAAAAACTGTGAAAGAAACACACTCGAGAAAACTTCTTGTTTTCTTTTATCTAGCAAGGTTCTTTGTTGTTACTTGTTACGCCTTACAACGTTTGACGAAAAGTAATTTCCAGATAACTAACTATGAACCGTAATGGGTAAGTTTGTTAAAGATCGTAGATCAATATTCATTTGGGCTACCTAGAAGACAGACTTGAAGAAACAGGTATTATATCACTGCAGTTTGTCTTCGCTATGTAGGAAAAGAGGATAAAAAAAATGCTATATCGAGTAGTGTACAAAAAAAATAAAGCAAATTGAGAACCTCCTTTTTTGAAGTCGTTTGTAAACGTAAATTGGTTTATATTATTTAAATAAACTTTCTAGAGAAATCATCGCAAAAGCCGCTGTGCGGTCGTATGAACAAAAGCAGAGGTCGAGGTCTAGCCTTGGCCGAATAGCTCGCATCTACTATGAGAGAAATCGAAATTCGTAATATGCCGGTGAAAGCTTCTGCTATGAATGGCCACAATTAGCACCCCTCGGTACTTAATTACCACCAATTAAATAACGCTCCGGCTTCCCATTGAACAGAAATTCCGACGTCAGAGATTCAGGTAAGATCTTACCACAAAGGTGAAATAATTGTTGATACACTACGAATGCTATTATGATTCTAATACCATCGAATACCACTGGAATATGCCGAGCGGGATATAGGTTCTATTAGATAGCGGAGCTTAAAAGCCCATGAGACGGAATTGTATCCTTGTTGGTAGAAATACTTTATAGCTTTTATCATGCTTGTGGCAGTCGTAAAAATGGGTTGAAAGACCCTTTCAGATTATAATCAAATTGTATTTTACTACAATGCTTCAGATAAGGAGAAACGCTTTAACTTAGTTCGGTATGAAACAGAAAAATACGCGGTTCTATCACAAATTATGAAAGCGAGCTTTCACAAATTACCTAAATGCAAAACGCTTTGCGTTATTTATAGATTATTTATACTAGCTTCCGCCCGCGGCGTTGCTCGCGTGGTACCTAAGTAAAAAGCCTAGCCTATATGATATTCTAGGTCAAGAACTCTTTATATTCCAAGTTTCAACGAAATCGGTTGACCCGTTACGGCGTGATTGAACAACAAACATCTAAACATCCTCACAAACTTTCGCATTTATAATATTAGTAGGATAGGATTTAACAGATTATACAATCTTTAGCAGAAAGCAACGCTGCCATGATTTTGCCACAAGCGTAGGGTAGGTATTCCTAGGTTTGTGGGAGATAGCTCGAAAACGAACTAGTAAATGTAATACCTAGTTCAGCGCAGCTATATAATAGTTCGATGTCAAAAGCAGCTATTTCCACAGCACCGTTCTACGAGTATAAGCGATTTAAACGAAGTCCCAAAGGGTGAAGTTTTGAAGGTTCACTTCAAAGTGCAAATGCATTCGCAAGGTCTCATCCCCTCTCGCACAATGTCACAGGACCGCGCACCGAGGGAAGCTGTGAAGGCCGCAATAATTGGGGCACATCGACAATATAGGGCAGGCTCTGGGTCAAGGCCTCGTCTCCACCGCTCGATGCTTGGATACACAGAAAGAGGATATTATTGCCTTTGTCATATTAATTCTATAATAATATACTTATGTCTTTGTAATCTGATTATACAGTACAGTGAAATAAATGTTTCATCTATTTTGTTTTCTGCGACAGTAACAACATGGTTCTCCCACGCGCGCCGGTTCCATTTACAAAGGGTATTTTTAAAAGGGTCTTATTTCAGTGAAAAGTTAATTATAATGTTACGAATAAAGACTATAAAAGAAGAAAATATTCGGAATTTCATTCGGTATATTTTTGAGGAAAATAACATCAATTTATATCCATCAAGAGGAGTACATAGCAGCGCTAAGTTATTTATTGAACGAATCCATGGCAGATAGAAGTTGCATAAACATGCCATTATAGTAGCTCAAATCCACGTGATCAAATGAAGGTCACTGCCATTCTACGTAGACCAGCTGCAGCTAAGAGGCGCTGCTACGAACCTCTACGTGCGTAGCGAAAACACATTTAGAAGGTTTGAGTTTATTTGTTTGGTTTGTTTGTTCGTAATACTATTAGGCGCTTGCGATATCGTTGAACTTAATCGCAGACCCTCAAATATCAAACTCAAAACCAGTTTTATCCGGTGGTAAGGATCAATTTGAACCGAATTTTATAAGACATATCAAGGACATATCGCAAGCCGTTTAAACATGGCTTCATCCCGACGAATCCAACTAGGGTGGGCAGAGTCTGGGAAACTTACTCATATCTTGTCACAGAAGCCGCAGAGCCTCAAGAATAAAGTCTCTGCTGTCAGTGCGTGTTGTCATTGAAGGCATATGGCACTGAGACTTGGTCGCTAAATACTAGCCTCAAACACACTGTCTGCTCAAAGTCGCGCAACGGGCTATGAGCTATGCTTCAAGTTTCACACGGTGATAAATTCTGAATAACAAAATCCGTAGAACTAGGGTGACCGACATAGCTCTCAGAATCAGCAAGTTGAAGTGGTATTTGGCAGGCCATATAGGTCGCAGAACCGACAAACGTTGGGGCAAAAGGTTCTCGAATGGCGACCACGAAAAGGGCGATGCAGTGTTGGAAGGTTGATGGCCCCCATTCGATGGACCGACGATATTGTGATGGTTGCGGGAAGCAAGTGGTGGCTTTCTTTGGGGAAGCCTATTTCCAGCAGTGGACTTCTAGATGGTGATGAAACAGTTTACTATACTTAATTACCGCTTATACGTAACACAATTGAATTTACAAGAGTACAATATTGGGTTCCGAGTAAAATTCCGAGTAAGCAGGAACATTTTACAACGAAACAAATGTTTGTTTTCCGCCCCCACCAAACATCGTAAAGCAACATTACGCAGCATAAAGTGAAGAAACGATAATTTACTCGTAAACCCGCTGGAGGGTTATAAAGAAACAGGCCAAAGTTGGAGCATCAGCGGTCCGCTGATCAGCGATAAATTAGAGCTGCGTCTGCGGCCTGGCCTTCGTAATTGATTAAGGAAATTATCACTATAAAACAGGGAAGTTTCTGGTTCATCGATTCAATTAGTAAAAAGCTTTGTTTTAGAGATAATCGGACTAACCATATATGAGATGACTGAAGACTACTGTTGTCTGAATGTTAAGCGGAAAAGACTTTAGCTTAGCTTATGCATTACTAGCTGGCTCGCTCTGGCTCCGCATGGGTTCAAATTTCAAGGTCACACGACCATTCATTAAGATTTTACATACAAACTTATGCCGTGGTGGCCCCGACTGAAGAATAGGCCTCTCAATATCTACCTACCCGTGGATGTCATAAGAGGCGACTAAGGGAATAAAGCTAGGGGATACTTTCATAAAGGCAGCTCTAACTGTTCTTGCCAATCCGCATGCTCAGCGTGGTGAGTATGGGCAAATTCCCCCCCTATGATATGAATTCGCTCTAGAAATCTATGAGTACAATTTTCAGCAGTCCGTCCTACGCCGGCCGTCCTACGGGTGAAATGATTATGATGATACGAACTTAGATACACTTTTGTTAGCGAAGGCTTGCGTTCATTCTAAAAGTATTGCCCGTGGTTCCGGAGATACCGTGATGAGTGAAAATTTCCATTCTCCTTTATACTTATTACATTGAAAAGATTATTCTACTTACATTTTCGTAAGTGGATCACGATCTCATACACGAAGGAGGTTTCCATAAATAAATTACATTAGGGATCAAAACGGTCCATAGCTTTTAGATAATGGACATGCGACCTACTTTATCTTTCTATGACAGCCTCAATCGGATTAGTTAGAACCTGCAATAATCACTAGCTAAGCCACAGACAATCCACATTCATCTTGAGTCTGAATATAAAACCAAAGTGGCACTCCACTGATACATTATTCACGAAAGAATTCACTGCATGAGTCGGGTTGGCTATTATTTGGCCATCAATCACTAGGATATTCCTGAGGCTTGATGCGAACCCTGAAAATGTGATGATATTGACAGGACCCTTGAATAAACCAAAAAGTGTAAAGAACCTATCAGCAAAATATAAAGCGGATTCATTGATAAATTACAATTCATTAAAATACCTACTGATTGATGTGCGACGGAGATTAGAAAGTACAAAGGTCATAATTGCCCACACCAGTGCTCTCAATTATTACGCAAAAGGTTTTTTGAAGGTCTACACAAGTTAAACTAATTTCCTGAACGTTAGCAACTCACATAGTAACATTACATAAAGCAGACTTTTGTAAAGCTTACGCACACAGGTGTTAATTAATTAAAAGTTGTAGGGTTGGGTAACCCTCAGTTTTTGACAAGGGCATTACAATATAAATAGCTAGTGAATAAATAATTAAATCTCGCCTCTCGCGGGTTACGTTTTATTTACGAAAAGAAGTATGACTTTAGGCAGAAATAAAGACTCGGAACGGTAACAACGGTTATAGGACTTGAACATACAATTCGGCTTACGAAATAATTGTGCTATATTTTATACTCAAAACCATAGAATTACTACTAGCTACCCATTGTAGTAATTCTATGCTCAAAACTAATTTTGCTCAAAGCTGAGTCAAAAATATCGATAGGTTAACGGTTATTTAGATTAATGGTCCTCGTGGAATTCGACAGACGAATAGACAGGTTTTGGACTAGTTTTGGTTCGGTTAGTCACCCAAACAGCGTGAAGTCATTCGATGTAAAATAAAATCAGTTATATAGTTATAAAACCTAGTACCTATACTAGACATTATAATGTTATCATTCGGCTGTCGAATTGTGTGGTCAGGAATCAGAGCGAATTACAAGCCACGGTTAGTACAGGTCTCGACCTGAACAAGCTGAATCTGCTATAAAACCCTATCGCGCCCAAACAAAATGAATGGGCAAAGTCCGCTTTTTACACGCTCCGCAGAATTTATGAAAAGATATTTCGACTGAGTTATTGTTGTCGAAGATCCCACTATCTGAAACGAGAATCTTTCGCTCGAGATGATAAAGGTCTGGAAAGTTAAATTGTTATAACATTGGTTGACGTCATTAGGAGCGTGATTACTATTGGATTAAGTTAAGATACAATCGTATGCGATCACAAGTTCTGATTACGATCCATCGAAAACACGCTTTTCGTTTATAATTCGGTCGATGCGATGAAATATTTTTTCTGCGCAAGAATCAAATACAAAAACGTAAGAAACGTGTGTACTTCGACTCTAGGGCAATTACTTCCTTGAAACCATTTCCAGTAATGGAAGTCCACGGAGCAACTTAAAATATATGTACAATGCGACAGAACGACCCGACAAGAAAAATGGTTCGATAATCTAACTGGCAATCTCATTGGGAAAATAAAGTTTTGTTTTTTAACGCCGAAGCTCGGGCGCAATCTTCGAGGCTTCTCTTAAGAAGTTTTTAATCTCGATCCCTTATTTAGATTAAAAGATATTAAACGCGCCTGGCTCTTTATTATGCGGGTTTTAATCACTGGTCAGGTTTTTAATTAGGTGCCTCTGACTGGACGTATTAAATGTTTACTGGATACAGCTTACCTGATTGGCTTTGTTAATTTGCTTTTTCAGTCCAGCGAATGCCATGATTGTGTCAGTGCAACTGCTTTATAATTGAGATCTGAAACAAACAGACAAAAATTATATTATACATGTGAAATGAAACAAGCGCAGAAAATATGGTGATAGTGAATTTTCAGATTAATGGGAGTTTAGGTATGCCTACCATTAAAGCACTGTCAACAGACCAAAAGGAATAATATAAGATTTGCTCATGCATTCTGTCCTTATGCCTGTTGGAATATCGGCAGAAACTTAAACGTAAGATATTATCTAGATTTCAGACTTGAAGCCGCTGAAAATGCTGAAACATCGAGGCAATTAACGCCGAAGCACCGAACTTACATTATTCGTTGCAATGTTTCACGTGCTGGCAACTTTGGACGCAATAAAGTTATTGTAATAAAACAGTTTTGACATCGAAACTTGCGAACGGGCACAAGTTCCCACTTGTGCCGGGGCGGAGAGGTACAGACGAGTTCGGTATTGGCAGGGTGCCACAGGGGCAGATCGATAGCAGGATCGTGCATAGCTTTACAGGAGAGCAAGTTCACTACTGACTCTACAAAGCGTTCAGAACTTTCAGGAACG
The DNA here is from genome assembly GCA_947579855.1 of Anticlea derivata. Classification (NCBI taxonomy): domain Eukaryota; kingdom Metazoa; phylum Arthropoda; class Insecta; order Lepidoptera; family Geometridae; genus Anticlea; species Anticlea derivata. The sequence continues at coordinate 7,564,887 of OX388271.1, read as the reverse complement.
CAGGCGCTGGGCCAGAATACTTAATAGAAAGCGTTCATCATGACTTAGATTAAAAAAAGTAGTTCATATCTTGTTGAAATCGGGCCAACGAGACAGTACGAGCTTGTATTGCTCTCTGAGAGTTTCGTAGGCTTTATAGCACTCTTAACTGAACCGGGAATACATCGCTTTAGTCATATTTTTATTTCTGAAAATCAGGCCATGTCTACGAATCATAGACATGTTCTGATTTAAGAGTACTATAAAGCCTCAGTTCAGTTAAGAGTACTATAAAGGGTACGAAACTCTCCGAAAGCAAGCTCATTATCACCAAGATAAAACATCAGTGGGCTATTTACTTTAACTAGCCAGAGCCCGCTTTTTGAAAAGAATACAATGGCTGTTCAGGTGGCGTTAGTAACTTTACATAATGAACCGTTCAGTAATAACCTAATAATTGCTGAGTGCTTTGCGGTTGCAGGCTGACTGTTGCATCATCATTCGCCGTTCCTTTATAGAGTAACTCTAACTCTATCAGAAAAACGAGGGCTGCTGTTTTCATATTTGATCCATGATATCAGACACCGTTAATTAATTTTTCTAGATTCACTGCTTTGTTATGGTGAATATTGAAGGTAAACGATTTGAAGGGAGTTGGGGTCGCCTTTTTCTATAGAGGATGCGTACTTTTAGAAATCATCCTAAAAATGTGCCGAAAAAACCTACCCACTACGATATACTGTCAAGCAAAAATACGGTGTCTGGATCTCGTTTGTACTGTGGACCTTTCGATCATTGTTCTCAGTCGGTCGGTCACATTTCTAAGACCTAACATTGTTTGTCATTCATTCAGACAGACCAATCAACAAAATGAACTAACAGGAATAGCGGAACGAACGCGTTCATCATCATCATATTATTACATCATATTCCGTGCCGGGGTTAAATTTTTCTTTGTTTCTGATCGATAAAATGTAGGTACATACCTACTACCTACTAGAGTACTAGAATGGAAAGAAAAAAGTAATGTTTTACATGAAGTGTTTTCCATGTTATTTAACTACCTATACCTCTGAATGTACTTTACCCCCTTTCTAAGTACAATGAATTGACTCTGTTAGAACTCTACAGTCAACGCAAAATGAAAATACCAACTAGATAACGTATAAAAATGAAAGCACTGCGCGTAAATGTGTCGTATTTCGAGCACGTTCTCATATCCTGGTTATGCAATGTAGTGCACGCTGTGCAGCCTCGTGGAATGCAAAATGGAAATCCGGTGAAAGGGCCTGTATCACTAACACGGTCTTCAATACAAAATGAGCTTTACTGCGTTCGACTCGTAAAGTATGTCCGTCTCTATGTTTTGTTTCAATTAGAAAAGGACAGGGTGATAATTATTAGTCCCTAGTGATTTGTGTCGTAAAAAATTACAGAAACGCTGCTATAAAGATACATTTTCGCATACGTGTGGGCTGAATTTGTAATTCACAATCTGTTTTCCGGAGTGCAAATTCTGGATAGTACTATAATTTATTCTGTAGAGTGTGCCCGTCTCGTTTCCATTCGTTCGATTGATAAATTTCATTCCACTGCGGATTCTTTTGTACGACTGTGGAAGTCATTACGAATTTCAAAAACTGTTCATGCGATACATATCTTATTCACCGTAACGTTGAGTTTATATAAAACTTGAATTTAAAAACGCTACGCTCGTAGCGCTAGTAGAATCAAAGCTACGCTGTCGTAGAGCGGCTACGAGAAAGCTCTTATCTTGAACTGCAGAGAAAAATACTTTTGTAAGTGGTGTTTTACTACCACTTAGGCAAAACTGAAGGCCGATTCCTGCATTTTTTAGCTGAGACGAAGTTTTGTTTTGTTAAGTTAATTTACATCTCTTTCCTTCTTCTCGATATCTACGATATATTTTGGAGTAGCGGCTGCCCACGGCTTCGCACGCGCAGTAGGTACCCTGATAAAAAGTAACCATGGCCTTCTTCAGGGCTTAAGCTATCTGCCGTATAAAAAAAGAGATTTTTACCGTTTAGTCGTGAAACGGTAAAAATCAGACAGAGCTACGTTACCTTCGCATTTAAAATAACGTATCATCAACGTCAGAACTCATTATTCTCTAATTCAACAAAATATAAATAGAAAGAAAGAACCAAGTTTTCCGATTCCAATAAAGGAGCTGTGGCCTACTCAGCGATAAAACTCGCAAGACATTCCCAGGAGAACACTGGTACCATTTCGGATCTGGCGGCAGGTGCAAAATTATAAGAGGATTTAAAAAGGTATCAGGACTGGAGTTTGATCTATGAATGCGAATTCGACAAATCAAACTCTTGAAGTCGTTTCGAGAACAAAGTAAAAGTGACCTTTGACTTGAATTCTTGGTTCATGGGTTTGGTGACCTTTTGATGGGACCTAATGATACCGTAAACAATGCGGTAAGCGAGATTATGTTTACCAGCGCTTGCCGGTACCGGTTTATAATTAATGTCAAAGCCGCAGGTGAATTCACTGAGTATACAACACTAGAAGATTTTTAATTTTTAACACCCGGCCCTGAGGCCCTACTGTGCACTGCAATATGTACATTTTTTTTTAAAAAACCTTATTATCTGATATGGTTCTTAGCCATAAAAATAAATGTTGTCCCATTTTTTTTTCGTGAAATTAATAATTGTCACCCAAATGTAGCAGACATTCACGAGTAAGCGTGTCTGATCCAAATATTTATAGAGGCACAGGCCCGAAGCAGCCCAAAAGATAGCCAAGTAAAATGATTATTACTTATCATACTTACACACATGTGTTTTAAACTTTTTAAGCGCTAATAGAAAACAACCAACGCCCACGTAATAACTTTGCTTTATAAACGCTGTAACCTTTCTGTAACACATGAATTATTTATGAAAGCAATGTTTTAAAGGTTGAGTAAAATCATGTGCACTGCTAATATTGAAGTGGCTTGTGAAATAATGTAGTTGTCTTGTTTCAGTATCACAAAAAGACGCTTTTAAAACCACGTTGCTAATAAACTAGATTTATTAGTAAATTCGTATTTTTTTAGTATTAACTAACTTTATATTTTTTGTCAAATTGTGTACAATTAAGAATTTTGATTCGTTCATTAATTCTTCGGATGGTGTAGAATCAGGAGACTAGCGAGAACTGAACCACAATGGTTGTCCCCCTGTAAGCAGTGGTGAATTAAAAAATATTTGAACTAACGAGTAAAGAGCAACCGCGGTTTAGTTTGTCCATTAACCACCCAGTATAACTGAGTACAAAACGTATGCACGGAAAAACCCGTTCAAAAATCATGCGGCATCCCCTCAGGGCTCCAGACACTCAAATCATTAAGGATGGTTGAGGAGGGTAGTCAGACGCACGTACAAACAGTTCATATACACACCACACTTAAGCACTACATTAAATTTTGTGAAAAAGTATCATCAATAAAATATGAAAGGCACTAAGCTGTGATTTTTGCCTGATTCTTCTAGGCTTGATCGCAATATACAGGAGCTTCACATACTTCTAAAATGTTTCAAAATGATCCTAGTGATTTTATTGTGATAAACACCTTTTGACTTTGTCTATACCTACATTTGCAGCTAATATAAGGATCTTGGCGAATGGTTCATCTATGCCATAGTGATACAAAGAAAAGAATACGCACTAGCAGTGGAATTAATAAGATGATGAAGTAAAGTCGACACTAATAAATGAGTTTTCAGGGCGATCAGTGGTCGTTCAGTCAGGTGACTCGAGATAGGTGTCATAGTTCACAGTAATCCCTTACTCTGAAACTACCCACACACACGCCTAACCCATTATCCACCCACCCTACCGAACCGGCTTGACATTTAAACTGTCTTCAGGCTTGCTTCAAACTTAGCATATTGATGTTGCTGATATGAATGTTGTGTGAATGGGGTTCCACTATAGAAGATTCAACATCAAACATGCCTGTTCCATAAACAACTAATAAGCGCTATTAAGTTAACTTTAATTTCCTTTAGAAGATTACCCTACTTAAACAGTACTACAACGTACACATACTTTTATTTAAATGTAACAAGCTGATGCAGCTTACGTCGTCGTGCAAACATCGTTGCTTTAGTACGCTGCGCGCCATCCCATTCATGCTATAAGGTATCAAGGTACCGTGTGACTGTCATAAAGCTATAAGAGCTATAATCCTCCGGCGCACCGTCGCCGACATCAATACATGTCGTAAATGACCTAATAAGAACATTTGTAAGTAAATGAAAGATTTAACGGTCGGTACCTTTTATCCTCCGGTCTTCAATGAGTATTCCTTTGAGATCACCGCGACACAAATACACTGTCGATAAAGAATGACAGATTATAAGGGTGCTACGGCGTCGACAGTTCACGTAGGTCGGACGCGACTGAAGCGCTCTTAGCGCTACGGAGCCGTAGGCGTGCGCGCGCAGCCTCGCCCCTCACATATGAAATGAGCCCGATATCAATCCGCTACCAAACAATTTCAAAACGATCTGCGACAATTCGATTTTAACTCATCCTCGGAAATCTTCAGTATCTTTATGTGATGATCTCCTAGTTTGGGTACCTATGTTTTCCAACCAGGTCCAACGATCACAATTTATACAAAACCTGATGTACATTAGCATAAGTGAAGTTTGTTGCCGAAATAAATTTATCTTTATCTTTAGCTATAGGTATTTATATTACGTAATCGAAGCGAGTTGTAATCCAGAAATTCAATAACCTTACATAAAATAAACTTATTCATGTGTCTCACTGAGATAGTCGATGGTACATAAACGAAAACCTATCTATCGACTTTTGTTTCCTGTTCAAAGCCACTTACTTTTGCCGGCAAAGTTTTATGGATTTGTCAACTTCTAGCTAGGGTCAGATGTGAAAAGGAGCCAACAATAAAAAATCGTGCCTTTTCATATTTTTACGTCATTACGGCACATTCCACAGAATGATGAATAATACAATTTGGGCGAAAAGTTTGTTATAATCAAAGTAAGTTATATTTTTGGGAAGAATATCCTACTAATATTATAAATGAGAAAGTTTGTATGTTTTTGGCTCAACCACACCGTAAAGGTTCAACCGATTTCGATGAAATTTGGAGATAGAGGGATTTGGAGAGAGTTATTTACTAGAACTACCGACTGCTACGCCGTAGCACCCTTACAATCTGTAATTCTACCGTAGTAGCATAAAGGCTACTTTTTACCCGATTGCCGATAAGATAATTTGATTTACCTGTTTTATGTCGCAGTCGCATTTTTTTTCAATATTGTTTTATTTAGGACTTTTTTTATTTAGGTAAACAACATATTAAAAAGTGAGCATTCATAGTAACTCCCTGCACAAATTTTAATAGGCATCGTATTGTATCACGCTCGTGGCGAATGTTACGTAAAATTATCGGTCAGTCGCAGTGTTTAGTCGTCGTAATTTGTGTAACCTCTAAAAGATTCCGTTTCCAAAGGACCGGTTTTTGATTGTGCTCGTTTTTATATGTCAGCCTACTACCAAACCCGTAAAAAATATGAAATACAATGGATGTATCGTTAAGGCAAAATGCATCGATACCGTTTGTGAATTATTAATGCCAGTAAATGAGACTTAAAAAAAGTGATAATTTTCTCAAAATTGTAGTCGATTTTTGCTAAAGTTTTTAAAACGTGATCATTGAAATATAATATTCCATTATTTGCTAGATCTTTGTTATCTCTGTAATATACAGACCGCCATTCATAAAAAAAACTAGACATCTGTGTTTTTAATGCAGGCCTAAATAGCTTTATTCAAATCTACTAAGTACCAACATTTGGCAAGAATTCCAAAACGAGGCAATATGACATTCTGGTGGGGAGATCGTTATAGGCGTGGAATATTCCCTTTGGTCCATTTAACGCCACATTTCAGGCTAACTTTGTACAGGACGAAGCATAACGAACTTTGTCCTGTGTTAAATAGATTCGTTTTTCCGCTCTGGAATTTTTCAATTTGAAACTCCTGGTTAAAAGCGTCGACTTGCGACATTGCACAATACATTATTTCTAGGTACTGCGAATTGGCCTTGGCCCCGTCTGAATAGGCTCCTCCATTTCTACCAGTGGATGTCATAAAAGACGACTAAGGAAAAAAAGCTAGGGGGCAGCAGCGTTCCTTATTAACAACAACAGCTTTACATACGCTCGCCAGCCCAGCGTGGCAAGTATGGGCAAATTGATTCTAGAAATCTATGGGGCAGGCCTATGTTCAGATTGTTCAGCAGCCGACGTCCTACCGCTGAAATTATGATGACTGCGAATTATTTGTAATTATTTTTGAAGTAAAACTGAAACCAAACAAAAAGTAAGCAGAGTGAATATGAGAAGTGATATGCCCTTTCCGGGCAAGGGCATGATTATGTTTTTTTGATGCATAAGCTGTATGGTCTGGTTATTTCAACACCCGAATTCGGATAAAGATTTCTTTTAAAATCTGCTTTGAAATAATAGATTATTTTGCGAAATCTATCTAATATTATCTCTCTGAATCACATTATGAATACGTACAAAAATCAAGTGAAGCACTATTACTGCTTCAAAGCGAATTATGTAAGGCACATCAAAGTGTGTTTCTTTATAATTTTCCCGTGTTGCTCGTAGCCAAATTAGCTCACCTTCAAATAACAAAGTTGCGATGTGGATCGCGCAGTTTACTGCCAAGTTTAATTTAATTTAAATCAAATAATTTCAACTCAGTTAATATTGAAACCGTTTTTATATACCTCCCTACTGTATTTTGATGGCAGCGCAATATAACTGAAAGAAACCAATTAAATATTGTAACACTAATTATAAATTCGAAAATTACTCTCCCTGTCCTTGTCTGTTTGTAACGTTTTCACGACTGAACCAATTTTGATGAAATTTGGTATGGAGATAGTGAGCACCATGAGGAAAATATAGGCTATTTAGCGAGCTGATCTGATGGAGTCAGGAGCAGTTCCACAGAACTCGGTCAATCGTCCTACTGTGACTAACGCGTGTTTTTGATGGCGGTGGTGGTAACGGTAGGTCGGCGTATAGGTCGTTAAGTAGGGACATAGATAGGTAGGCTATAACTACTTAACTATTTCTCTTCTATATACAAGGCTTTTGCAGTGCTGGATCAAAGGCAGAAAGTTTGCCGTGTCCAAAATTATCAACGGACTTACAGAAGATTGCAAAAGTTTCAGCCTGATACAGAAATAATCAGTATCTACCTAATACTTGATTATACATATTTGAGAAAGGATCTACTATTCTTGAGGATAAAAATCGTGAGCAGATTTTTAAGATTTTAATTCCATGCGATCGAAGTCGATTGTAACAGTAACAGTAGTATCAAAATATATTCTTAAGATAATATTGAATTCGCCATATTCTAGTTTGTTGCCACCTATGTCCATTACTAAGGTTTAAGGGAGACAGCCCAAGTAGGGAATCGGTGTTTAGTAATTCGTATATAATTTAAATATATATATATATATTATGTATAACAGTCTCTGGTACCCATAGTTCAGGCTATGCCTAGTTTGGGATCAGCTGACCGTGTGATAGGTCCGGAATATTTTAAAAAAATAATAATGTATGGTAACCCGAAAGGGGCTTATTCTACAACCAATTGGCAATAAAGTTTGTTCTACGACTTATCGAAATTTTTCATAGCAAAAATACTACAAAAGTTTTGGGGTGAAAGCCGTTAAAACTCAATTATTCAGATGTTAGGTAGCATTTTTTTAAGCCGAACTTCTCGTACGTTAAATAAATTATTTATAAAGATGATTAAAAAAAATCAAAAATAGTTAAAATACAATAGAGCAGTACAAAACTCAAAAAAAAACATACATGTATTGTATATACATTATTATGAATACATTGTAAAGGTGAAATGGGAAGTTTGTTTGCAAAGCTGGTATTTATATCGAAAAGCATGAATCTACGTTTATAATGAAAATTTCCTCCTAACTTTGAACTTGTAATAAGTATTGACACACACATCAAATTCAACCCCACGACGACGACGTTGATTGAAAGTTAATACCTATCAAGTCGGCGTATGATTACAGAGAGCGCACAATTTACGGGTTCAATATATCACAAGATGAGAATACGGTTAGTTATATGAAACGACATAATTATTACGTAGCTCTAAGATAGATGATGGTGTGATAGAAGTGCTAGTTTCCCGGGACAAGTGCTCAGACAAAATGCGAGAAGGGCATCGTTCCGTATGAACAAATCCCCCAAATGATTGTTTGGGTGCAGGCCGTGCAAGGTCGGTCGCGCAGGAAATCTATGTGGGAGGCCTTTGTTCAAAAGGCCTTTGTTTGTCCTACAGCTGAAATGATGATGATGATGATAATGACCTCAAGCCATTTCTGAGAAAAAGGAAAAAGGACACCCAGACATGAGACGGGCAACAAAGTGATCCTATAAGCAAAATGAGGTATGGATCCCTAAAAATACATACCGCTATCGGTTAGATCAAAGAGTCTTAGCATTAACTCGAAATATTGTTTAAAACGAGTTTATCTACGAGCATCGGTTTCATTCATGCTTCAGTGACTCTACAAGCTCTACAAAAAGGAGGACATTTGTATATTCCTGGAGGAAAACATACTACCGCTCTGGGTCTCTGAAGTATTTCATACTCTGCCGCCTAAGTGGTGCTACCCATATAAGCTGAAGCAATTTGATCGAGTACCATTTTACGGGACACCGTAATTTGGTTGTATAATAGGTAAAAACTTGAGGTAATAAACTTGAAGAATATACAAACGAATTATTGATCTGTCATCATTATTCTGCCGTCACATGAAAGAGCTTTAACGTTCCAAATGTTTTTTATATATAACGAAAAAAGTAATATTTGAAAACCAATATAATGTGTGCCATTTGGTAAAGTCTCAATGACGTCGTAAATCAGGTAAGATTGTTTGTTAGCAAGAACATGTTAAAGGTACGATTTCCACACTTTATCCTAATTGTGCCTTGACGATCATTAAAGTACCTACCACGATTTAACGGACATCGTGAGATTTCAGTTCGGGGTCATTGTCTAGTATTCATTTTGGAAAACACTACCTCGTTGTACCACGGGTCGGGAGCGCTTCTATGCAGCAACAAATTATTTATAGAGTTTGAGTAACACCATTGCCCGCATAGATATCTGAGCTCTTGAAGAGACCTTAACAGGATCAATTATTCAATCAACCTCATAGATAAGTCAGCGCCGACTAAATCCTTTGACAAAGCGATGATGTTCACTGCCAGGGTCATCTGTACACATTTTGTGAGATGCGTTTTTTGGACGCGACGGCACAGATAAAATAATAGATAGATAATAGTAAATAATAGTTATGTTTCACAACCGGTTGATTACACGTAGTGTATTATATAGTCTTTCACCGGTTGCGTAGAAGGATTTCTCTCAGGTTACGCAACCGTATTTCGAAACAACAAAAAGGATCATGTCTTGGTCCACCCCCGGTTTGCAAAAAATAAATAGAATTTTGCTAACGGTATTAATTATACCTACAAAACTCGTTTATTGTAGAAAATTTGTTATTTATTTATAGAATGGTTATTTTATGTATAAATAGTGAAATGTATACAACATATTCCCTAACTAGTACACTATCCCGAAAGGGACTTACTCTATCAAAAAAGAAATAATATAAGCGAAAAAAATATATATAAGAATATTGCTTACGATCTTTTTCAATTGCTTTTTTGGTCATTTTAACATCTTTGCAACTAATTCGACTAAAACATAAGAGAAGTTCGACATCACGATTGCGATTGTACCGATTTTGTACCTAAATTAGCAGAACAATTGATTTTTACTGATTTGACCCCAAAACAGCTTATGTTTGTGTAGTGTTTTTTGATGAAATATGACGAATATAATGTTTTTTGATGAAAAATGGCCGTGGTGGCCCCGGCTGAAGAATAGGCCCCTCCATATCTACCTATCCGCGAATGTCGTAAGAGGCGACTAAGAGAAAAAAAGCTAGGGGATGGGCAACCCGCATGCCCAGCGTGGTGTAGGGTGAGTATGGGCAAATCCCCCCACATGATAAGCAGTTTGCTCTGTCTGTGGGAGAGGCCATGTTCAGCAGTGGACGTCGAACGGCTGAAATGATGATGATGATGATGACGAATTTTTTTTAAAAGTAGTAGAAAACTGATTTTTGCATAATATATACTTTATCAATGATGTATGTCGAATTTACAAAAGTCATAACTAACATTACTGCCAATAGTATACCTACATATTATTTATTACTTTGTATTTTATACTTAGTTCCTGGATCAACCTACGGATCCGCCTACGTAATATTCTCAACGGAGCTGGAGGATCTTCAACGAAGAGTATTATTTTCATAGGATCTGGGCGGATGAGGGGTTATTTTAGTAACAGAAACAACAAATTCTATCAAACATAAACACAAATGCCTTCGTCAATGAATAAATTAAGATGGTTCTTAGTTTATTCATTGACGTTTTCAACTACTCCTTGATTCACCCAGGTTTCAATATTTCAAACAATCGTCTATTTTGCATTGGTGATTTTAGACACTTCATCAATATCTTTTTCATATACAAGGATTGAAAAAGTTCGGGGAATAATCCAGTTTGGTTGTTTTTTCGCTTATATTCTTTCATTTTGTTAATAGAAAAAAGCTCCTTTCGGGATAGTACGTTACGCAACAAGCTGTATAGTCATTTATTATGAATGTAAGTGCGCATTAACACGCGCTGAAAACGGTGAAGGAAAACATCGCGAGGAAACCAGTAAGTTTTCTTATAAGTGGCTATGGGTGTGCAACCGGTCACGTATGGAATACTCACTGTGCCAAATGTGGGTATGTTCTAAAATGTTTGAACGTACCACTGACTACACCCCTTGACATCTTCAAGAATCTGATCGCCTGGAGATCTGAGAGGTTGTCTAACATTTTTCGGTATAGAATTGAAGCTGGCGCCTATTATTTTTATATCATGAACAATCATTGGTATTGTGTACACTGTACATGTACGTAAGTTGTACTAGTTTATAGATGCCCATTTACCTACAAGTTAAAGCATTTACATCCTACTATACTAGCCTAATATATTAATGCGAAAGTTTGTATATGAGTGTATGTATGTTTGTTAACACACAGCTCCGTAACGGATTAGCGGGTTTTTATGAAATAGCTTGAACCTTAGGGAAGGACTGGAAGCCGCGAGCGGAGTTTAGATGAATAAGTATGAACCACTAGCGTATGTCCTAAAATCATTAAAATGGTAGTTAAAAATACAAGAGTAATATCGCGTGGTAACTAAGTAATTACGTGTTTTATAAACTATTCGAATCATGCGGCACAAGGCTGTCTAAACAAGTTTTAATTAATTCTACCTTTAACTAATTTTACTTAAAAAAGGTTTGTTTAATCATTGTAATATAATAGATACCTAGTTTTATGCTCAGGGCCTCAGTATCAAAACAATTCAATATCACTAAGGGATAAAATGGCTCAGGTGTATGCCGTAACGTAAGCCTGGTTCAGTTTGTGAATCATTGTCTTAGTTCGTTAGAACTGTAATCAATTCGTGACGCGTAGTTATCATTCCAATCACACAACTAACCTTATCTGTATAATGTGTATTCATTGAATACGATAAAATTATAAACAATGGTTTTAACAACAAACGCTTTGTGATACGAGGACATTGATCTATCGTACTCTAGTGTAGTTTTGTCTTTTTTTGTGTCCAACAAAAGACACACCAAATTCCAAACCACGATTTTGGATACATGAAAAACTAGCTATTGACCGCGACTTCGTTAGTTTCTAAGCTTAAGGTTTAAAAACATTACAAAGCGTGAGTGCTACTTTTACTAACTTTGTGAGCGCGGTCGTCAGCTATCTGTAGTATTAAGTTTCAGGAATAAGACTATAAAAAGCGTACTTTGAAAAAAATGTGACAATGCGTCTGAAGCAATAAATAAAAGCTGCTAGAGCAGCAAGTAATAAAAGCCGCCACACACGGACGCCCGCCAGCACATTGAGTTACCAATCTTTCATTTAAACGCTCGGATCGAAGAGGATGCGCGCGCAATCTTTACACTACCGACTTTACTTGTGCCATTTGAGACAAGGCCGTGGATTATGGAGATTATTGAAACCGTACATAACATATTCGAGAGAACTCATTCAAAACACTAAAAGCAAGCAATCTCTTCTTCAAAAAATATTGATCAACTGTCTAACTAAATAAACGAGCTTATCAAGCAATGTGATAAAGAAAATTTTACGCTTCTAGATATTAGAATAGGTATTAGCAAAAATAGCATGGCGTTACACTCTGGTCCTAATGGTAGGAATTTCAATCCCAGCAGAGTAGACTCGTTCACCTTGCGGTAGCCAACTCGCAGAAATAAATTCGTCGATAAAATTCATAAATAAATCAACGTCCAAAAAGTCATTAAGATTTAACGTGATCAATTTTATGGTGAGCTGAGTTGAAACAGGTCGAGCGTTTCGAATGTGAGTCAATGTGTCAGGGGCGCGTATCGTAGCGTAGGGTGTACGGAATGTGGGTTCCGGATCGTAGACGGAAAACCTTGTTACCCCATTATCTCGTAGATAGTATAAAAATAAATGAAATCAAAAACATTCGTAGAATTCCTGAAAAATAAGTTATCATTCACGTAAGAGCTAAATGAAGAAAAATCGAATTGGCCTTTTGGTAACTTCAGTGGACTGTAGGACTGATTCATTCAAACAAAAGAATATGCATCTACAATGCATATTTGAATTTAGGTGTCAGCACACTTTTCTTTAATGAGCTCGTCGCCAAAGCAATTCGTAGTCTCAATAATAAACAATCCTTCAATAAAAATGTTTCTAAAGCGTAGGCGCTTATCCATTAAAAGAGGCTGTGAGACCGACGCCAGAACGTCTGGCGTCAGATTCTTAGGCTGGCAACAGCCTAGATAGCACTGCCAAATAGATTCCCGAAATTCGAAATGACCTCATCGGTAATATATGAGGAAGTAGGATTCGCAAGGTTACCGAAGGCGCAAAACAACCCAGACCAACCCAAAAAGCGGTAACCGGAAGGCTGGTAAGCTATCAAAAACTAATATTTTTCAATATAAGTAGATAAATTATCTCTTACCATTGCATAATGACATGCATGTATAGCAATAAAAACACCAAATGATGTAGCATATAAACTAAATAGTATTAGCCAGGGAAGGGAGTTATAAATATATTAAGAAAAGGTAGGTTCAGCGTTCCCTCGAGACTACTTGGAATCGCCCTAAGACGTTTAAATTGAAATTCATGTAGCTGAAGCCAATTTCAGACCAACATTTAAAGAGAAAGATTTAAATGTTCTACAAATTAAAACTTAGCCTTGCGTAAGATAAAAGATTTTCCCCTGAAACTTATCACCGACGTAATAATGCAGTTGTGGCACCGATCCAAATAAACTATCAACCTTTCGACGCTCCAATTAGAATTGTCATACAACCTTGAGCATAGAATGGGGAAAGCTTCCCAATTATTGAGGGAAAATCTAGGGAAAATTGTAAATTAAAAGGAGTCATAACTAACGTAGTCCTATTATTTATTCTGTGCCTATACCGTTGAGCATTAGAACATATTAGCTTACGCATGCGGCTTCGCTCGCGTGGTAAGTACCTAGATAAAAGCCTATATTCTATTCCAGGCAAAGAACTCTATCTATTCCAAGTTTCATCGAAATCTGGTGAGCAGTTACGGCGAGGTTTGCAAGGATCGACGCAAGGGGAAATCCGTGGTCACTATTTATCCCTTTGGGAAAAGACCGTGAGTTTATGGAATATGTATGCAAATAGCGTGATGGTAGACCAATTTGTCCCAGCCACGACAGGTAGTTTGGGTACTGAGTCTAGGGACTCGTTCTAGAGACGAATAGCCAAGAGGCAGACAAATAAACGAATGTAAATTAGTGCTCAATACTGCTCAAGCCTATACAATATGCATGCACGATTCCTGTGAGAGAGCTAAACTATCGGTTCGCTACCAACAGTGGAGGAAAACATCCAAACAACGGTTGTATGACATCTGCCTCAAAGCCTTTTTCAGGGAGTTGTATATTTTATACTTGGTTTCATGTGGAATGTAGGAAATACGTGCTTATTATGGATTACTAGCTTCCGCCCGCGGCTTCGCTCGCGGTACCTACATAAAAAGTAGCTTAAATACCATTAATATAGGTAAAAAACTTTATCTATTCGAAGTTTCAACGAAATCGGTTTAGCCGTTACGGCGTGATTGAATAACAAACATACAAACATCTAAACATCCTCACAAACTTTCGCATTTATAATATTAGCAGGATTAAGATAGGTTATACGACCGCTTATTATCTTGGTGACACACGTGTGGTTTACAGTAACACTGTTATAAACATTGAAACAATAGCACGGACCACGCAAATGTTGAAAATACAGGTTTAGTAACTGTTATCAAGGGATAGGTCGACCCATAGTGTATTTAAATAAAACAATAGTAGTTATGAACTGATCAAAGGATTTAGACGCTTAAAACGTTTATGAACACTAACTTTCTCGATAACCAAAATCGATGCATTTTATTAAACATGCACGTGAAAATTTTACTAAATATTGTACTTTCTCTGGACCTGGGATACGCTAGCTAGAAGTTAAGAGCCAGGTTAAAAGTACATTTAGACCCTAAAAGACTGATAAGTGACTGAACAGCCAGTAAATTCTTGTTTTTGCCTATCTATCCCTAGAAAACCAAGCGCGCTTATAAATAAGATATAAAAAAGAAGTTTGAAAAAATAGTCAAACATAACAGCCAGTTTTTGTGCAAGCCCCGAAAATTGAAGACGTCGCCCAAATACCCAGATTTTTTGGACAAATTGTGCGATAGAAGATTTGATTCCCTTTGTGAATAAGATAAGCTAGCTAAGAATTCGTTTGTCTGCAATGCGGTGTTTGGCTATTCAAGAAGCGTTATTGTGTTACGTAACCAACTAGTGTATTATAAAAGTCATATATTTCCTGCATTATATTTTCGAAAATGACAGACCCAACAATAAGACTAAAATAACGGTAACCATTTGCCTAGAAAAATATAACAAAATTAGCTTGCTAGAAATATAGAGGCAATTATTTTATTCGTAATAAGCTATAAGCGGTTTAAGCTTTAAGTTTCTTACAACATTACAAAATCCAATTCACAGGTTTAGGCGTTTATTAAAAATAATTTCCAAACTTTACCAAAGCTCTGATACCCAATCCAAAAGCTCATTACGAAAAACATCTAAGTTTGTATTTATCTGTTTATGTAAATTTTACCGACTCAAAACTATACAAAGTACACAAATTGCCATCTGAATTTCACACGGAATATTTTGTTTACGTGTACGAGCATCTCGCTTTTGTTGACCTTTAGACTTTTAAACAACACAGCTAGTTTCGTTCACCGTTTGAGAGCACTAGTCTAGCAAATATTTTTTTCCAAATAGATAATCCATTGGTGCACGACCGGGATTAGAACGGCATGTGGATCAGAAGAGTCCACTACCACCACTCCACCAGTGAAGTGCTAACTGACAGGGACTAGAAGATCTCCACTCGCACTCTATAAATAGAGAGGACCCCCGCAGAGTCAACGCCGAGCGTTGTGAGAAAAAAATGCACTTTGTGCAGCCAACAGCGTTTTCAGGCTATTTAAGGAAAGCGCCGTATTGATCGTTTTAAGACTAATTTACTTCGCGGATACCCTGTTTTGGATAGTTAGATAGACTAGACAAACTCTTTATTGTACACAAAGATAGAAAATAATAAAAGGGAGAAACAACAAATATTACGTACAATGGGCGGCCTTATCGCTAAAATCAATAAATAATTTAGAATCTTTTTTTTTTGCGTAGTATTCCAAAGCCGTATTCAAACGGCGCGTTGACATTCTGTAGAAGTAACGATCATATTGAATCCAATTTTATATATCAAGGATGTATTGCATGCGGTTTGAACATGGATTATTAATTAGGTAAATCAATGCATCAACACAATCATCAGTCTGTAGAAGTTGACTGCTGGACATAGGCGTCCCCCAAAGAGTTTGTCTTGCCTTTGTGTTGTCAAGGTTTAAGCTATCTCCATATAACAAATTTCATTGAACCTGTTCAGCCATTTAGTCATGAAAAGGTAACAAACAGACACAGAGACTTTGTTGACCTTAGAGTGAGACCTACCTTGTACTATCTATATTAGCTTATGGAACCAATGACATCACCATCCACCGTTCAAGAACACTCACAAAAAATCATACAATAATCAGAACTATCTTCATAAACATAAGGTTGGAAATAGTACCTATTTACATAGCCCATTCTGGTGTACATCTGCAAAGCTTGTTATTAGTCTTAATTAGGAACAAGTGCCTTCAAAAACTTCACATTCTTTTACAAGAGGATATATAAAGACTGCTGTTGTTATGGGGCAGCTGTGAACTGTGTCGGTAATTGAGATAAAAAATGTTCTGTTTCATTCTTATCAGCAATGTTTATAAATAGCGTGAATCAAGAATAATATAATGTAATTGAGCCTACATACTTTTTAGATGTATCAGGAAAATCTGAAGCCTATATTGCAGAACTAAGCTCAAACTGAATCCCACTATCCTACTAATACTATAAATTGCAAAAAAATTTGAGGATGTTTGCATGTTTGTTGTTCAATCAAGCTGTAATGGCTCTATCGATTTCTTTGAAACTAGGAATAGATAAAGTTCTTTACCTAGAATAGCATATAGGCTTTTTATGTAGTTAGCACACAAGCGAAGCCGCGGGCGGAAGCAAGTTGATAATAACAAGACTTTTGTTAAAAAATCTATTTTATAACAGGGCCTGTACAATAAGCATTCAGGTTTTGTAAGTTGACAGCTGAAAAGATTAATAGTGCAGGTTCGAAGGGTCAGGTAGTGAAATTACCGGCACATGAACCTTACAAACTCATGTCATAGGGTCAGAAACACGTGCATTATGCATCCGGTATTGAAAATTTCCATGGGTAATGGTAATGACTTACCAACAGATGGACCATATAACTCTTTGCCACCTTAGCTGTATTAAAAAACTAAGACCTTTTAGAACCTAGAAGTTTTGCTCATTCAGAGCGTTCTGCAACCAGATGAACCCAGGCCAGAGGTGATTGTAATGTTACTAAATTCAGGGGAATGTTAACACATTGTGCAGTGGTGGCCCCGGCTGAAGAATAGGCCCCTCCATTTGTACCCGTGGATGTTGTAAGAGGCGAATAAGGGAAAAAAGCTAGGGGATGGGCAGCAGCGTTCCCTATGAACAACCAAAGCTGTATCTGTGCTTGCTAACCCGCATGCCCAGTGTGGTGAGTAGGTATGGGCAAATCCCCCCAAATGATTGTTTCTGGAAATCTATGGGGGAGGCCTATATTAGCAGCAGCTGACACACTGTGATGATCTTGATGACCGACCGCTCGATTCATCAATTTAATTTTTATGTTTTTTTTAATGTGTGATAGATGAGTGACAGCAACTTGAAGTGGAAGTACACTGTTGCCGGAATTCGGTGAATGTAAAAGGCTCAGACCACTCATCATGGCAATCTTTGGGGAAAGTCCAACAGTGGACTTCTACAAGTTGATGATGATGATGTATCTGAACCTGACACAGTAATAAGGCATAAGTAAAATAACTATAGGTAACTTGCCATCAGTTTCAACGAAAGTAAACAACAATGGATCTTAGTTTGAATGTTTTCAAAATCCACTGTAGATAAGAACGGATTTCGTTTTTTGTCGGTGGGTGGGATCTGTCTGAAATAGTAGTTATTGGTATCGTAAGAGTACTGTGTGGTACGGTTCATTACATACACGATCTGGATTAGATAGAGACAAAATGTTTGCATGCCAAGGGGAAATAATCTTAATAATAAGGGAATTATACACTTACCCTTCTAGACGTTAGGTCCGACAAACTGGCTATACAATTGTTTACTTTATAATCACAATGTTCTCGTCTTCACTTTCTCAAGTTAATCAACAAAACAACACCTCGACAAGAAAAGAAAATAGTTCATTAAATAATTCCTTTCTAGTTTCTTGATGACCGCTCGATTCATCAATTTTTATGTTTTTTTTAAATAATATGTGAGTGACATGACATGACATGTGTGTGTGCTTCTCGGTATACGGTGTGTTCGTCCCACAGACTACTAAGGAGTAGTGTGTCCCTTTCTGGCTGGCTATAGCATCTTAGGCCTTACTACCAAGGCTTTCGTGTATTTTTTTCTCGTGTACGTTAACTACTCTACATTCATTTTCATACGCCAGTTATGGTCAAGTCACCGTCAAGTCAAGTCACCGTCAAGTCAAGTCAAGTTAATGGTATAGAGAAATGTCTATATTTATTCAAAGTTCTTTACCTAGAATAGCTCGAATCATCATTTTGTGAAAAATATTTTCATGAGGGCAATACGTGGACTGCATAGAAGAGCGGTCAGATACCTGTGATTGCTTGATAAAATCAATCAAATATTACAAGTTTCGCTCCTACTGGCTTTGGCATAATTTTTTTAGAAATAATTTTATTGATTCCTTGCTCAGAGTTGCTATGCATGCACCGAGAACTAGAGTCTTCAAGTTAATTCTTAAAGTAAAAGGGTTAATAGAACCTAAATTAATTTGTATTCTTTGGTATGGTACTAACTTTCATGAAATATTTTTCCTATTGCACACACTCTGAACGCAATCTTTTTTTTTATCCTTTCATCTCTCTCTGTCACTAGGGTTGTTTTGTACATTAATAATTATATCAATTATACTATAAATTCAAGAATTGTGCCTACTCTTAACTATTGATAAACTTCACTACACTGATTCTTTCATAGACGGTCATAGGCCCTTTTCAGGACCACCATACCTCACTGACCTAATACAGGATGACCAAGAAACAATCAGTGACACGACAAGAAGAAGATTTGAATGTAGATCAAAATGGATGCTATAACCAAAATGTACTATAATTTTGAGCAAATTATAATATATTGATTGAGTGAGTCTGTGACTGCCAGCCAGCCCTGGCTTTCAACCTACGTCATTCATTCTTTCACGTTCGATGTGAGGTGTCAGTGGATTTTTATTATCGAAAATAAAATTAGATTCGTAATGTTTATAAAATTGATATACCTACTCAGTTAATGATGTACTACTTTCCTAGAAATAAGTCTGTGAATTTTGGTATAGTGGAATTTATTTAACCGAAGATTTTTTTAGTTTTATTAGTACACTATGAACTGTCACCAAGTACTAAGTGGAGCCTGTAATTCAGGAGATCAATGTTTTGCTGTTGGTTCCGTGGAAGGAATACCTTTTACAGTGAGTATGACGGTCAAGGATTTGCATTGGTCGAGTGATTGGTCTCGTGACTGAAGGTCTTTATGTACAGTGCCCTGAGAAAAGTTCCCCAGCAGGAAACATGAAAATCTAATTTTTGTAGCCTGATAAGCATAAAATCATCTATTCATTTGGTCATTAACATTATCTTATTTGTTTGTCTATGGATTTAACCTCATTCCTTCCATTAGCCACAGTAGCTATACCCATAGAATTGTGTTTCCTTGAAAACTAATTTGCATCATTCATCTAAAGTTATTTAAATAGGCACCTAACATAGTTGAAAAACATAGGTACCTATTGATAACAACTTGTTTTGCTCACTGTATGTAAATGAAAGTAATAAAAATAAGTATTAATTACATTTTTTGGTTCTATTTGTTGTGAATTTATATGAATTGCTCATGTGTGGGTGTTAATTCTGTTGTTAAATTATTCTAAACAAACCAATTTCACATTGCTAACATTATAGATCTAAATCAAAAGGTGTTTGTGTCAATAATATCGCTAGGATTACTTTGAAACATCTTAGAAACTAGGTGAAGCTACACCTGTTACTTGCAATTAAGCCTGAGAAGAATCAAGCAACAAACACAGCTTGGTGCATATCATTTGCTCTCCTTGTTGTTTAGATCTTTATGGAAGGGATGGCAACATTTTTAGCACTACTAATTATTAACACTTTTATGGTTCCCCTGTTATGTGAACTAAAGTTTGTTAAAAGTAAACCAAAAGGAAAGAATAAGTAAAGGTGTGTGAAGTTTCAACGGATTGTATGGTATTGCTGTTTGTTTTGTTTGGCTCATCTTGTTGGGAAGGAATATTATACATCACAAGCTTCCCTCTCTTAGTAGTAAAATAAAAATTATCTTGGATAAAAATTAGCCTGTATGTTATTCCAAGCTGTTTACTACATACATGCCAAATTTCATTTCAATCTGTTCAGTAGTTACAGTGTGGAAGATCTTGACATATTTACAAACTTTTACATTTATAATATTAGTGGGATAGTTAATTCTACTATCCTACTAATATTATAAATGCAAAAGTTTGTGAGGATGTTTGGATGTTGTTGTTCAATCACACCGTACCAGCTCTACCAATTTTGTTGAAACTTGGAATATTTAGAGTTCTTTACCTAGAATAACATATAGGCTACTTTTTATGTAGGTATCACGCGAGTGAGGCCATAGGCGGAAGCTAGTAAGTAGAATATAAGACATCAATTTGGCATAGGTACACCCAATGGAGATACAAATAAAACACAAAAGAAACAAACAAAAAACCCTATAGGCCGGCAGGTACCTACCAGTAGGAGCCAACCAGTCTTGCTCTATGTTGGGTGCAGCCAAATAGGTCCTGACTCAGCTAATTGCTGATTCACATGTTATGGTGCCATGCAAGCAGCTCTGGTTTTCAGGTTTTAATGTAATATAAACAAAAAGGAAAGTAGGTACAACATTGCAATGAGATAATCTTGTTTCAGGCCTATGCAGCAGGATGTAACATTGTAATCCTAGCATCTAATTTTGAACGAGTCCAGATCATCCCAGGTGCTATACATGGCTATGTGAAGATTGGCTCCTTGGACTGCAGCACTGATACGGGCAAGATCGCTGCTGCTTATGGAGCCGAAGTCTGCATATTTGAGCCAACACCTTTGATACATACTGCAGGCACCACTCACGTAAGTACTCTTAAGCTGTAAACAAACACGCAGCGAGCGGGACGGGACGGTGACGCGACGAGGTGCCCCAGGTCCAGTATGAATGGAGCGACCTTTGGCACCTGTATACAACAAGAAATTACAGATCTTATCGACTTTGAGATTGGGTATGTTTGTGCTTGTGTCGAACGCCAGCGTTTCGCGCTGTTTGCCTTCTCTAATTCAGTTCGGCGCCCCTAGACTATGTAAATATTTATCGAAACCATCAAACAAATCTGCAAATGTGAAAAACTTCCATACATAGACGACCACATATTTCGATGTTTTATGTCGATTCCATACATATTTAGACTTTTCTACTATCGTCATTGCTAATAGAATCGATAGAAAGCTACTTTGTCTAGCCCCCTATTAAGTACATTACGAACTGTCCGCCACCGTCCTATCCCGCCCCTGACTGTGTTTTTGCGGCTTTAAACCATAAAAGAAAAACGCTAATCAAAGGAAGATGTAGCTTAATTGATATGTAGGTAGGTGCTAAATTAACAATCTCTCTCATCATACAATTTTCAGATAGTAGATTAACACATAATACTATAAGTACAGTCCGCAAGAAAAGTGCTCATTAATTCTTCTTCAATTATGTTCTAGTTAAAATCTCCAGTTAGTGTGAGTCCAACGCCAATATATCTTTTTAATCAGTTCTGAGATCTGTGTTTTATAATGTTCATTTATAAACGACTATACTGTATCCGAACGGATACTGCTTAGGACTGACCTCGGTGGCTCGATGGGCTAGTGATCTTAATGTGACACAAGAGCTGAGGGTGCGACGAGACAAATCTTTTCATGATCTCCAAACATTTGTAACGGGTCGGGGTGTTGTGGTATACCATGGTACTCGTAGTTTCTCATACCCACGACACAGGGTATTTGGACGGAGTCTAATAATGCCCAGATACAGGATAGTAAAAGGATGTTCGTTGGTCAAATCAGTTCATATCCGAGCGGATAGAGGATATCTAGTCTGAAAATGGCAGATACAGGTGTCTGTTGCATCTAGTATGTAATTATTCATAGCTAACTGTAATTATTCAAAGTAGCTACTATGTCACGTGAAATGCATATGAGTAGACGCGGCAATGTTTATTGACTCTTTTAGTACGTATTGTCAGTTTCAATTGCCGCAGTTATCATGGTGTGTGTAAATAGAGATAAGTAGCTAATATAAAATGGCTGTAAATGGCTGAAATTCACACCACAAAAGAAAGACTCCTACGAACTATGTTGGTGTGTGTTGTGTAGATTTCCGATTCTGTTCCCATTGTTTTTATTGTCAGGATTTATCAGCAGTAGGTAGGTATAGGTTAACAGGCTGTAGAAAGGTAGGTACCATAGTTCATGGTCTCTGCAAAGGTCACTATCGTTTTGCATCGCACAAGTCACACTCAACATTTCTTTGTCTAAGAGATGTCTCTTGAATTGTGCTTTTAATTTTCTTTATTAGTGCGTTTTACTTCCATACCTAGTTATTTTTAGGTACTATTTGAATTCGCCACGTGATTACGTGAAACTGATAAGATAGGTGGATCGCTGGGATTATTCATTCGAATAAATTCATTACAGATACATACATAATTACATAGACCGTACCTACACTCTCCAATCCATCATTCCATAGTAAATCGGCGCTAAAAATGCTCTTTAAATTTGGAATGCTCGCTAATCAAAACACACCCTTATATTCGGTGTTCATTATTCAAACAGTAGACACCGACTGCAGGACCTAGATGGAAACTGGGCGAAAAGTTACGTCACGCATACCATACCTACATTCTTTCATTTCTCTATGGGAACAAGTTATGTCAATAGGAAATCAATGCGGGCGTGTAAGATCTTCGCCCTTTATTATGAAATCTGTAGCCTGTAGCTAACATCTCGTTCATCATCTTGAGTTTGTCCCCCTGCCAACCTTCATCCTAATCAATCTCCAATTACTTTGCGTTCGCAATTGCAACATAGTACATATTTGTGCAGAAGATATAGTATTTTTGCAGTCCACTGATATACCTCAATTTATCTTTACCCGTGGCTATATGACAATGATTCCTGTTAACTAGGATCTACGCATAGGTATCGCGTTGTAGTACCAGTATCAGGTTACCTAGGTCCTTTTCTTTCGTGGTGTTTGGCTGTGTGTAATGTAATGAACTGCATTTATGTTACTATTCAATTACTTTACGAGATTCGTAATCGGCTATAATTAGCTAACTGTTGATAATTAAAATTCAAATCATCCATGGTTTTCCGACTTAAGTAGCTACCTTATATTTATCTATTTTTCATTGTTTAAAGATTTTTAGGTACCTAGAATACTTTGTATGATCATCATTTACTTCGATGTTCACTCTACGGCTATGCTAGGAGAGACCTGCAAATACAATTTCGTAGCCAAGTATCTATCATATCACATCGACTGACGTCCAGGCAGAACGCTATTTCTGAAATTCGCCGAGTTGCCTTCCGACCGATTTTGTGCACCCAACGGTTTCTAGCAACCTTTATATACCACCCATATTATATAACAACCATAATAGGTACAAATTCTAATTAATGTATTAAGGTGAGGGTTAAATTGTTTTATGGTTTTTGAATTGTTTTTTTATCAATAACCGCAAAACGCACAGTTTTGATTTTTATGTCAAAGATAACTTGAGCATTTTATTTAACTAAATCCAAGACAGAAACGCGATTGGTAAAACTTTTCTCGATAGATTTATTTTTTAAAGTTGGGTCCTCTGCAACAATTTTTTCGAAAATACTCTATCTAACAAAAATAACTTTTTTAATAAAGAGACTATCTAACAAAACTACTATATAAACAAAAAAAAAACTTTTAAAATTTTATAACTAAATATTGTGTTAGACAATAGCATTGGGTACCTAAATCCAAGACACTTTTAAAAAAAATACATAGTTTTTAAAATAATCGATATTTACTTATATGTCGCTTACGTCGATTACTTTCGAGCGCCTTCTAACGCTTGCTATCTCTTTCCGCATTCAATTATAGTACATAGCGCTGACACTTTCTTCACTCCGCCCACTCGACAGTTTATTTTGATTTCTGTATCGCCTTAAGTATGAAGTTACACAGGTCATCCAGTATCGTTTCTAACAAAGTCCTAGTTCGCTTTTATCGCTCACCCTACTTTCCTTCTGTATTATGAGTATGATGACCTATTATTTGTCATATATTATCATAGATTGCGTTCCTACACGTAATGTCGTTTTCATCATGACCTGACCTATGTCACGTCAGAACTTCGTCACCGGTGCTGGCCACTATCTAAGAGCCTATGCACACGACGTTTTTCAATCGCGCTGTCGTTGCGCGTTTTTGATACTCGCGTCAAAAGCGCGAGCAGATTATTTATTCTAGGAGGAGGTAGGGCACAGCGAGATTTTCTTGTTCTGAATTGGAGCAGCCCGCCTGAGGAGGTACCTCCGCCTTACAGAAGAAGCAGCCAAATAACATTATTTATTTCAAATAGTGTTGTGTTCCTGCGATGAGTAAGGTTGGCAACGCATGCGTGATGCCTCTGGTATTGCAATCGCTCATAGGCTACGGTAACCGCTTACCAACAGGTGGGCCGTATGATTGTTTGCCACCTTAGTTGTATTAAAAATATATATATATATATATGTTTTCATCGATACTAACGCAGATGAAACGCTGAACGTGTGCAGGGGTACACAATTGACGACTGCGCTTTCGCGTTCCACAGCGCGTTACAAAACCGTCGTGTGCAAAGGCTCTAATACGAACTTTCTTTACAGGGACTTGAGTACAGATGGGTGCAAACAGGCAAGCTGATCGCGGACGGTCCCATCACCGCGTTATCATGGAACCTCGAGGGCACTCGTCTACTCACTGGTGGCAAAATTCTTCAGCTCTGGCACCAGGCGTCTTTGTACCAGGATGACAGCCAACGTAAGTGAAATGAACCCAGTAATAGACTTGATATTTTAAAAGGGCTTGGTATACGCTCCCGTTATTGGCTGATGTTTGATTGTGTTCTCTCTTATCTGGTTATCTACAAGTACCTATCTCTTGTTTTCAAATACAAATATTATCTGATTGATTTGATTTCTTCGTTGAGTTTGCTTTGCTATATGTATTGAATGTATGGCAGGCGAAATATAACGTCTAATAGATGCGTTCTACCTTAGTTTTGATATATTACCATAAATTTAAAACACATTTATCTCTACTTATTTATAAAATTCACAGGGTATTGTTGTGAGTTTGTGATTACAAAACAAATCGATTAGGTAGGTAATCAATAATATTATATCAAATCTCAATGCACTCTTGCTGATTTTGATTAAATTCTGTCGCTCATTCTGTTATCTTTGGGCGAACCCATCATACTTTTATCAGTAATCACATTAGATAACAATATTTAGGGCAATGCCATAAATCTTTGAAGAAACTTTTTTATGTTTTTTTTCATAATAACGAAAAAAACACAGAGCTCCTATACTTTTGGAATTTTCCCATCCGCATCCCCCATTTGAAATCCGCTGTCCTGCCATTACAGCTAATTTCGTTAAAAACCTTATTTTTTTCGGAAATGTTGTTCCCCATCTTATGACTGGCCTCATAGCTCAGTTGGTAGGAACTCTGCCTTCTGCGCTAAAGGTCGCGGGTTCGATCCCCGCACTGGACAAACATTTGTGTGATGAACACAGATGTTTGTTCTGTGTCTGGGTGTTAAATATATATCTATTATGTATATCAGTCTCTGGTACCCATAGTACAGGCTATACCTAGTTTGGGATCAGTAGACCGTGTGAATATGTCCGGAATATTTCATAAATATATATAGAATAAGTCATTTTTGAGTACCTATTTGTATTTTTTCTTCACATTTTTAACGAACAATTTCAAATCAGCTGTTTTGGTCTTGCTATGTAACTATTTACGTACCACGTTACAGAAGATGGCTTAAAAGATTATTTTATGGTAATTTACAGCGAGCTCAGGCGTGACGTTCCAAATCGGCGGCGATCGAGATGAAAAACCTAAACAACCTGAGGAGGAGGAGCCTGTAAGTCATCATTTCCATCCTCATTTCATCCGTAGGACCTCCACTGCTGAACATAGGCCTCCCCAATAGATTTGCTGAGCAACCAACGGCTACCAGCAACCTTTATTAGGTCTTCTTTCTATCTAGTGGAGGCCGTCCTTCGCTGCGCTTTCCGGTGTGATATACTCTAGAATTTTTCTGCACCAATGGTACTCCGAACTTGAGCCCCATCTAGTGCCACTTCAACTTGCTAATTTTATGGGCAATGTCGATGACTAGTTTGTCTATGGATCTCCTCATTTCTGATTCGATCTCGTAGAGAAACACCAAGCATAGCCCTTTCGATAGCTCGCTGAGCGATCTTTAGCTTTATTATGCGGCCCACAGACAGAGACCACGTGTCTGTACCGTATGTTATCACTGGTAATAAATGTTAGAGTCTGTATTCTAAGTGAGCTTTAGCCAAGCGGGTCTATTTAGGTTATCATTGAGATGTATGCTGGGCCATGTAATAAAATTCTTTCTCCAAAGACGATCTTGGGCAGATTGTACTTAATGATCAGATAACATGCACATTGCTCGTTGATAAGGTAACGGGTCCTGATAACGTATGTTTTGTTTATCTAACCAGATGATATTCATGTACCTAGTGTATTTACATTTTTAATGGCGACTATGGAAATATAAGTACTGTTTCTATAACAATCGTAGCGGTCATATTTGGACGTAATTAGGCTTAATTCATTCAATTGGATAACGACTTAATGTCTTTTTAAAAACAGCTCTCTAATGATCAGCTTCATTTGCATTGTGATGAGCTGATGAATAACAAAATTCACTGCTCATTTTTTTTTAACACACAGAAGTCCCTCCAACTAAGATACAGTACGGCCGGCGGATCTAGACCGGTCTGAAGTTGCGCTTTCGGAAATTGTGCGCAGGTACAGGCGAGACAAAAATAGTTTAAACATTTGAATAGAATGAAAAGTGACTACTGCGCAGCGTTGCGAACGAACTTAACGCCGGTCTAGATCCGCCGGCCGTACTGTACCCTGTGTTGTAAGTATCAGAAGCTACCAGTAACATGATACCACAAGACACTGACCCATTTGCTTGCTACAAATATTTCATCCCGCTGGCTGCGGGGATCAAACCCACATCTCTTGCAACTCAGCCCGTCATTCGGCTGTATGTTCTGTACATAACAAATCCGAACAATTTTGTAAAATATTATACGGAATTTGGACTTCTTGAATAAGCGTATCTAAGATCAGTTTATATTTAAAGTTGCATTCATTTAGATAAAGAATAGATAAACATCTCTATAAAAATGTCTCATAATATTTGACCTTAACATTGGACAAGTAGAGAACTTTTGGCCTAACATTTAGCGTGGCATTGAATTCGCTGAACATATTTTGTCGATTATAAATATGGACAATGCGGATGTTTTGTTAACAGCGTAGGAAACCGTGATTGGGATCATTATATAAGAAAAATTCCATCTGTTTTTTATTCTATTGTTGCCTGAAATAAAGTTATTGTATTGTATTGTATTGTATTATAATTTAACTTCAAGATTTTAACAGTTTCAACTGACTTTTGTAATGTATGCATTTATTTTGGGGGTTTCCTGTATTTGTGCCGGTAAAGGTATTCCTTAAAATCTACTCTCTTATGGTTTACCGGTAGATAATTAGACGCGGGCAAAGTGGCAAGTGCTAAGCCACTTGACGCTGTAGTGCAATATTACACTGATTATTATGAATGAGGAGGCGCTTTGGTGTATCTAATTGTAATTTTACGAGATACGAATCAAGTTACAACATTGGCGCTGACTAATTGCTCCACTTTCTGGTAGATAATGGGCGTTACTGGTCTTATTGCCTTGCAAATGCGAGCGTTTCAGCGCTTTTTTTTTACACGAATTTGGACGATAGATCTTTGTAACTGTCAAGTTACGTCACCGCCTTAACAAAATCGCAAAGTTGATGGTACGGGGCAGCGTACGGTGACGCGTCGTTATAGTTAGAACATGTTAAAGAACGCGTTTTCAAAGTTTATCCTTTTTGTGTCTCAACAATCAACGAACCACCAACTTTTACCAAACATCGCGAGAACTTAGTTCGGGGGCGAACCAGTAGACAATTACTTAGCAATTGCTATGGTTTAGTTCCGTCCCTGTCACTCTCTAGCACTATAGTTCTAATGGCCTTAGTGGAGCCATTGCTGCCAACTCGACTTTAAAGCAAATTTTTACTTCTATTGTTTTCCTCGAAAGTTTTGTTTGAATAAGAAAAAATCTTGTTGGAACACTAGCGCTGATGTTGCATTTGATTTAAAGGTGTTTAAGCCACAATACTTAGCATGTGCTAAATTCCTTATACATATTTGCCCCAGACATATTACTTACCGATACTTAATGTTCCAGGGTTGGATATGCGTGTGGCAGTGTCATACGGCAACGCCGGCGCACCACCTGGCCTTCTCACCCGACGGTGTACTGTTTGCCACCTCGGGCATCAATGATAGACTAGTCAAGATCTGGTATCAGAACAAAGGTGTGATCTTTGTGGTTAAAGCATCGGGAATAAGTAACAAAAATCTTGGAAATAAACCTTATATTTGTAATTTTTTTTGCGAATTTTAAATCGCTTAATTTTTATTTATCAATCGATTCTTTAGGGTCTGGGCAGAACGACGGAGTGACGGCGAACAATTGAAACGCAACCTTATTTGAATTTAGATACGGCTCAAAGTGTCAACGCGCGCGCGTGCCTCTTCCAGTGTGATTTTGTAATTTCGTTGTATATATGTATCTTAATAAGGTTGTGTTTCATGTGTTTAGCGAATCAGTCGCTTAGCCGCCACTCCGTCCATCGGAGCTAAGCCTTGGGATTTCATTGATTCGCATAATCCATGCTTCTTGAAGTATGAATATCCTTAAATTGAACGGTAATGTGTGTGTGTTAACTTTTAATGTCGTTTGATTCACAATCAATGTGAAGTATTGAAACCTTAACTTGATTTCAGTTCTCGCTCAAACGCAAGGAGAGCATGTCTCGCCCGAATTGACCTACACTTTCATCTACGTGGCGCATCCACGGGCCGTTACGCACCTCTCATGGCGCAAAACCAGCAAGTATATGCCCAAGTAAGTGTTATTCCTTTATTATTAAAGCCCTTTTCAAGGTCACCACCATACCTCAACATGGTGACTGACCTAATACAGGATGACCAAGAAAGAATCAGTGCACAACAAGCAAGCAAGTAAGTGTTATCAGACTTTGAAAATTGCTAAAAATTTTGTATCTTCATTTGACAATATTACTAATAAGTAAATTGCCTGGTTGAGACGCAAAAGGTGCGGGCTTGATCGCCGCGGCGGTTCTGGGTGTTGTAGTAAGTATGGGCGGCTTGTTTAAAATCATTTTACAAGTCAGTACACGAATGTCATTTGTCACAATATTAAATAAGTGCTTTTGTTTTTCCCAGGGGAAGCGTGGGCAACGTGCTAGTGACGTCATGCGTGGACAACATCTGCCGCGTGTGGGCGGAGACGCTCCTGCCCGAGGACGAATGGGGCGGCTGCGTGACGTCACACTCACGCTCGCCGCCGCGCCGGCAGCGCGCCACTCACCGCCACAAACACCGCTTCATGCAGCGCCTCAAGCATATGAAGTCAGTATTTCATTTTTCTCATTTTGCAAGCTTTATTTACCAGAGCAAGGCCGTGTTGGCCTAGTGGGAGGTACCCCGACTTTTAATCCGAAGGTCGAAGGCTGTATCTGCCCTTGCACGACACGTAAGAAAGAAAGAAAAAACGAAAATCTGTTTATTTGACCCACAACGCAGTAAGGAAATTCATTGTTGTGTTTGACTTTCCGGTATCATGTGCCACAGAAAATATCAGAACAGGTGTGAAACGAGAACATTTTTCATTCATTGGGATTCTGCCCCAATGGCCGTTGGTTCTCCGAGCTGTGTATAAATATTCTTTTATAATTTCAGGACCTGTTTCCACATCCGACGTAACGCCCAGTCATCGAAGCAGCCTGGCGCACCCATCCCAACATTGCCTTCCACGTACAGCGCCCACGACTTCCACAATCCTTACCACGCTACTTCTTACACTGGCGGTAAGCGAAATTGGTCTAATAATGCCCTGTTTCTATATTATACCGATCAGTATCGGTAGGATACCAGATATAGTACAAAACAGATGTTTACAACCTTTTGTGTTCCATAAACTTATTTTGGTACCTTTAGTGAAGCAGTCTTAAGACACATAACGCTTCGTTATAGGCAATGGTCGATATTTAGTAACCGTCCGTAGCAAATACGGATCGTATTTGAAAACAGTTTTCGTTTGTTTCGCAGGACTTCACTTCCATCTAGCAGCGTCAATAAACGCCGAGACGGACATCCCACTGGTTCCGTCGTTGGCGGGCGGCGGACGGTTCATCTTACACTGGCTGCACAACAAAGAGATGTACTTCACCAGCCAAGCTGAAGCTATACTGCACGATCTCACTAAAAAGGTTAGCTTAAAGGTCATAAATGTTACACAGAGACTATGAAGTCATACGTTTTTATGCTCTGTACCATAATTTTTTCGAATTTGTTTAGGCGGTGACGCAAGTTGACATTGTCAAAAGATTTATGGTTCAAATTCGGTTTAAATAACGCTGACACGCTCATACTTGAATGGCAATATAACGTCATGGTAGGGCATGCGTTATGATGAGTTGTTATCATAGTCTTCTTCTTCTTTTCTTGTCACTGATTCTTTCTTGGTCATCCTGTATTAGGTTATGTCGGGCGCTTTTATTCGTTTGAGACTACTGATATGAAAACATGACATAGATGAATATGGATTTTGAAGATTGTGAATTTTCCACAGATTTTAGACAAAGAAGAAAATGAAGACGGTAGCTCCGAACACACTGCACATCCGGACGGGGAGAATGAAGGAAGTATGTTTTTAAATCGTTAAATTACAGCCTTATTTACAAATAGTTAAAGTTCAAAATTGCATTGAAAAACTGTTGAAATTATCATGTATAATCATAGTTGTTATCGTGGCTATAAACAAGTTGAAGCTTTAATGATTAGCTGTTAAAGTTGAAATTGTCGTATCAAATATAATCAATAGCATGTAGTTAATATTGATCATGTAATCCATGTGCTTTAGCCAAAGTAAGTTAACCATTGCGCTATAGCAGTTGTGGAATTTGATAACGATTTCAATGTCTATTGTGGTGTTTTAAACTCTTTTTTCGATGGGCATAAGATTTTTTAATTCGGGTTTATTCAGCAAGTTATCAATTCATTTAACCAAATTGAGCTTTATTATACAGCGTGTTACGTAACTAGATTACTATCCCGGGGCCTATTCTATCAACAATAAGAAATAATACTAGAGAAAAAGGTTTTTATTTCGGTTTTTGTTACCGAAACTTTTCAAATCGCCTGGTTTTGGTATTTTTGTCATCTTCATAACTAAATTAAACGTACGTGAATTTTGACATCAGGGTTGCTACTACTTAAAACGGTTGAATGAGTTTGAACTGATTACCCCATAGCACCATGTCAGTAAACAGCTGCTTTTGGCAGTGTTTTTCAATGAAAAAAATCGAATGTCCAATAGTCGTAGAATTAACTTTATTGCCAGTTGGGTATAGATTATGCGCCTTTTGGGATAGTATACATATGAATCACCCTGTATTGTTCGCTTTACTGCTTACTTCCACGCTGCGTAGGACAAGCGAATAGACGTCCTAGTCAACATCTGACTAAAATGCAATCTGAGGATAATAGCAACAGTGACGAACAACCAGGTAAGCTATAGCTTTGCCCAAAATGTATTTACGTGACGGTAAAATATGGTAACTCACACTTCATGCTAAAACCTATTCAACTCACGGTATGAATTTTTAAATGCTCAGACTAAACACTACCCGAAATGTTGGTCACACTACATTTACATTTTACATGACTTAAAGCGAGAAATACATTACACCGACGCAGACGTCTTCGACGTCTCAAACATGTCAGTCTCCGAGCGATACGCGTTTCTCTCTGGATTCAAAACATACAACAAACTTTAGCATTTTTATTACTACCTATACCTATATCTGTTAACTATGGAAACCAACTTGAAAACATAATTCCCACAGAAGTAACAAGACATTGTAGTGGCAGTAGAATCAGTCAAATAAATCGAAACTTTGCATCATACGATGATGTCAAAGTTTCGTAAATACTGTTTAAAAGGCCTTCAGAATTTTATTATTATTCCTATAGGTAGTGGCAACCACAGCCATCCAAGTCTATCCAACACCACGTCAATAAACTCCATAGCCACCGATGTGACATGTACGCACTTGCCGGATTCCCTCGACGCGAAGATCGAGGCGTTGCTGCGCGATTGGCATCAGAGTCCAGATCTACTGTTCTCTATACACCCCGTTGATGGCAGCTTTCTTATATGGTAAGTTGCCTATATAATAAGATCTTATATGTATCTGTGATGGCCCCGGCTGAAGAATAGGCCCCTCCATTAATACCCGTGGATGTCGTAAATGCCGGCTCGGGGAAAAAGCTAGGGGATAGGCAGCAGCAACAATAGCATATCTGCGCTCGCTAACCCGCATGCCCAGTGCAGCGAGTATGGGCAAATCCCCACCAAATATTGTTTGAGTGCAGGCCGTACAAGGTCGATCTCGCTGGAAATCTATGGGGGAGGCTTATGTTCAGCAGTGGACATCCTATGGCTGAATTGAAGAAGTTTGTCTATAAAACTTTTAGACGGTTTTTTTCAGTTTTGCGTTATAATTAAGGTCCATTTACACCATGCAAGTTTCTTGCTTCAAATATAGGAATAATAAATGCAATAAACTGAACGCAATCATGTCGAATTTCCAAAAGACGTAGAAGAAATGTTATTGCCAATTGGATATAGAATAAGCCCTTTGGGATAGTATACATATTATGAATCACTTTATGTATTTTATAAACTTTAGAACCGTCAGAGGTTAGATGATAACAAAGCATTGTATTTTCAGGGTGTGCGAATGGCTAGACGAGCTCCAAGCGGGTGCGATACGGCAAGCCCAAGTGTCGTTCTCAGCTCGGATACCATCCGCATTTCCATTAGGTGATGCCACCACTATGTGTACGCCAGCGGCGTTATACCACGCCGCAGCTCAGCCATTGTATGTGCGACACCGGACCAAGCCTGTTATTCCCGGTAAGTTTACCTCCTCCAAGTTCTAGACAAGCAACAAGATTCTGCTGTTGAGTGTACTTATGTGAGTACTCTATCATATATCCATTATTACTGTCAGCACCCACGGATAGAAAGGCGGATAAGACTGATTCGATAAACAATTGAAACTCAGCCATAGTTACGATAGATCACAAAATCTCGCCTCACCAACGCGCACGCCCCACGCTTCTAGCTTACAGTGTAATTTTGTGTTTTCAGCCGTATTTATAAGCAAATAAGGTTGAGTTCCAATTGTTTATCGAACCACGTAAGTTTCTCAGACAAACGAGTATTACTAACTTGTGGTATTTTCAGGTCAAACTCCTCAACCGGACGCAGTGACCACACCTCTAGCTAGCGTGCAGGAAGAGAAGGATGAGAATGAATGGCCTCATAACGAAGAACACGCGGAACCACAGGAACACGGTAGGTGTTTGTTGCAGTGTAATTGAATGAATTCATTAAAATGTTTTATTACACCAAACAAATTGTTAACAGAGACTTACGCTTAAAAAACTAACGAACAATCTAACTAAGTCTTAAGTGTTTTTGCTTTTAATGTTTGCACGCCAGTACAACAACTGGCAGGATGTGACCGCTCTATCTGCTTTAATTCAAAAGCACTGTTAATGTATGACTTACATTCTGCTAATTAATTAATCTGATTCAAAACTGTCCGGACGGATTCACTATCTAAGATCATTACTTCAAGTTGATTTTTGTTGGTATCACAGCTGAAATAATTTAAATGAATAAAGGATGACAGTAATTCTCACAATAATTTTGATCTGGAATCTTAGTAGGTACTCTTTATCTAAGTACCGCGAGAGCGAAGCCGCGGGCAGCCACTCCCTCCTCCTCCTCGCGTCGTACTCCTCATGACTGAGGGTCGTGAAATCCCCGTTGAAACATCTTCTTCCGAACAATGTCACGCCAGCTGTTCCTGTCTTTAGCGGCGTGGAGCGCATCATGCATCATCGGGCAGCCACTAGTATTCCATAAAAAGTTCTGATGGTTTCTGACATCAACAGGGGTACAAGGAGAAGGCAACAACGAGCGAAAAAATAGTATAGCAACTGAAGATCTGGGTGAAAATCCGGAAGGCGACGTGCTGGATTCGGCACCTGTCATATCGATGGTGACAAATCACACTAATGGAACGCTCAACCTGTGGCAGTTGACTTTCGATGATAAATCCAAGTTCTCACAGGTATGTGTTTTAATTATTTAATTTTATTAAAACTATAGATGATTTTGAGGATTTTATGTAAACCTTCGCATATTAGCCACCAGAGGAAACAATTTGGTTGCGAGCGCTCTACATATATTTATACTATTCCGAAAGGACTTTTTCTAATCCCAATTGGTAATAAAGTTTGTTCTACGACTTTAAGGAATTCGATATTTTACATTGAAAAAAAAACAAGTTGCAATCGGTGGTTTTATGGTGAAATCTGGCCAAACTCAGTTATTCTTAGGTAGCAATCTTGATTCTTTTTAGTTTTCACAATTAATTGTGAGGATCATAATAAAGACCGAAAACAGATTACCTGAAAAAAAAAGTTGTTTTTAATAGAATAAGCTCGTTTCGTATAGGACACACCAGATTGACGTATCAAGCCGGCTTTCGGCCGAATCCACGCGGCACGTGTACACCGAGGCTTATACAATATCTATGCTTTTGTTTTTTCAGGTGCTCTCAATAGGTCACGCGTCAAGGGCTTCGGGCCATAGGTTTAGGGTCAACGACATCACATGCCATCCAGTATTACCGCTGCTACTCACAACCAGTCATCACAATATTTCCGGTAAGCACTAAAGTGAAGCAATAGTTCGATTAGTTAGTAGGCTGCCACTTTCAAAAAGTGAAAAAACAACTTAGTTATTTGAAAAATAGGTGTCACTTTGTGAATCTAATTGAGGTTCTTCATCAAAAGGTTTCTAGACAATCGACGATCTTAGTCGACAAATGTGTTTATTATATTACTAAAGATTTGTCATTTTGGGTTAACTAATTAGAATAAAACGCAAGTTTCTGATACCAGCGTTTTATGAAGTTACTTTCATCGATTGTGCTGTAATGAAGAAAAGAAAGAGTTATGTCAGGATCTTAGCAAGTGAAAATCTGTGGTTTTTGCCTACCTCTCTAGGAAACAAGCGTGATTTTATGTATGTTCTGTGAATACAAGGTTTTGAATTGAATTTGAGTAAAATATAAGTACAATTATCAATCAATCAAAGGCAGTTGACGCTATAAGAGTAATGGTTATGCATTATCTCTCAACAGATAGTGAAAGGCAGGACATCAACAAAACGGACGACGACTCAGCAGCCGGCGGACTCTGCTCAGAACTAATAATGTGGAGGGTCGAATGCGTCGGACCTTTGGGGAAATCTGGCGGAGTGTCGGAACTCGCGAGAGTCAACTCGCCACATCTGTCCGCGTTCAGCAACGTTGCGTGGCTGCCTACTTTGCTGCCCAGGTATATCACATATTATTATTGTAAAATTATTTCCAGGCTCATGCATTTAGAAGAGACCTGTATGTCCTAGAGCCAAATTTCGAAGAAACTGACAGTAAAATTGTTACTTGTAGAGTATTTGGAACTAGCTTCTAATGGGTCACGCCAACGCATATAATATAAAATTTCTTCCGCTTGAACATTTCGCAAGTATTATCAAACTGCACACAGAATACAAAGAGGAAATTAGAATTTCTTCTCTGATTGATTGACGAAACCAATGTTACCATGAAGATACGTAATACATTGCGAATTTGTACTGCGTTTACAGGGGTAAGCTTACATTGCCCGTAATGTAAAGCTAATGTGCCCATATTATCGCGACTTCTCCGTCCTCTTAGTAGCAGGTTCTATTTTTACAATCCGTGTTAGGACAGTAGGCTGTATAACCTCATATTTGCAAATACTTTTCAAGATCGTGTTCGTTCGCCAGTGGGTGTGGTCATCGATCAATTACTTTGTTTTTTCACTCACAAATGCATCTTGTGTGTTCCTAAACAGCGTCTAACCATTTTGTTTACAGCACGACTCTCGGCAATCTGTCGAATTCGCCGTCTGCGTGTTTCGTGGCGAGCGACGGAGAGAGCTTACGAGTGTTCCAAGCCGTGATCGACGCGCGAACGCTGCTGGCCGAGATCGCCACTTCCGAGAGGCGGCATAAAGATGTACTGGTATATAGTACAAAGTAGAACTATCTTTCAGCTTTTGGCAAAGCAAATTGTCTTTACTATATTTCTACCTTTAATAAGACAAATTTTTCGCTTCGCGCGAATACACTTGAATGCTTAGCTCACTATTGCTCGCTCACTGCATGTTGTAATTAATCTATTACCACGTTACTTTACAAACAAACCACTGCACCGCTAAATTAAACCTATCCAGCTCTTGAGTTTTGCTTGCATTTGTGGTCATTTTAACGGCTGGTTTATCCATTGATGGACCTGATAATATATGCTTTATTATGATTTTTTAATGCATTTATCGATAAGTTCTTTGACATTATTTGCTTTTGGGTCGGAATATTACCTATGCGTTTATGATGCTGAGAGATTTGGCGAACTTTTGGTATTGCGTGACATGTGTAGCCATATGATTCATCATACACAATAGACAGAGATACACGGCGCGAATATTCGCCAAATCCCGATAATGGGGCCCTGCTGAAAACTATACAATTATTTGAACTGTTTTATCTTTCCACAGCACCACGATACAATGTCAATGTCATCCGACTCCACTTTAGAAGAAGGCGGTGGTATCCCCCTCCACGACCGGATAAAGATTGTATCACAGCAGTCGACAGCGCGACCCGGCGCGATAATCCAACTGCACGCTATCGCAGACGCGACCCACGATTGGCACAATACGCAGTTGCTCCACGTGTTTCAAGAACAACTTATTACTGGTAAGAAACATGGAATGGTGTTATTATCCTCACCAAAGTAGGCCATACATGTTCACAAGTCACATACTTATCCTGTCCTGACACAGGGAACGCTAGAAGGGATTCCCTGTATCGTGGGCCATAGGTATAAGGAACCACGCTTGCCATTCAACCCCATCCTCATCTTTTGAGCCTCACCTAGTTCGATCGGCACCACACTGAAGCCTTAAATTCCATATTTGTGAAAAAGGATCATCGGAAAAATGATCGGCACCAAGCCGTGTTTGTTGCCTGATTCTTCTAGGCTTGGTCGCGAGGAACAGGCATAGCTTCATCTAGTTTCTAAGACGTTTCAAAGTGATTTTATTGAAATAAACGCCTTTTGACTTTGACTTTGATCCCTCAGACCTGGAACGGATATTTGCAAACAGTAGAAAACCTTAATGTAAACGTCATATTCGCTAAACAATTAAAACTTAACCTTATTTGACAGGCCTCATAGCTCAGTTGGTAGTAACTCTGCGCTAGAGGTCGTGGGTTCGATTCCCGCACTGGACAAACATTTGTGTGATGAATACAGATGTTTGTTCTGTGTCTGGGTGTTAAATATATATCTATTATGTATATCAGTCTCTGGTACCCATAGCACAGGCTATGCCTAGTTTGGGATCAGCTGACCGTGTGATAGGTCCGGAATAGTTATTTTATTTTTTATTTTATTTACTTCTGAATACGTCTGAAATCACAAAATCACACAGTGACGAGCCGCGCGCGCGCTGGAGAGGCTCGCGATTTTGTAATTTCAGTCTTATACATATTTATATAAGGTTGAGTTTCAATTCGCCGCCACGCTGCGTAGGTCTTATACAATATTGCCGAATATAATGTTTGAAGGTCTTTTTATTTCTAAACCACAGGTGAACGCACAGCCCCCGAATGCGATTCAAGCAACGACTCGGGCATGGACGCTTCAGACGTGAACACGATTACGGAGGCCGGTCTAGAGGCTATTGTGGATTTACGCAAAGCAGCCGTGTTCAACGAACCCTTCTACATTGTGGTACTAGAGAGAACAGATGGAGGGTCCACTGTGCATATGTGGCGCCTTACTGTGTCCTCACAAGCGGATCCTAACGGTAAGTGATGCCACGATTTATTCGCTAAGCACCCGTTTAAAAAAAACGTATAAAACGGTTTTTTATTTAGTCTACCATCGATAAAAAGTTTAATGCCTATTAATGTTAAACAAAAAAAAAAAGTAAATAAAAGGGCATTTATTCACCAAGAATTCCTACACACACAGTTACTGTTATAAACATACAATTGGTAATTTACAAGTTTTGGTTTGTATGTAGGTAGACAGGTGAAATGGTCGAAGGCTCAACTACGCTGCTTTTCAGCCTCGCCATAAAATGTTTAGTTGTATATTGGCAAATAGAGTTATTCAATGGATAAATCTTCTTCCTCATAAAAACAGTCCTGTTCCCCATACAAGATTTGACATTAGTTTTCGTTCCAGACGACTTCACAAACAGTATGATGTACGTCCCAGACAGCGCGTTAGTTCAAGAAGAGGAAGGCGAGTCACGGAAGAACTCTGTATCAATGGACAACGATAGAGCGGGCTTACCTAACACTACAACTCAATCGCATCTTTCTATTACTACACAGAAGGTACATTTTTGCTCTTCAAACAAGTTAAACCTTGATAAAGACTAGATTGTGCAACTTCTCAGTGCATTAAGACGAAAGTCTTATACCAATGTGTGTTACACACAGCGACATACCAGCGTGATGACATACCAGAAACGTTGTATAGCCGTAGGACCCTTAAAAAACTCAAGGTCGCTTACCAGCTGCTTGGTGTTTTGCTCCAGGAGTTTTTTTTACCAACGTGTCATTCAAAAACAGTCCTTATTGTGCTGAATATAATACTGTTTTTCCTTCACCCAGGTGTGCGAGTGCCCCCTCGCATTGCCCGACGGAGTGGACGTAATCCACGCGACCCCCGCGGCGGGTCATTTAAGCTCCGCGTCCATCTATCCGGCTTGCTTGGCGCCTTACATACTGGCCACGGCTTGCTCTGATAGCACTTTAAGGTAAACAGTTCTTTTTAATATCAACATTTAAAAAAAAACTGTAGAAACGCTCATCTAAATAGCCAAAACCATTATCTATTACATGGTCAGACAAACACGCTGTCATCTTGTATTGGTTGGCTTGAGATTTCTATAGATATAAAAAGATCTCAAGCAAATTTTTTTCATTCGATTTGGGCTATAAAATGCTATGTATAACATTCGCTTTTCGGCTTTAGATTCTGGAAATGCAACGTAACTAAAAAGGACGGTAACGAATTCGATTACACATGGAAAGAGTGGGAGATGATGAACAAGGACCAAGAATCTACTATAGACATTCCAGGTACAACACCCGTGTCAATGTATGAGTATATAATTTGTGTTCTATCTTCATACATATTAAAAAAAGCGGCTCGCGACTTTTATATCCAATTATGGTAGACATCCTCTCAGATCTCCAAGCGAACAGATTTTTGAAGATTTCTAAGGGGGTAGTCAGAGGCATGTCCGATTATTTTACATGTACACATTTTGCAGTAGCATTCCATACATACGACATGACAGCTTCAGCAACATCATTGAAGTAAAGGTAGAAGGAAAACGAGGAAGAGGAAGACCAAGAATTAGTTACATGAGCCAGATAAAAGAGAAGACTGCCGTCATGTCGTATATGGAAGTATCCTTTGCTCGCATTGGAAAGATCAGAATGCAGGAAATTGTATCATTACACCGACAAGAGCTAAGCTCTTAAATCATAGTAGTATTCCATACATGACAGGTTGCAAGCTCATCGCTTCTTTAAGAATACTTACTGGTTTCCCCACTATGTTTTCCTACACCGTTTTAAGCAAATGTTAAAACGCACTTAAATTTTTGGAATAAAAAAACTTATTGGTGCACGACCTTGATAAAAAATAAACTTATATTTCAATCTATTTTACTCCACAGGGCAACCGCTTCACATAAGCGCGGCGTATTCCGGTAGGATTGCGTGCGCTTATAAAATGGGAAGGTCGTTCACGAGACCTAAAGGGGCGTCCGCATCAACCGCTAACTTGAATCCCGACGCCCGTTTCGTGAACTTATGCGTTTGCGTTTACGAGTGTGAGAGCACCGGAGGCGCTGAATGGTTGCTGGAAGACACTATTCCGCTGAGGAACGTCAGCTTGCCGAGAATTGGGGTTTCCGCCGATACGCAGATAGATCTGTCGTACCTAAACGATACGTCGTTCATTGCGAAGAAACAGAGACTTAATCAGGTTCGTATTTAGAAGTTTCATTACGATGCTCTGTCCAAAAATACTGCATGGATTGCTTGAAACAATCCATGAACAAATGATTGAAAATAAACTTAAGTCTTTATTACATGAAATGTACTAAGAAATAAACGAACATACAGTATCATCATCACCATCATCATCAGCTTGTAGAAGTCCACTGCTGGACATAGGCCTCCCCCAAAGAGTTCCATGACGAACGGTCTTGAGCCTTCTCCATCCACCGACTTCCCGCAACCTTCACAATGTCGTCGGTCCATCGGGTGGGGGCCCTCCAACACTGCGTCGCCCGGTTCGTGGTCGCCATTCGAGAACCTTTACTCCCCAACGGCCTCCCATACAGTATAGTAGCTGCCTAAAAACATGGCCGCTAAAAAAACTCAGGGTCAGCGCCGTCGGACTATTATTTTTGGATACGGCTCAATTTACTCGAAAAAATAAAAAAGGTTTGAGTTCAATTGTTCGGGTACGGTCAAATCAAAATCTAAGAGAAAATAAGTTTTAATTTTAATTGTTTAGCGAATAAGTTCGCCGCCACTACGTCTGTCTACGCTGATCCTAAGTGCTACCTTCAAGTTTCTCTTATCATTCTTCCTTTATACAACTCTTCTATACCAACAATAAGGAATTTTGAACTCTATTCCTTAGGTACTACAGACTCTATCTTCTGAGGAGAACCGCAGCAATCGCAATGGGGAAGGAGACACGGGCAAGTCGGCGGGTCTTCTCGCCGTTCCGTCGTTCAGTACCTTGCAGTCGTTACGCAGGTAACCATTTAGTTATTCTACTAATATTACAAACTATTTATAGATCAGCTAAGTTAAGCAACCTTCAGCGCAGTCTTCAAATGGTTTGGCTACCGTTACTTGTCCTAACCGCCTACTTGGCTATTACTAGTACAAGGTTCGGCTAGTCTGAGCCTAAACTATACTGCGTCGTCCGGTTCTTGGTCACCATTGAAGAACCTATATTCTCCAACGGTTTTTGGTTCTGCGAGCTATATGGCCTGCCCACTGCCACTTCAATAACATAACTTACATTTACAGAAGCATCATGGAAAACGGTAACACATGCCCGTTGACGCAGAAACACCTTGTTCAACTGGACTGGGTTTCGAAAGAAGACGGCTCTCATATTCTGACTGTGGCGGTCGGTTCCAGAGTGCTCCTTTTCACGCCTGTCTCCAGTGATTTGGCTCAGGCTAATTTGAAGGTAACTGTACTAAGAGATCAAGAGCAGGAGGGCTCTGCGTAGTCTTTTCAGGAGTATGGAGTAATTGTTGTTAAAATAAGGGACACTACTTGCCATTTCCTTGCTTTTTTTCCCTTAGTCGCCTATTACGACATCTACGGGTAGATAGATATGGAAATGCCTATTCTTTAGACGGGGCACCACTGCCCAGAATAGAATAAGCGGGGTTCACATATATTTTTTTTAA
The DNA here is from genome assembly GCA_947579855.1 of Anticlea derivata. NCBI lineage: Eukaryota > Metazoa > Arthropoda > Insecta > Lepidoptera > Geometridae > Anticlea > Anticlea derivata. The sequence goes on along the minus strand of OX388271.1, from coordinate 7,522,680 downwards.
ATATGGTTCAAAACAAGTAGGTAAGTTATTTCTAAGTTTAGTTTAATTGTCACGCCTCACCATCTTTTTTGTACACCCAGGATGACTGGTAGAAAATGCTTTAGCATTAAGTCCTCCTTACACTAAGTTTAAGTGTGAAAGTATAAATAAATAAATAAACAAATTCATATCTTTTTGCCTGTCTAAAAAAATTTAATGTAGTCAAAAACTAAGCGTTTTTATCTTTGTGGCTGAAATCGTCAGTTTACTCTCTAAACATCTCGTAAATAAATAAAAGAAAGCAATATTCTTTACATTAAATCAATTTATCGCTATTTAAATCTGTATGAGGTTTTGCGCATTTTACAAATAACAATTAATAACTCCACAGGCCATGAAAGAATCAATAAACAACAACCGACCAATTCTGCGCAAGGCGTCATCTCTCGCCGCGCCGCTATTCGTCGAGGAGATCCGATGGATGCAGCTCCGCAGGATCCAGCTCAAGACCGCTGACGGCCTCCCGCCGCTACCGATGCAGATATCCTGGGTCCGCGACGGGATATTAGTAGTGGGCATGGATTCAGAGATGCATGTTTACTCGCAGTGGAAGCCGGAGAATCCACAAGCTGCCATGGGATCTATGGCCGGGCAGGTAATTGTAAGATACTAGCTTCTACACGCGGTTACGATACAATACTACAACTATATCATGTTGATTGCATATTTTTTTTTCATAAGGTTAGGTTATCTGGAAGAAATCGCTGCTTACGATAAGACGCTGATTGTAGGACATATCTTACAATGTGTGCTCAATAAAACACTTAAGTATTTATATTGCTGAGTTGTACTTGCTGGGTATTGCAGTCAAAGGATACACAGTTTCCCCGATGATACATATCTGTACACATGTTTGCGACCAGCCAGGCTATTGCGGAAGCGAAATGGTAATGAAGTTCGCAATTATAAGGATGATTTTATAAATTTTAGCGACATCTGAGGTTTATCAAACATGAAAAAGAAGAAGCTAAGGTCTTGAAGTTTTCCCTTGTCAAGTTTGGAACGTTTTGAATGTGGTTAAGATTGTTAAAATTACCCTCAAAGTTACGAACTTCATTGCCATTACGCTTACGCAATTGCACCACAGGTTTAGTAGTTGTCATACATTCGATTGTTTTTGGTTCGCTGTAGTGGCATTGCACGTGAAAATATGCAGCACGCATATTTTTGTATGGGAATTTAACTTTGGATTACTTTCATTAGATGGCGTTCGTGGCGGACCTATCGTTTGACAGCTGCGCCATGCATAGCTTATTCAATTTCAGGTGGTACGAATTTCACTGGCTCCTCTAGTATTGGTATAAATGAACAATTTCCTTACAGGAATTGGAAGAAGGTAGTGAATCCAGAGCTCTTCGCGACTCTGATCTTCGTGTTTCCGCGCCGCATCTGCAAAGGGTTTCCTCTATCAACCTCCAATTGTTAGAACGCGACGCGAGAAGACGGAACAAGACACAACCGGACCAACCTCAGGTTTGTTATTCACATAAAAGGTTCTATTGGCCGTTGTCATCGTCAGTAGGGAGGGAGCTGTGAGCAGTGCGAATGACCGCTCATGCCTTTCAGTTTTCTTCATGAGTTTTATCCCCAAACATTGCATCCTCGCAATATTCTAAAGTCTAAAATGGACGCAATCGAACACGCATCTTCCAATGGGCTACCAAGTACGCCATAGTTAAAAAAGATGTGTGAGAAAGTGTGTTATCCGTTCAGCACCACTTAGAACTGAGTATTTCCCAACAGCCTCTACTCGACTACATGCCGGACTACGGATTGTTCGAAGCGTCCCAGATGGCGTGTCCCGTACTACCTCAATACCATCCCAAGCAGCTGATGGAGCTGCTCAACAGCGGGAAAATCAGATGGGTCAAGGCTATACTTGCCCATCTTGTAAGGTATGTGTTTTACAATCTATTTATTGAGCATACTACTAATTTATGAATACGACATGTTTGTGATTAAGCCGTAATAATAATAATAAGTCATTTATTTCAGGCAACACAAAATAATAATGTAATAATTTGGTTAATTATGTAGGTAATGGCAGACTCAATTTTTACATATTAATTTGTAATTTTGACGGCCATACTGCTGATGTTTTAAATGCGAAATGTTTGTGATTCAGTCACGCCGTAATAGCTGCATCCATGATGGTATAACTTGGAATAACTTAACATCTAACAGTCACATACCTCTCCCCATTAGGATTCCCTATGTTTTGGGTACAGGAACTATAAATAATAGTTTCTAAAACGTCCCAAAGCGATTTTATTGAAATTATTGATTTTGACCAAAACAACCAAAACACTCCGAACTAAAGAAAATATTGCAAATTTTGCAATTATTTGTTCCGTCGCGAGATCGAAGCTGCACGTATCAGCCGGACAATCGCCCGCCTCGCCACTGGATCGTGAATAACTTAATTTGTTTTATATTATTAGATGTATCGGTGGAACATACACCGGTCGTAGCTCTCAAGGCGATGAAGATAGCTTATCAAGACAGGTATGTTAGCTTACTTTACGTATCTTTGTAAAATTTCATACAAAATGACAATTGGATTCATACTGAATTCGCATTTGGATGCGTAACTCCAAAATCATTACTAATCTGGTAACATTATTCTATAGCTCACAAAAATAATTTTTGGTCCATAAATCCTTATTTTCTTCTCATAAATTTGTTAGCCGATCTTTATCTTGTAATGTTTAGCCCCGACGAAAGAAGGGACGGCGAAGCAATTAATTCCTTAAGCAATTGAAACTTAACCTTATTTACTAAGGGATAATGCTGAAATCAGAAAATCGTGCGCGACTATATAACGTGCGCGCAGAGCGCTTCAAGCCTCACGGTGTGGTTTTGTGTTTAATGTAAATAAGGTTGAGTTACACTAACCTACGTAATGTAAATTGAATTTGCACTGTTTCACGTATTAATCACTGCGCCGCCGCTCCATTCGTCGGCATTTTCTCTAAAAGTTTACTGTGTACTGTGTTTATCTGTGTAGGTGCCTGTCAGTCAAAAGCACAAATCTTTCACAAGTTTCACAAACCACTGTGCTAGAAAAGTAGGTAATCAAGACCACTAACCTCTAATACCAAGAAATAATAATTACATCTGGCATGTTAGATTTAGCGAAAACTACATTATACAATTAACGAAGGCCTTATAATCAGACATGGGGCCCTACCATGACGTCTGTGTGCTTGCCTGCATTTTTCTACATGAATTTGAACCATAAATCATTGTTACTGTCACCGTGCGTCACCGCCTTAACAAATCGTAAATTTGATGGTACCTTATTCAGACCACTCCTTGGGAGTTTCCGGAGTGCGGGTCTTGAGGTGCAGGGAAAGGGCGGCAGGTGCGTTTAAATGAACGTATGTTATAGTATTAGTATACTATAGGCCCTTTTCAGGGCCACCATACCTGAACCTGGTCACTGACCTAATACAGGATGACCAAGAAGGAATCAGTGACAAGACAAGAAGAAGTTATAGTATGAACACCATCCGTTCTGCGCCCCTGTTAACGTTGTAGGAGTAGTTTGAGCTTGATTGTCCACCAATACAAAGAAGCGGTATAGCGCGTACGTCCTTGTATTGATAGACTTTAGCGTAAGTTTTTTTGAGAATACGGCCATAAGGGGTAGGAGGCTCATATGATATCAGTATTGTATATGTAGCCATATGTTATCAGATAGTATTGTCCCAAAGATTTATGGTTCAAATTCGTGTAAAATAGTTCTGACAAGCTCGCATTTTAATAGCAATAAGACGCCATGTGTAGGCCACCTAATCCAATGACAGTGTTGCAAATATCGCAATCACGTTAATAGAGGTCACTAACTCACGCAGTTACATTAGCAGCAATTTAACTATATGGCTGTCTCGTTCCCACACATCACATTATGCATTAGCTATCGCATGTCGCACGTTGTTTCAGCGAGGATGGTCACGGTCGAGAACGCTGTCCGTTTCCTTCGCTGCCGGCGCCACCTCGCCGCTAGATGGCGCTGGACAGGTAATGTTCATTTCCATTTATAATATTTTCGATTTATGATGATTATTTTCTACGAAAATAGATAGATTTTTCCAACGAAAGATTGGTGTATTCAAATTTATCGTATCGTTGAATTTTGTTGACCAATCTTTTGGAATCAAATATTTACCTTGAATCTATAACACGGCATTATAGCGCATTCACCTAATGGTTTGCAAGTGTAGTTTATTTAAAATAGGTCAATTTATCCATTATTCAATTACAGTCACATAAGTACCCACTAATACCCGCTTTTGCAAGCTTAAAGACTGATTTGCATGAAAAGAGCTTCTCGAACGCTTTGTGGCGAGAAAATTGCATGCCAGAATTGTTAAAAACCTTTTCTTCCTTCCGAGGCTAAAATCCTTTCTCTTGGCGCCATTTTGGATTGCAGCACTTTTCATGTTTATCTAAAGTTAGAGCGATAGGATGATTCAAAATGGCATATCCGACTCTATATTTACATATATATTTATTGATAAACTTCTGTGTATTAATTTCTCATTCTTTTATACGATGTAGATTACAGAAGATGTCCAATTAGACTACGCGGAAATTACCTCAGTGCCACCACTACCTCTATGGACTTTACTTGTAGCTGACAAGGAGTCCCCACACCATCCGTCCACTATTCAAGAAGCTAAGGTACGATAATTCCTTCATTAAGCAGTAAATGCGTGCTGGGCTCATAACCTGTAATCAAACATCTGTGGATGGACGCACCAGATTAAAAAGTCAATGTATTTATATGTTGATTTAACACAACAGCGCTGGTCCCGATGAGGTGTGTAAAGGGTTAATGAATGACGTAATTTGTCTGCAATGTGACGATACGTAACATTTTATTTCATCATTCATCGTTCACATTTTATTTACAGGATTACAATGAACTGTTCGATGGAACGATACAGGATACAGACGCGGATTTAGATGCATTGCTGCTTGGTGATGAAGAGGGTGTCAATAGAAGACCCTCGATGCCGGAGAGACAGCCTTTGTCACACTTTGGACCTAGACAAGGTATTTTTTTGTTGTCCTGTTCAATAACAAAAAATGGTTAGTCAGTGAAACAATTTGAAAAAAAAATATTAAGTTTACCTAAACTGTATTGTTTAATCGGCATTGCAATGCCATCAAAATTTTGTTTTTTTGCAGCACTATGCTGAGTAAGAGCATATTTCGCCCCACATAGGAATATATCTTATTTGTTAATTAATTGTTTCTACTTTTGTATGTCTCCTGCCTGTATGAAAATCAAGATCTTAACAATTAAGATAATTGTTAAAATGCCTTGCCATGCTATTTCAATTGGAAGGATGAGATAGGCGGTGAAATTGCAGGCACATGAAACGAATATTATCCTTGATGGAACTTATAACTCATAATGTCTCAGAGTCAAGTACGCAATGTAAAACCGCATGGGCCGCATCCTAGGTGGTATTGCAGCTGTATTGGGCAGTGGATACCGCTGACCATCATTTGGGCCACCTGCCAGACTATAGTAAACATTTTTTGCAGGTCGTATCCTCTCCCGTCTGCTAACCCACACACATTTACCCGGTCTGAGTTCGCTGGACCAGATGCACCTACTCGCTTTAGCGGATACGGTGTCGACATGTGACGCGGACTTTGCAGAACGGTTGGCGTCGAACGCGAGGGTCGATGTCGCGCAGAATAACGCCAATGAGATATTACCTGGTGAGTTCCGTGTTTTACTGTATTTTAGTATCGAAGTAAATGTCTACGTTTTTTTGCCTGAGAAAAGTATAGTGATATCAAAATATCTTTGAAATTTAAAATGCAAATTGAGAAATAGTCACAAATCAACTCACAAAATGTATAGTAACACTAAATCATAAAGATATTTTTAACATTACGTGGTACCTTTTAGCTTTGTGTTTCTACTAGCTTCCGCACGCGGCTTCACTCGTTTAAAATCAAAATATCTTTGAAAATTTAAAATGCAAATCGAGAAATATGTAGTTACAAATCAACTCACAAAATGTATAGTAACGCTAAATAATAAAGATATTTTTAACATTGTGGTACCTTTTAGCTATGTGTTTCTACTAGCTTCCGCACGCAGCGCAAGTTCCGTTATGCGGGTTCCAATAGTCAGTAACAATGAAATTGAGTAGCAATCTTATGTTTTATGAAAGGCGCTATAGTGGACTAACCTTTATTTCTGATTGTCATTCAGATAGCCTCGACGACTGCGGTCTTCGTTTCCTCCTAGCAATGAAACACTACGGCTACCTTCTCCGTTGCTTGCCGCTCGTCCAGCGTGCGAATTTACAACGCACCGGCGTCGGCAGTTGTAACCTAGTGTGGGCCTACCATTCCGAGAGTCACGAGCAACTGCTAGACTTGGTACCGGGGTACACGAAGGGACAGCCCAAATGGAGCACTATGAGGGAGCTTGGTAAGTGATTTAAAACCGCGCAGTGTTTCGGCAGTGGTTACTGCTTACCATCAGGTGGGCCATCTTGCCAGTCCGTTACTTTATAGCATAAAATAAATAAATTTCACACAATCGTCATTCACAAAGATTTGAGACCCGATTACTAAAGTACCATTAATGTTCGTTTGTATACGAATTTGTGCGTCAAATGAAAGGATTAGTTTGATTGGAGGTATAATGTACGTGCTGTCTGTGATTGGCTGAAACGTTTTACATATACGCTACATTAAGAATTTCAGAATTATCTTTCAGATTACACAAAACAATCTCAGGAAATTACGATTTTATTTTGACGTAGGTGTTGGCTGGTGGACACGAGGCGAACTCCTTCGTACATGCGTTGAAAAACTCGCCCGCGCTTCGTACATGGCCAAGCAAGATCCAATGGACGCAGCGTTATTCTACCTTGCTATGAGGAAACGGATGCTGTTGTGGGGTCTGTTCCGCTCCAATCGCGACGAGAAGATGACTTCTGTACGTGTATTTAGTATTTTTATACAACTATTAAAGTTAGGTTGTTAAGAAAGGATATACTTCGCGGTCTTCTACGAGATGCAGCGCACGACGGCCCCCCACTAGATGGAAAGACGACCTATTAAAGAATGCTGGGAGTTGTTGGGTGCAGGCCGCAAAACATGGGTCATTCTGGAAATGGAAACCTATGTTTAGTAGTGGACGTCCTACGGCTGAAATTATGATGATGATTCAAGTTATAACACTGTTTTAAAAAACTGTTACATAGCCCATATAATTTTGACTATTGTTTTTCTTCAGTTCTTCTCAAACGATTTCACTGAAGACCGTTGGCGTAAAGCAGCACTGAAGAACGCATTCGTCTTGCTCGGAAAGCAGAGGTTTGAACACGCAGCTGCTTTCTTCTTGCTAGGAGGAGCTCTGAAAGACGCTTTAGAGGTTGGTGTAATTGCAAGAAAACTGGATATATTTGTCTCGCTCACTCTTTCTTTAGAAAGCGAGAGAAACTATATTGGAAGAACTCTAAATACTTGCTTTGTTTCAGGTTCTTATAACTCGTCTAGGAGATTTACAACTTGCAATGATCGTCGCTCGATTGTACGAATCGGATAGTGCTTTACCAACTAGCTTGAGGAAATTACTTATGGATGAAATTCTGGGGTATGTTATTGATTAACTAGTATTTTATATAGTTTTAAGTTATTCAAGCAGAAATACTGCGTCCCAGTTTGTATGGTGAGGTAGTCGGTGAAATAACGAGCACATGAGACTTACCCACTTACCAACAGTTAACCGTATGCTTGTTTGCCTAAGTTTTATAAAAAAAAATCCCCATTTTCATAATTTCCTATTGGTGAAATAGGTTAAAAATGGGAATAAATATGATAAGATAACACTTAATTTAGCTCTTGCCTCCTTTTTTCTGAATTAGACGATAAGAGAACCGTTTAAACATGTTACTTAATCCACAGAGGTGAGACAGAAGACGGCGAGATAAACCTAGAGCAAGCCCACCCCGATCCATTCGTGCGCTCCATGGCTCTGTGGGAACTGAAGCAATACGGTCAAGCACTGGACACATTGCTCAGCCCAGCGGGTCGGCTACACGCAGCGAAGGACAACGAGCCACTTCCCAGCGTGTTCAACTTCTACGTATATCTACGGACGCATCCTCGGTTGAAACGTCACAATTTGCCTATTCAGGTAAGTCTCTAGCTAGACTCTACGACATTGCATTTCATAGCTCCGTGGGAACTTTAGGAATATAGACCATCGGTAACTGTTTGTGAACATCAGCCTTAATATTTACAAAGTTGTCATTTTGATGCTTTACTTTTAGTCGAATTGGTATTAATTCGATATTATGTGGGGAAGGCCTTTTGTCCAGAACCTTCAATACTACCTCAATTGGTAGAAGCGTAACACCACATAAATCAAAATCTTTAGGCCGGCATTGTCAAGGGCATCACGCAATATTTTATTGACACGATTGGGCCTTTAGTCGCAAACATTCAAAATCAAAATAGAATCGGTTCAAAATTAAACCAGTAATCCAAAACAATCTCAAAAACACAGTATTGTCTCCCCAACAGGGCGGAACCCTAGCCCTCCTCCATAAAGAAGACGACGAAGGCATCACCCGCCTCGAACGCCGCCTCTACTTCCAAACAGCGCACGGCCACTTCAAAGCAGGCTGTCCCGCTCTCGCACTGGAGGTGCTCTCGAAGTTGCCCGCTAGAGTGAAAGACGAGAAGCCGAAGCAAGTGTCACCAGACGGATGCAAGAAGATACACACGGGGCAGTTCATCGTGGATGTTACAAGTATGTTGATGCGCTTTTGTTTTCATGTTTGTGTGGTTACATAGATGGCGTTCTTTAAGTAAGAGCCGTGGGATTAACGTTCTGTATTCAGATAATTCAATTCAATTTATTTTATTTCTGTTGTTCACCATAATGAACTCTATCCTGAGTGGCATAAGATTCAATGTCTCATGAGTGCAAGAGAGCATACCAAATCTTAGCTTAGCCAATAAGAGAGGTGAACTCCGAATAAGAGAGATGAACTTGATGAACCGCTTTATTTTTAATGGACTTATAAACCTCCATGAAAGTGACTATGAAAAGAAAATTGTACTTGATAAAATGAGTTAGAGTTAGAATGAGTAAGGCGGTAAATCTTCACTTTTTCCCCAACAGAGCCAGAACCAACAGACTGGAGTTCGTCTTCAGTAGACTGGGCCGCGCCGGTCACCTCGCCGAAGATAGAAGTAGAAGAACCGATGGATTGGGGCGCTCCCGTGGCTGCTAAGTCGGACGATCTGGTACTCGAATGGGACAATGATGATGATGATAAGTAAGTATTCTTTATGGTAAAATAGCTTACGCCCGCGGCTTCGCTCGAGTGGTACCTATGAAGATAAAAAGTAGCATATATGCTATTCCAGACTGTAAACCATATCTGTACCAAATTTCATCCAAATCCGTCTGGCCGTTTGGGCGTGATTGAACCACAAACATCCAAATATCCTCACAAACCTTCGCATTTACAATATTACTAGCTGGTGCCCGCAACTTCGTCTGCGCAGGATTAGTATTTCGAGTAGCTTATATTAGCGTGGCGTTAGAATTCTCACAATATCTTTATAAATTGTAGCCTATGTGTTATTCTGATGTATAAGCTATATTATTGTAAAGTTTCATTAAAATCCGTTCAGTAGTTTTTACGTGAAAGAGTAACAAACATCCATCCATCCATCCATACTTACAAACTATCGCGATTATAATATTTGTAGGATAGGATAGTAGGATATACTCTTCCGAGAGCACTGGTGATTGTATTGAAACGTACGTTGTGTTTTCCGCAGATCCGACGCATCAGGTGCGTCCACACCGCCGCTAGAAATAAAAATCAACAAGCCCGAAGAGCCGACCGTAAACGGTATATCGGAGAAGGAGAAGGAAGACGAGGCGCCCTCTGTGGACATCATGGCGCAACAGCTGAAGTTTGTCGCCTGCCTGAAGATATTGATGGAGGAGCTTAGTACTTTGGCCACTGGATTTGAAGTTGACGGTATGTTGATTTTCCTTTCATCGCACCATAAAACATTTTGTTTCGCTCTTTTACGTTTATTCATTCATAAAATTCGATTTGAAATGTTTGTAAACGAACCGCTCATACTTAATCTGAACTTCTCTTGACTGAAATATATCAATTTATATTGAAGCAGTAATCACAAGATGACAACAAATGCAAATTTTGTGAAAATCAACAGCAATAGAGAGAATCTTAGGTTAATTATGGGCTACTAAAGAAAGAAAAAAGAAAATAATTTATTTATCGCCACATAATGTAGAAAATAAATATCATTACTAACATTTCACATCCAATTAGGCTTTGCCCTAGTGTAAGTTACATTATTCAGATGAGGCTATGTTTATTTGCCTTCAACTGCTTCAATATAAATCGGAACGTACCTACACTAAGTACGAACGTACTTACTACATCTTACTTGATTTCTGTCTCCCTGTTGCCATACCCTTATAAAGAGTCCACAAGAGAAACCACCTATCTACCTACTACCTGTGACCAACCATGTGAAAGCAATAAATTTGTTGAGTATAAATTTTCGTAAACAGGTGGCCACCTCCGCTACCAACTGTACATCTGGCTGGAGCGCGAAGTGGAGGCGTTGCGCCGCCTCTGCGGCTACGCCAGCACCAGGGGGACCGCCGCGGGGGGAGACAAGAACGCCGGGGGGGAGCTGATCTGCGCCGAGGCCGACCCCCCGCCGCTACCCGACCGGCCCACGCTACATCAGCTGCTGGTTAGAGAGAAGGCGGACTTTGAGGCTAAGGTTCAGCGAGCTGTTAGCAGGAAAAAGTGGCTCAAAGGTGAGAGTTTATGTTTTTTTGTTTTTCCCACATCCACCTTGGATTCTAGGGGAAAAATTTAGCAACATGCGGGACTTGGCTCCGGACATATATTTCACGTGAAAGTTTGTGGAATATTCGCTTATATCGTTCAATTTGTGTGTAGAATAAACCCCTTTTGGGGTTTCACACAATATAAGGTTAGGAACTCAATAATTTGAGAACTAATGAGGGGACAAAAATACAAAGGAGTGGGGGAAGGGGAGTGGAATTGTGGAAGGCACTGCTAAAATCGACTTCTACGACAAGTGTTTGATAATATTATGTACAAAATGATCTCGAATTCTAATTCTAGTTATAAAATTCTAGTCTAATTATTTATTATTATTTATTTAATTCTAATTGGGGGTGGCAGGTCTAACCACCTGCACTGACTTCCAGCTGCAAAGTAGAGGACGTCATTGGTAACACTTTCTCAGTATCTCAGTATGCGGCGGAGCCGATTCATAGCCAGCTCTGCAGACCCATTGTGTTAGTAACTAGCTGGACAGTGTAGGATTACCCGCTCTACTGTTTCTTGTTCCTACAGGCAGCCCCGAAAAAATCCGTAGCAGAATCAGTAGCTCCTGTCTTGAGCCTTAGGTCGCAGTGACATGTAATGATCTCAATTTTTTTCAACAGCAAATGAAACTTTGCTCCGTACTCTTCTCTCGTACTGTTCCCTCCACGGCGCCGGCGGCGGCGGGCTCGCCTCCGTCCGCATGGAGCTAGTACTACTCCTGCAGGAGCTGGGCCAGGACAAGCAGCACCAGCAGCTGCTGTCGCCGCTGCCGTTCCCGACGACGCTGCCATTGCTAGCTGCGGCAGTGGCTACCAATAACACGGTGGTTGCCGATCCTGTTAGACATTTGCAGGTATGATTTCGCACTACAACAGATAAGTACAGTTCTACGAGATCGAATGAATATGAGGAGATCCGTAGATAAAATAAAATCGACAACATAGCTCAGAGTATTAGCAACGGCTCGGAGAACCGATAGCCGTTGGTGCAGAAGAAGGTTCTAAAGTAGAAAACATGATGAGCTTCCTTCCGAGGTTTTCCCACTAACCTACAGCATGAAGGGTTTCAAGAAAAATACTAAAAGATTTCTCCAGGGCAGGCAACGCATTAGCTATGCTCCAGGTGTTGCAGATGTCAATAGGCGACGGTAACCGCTTACCATCAGGTGGGCCGTGAGCCTGTTTACCTCCATATAACATTTAAAAAAAACACCCACCGGAAAGCGCAGCGTAGCTCCCTCCCTCACTATATGGAAAGACGACCTAATATGGTTTTCTGGGATCCATTGGTGTTCGTTGACCGAACGTCTTTTTTAAAGAGAAAATTTACACTTGTTCCACTGAACAGAACTCGTCACGCGTTTAGCTTTACATAATTCGACTTCATCATCATCATCATCATCAGTCTGATGAAGTCCACTGCTGAACATAGGCCTCCCCCAAAGAGTGCCATGACGAACGGTCTTGAGCCTTCTCCATCCACCGACTTCCCGCAACCTTCACAATGTCGACGGGCCATCGGGTGGGGGGCCTTCCAACACTCGACTCCAATTCGACTCAAATAAAGTTAACTAGAACACTGTCTTGGCGCCATATTCCACAGAAACATCCGGCAACCTTTAATCCTTAAATAATACTATAAATGCATAAGCGTGTTTTTGAGTTGGTTGGTTGGTTTTTCCTTCATTCACGGAGCCACGCTCGCGTCGTCATGAATTTTTGCATGGATGTTAAAAAGCTGGAGACTGTCATAGGCTATTTTGTGTTCGGGTACTACACAAACGTAGCCGCGGGCGACAGGTGAAATAATGCATTTATTGCAGTCTGTGGCGCACGATATGCTGGGCACCATAGGCGAGCTGGGCATACCCGGAGGGTCCGCGACTCGCCTGCTGCACACGCTGCGGGAGCTCGCTGTGGCGCTCTCCGCTTGCATCTACCAGAGCTTGTGCGATTCTGACACCTTCAGCTTGAAGCACACGCATCACCACGACGGGTCAGTATACTACACTAATAAAATAAATAAGTAAATAACACCCAACAGTCACATACATAGTTCTGACCCCACACTAGAATTCCCTGTGTCGCGGACGTGAGTATCAGAAACGTGGGTACGACTACCTACCATGGTACTATCACCAAAAATTCCGCCTTACCACCCTAAGGGTGTATTTTGCGTGAAGTGATCTGTGCCTTGCTTGCGTAAATGCGTAATCGTAAAAAGTACCGATTTTGTCTAACAATATGTTCGTATTGTTTTGGTTGCAACTGAACAACAGCCTGGGTAACCAAAGTCATAAAATGAATGGTTCACCCTCAAAGGATCACAATAAATAAAGAGATGGGCCGGACAGGCTTTCTTAGTCGTGTACAAGCGAAACAGTTTCAAAATTGGTAAGGCGGAAATTTTGGTGATAGTACCACAACACCCAGACTCATCATCATCATCAGCCCACATTAGTCCCCTGCTGGACATAGGCATCCTACAATACACGCCACTGAGCCCGGTGTTTGTCCCTTGACCCACCCAGACCCAGGACAAATATTTGTAGATCATACAAATATTTGTCACGCAGCGGGAATGGAACCCGCACCACATGCGCTTGCACTTGAGATTGTAATGAGATTAAAATGAATTTTCGTAACACTTGTTTCGTGTATTGCAGAATCATTGCCGAAACTCCCAGTACTAGTCAATTACTCACTCGGCAACGTCGTTTCTCCACTGAAGAGCTCACTGTTACAACGTTGCCCAACAAATGGCCAGGTATGTCTTGAACATGCTCATTTGGTCAACAGACACATTGTCGCTGCTAGAGTTTCTATTCGTCTGAACTCGTACTACTAAAGTTTTGAGGTGGAAAATACCGGTAATTACCGTTATGAAACAAATATTTCTGGTACCGGTTATTGCACTCTGTGTACTGTATTTGTGTTACCCCTCGTACTGGGTGGTTGGTGGCAGGCAACGGACTAAGGATACGCAGCTAAGAATCACTTGTTGTATTATTGAAAATTAAGAATTATAAAAAGCAAGTAACACTTTCAGGTCGCACTGAAAGGAGAGCGATACATAAAAAAAAAATCTAGTTACTAAAATAAAATGACATTTATTGTTGGTATTTCCAACACTGGTAACGATAGTTTTTGTGACCGGCGCAGATTTCAACTTACCTTTATACATGTTAAAAATGATCCTTATGATTGCATAGAATAAAATCTACTTTCCCTTGACAGGTGTATCAGCACTCCGTGGCTTAGCCCTCAGAGCGGCGGAAGAGGACGACGCCCCTCGCCTCCCCGTATTACTAGCCGAGGCATTCTGCGCCGTTTACCTAGCGTTACTCGGCTGGGCATTAGCGGCTAGGGACGCCCATTTACTGTACCGTCTAGCGGCACATATAGTTGACAGCAGGGCGCATTCTAAACTGTACGGTGGCGGAGTCAGGAGGCTACTCACCACTGCACCGGCGCCGCCTCAAGTAAGTTACAATGCGTTCAAAAGTATACCAAGGGCTGCTCGTGAGGTATTGGCGTCTTAAGGACGCTCATATACTTTACTAGCAGCCCATATAGAGCCGACGGAGTCAGAAGAATGAATGGAATGTATCAAGCCCTTAGCTCTTTAAGTTGGTTAATAGATTAAATTGAAATAGGCTCATGATTTATCTCCAAGCATGGTAGACACTCTCAGATCGATCAGATCCTTGGAGGTGTGTAAGGGGGTATAGTCAGAGGCACGTCCAAACATTTTGCATATGCCCACATTTTTCATAGTAAGTATTCCACGTGACAGTTTGCAAGTCCATTGATGCTTAAAGGATTGCTTATTCATTGATTAATTGAACTTGTTGATTGATGTGGTAAAATAGGAGTTTCGTTCTTCTAACGCCCATTAACAGGTCATTGTTTATTTCATAGCCTTTATGAAACGACTTAGTTTCCTTTATTATTTATTTATTTCGCTAATTGTCTTCATATTTTTTCTCAATAGCCAAAACTAGTCGAACGCCCCGAAGGTACATCGGTCTGGTCATCTCTCCGAGAGAAGCGAGCTCTGTTGAACATGCGTCTCCTTGGCTTAGGACCCACTGCGCCGCACAAAAACATACAAGAAGGCCGACCCACCTACAGAGAACAGTTTGTGCCACCGGTCTGCAGTATATTGACTTTCCTACTCACTAAGGTAAGGTGTGAATGGTCGTGTGAGAGAAGCGAGCTCTGTTGAACATAGAAAGTATGTCCGTATTATCTAGTGGTCAACGCTCGCCCACCATTTGTATTTTTTTCTGCTTTTATTTAATACCTCTGTAGCGCTGCAGGCGATTGCCTTACTGAGACGCAAGGGGTGCGGGTTCTATTCCCGCTGCGAGACAAATGTTGGCATGATCTGCAAATATTTGTTCCATGTCTGGGTGTTGTGGTACTCGTAGTTTCTGATACCCACGCCACAGGGAATCCTTATGTGAGGTCTGGACTATGTATGTGACTGTTGGGTGTTATCCTACATAATATTATAAATGCGAAAGATTGAGATGTTTGGATGTTTGTTATTCAATCATGCCGTAACCGTTCAACCGATTTCGATGAAACTTGGAATATAAAGAGTTCTTTACCTAGAATAGCATACAGGCTTTTTATGTGGGTACCACGCGAGCGAAGCCGCGGGCGGAAGCTAGTTTATTATTTTTTTATTTTACCTCTTGCAGCCAACAGCCGAGCAAGATCCGGAAAACTACGACTATGATTCGGCAGAGTCCGGAGGCGAGGACGCAGAAGAAAGCGAGAGCGATCCCGATGATGATGATATCTTCGACACTAGCAATACCAAGTGAGATTATTTGCCTTCTTATTCTTCTTTGGCTGCTGTCGAGCTGGCAGCACAGGACGAGGCGCAGTCTGAGCAGGCTGCGTTGTTCGCCCACTGGGAAACGACGTCATCGGACCCGGTCAATCAATTTTTTTTCATACAACTAAGGTGGCAAACAAGCTTACGGTCTACCTGTTGGTAAGTAGTTACCTTAGCCTATGAATGCTTGCAATACCAGAGGCATCACGTACGCGGTGCCGACCCCGCACCCCTTTAAAGAGTTCTGACAAGCTTATTCACCTCAGGAATACAACACTATTTGAAACAAATAATGTTATTTGGCTGCGATCATCTGTAAAGCGGAGGTACCTCTCCAGGCGGGCTGCTCTAAATTAGAGCGAGAATACCTCGCTGTGCCCTATTTCGCTTAAATTAATCAAAAAATAATTAACCACCAGTAAATTATCCATCACTAACTTCCCGCTGGTGGGTGTTTTGTGCATACGACGACATTGTGAAAGTTGCGGAAAGTCGGTGGTGGAAAAAACTCAACACCGTTTGTCGTGAAACGCTTCGGGGTTGGCCTATATCCAGCAGTGGACTTCTACAGGCTGATGATGATGATGAATCAGAATTGCATTAGCTAATCCTCCGATAACTTTCAGAACCGAGAAGCGTCGCAAGGGAGCGAACGTTGAACATTCCGACCCAGATTCGTACTCATGGTACGTGATGCGAGTCGCCGTGCTGCGATTGGCTCAACAGAAACTACAGCATTTCCTACAACTGTGCGGGATTGAAATGTCCGGTACGTAAACATACATATTCTCATACATATGTCGCATCCGATCATGAATACAGACTCAAAACGAAACGCAAGCGCCCTCTGCCCTGCGCTTTGACAGAGTCGAGGTGTTATTACTCACCGAACGGACCGGCTCAGCTCAGTCTAAGCCCGATCGCCGCTGAGTGAAGACGTCTCGGAACTGTCCTCACGTTTCGTGTTCGCGTTTAGTGCCGTAGTTTCTATGTTATTTAGAATCAGTGTAAAATAAGCCTAGTTTGATCATACAATGTTTCGAACAACTCCATCTTTGGGCATAGGCCTGTACTATAGGTACCAGAGACTGATATACATAATAGATAAATATATAACACCCAGACACAGAACAAACATCTGTGTTAATCACAAATGTTTGTCCAGTGCGGGAATCGAACTCGCGACCTCTAGCGCAGAAGGCAGAGTTACTACCAACTGAGCTATGAGGCCTGTTATACATCTTAATTAGCAAACAAGCATACGGCCCCCTGATGGCAAATTGTTACCGTAGAACTCTGAAGCTCACCATTTGTCATTTTTTCACATTTGTATAAGCTTTTATACCTGACTATTTTTCTCTTGAGCCTCACCTAGTTCGTCACACAGAAGCCATCTCAAACCATCCTGTATATCTTCAAAGGTTCTGAGGAGATGTCTACAAAATATGATGTCCTTTTAACAAGAAGAATGTTTACTACAGAGTTGGCGACAACCAGTCCTACAATACATGCAGCGTTGCGTCGCGTAGACCAATGGCAGCAGCAGTTGACTGAGACGCTGGAATCCCGCCCGCCGCCTCCCGACTACATACCTGGCTGCTTCCCAGAGCAACAGACCGCTGGACCGCCTATCAACAAATACAGGTAGCTTTTCCGATATTAATCAGCAGGGACTGCAAACGGTTGTTACGATATGCAACCAGCTTAAATAACGATGCGGTACGGGTTGAATAACGGTACCGTTATTATCACACTATTATTATGAATACGAATGTTTAGTAGTTATAAGCAAAAGGACAGTTACTTTCATCAAAATGTGATGAATGTGATCAAGTTTTTATTAAAGTTGGTATTGGCCCTGAGGAGGGACAGGTTACCTTTAATACGGGTACCGCGTGAGCTAACCCGCGGGCAGCCACTTCTATCAATATATTTCTGGCGGCATTTATTTTTGATTCATATACTCTTATTTCATTACTGTGGTAAAGCGATAGCGTTGCAACCTTCCGTTTTTTGCGATATTGATTTTCGTTGGTGTCACGTCATACTCCTAAATAAAGGTACCCATTTTTTTGGTAATTCAGTGCCTGGACTTGAGTAGGTAATGGGCGTGACACACTATAAAAAATTCCTATAGCTCGCTCACATGTCATAGCTCAACGTTATCACCGCTCAAAGTCAGACTTAAAGTTGACTTTATTCGGTAGGGGCAAGGATCATTTTTGTGCTAGTTTTAACGGTTGATGATGGTATATTTGATTTTTGCAGATGTTTATTGGATAAACACAACACTCCTTTCAACACAGCTTTATGTAGCTCTGCGCCGGCTCGACGACTTTGGAGCTTCCTTGTCCGACAGGAACCGGTACAGGTAAGTCAAACAAGATTATCGAATGCAGTCTATGTAGATAAAGTGATCATACTTTTATCAAGGTAATATGTGTGAGTGGTTGGGTTGGAGTTTCTCTATTTGATAAAACCCGTGACGAAAAAATCCGTAGAAGAACCAAGGTTACTAGCTCTCGGAATCAGCTAGCGGCAGTGGGCAGGCCATTAGCTCGCAGAACCTATAACCGTTGGGAATAAAGGTTATCAAATGGCGATGACGCAAAGTAGGAAGGCCAGGACCAACGAGATTGTGAAGGTTGTGAGGAGTCATTTGTCCCATTTGCAACTGTGGCAAGGTGACTTCTCTCTATAGCTATCAAACGTACACAATGTCCGGCCTGACTCTCCAGAACAAATTAAACCTTATACCAAGCATAGCAAAGTCTAATTTTGTAAAGCAAGAGAATTAAACAAAAAGGTTCGTACCTAACTTATTGAAATCAAACGGGTATTTATCGCGTACCTTTTGATTTCAATAATCTATGTAAGCATACTGAGCGAGGAAATTTTGTTTAATACTTACGTACCTACATTGTAAAGGTTTGACAGATGTGTTAATGTTTAATATTAATGTGTTGTTTCAGGATCTTTTCATCCGAGCGGTGTTCACGCGTCGCCGAACGCATTCCGTGTCCACAGTGGCGGCGGGCGAGCGTCGCGCGCACGACTCCGATACTCACAACCCGGTGCGCATCATACACAAGGAGCAGGACTCCATCGCAGCCTTCTGTCTCAACAAGGTAATCTATATACAAGGTGATTCATAACATGTATACCATCCCGAAAGGGGCGTATTCTAAAACCAATTTGAAATTAAGTTTGTTGTAAGACTTTTGGAATTCGACATTTTTCATTGAAAAAACTCTATGCAAAAATCAGCTGTATTTTTTTTTTTTTTAAATTTAAAAAAAAGTTTTTTTTGTTAAAATTATTTCTTTTCTTTGATAGAAAGACCCCCTTTCAGGATGGTATACATTTTATGTATCATCTTGTATTGTAACGGCTAATCTGAAGCCCGCTTGCTGTTTCTAAGTCATTCTAAGGCCTTGACCGGGTTTAAGTTTTTTTTTTTTGAGAAACTTTTTTAAAGAAACCGCCCAAACTTTACCTAAAATGGTTTTGTTTGGTGTTGATTTTTGGACAGATTTTGCATTTTTGATGTAATTATCATCAATTCAGTCAAAAATCAACGCGAATCAGAATTTTAGGTTATGTTCGGGCGATTTGTTTTCGTACATTTTACATCGAATTTAACTGAAGTAACTAGGTTCGGCTGTTCAGTGAAAATGACCAATAAAGAAACAATTCAGTGCGTCTTTCTAGATTTTAGTTCAAGGATTCTAACGCACATTATGATAGACAAAAAAGTGGTGTATAATCTCTAAAAATCTAGTTGTTTGTAACTCTCTCGTAGGTCGGAGGATGTCTCCTAGCCGTCGCAACAGCCAGAGAGGTGCAAGAGATGGACGTATCGTTACTACTGCGCGGGGGCGCGAGCTGGGCGGAGGATGAGTGCGAGGTCGATCTGTTGGGACTAGCGGCGGACCCCGCGGCTCTGCCCGACACCGGCTTCTTGCTCATACAACACCAGGACAAGTTAGTACTCACGCTTTAACTTATACAAGACTAGCTTCAGCCTGCGGCTTCGCTCGCGTACATAAAAAGTAGCCTAATGCTATTATAGGTAAAGAACTCTTTATATTCCAAATTTTAATAAAATCAGTTGAGCTGTTAGGGCTTAATTGAATAACAAACATCCAAACATCCTGACAAACTTTCTTATTTATAATATTAGTAGGATTGAAGTTTGACACATGAGACCTATGCATGTCTGAAGCCGCGTTGAAGCGATATGTTATCTAAAGTAAGTTTCAAAATGAACCTTGCGTCTACTGAATAAAGTCACTTTGAGTTTGACATTTGAGAGTGTACGACATAGTTCAATGATACAGCAAGCCTCTATAAAGTCAAACTAAAAATTGAGTTTACTTTTTATAAAAAAAAATTAGACATCCTGGCAGATCTCCAGGGAATCAGATCTTGAACATGTCTAAGGGGGTAGTCAGAGGCATGACCGAACATTTGGCTCATGCCTACATATTGCAGGCTTGCAAGCCCACCGTTGTTTTGTTTACCGTTTTAAGCACGTGTTAATGACCCTACGAATTTATAATATCTATAATAAAATATTTAAATATTTCCATCCCCACAGTGGTTCCGTACCTGGCACAGGCAACAGTTCTCCGCTGAACCCAAACGCGCCACAAGTTCCAGTGGGCATGGCGAGCCAGACCGGGCGCGGGGCTAGTGTGGTAAGTTGCCTTTACCAATAAGTAAGTACTTTACCAGTAGTAGTAAGCACGAATCATTCACGATAGCGTTATGCTTACTAAACGATAGCAAATGTCAATTATTAGCCAATCATAATAAGGAGATTTCTAGCATCGCCGATGTCATTGGCTAATATTTGACTTTTTTTATCGTATCGTAAGCGTAACGCTATCTCGAATGATTCGTGCTTGGACCAATGGCCTCTGTCACTAACCTTTTCTCGGGGAACTAAGGGCAATAGGCTGCTGGTGCTAGCAATCTCGACTCTCGCCATGCGTAATTAAGGCACAGATTAAAATTGCCTAACGTTTCGAGCGCTTAGTATTATTATTCGGATTTGGTAAGCTATTAAATCGTAGGCATTTCTGTTTGGGAGTGATGTACCTGTAACGTAGTAAATATTATATTTATTTGTGCCTTTACCATTTACAAGACTTATTATACCACCGACTTATTACAATTGCAAAATTAAATCCTCTCTTACCTGTAGTTCAATATCTTTAGTTGGGTTGGTAAGTTGTTCACTCTGTACAACTTGATCCATGTATACTATCTAAAGAGGCTTATTCTACTCCCGATTGTAAATTAAGTTTACTCTACGGTTTTTGAAAATTTGTCATTGAAAAAACACTATGCAATATTCAAACACAACTAAACTATTCAGCTGTTTAATCAGGTAGCAATCTTGATGTTGGACTTCTCGTACGTTTAATAATAAGTTATAACTATGATAGAAAGACTAAAAACTTCGGAAAGAATAAAAAATGTGAAATAAATATATTGACAATTATAATCTGGTTTATAGAATAAGCCCTTTTTGAATAGTATACGACAACTTGTATATTTATCTTGCTAATCCTATTTACCAACAATTCATCATTAAATGATTTAGAAACGATCATTAAATAAAGACATTTACTACGATGGCCTACTTATATTATATTCAAACCTCAATAATTGATGTAGTACTTGGTAGTACTTAATAATTTTCTGTTCAAAACTCTGTCTCTTACTGACTTAAAAGTAATTTAGATGAGTCTGACCTAGGCCGCGTTTTGTGACTATATCCAAATTACCCAAATTAACTAACAGTTGTATAATATATTTGTTGTTTTTAAATGTATACCTATTTCAACTCTCCTCTTGAATATTGCATTTTATTACTCTTTACTCAAAACACTAGGACGAAATATGTAATCTAACCTATTCCAAAAGAAGACTGGATACTAATTTGGTCCGGGGACTAACTGTTGTAAATAAATAACATCCACAGTCGTCGGAGCGACGGGCGAGCCAATTTATGCCGACTGGTATCGAAGCGTATATTGTTACAGTACGTGAATGACTAATCAATAAAAGGGATTTCAGTGGTGGATAAATGTTTGTATTGTCCTCATTCAAACGCCACTGTATATTTAATGTGCAAAATTTATGTATCTAGACTGTTTTCTAAGTCAATTAAAAAAATGTATTTTATTCAATAATTGCCTATTTGAAACCGACAGTTGATAACTTTTTCAAATTCGTTGGTTTTGTTTTTTTCTACTAGTTATT
Source organism: Anticlea derivata (assembly GCA_947579855.1). Lineage (NCBI taxonomy): Eukaryota > Metazoa > Arthropoda > Insecta > Lepidoptera > Geometridae > Anticlea > Anticlea derivata. Next base: position 7,500,613 of record OX388271.1, on the reverse strand, counting down.
AAATTAAATAGAAGTTTGTATAACACGCTACATAATAATAAAAAAATAAGAGACATGTAAAGATAAATGCAATTGGAAGTTATATTTGAATGTCTAGTGTTTCATAAATCTGATTTCCAAAAGTCGTAGAACAAAAGTTAATGATTATTGTGTGTGGAATAGGCCCCTTTCGGCTTACCATAGATATTCCTAAACCATGTAAGTTTAACATTGATAATGGTTGATATATAAAATCATCGTAATGTTAGCCTTAAAAACCAAGCCTCCACTTAAAAAAGGAGTAACGAGATCAACCCATACAAAAATATACGACTGTCTATCTTTATAACTGACACAATCATTTTTTATTTTGTCTGAACTTTTGTACCAACAACCAAAAATATGTTTACAAGCATTTATTCACCAGAAGCCAGGGTATTAACGGTTTGGTTATTGTACATGTAAATTGTTTAAGTGCGTAACTGCATTCGTGTGTTCTGCATATTATGTCTTCGCTTTGCGCTCAGTCTAAACTAATCCTCTCTTGGACTAAGATATTCAAAGAGTCTACTACGATTATGCGTATTTGCTACTAAGTAGCTAGCTATAGTTTTGCTTGCATTCCAGTTTCGTAAAGGGAAAGGCAAGTGGGCTTCATAGCGAGTGTTACACGCACAAATCGCAACATAATTGGATGTACGCCTGCGCCAAGATGTATACAATTCATAATTTAAAAAATGAGCTACAATACTCAAAACAAATATGTACAAATTATTTACCGAGCCATCTTGTGGTATTCAAATGTAACATAAAAAGTCACATTCAGTCACAGCCTACAAAAGTCTGTGTTGTGACATTATTTTGAAAATTTATACATCTTTGTGTAGGCGACTGTACAAACAGTATCTAAGCAAAGGCGGCGAAGCTAGACTTTCGCTAAGCAATTTGAACTCGACCTTACTTTTAGATATGGCTGAAATCCGTGCGTGTCTCGAGAGGCCTTGCGCGCGCTGTTATGTGATTTCAGTCGTATCTCAAAGTAAATAAGATTGGGTTTCCATTGTATACCTTATCAGTTGCTTCGCCACCACTCCGTCTGTCGGTGCTGATCCTAAGTAAGCAGTTCTATTCTTGGTAAGCGAAACTGACGCCAAAAACTATATCGTCACAATACATGTCTTTACGGTGCAGGGTAAGTGCTCGGATAAGGTTATTCTTGTATTATAATAATGTGTGTGAGTTGTGACGTCGTTGGTCGCAGGTGAAGGGCCTTCAATTCCCGGGTTGCCACGATCCGAAATACTGCCGCCTAGTTCTACACCGCTCGAAGCTTCTAATGAAACCGGTCAGTGACAACCCTAGCCCACGTCTGTTCACATCACTTCCTGAACCAGCGATTCGCACCCTTTTATTTTCGGCTCGACGTTCACGTTTTATTTGGTGAAATTATTTTTCTTCAAACGTTTTCTCATTTTCGTTATGATTTTTCTGCAAATCTACACCTTTTTGTTTGACGGAGCGATCCGTCTTTTTTTCCCTGTTTATTTTCCTCTCATTTAGATCCGTGGATTTGGTTCTCGTTCCGTCTCATTTGTATCTTTGAAACTAAACTCATTGTAGTTAAGTTTTATGTTTTAGGAATTCTGAAATTATTTTCTTTGCTATTGGATTCACCGCTATTATTGTGTTGCGTTGTTTGTTGCCTTTTTACTAGTATGTCAAGCATGTTCTGTGTTGTCTTATAATGTCCAAATATAAAAACATCTGTTTAGATTTTTACAGATTTGGAAAGTCCATCGGCTAGACTATGTTTTAAATTTTTATAAAATGTACTATTTCTGTTCAGGTGCTGAAACACAAAATCGACAATATCAAACGAATGGCAGCTCATCCTTCTCAACCTTTATGTAAGTAAAAAAATGAACAGCCGTATTACACACCGTAGAATTCGTATAAAAGAAGTTCATCCAAAATTGGTCGGTCTATAAACTCATATTACAAAATTTTACTCGAAGACAACAAAACCTCAAATGCGTGGCTTCATTCTTGTCGCTGACGTTCAGTACTATCTCCCAGCGTAATTACTGGTTTCAATTAGAAACTTACTTTATTTGATAGCCCTAAAGATGTTGCTGAGCTTTTTCTTAAAGACCAAAGTTGCAAGAACGGCGATAATTTTAGCGATTTTTTTTTATTGAACTCTGCAAAAATCTGCTATTTTGGGGTCAAATCAGTTCCATCTCAATTATTTACAAAATTATTATTATCTGATTTTTGAGAGCTTCTTTAAATAAGCTGTTTATGGTGTTTTTATCATCTTGTTAACTAAATTATAAAACGTACAAGAAGTTCGGCATCAAGATTACTTCCTAAAACAGCTGAAAAATTACGAATTTCCAAAAGTCGTAGAACAAACTTTATTGCCAATTGAATGTAAAATAAGCCCCCTGGCAAAGCATACATAGTAAGAATCAACTTTATTACCCCCTTTCGGGTTAAATACTCCAGAACAACGGGTGCAAACGTTACTTCAATCACCAGATCTAACGGGCGGGGCGGACGGCTCGGTGCAGCTGTGGGAGTGGGGTCACCCGTCGTGCGTGTGGTCGCCCCGCGCTCCGGGCGCATTCGCCAAAGTGACGCGCGTGCGGTTCTCCGACTACGGGAACAAGTTCGCGGCCGCTGACGCCGACGGAAATTTGGCGATGTGGCAACTGCACCCCTCGCCGCAGCAAGCGGGCCAAACGCAAGCTGCACCGAGGCCTTTCTTCGTGAGTATTGTACTAGTGGCTCGCCCCGAACCCCGAACCTATATATGGTAAAAGTTGGTGCTTCGATAATCGTTGAGACATAATTACAAAGAGATAAAACTTTGAAAATCGTATCTTTAGCATATTCTTACTAATAACCAATCTTCCTGAACTACGAACTCATTGAAACTATACCAAATGGGAGCTCACGTTATATTGGTTTTCAAATGTTTATATTTTCGTTGTATCCCAAAAACCAAACGTTCTGGAATAAAAATAAAAATCGTTTTGGAATGTACGAACAAAGCTCTTTCATATGACACCCCATGCCATGTGTTTGTTTGCTTTTTTAAAACCCCCCTTTGCACCTCTATATCTTAGCGATCCCTTCGCCGATTTAACTCGTACATTTACTAGCAAATCTTTATTCTAGGTAAGACTAGTTACTTTCATGATTGTTTCAGAAACTGTTTTAATTATTTATTTTTCGTTTTCAGACTCACCAATGCCACAGCAAAGGAATTAGTGATTTCGTATTCTTAGGTTCCTGTAGTTTAGTCGCCACTGGTGAGTTACGCTACTAAAATAATTATATTACCTTCAATCTCAATCAGAACTAATTCGTTGTTTTTTTGTTCCAGCCGGACATAGTTCAGAGAACAAAAATGTGGCGATATGGGATACCTTGATGCCCGTGAAGAAAGCTTTAGTAGTCTGTAAGTATTTGATTCTAGTGTTTGAAGAAGAAATAATATTAGCGAAAGAAAACAAAAATCGTACAACAAACTTTACGGTCCATAAAAATATGTATGCTATCCCAAAAAAGGGTTTACTCTATTAAACCCTTTTTCATACATATATATTGTTTATAGTAGACGAGAAAAACCACAGATAACAGCAATTAGAAAGAATAACTCTCTTTTTAGATTTTGTACATAACAAAGGCGAGCTTAACCCAAAAATGAGTATTCTTTCAGCAAACCTTTGAGGCTAGAGAGTGCATGTTATGAATGAGGTTGTATAGCGAGTGTTTGTTGTGCAGCGTGGACGTGCCACGAGGGCGGGTGCGCGTGCGTGGCGTGGGCGGGCGGCAGCGGCGCGCTGGTGTCGTGCGGCCGCCGCGGCGACGTGCTCGTGTGGGACCTGCGCGCGCGCGCCGTGCGACACCGCGCGCACGCGCACCACGCGCCCATCAAGTGCGTGGCGCTCTCGCCGCGCGAGGACTACTACGCCATCGGAGCGGCCGACGGGGATATCAAGGTAGCTCTAGCTTCAACTGAACCCGAACACCTTTTTTTGGTCAATGAACAAAGTAAGGGCCGTGGTGGCCCCGGCTAAAGAAAAGGCCCGTCCATATCTCTATCCGCAGATGTCGTAAGAGGCGACTTAGGGAAAAAGCTAGGGGATGGGCAGCAGCGTCCCTCATTTTAACAACGATAGCTCTAACTGCGCTCGCCAACCCGCATGCCCAGCGTGGTGAGTATGGGCAAATCCCCCCACATGATAAGGAATTTACTCTGTCTGTGGGGGAGGCCATGTTCAGCAGTGGACATCGAACGGCTGAAATGATGAACAAAGTAATTTAGTTTCAACTGAACCCTAATATATATATTTTAATTACTAGTAAATCGAAATTAGAGTACCTACTACTCTAGTTTCAACTGACCCTGAACATATTTTTATCAATGAAAAAGAACTCTAGTTTGAACTGACGCCTACCTTTGCCTCACCTAACCTTGCTTTTTTTTCACTGAAAAACTCTAGTTCTTTTTTAATTAAACAAGCAGAGTTACCAAATCGCAGAACAAAAGTCCGTGGAAAATCCTTTATTTGTTTAAAGTGTGGTACATAATTATAATAATTAGAATCTGACTGATTAGAAATTGATTGATAAAACGAATAAACAAATAAAAATGTAGATACAATAAAAACAGAGCAGTGAGCAATTTTTATTTACTAAAAGACGCGATGTCATGTAAAGAAAATTATAAATTATCCAAACAGAAATATATCGTCCACTGATTTTCCCAGATTTCAAGATTTTCCTTCATAGGGTTGTAACTATAATTGCATTGTTTTCAGGTGTTCTCGTTAACCAGCCACCAGTTACTGTACACATTCGCCGGCGAGCACGCAAGAAGCTCTTTCTTCAAGCATATCGGACAAGGCGTCACTCAAATACATATTGGTAAGTTGACTGTTGGTTTTCCTTTCAATTAGGACTGATATTTTGCCGTCTCTTCGAGCCTGTTAATCGAAAGAACACTTCAGCAACAGGCCAATGTTTCATAACGCAGTGTCCCACCGTTCATTGAAAAGTAACTGACGACACACTGCCCGACTTGCTTGCAAAAATTTGAACTATGGAAAGTTTAGTCCTTTTAAGTGTAGGGGTGTACAAGAAAGGAATTCCTGTTATTCCACTCCTAAGGGGGTGCAGCGATAGTATGTATGAAAAACATCACGCGAACGAAGTCGCGGTCACTAGTCTCATTGTTTGTATCGTCAAACATATCACATATACACAAGAATAAAATCCGTTGTTTTCACAGATAATGCCGGGCGGCTGTTCTCTTGCGGTGCGGATGGCACGATGAAGGTGCGCAAACTACCCGAAAGAGATGCGCCGCCGCACCAGCCGCAGTACTAACGTGCTAGTTGCATGGTATGTTTTATTGAGCCGTGTTGAAACGGCTTGCTTAAAAATTTTAAATTATTTCAAAATCCTTACGTCTTCTAATTAAAGTTAAGTATGAAATTTTATAGCGTGCGGTATAGCTCATCGATATCGCAAGACCGTAAAAGTCCAACTAAAAGTTTACTTGATTCAGTAGTAAACAAAATCATTGTCTAAGCAACTTCATAAAAGACAAATTGTCTATTCGAAATCGGTTTGGCTTCGTTTCTAAGTTTTATTGGTTACGGTACGGTTTACCCCAAAACATTCGTCATTTATAGGTCGCGTCATGTAAAAATAACGCTGGCGGTCAAGCTGCGCAATGGCGATTTATCGGTCTTTTTTTTTTATAAAACTGTGATGGAAAACAAGCATACGGCCCACCTGTTGGTAAGCGGTTACCGTATCTATTTGGTGGTATGAGGTGCGGAAAGCAAAGGTCGACTGACGAACCAATGGCGCACCGCAAGCATGCGGCGCGTGACCCGCCCGTCCCGCGCCTCACCTCATACCACCAAATAGACCGATAAATCGACATTGCGCAGCTTGACCGCCAGCGTTCTTTTTACATGACGCGACCTATAGTCCCACCGACCTACACTCGGTACAATAAGCAAGAAAAAGTGAACTTTAATGTCCAATATTTTTTCCTCTTCTGTATGTAGATGCTAATATTAATTCATTTGTTTTACAGGTAAGCGAGACAGATGCAAGCATAATACCATAAGGTCGACGTTACTATGGAGACAGCCGACCGCGTCTAAGGGTGAGCGTAGACCAACGAAGTGGCGGCGAAGCGAATTATTTGCAAAACAATTGAAATTCAACAACGACTATCAGATTGTGTGACTCTAGGCGCCTATCGAGCGCTGATTAGAGGCGCGAATTTTTTCTAAATTATTTAGTGAATGAGCCTCTTCACCGCCACTTCGCCTATCGGTGCTGGCCCTAAAGTCTAGCCTTACCCACTTGTGATGTATTTATCGTTTTTGCTTTTGAAATGTAACGTGTACGATGGTCGCTGTACGCGGTTAGACTAGTCAGTGGATAGCCGATGTTGTATCTTCTAATGTAATGAAAATGTTTAATGAATCTTTAGTTATTTATCGTGTGAAATTCGCTATTTTTATCGTAATAAACGTGTCCTAGATGAATATAATTTATTTATTTGCACTCGATGTTAGTAGTAGGTAACCGGCCTCGCAACGGCTGGCCTAAATTATGTGTATGTAAACATACGTAGACTTACGTTAGTTTATTAGCTGTCGCGTATTGAATAGTGTATATCATGTGCAATAACTAACACAATGCTAACTTTTAAGTAGTTAACTGATAGCCTCTTGAATAATAATTTTTAGCTTATATTGTGAGTGCTACATGTAGCTTGTTGACGCATAATAAAATGTTATTTATTCAAATATATACGTATTCATCTATGTAAATCCTCGTTGGCTTGATGTTATAATGTTTATGTAGTTAGTAAAATAACATTTGAAATTGTGTCCACTTTGAATCATACTTGTTCATGTTACATTTTATGATCTAACAATTCCCCTTATATTGCACTTAATTACTTCTAGATATAAGTATTATAATTATATTCTATATCTATTATATTGTGATGTATTCGAGATTATCGTTCATATTATTTTTAAAGCAATATTAAGTTCCAATAAAGCATTTCTTTAAATCGAAGCAATAAAATAAAACATACTTTGTATTTGTATGATTTTCTAACAGTATTATATAATTTTATTATACTTCCCGAAGAGGCGGATGCTATCATGTTAAATATATTACTTATGAAAGCTGTTATAACTTGTTTTTGTGATACAAATACCGTGATAATTGAGCTAAAATGTTTGTCTGGCATTGTATTCTAATAAAATTATGAATAACTTCAACATTAACATGGCATTTTAATTATATTGATTTGGTCCTTAGTTATGTAGCATATTTTTCGTGGGTTGCCATTGTAACTCTATATTAAGGTCGTCAGTCGCCACTAATGCGCACTAATAATTATTGTTATTATCAAAACTAATCTACTATAACGAATGATGTTGATGAAAAATCTCCTAAAATGATTTTAAAAGACATTTGACTTTGATGTTTTGTTTGCTTATGTTAGCGTTTAGCCAAAGTTCAGTCATCTACGACTATGTAGCTGCGATTGCATTTGGAATACACATTCTATAAGTTACCAAAACTAAGCTTTATCGACAAAATTCGCACAATGTCACTATAGTTTTTATGAAAGAAACTACTACCTAGTTAGGTATAAAGTGCCTATCTTTGTTGGTTTAAAATTTAGTTGATATATTGTTTTTTTCCTATGTATAAACTCATTTCAAAAGTATATTTTGTCTGTTATAAATAAATTATTCCCAGAAAATGTATTTTATTATAGTCATCACTTTACATTTTTAGACAGCATTCAAAGTAGGAAGTAAGGTTTCGGGAACTTAAGTTATTAAAATGAAAATAAAATATATTTTGCAGTGGTGTATTTGAAAAAGTTCAAACGACGTAACAAAAAACACTTCATAGGTAATGCCTTGTACACACTTGCAATCCACTGTGTGATACACAATAATACACATACTTGTAGCTCGCACATAGCAAGCAAGCCAAGACACTGGCAGGAGCGAGCTACGGTGTTGTTACACCGTACGGGTTTTAAGTCATTCGTATGCTAGTGCTTCGTAAGCTAAGAGATCGCAAGCCGTTCAATGTTTATCCCGACATAGAATTTTATTTGCATACGAACGACGACGCGACGCAATGTTGAAAGGTCCCCGGTGGACCGACGAAATTGTAAAAGTTGCGGGAAGTGGATCTAGAAGACTGAAGACCGTTCGTCGTGGCACTCTGGAGAGGCCTATGGCCAGCAGTGGACTTCCTCAGGTTAATGATGATGAATAAATAAAAAAGGGCTGCATAAATAACATTTGGCTCTACTTATAGAAATCTGTCAAAAGATAGCAATGCTTGAAGTATTGCCATCTCTTACAATTAGTTAGGAAGATTATTTTAAAACCTAGGAAGCAAAACTAAGGTTTTTTTGGTTGTCGTTTTTTTTCTAAGGATGCAGGTAAATCAACAGCCTTTATGCCCCAATAATCGGCAGCAAAATTAATAGCACGTTCCGTATCTAGGACCACATTACCTGATGGATTTTCCAAGAATAAAGTAGCAGTTTTAATTCCATTGGCTACATTCACGAACTTACAGAAGGGAACTGTTTCATGATCACCAGCTTTTGGTGCTACTGAAGACGCAATTATAGTTTTTGCGCTCAAACTTGTGGTATCTTTAACTTCTTTGCCATCACACCACAGCGTAAATTTCGAGCCATGCAGGCCAAACAGTACGCCCACTTCGCTATAAAGCTTGTCTAAGCCCAAAATCTTTCCATCTTTACCTTTAAGTAGAATGCTAGCCTTATTACTTCTAGCTCCCCACCGAGGTGATATGCCCTGCAAGAGAATGTTAGCCCAGGGGTTCGCCGGCAGTTCCACCTCTTTCCTCCACGTAATTACAATTTTCAGCTGAGAACCTTTTAACTCCTGAGTTTCTTCAATAATCACAGGCTTAGACGCAGACATGTTCTCGATCGGAATCATTGGCGCCTTGACGGTGCTTTCAATAAAATCGCGATGTATATTGATGATGCGCAAGATATCACTAGTTTTATTAACCGAGTAGAAGACGTCTACTTCATCAGTGGGAACTAAACGTGCTTTTTTCCTAAGTTTTTGAACTCGATTTATTATTTCCCTAGAGAATCCCTCGTCGAGCATGTCTTGGTCAGGAGTGACGTTGACCAGGATGAGAACGTCGTTATCGCTGTGCGCTTCGTATTGATCGTTTCCTACAGCTTGGAAAATGAGGCGCACTTCTGAAACATCTATACGCTGACCAACAATCTCTACAAAGCCATCGGTGATAAGCTTTTCGCACTGCTCGTTGGTAAGAGCCTTCAACCCTTGTGTTACGGCTTTGAAATCACCCTTCAGTCTAGCACCAAGTATTTTATGGTCAGGCTCTGCTTTTAGCGTGATTCCGTACTTTTCTTTATCACTCGTGAGAAGTATCTTTTTCACATTCATCTCTTCCAAAACGTAAGACTCTAAAGACTTGACATCGTTCAAGTAAGACTCGTCGCGATGTATCACAATCATCTCTGGAAGTGGATACTTAATAGGGACAGTCTTTCTATCTCTCACGACTCTTCCCAGTTCGATAACAGTCTGCATTCTTTGAACGGCTCTTTCAATGTCCTTGTCAACTAGTTCTTCCTTCGCGTCGGGAATCATATTGTAATGCACGCTCTCAAGAGAGCTTCCATCCAAAAGCTGGCGGAGGGTCTTGTACATCAGCTCCGTGAGGAAAGGAGTGAACGGTGCCATAACTCGCGCCATATCGAAGAGGACTCCGAACAACGTGTCCAAAGCGACCTTGCAATCCTTCACTCCGTTTTCCCCCTTTAGCCTTTTCCTGTTCATCCGCACGTACCAGTTGGTGAGGTGATCGATAAACTTGGTCAGTCTCGGCACGACCGTGTAAAGTCTGTATGCTGCCATTTCTTTCTTCACGAACTGGATGAGAGACTGCGTGAAGGATGTCACCCATTTATCCATCACGTTTTCGCGTTCCACCTTTTCGTCAAACCTATAGTCGACTTTGTCTTCTTGAACGATCCTCTCTACGTTTTGCATCAAGAACCTAAAGGCATTGTACCACGGTAAGAAAACGTCCTTGATAACATCTCTAACGCCTTCCTCCTTGAAGCGAAGGTTCTCTGCTTTCACAACAGGTGAATTGATGAGGTAGAGCCTCAGAGCATCTGCACCATACTTCTTAACTACTTCCAGAGGGTCAGGGTAATTCTTCTTTCTTTTAGACATCTTTTGGCCATCAGACGCCAAGACCAACCCATTTGCAATAAGGTTTTTGAATGGTGGTTTGTTGAAAAGAGCAGTTGATAGAACAATCAGAGTGTAGAACCACCCTCTGGTCTGATCGATACCTTCGGCAATGAAGTTGGCAGGGAAAATGTCTTCGAATTCTTTTTTGTTTTCAAAGGGATAGTGACTTTGAGCGTAAGGCATGGAACCAGATTCGAACCAGCAATCAAACACTTCAGCTACTCTTTTTAGAGGTGGTTGCCCAGGGCGAGATGAAGGAATCTCCAAGTGATCAATGCTTTCTCTGTGCAAATCCGTGATTTTTTGACCCGTTAGGGCTTCCAGCTCGGCAATGCTACCAATGCACACCACTTCTTGCTTGTCGCTAGATATCCACAGAGGAATAGGCGTACCCCAATACCTGTTACGGCTGATGGCCCAGTCGCGGGCATCCTTAAGCCAATTTCCGAATCTTTTCTCTTTAACATATTCAGGAACCCAATATGTTGACTCACTCGACTTCAGTAGATTTTGACTCATTTGTTCGACCCGAACAAACCAAGAGGGCACAGCTTTGTATATCAGCGGAGTGTCCGAGCGCCAACAGAATGGATAACTATGCTTCACTTGACCAACTGATAAAAGCCTGTTACGGCTTTTCAAATCAGCTATGATATTCTTATCAGCATCCTTCACATACTGTCCTAAGAATTCTTTCACTGGAGCAATAAACCTGCCACTTGAATCGACAGGACATACCATTTCTTGATCCCTAGTGATGACTCCGGCAGCTAAACAAACACGAAAGTCGTCTTCTCCAAAATATGGCGACTGATGGACAATACCAGTACCTGAATCATCAGACACATAGCCATCAGTGAGAACTTGAAAGGCATTTGGACACCTCTCCACAAAGTAGTTGAACAGAGGAGTGTATTTGATGCCTTTTAGTTTTTCTCCAACAATCTTTTCTAGTACTTCATAGTCTTCAATCTTAAGCACGATAGGGAACCGCGCTTCCTGGATTATGTAGCATTGACCTGAAGATTTTTCTTTTACCTTCAAATATGTCAACTTGGGATTCACACAGAGAGCTAAGTTGCTTGGCAGTGTCCAAGGAGTCGTTGTCCAGGCGAGGAATGAGAAACCTTTATCAGTTGGGAAAGTTATCACAACAGCTGGATCAACAACATCCTTGTAGTTCTGACCAGATTCAAAGTTTGACAGGGGTGTTGAACATGCAGTAGAATATGGCATCACCTTTACTCCTTGGTACACCAAGCCCTTGTTGTACAGTTCTTTGAAGACCCACCAGATAGATTCCATGAACCATGGGTACAATGTTTTGTAGTCATTTTTGAAATCTGAAACAAGGAAATTGGTTGGTACTTTAGATTGATGACTATTTCCAACATCCTAGTTTCAGTTAGTCACAACCATTATCTCCAAGCATAGTAAATTATCTCAGATATCCAAGTGCTCATAATATCGTCTTAGGATGTAGTCAGAGGCATGTCCAAACAATTGGCACATGCCCAAATTTTACAAAAGGAGTATTCCATATGTGACTAGTTGTAAGCCCATTGCCACTTATAAGAATACACTATACTGGTTAGCAAATATTATAGTGCATGATGAGGAAAATTTATTTGGAAGACCATTTTTATTACCAACGTGAAACAATATAGAATATGAATATGCACCACCTAGGGATTAAATGCTCACCAATCCAACGGCCCATCCTAGTGACAATTGTTTCCCATTCATCTGCATACTTCATGACAATCTTTCTGCACTCAGCATTGTATTTGTCAATGCCCATCTTCTCAACATCCTCAGGGCCCTTGATTCCTAATGATTTGTCTATTTCGAATTCAACTGGCAGGCCATGGCAATCCCACCCAAATCTTCTTTCCACATAGAATCCCTATAAATATAAAAATTAAGTATAAGTACAGAGTCAGTTGATTAATTTCTATGTGAATGATATTTAGATTGAAATATGGTGTTCTTTTTCTTTTTGCCAGAAGTTTTTTATATAACCCTCCTTTCAGGGGGCTACAATTTGGGGGAAAAACTTCTGGCTTTTGCCAGAAGTAGCTCCACTTAAACCATAATTTCCAGGAATGATTGTGGTCAAAAAAACATGCCTATGTCTCTGAAACAGTAGGTAAATTTGCCTGCATATATATATTTAATGGTTTTCAAAATTATGCCACAATTCAGATGTAGATGTTAGGTTAGGTACACAGGTTGAAAATGGCACAAGTTGTTAGGTACATACTTTTTACATTTTTGCTGTGTTCATCTTAGTGCACCTGACATAAAGTGTATGCACATTAGTGTGGATTTTTCATGGAAAACCATACAAGTTTTAAAAAAACATGTACCTGTTGATGTGCATAGCGTGTGACCACATCCTTGATTGTTCCAGCCAGGATATGTCCATAGTGAGGTAGACCAGTAGCAAATGGAGGTCCATCGTAAAATGAATATCTGCAATACAAATTAAATGTTGCATCATGCAGTGATGTAGTAAGGACTTTAGAATATGTAACACAAGCTTCCGCCCACATGGTACAAAAATATAAAAAGTAGCCTATGTGTAATAGTATTCCAGATAAACTATCTCTGTACCAAATTTCATACAGATCCATTCAGCTGTTGTGGCGTGTTTGATTAACAAACATCTGGATGGATGTTGGCCCAACTATCACATTTTTATTAGTAGAGTAAGATTCATAATTTCAAGGGGGGGTTATGGGGGCGAGTTAGGGGTTGTCGAGCCCCTGAGTTTATGTAAAGGTGAGCCTTTATTTATAAAATTGGAAGGTTTTTAATTAGAATAGTCCTTATGAAGGTAAGTACCTACCAAATCTTTCAAATAGAGACGACTGATTTTGTTATTATGGTACAAACGGCCATCAATAGGTGCTAAAGTAAGGCAGAGGGCAGATGTTAATTATTTCACGGTGGCATAACATAGCAATTACTTGCAATGCTATGCCACCATGAAATAATTGCGTGCAAAATCTTGGTGCTCCTCAATCTAATTATCTCAGTGTTAAAGCCAAAACTAAATTATAAAAAGCGAACATACCGTGGTTTATTCTTTGACTGCTTCAAGCAGGTATGAAAAGCGTCAATGTCCTTCCAAAACTTTAGAACTTTCTCCTCTTCTTTAGGGAAATCGATGCTTTCGGGTATTCTATCCACTTTATTTGCCATTGTCGTTTTTAAACAGAAATTAATCCAAAACGTATCCTAACCTCTCACCAAACTCACTCAACATCCATCCATCATCCGGTGACTGGCTGGCTGGCTGGAATCGGCTGGATTGGATTGACTGCTGTCAATGTCAAACTGCTGTGTGTCGGTCGACTATGACGTGTGACGTGTGAATTGTTATGTCGGTCTACGTGTGTTACGAACGTAGACAGAGTATAACACTGTAACACATGTTAAGTCTACGCATAGACCGTTATTCTCTGTTTACGAGTCTACGGTTCCGAATGTGAGTTAAAAAAAGTACAAAACAAAAGTACTCCGTGAATGTGAGACTGTGAGTGACGTGTTGACGTGTAGTTGTGTAGAGTAGTGTATTTATATGTATATTTTATTTCACTGTCGTGTGTCGCGCTCATTAGTGTCTTAAATCATCTTTGGCGCTCGCTCATTCATTCATTACTTTTGGCGGACTTTTTTGCGGGAACTTGGAAGTGATGTTGTGCACTCAAGTTATATTACAAAACTAGTGTTAAATTGAATGTAATTGTGTAATTATTGTGGGGTTTGGGGTTATGGTGATAAAACGTAATAACAAGAAAAAATACACGTAAGACTTGGTGGTAAGGCCTAAGATGCCATAGCCAGTCCGAAAGGGAAAAACAAAAGAGGATTTTTGCTTCCAAAAGGCACAATTATTAATCTTGGTCTACGGGCACAAAAGTAAAAAAGTTTATCCATTCTACACAGCTGACAGTTGACACGAATTACAAACAAAACATCATTCATTCAATCAAGAATACAAACAAACAGTGAAACGCGTTAGCATCCTATCGGCCTGTGGTGAAACTTGAAACAAATGCAATGCAATTAACACAGACCTAATAAAAATGCACAGAAACAAATAACAATGTGTAATGTAATCTTTTGATATTCATCATTGAAAAAAACAAAAGGATACGGCAAGTCAAAAAAATTAAAAAAAAAGTAAAAAATTAAAAAAAACTCTATGAAGCAAGTGTTCTAAATCCTCTTTGATGCTAAGCGAAGTATTACAAAATAAAATAAATACATAGAGTTATTCTGTTGTATTAGGCTACATTTTCAAACGTGTAGTATACTAATGGAGTGTTCTTGGATAAAAATAACACCAAGGTATTGGAGTATATAGGAATCATTTAACAGTCCAAAATGTTGTTGGGCAGAAGGTACCTACACTGCAATTTTTCTGTTAATTTCTATTGAAAACCCTAATGTAAATTTCTTATTATTTTCAGTGTGAACAAAGGTGTGGGCATCGTTAATCAATTGGATGATGCAAAATTTGAACAATTTCTGCGAAGGATTGTTTCTAAAATTACAATTCAAGTTAATGAAATATTCAGTGAAGATGAAAAAGAGAAGCTTCTCAAGATATTTCAATTGGATCAAGAAAGCTTACTCATAGTTATCAAAACAATCATATTCATTTTCAGAAGACTTTTGAAATACATTTTTATGCCTATTGACTTGAAAACCGATTTAAAAACAATTGGATTTAACAGTGAAAAAGCTGACTTCATTGTTAAGATATGGTCTTCAGGAACAAGAAACACATTGGATGAATTAGGGACAGAATCAGTTAAGTATAATGAATTCCTGGACTTTTCTTATAAAGTTAATGCTGAACTAAGTTCTGACTACTGCAAAAAGACAAAGGTACCAAAAGCTTATTTGTTATTATCCCAAGAAAATGACGATACTGAAATTGAACTGACTCATTCTGAACTATACTCAATGTTTCTTCAATTTGAAGCCATTCAGAATGAAATAGACAACTTAGGAATTTGATTAGGAACAGAGATACCTACAGTTCCCATCAAAAGTTGTTAGGGCTGAGTGGCAGCAGTGGGGATATCTCCACACATGTCATGTTCACTTACAAACAAAATTGTATGAGACTTAAAAATCAACTACTGCACATGTGCATGCTCAACCCTCATGACTCAAGAAGAACATTGGAAATTTATAAGGGGCAATAATACAAATTCTATTAGAGTAAAGTATTATCTTTAATAATATATGTGCTGGTTATGCCTTCTAAAGGTCCAAGCCATGTAAAGGAGTGATTACCTAAGGTGCCTGTGTTAATGTTGTTTTAAAGGAATTAAAATATGTAGGTAAGTAGGTATTTTATCTTTACTTGTATATTCAAAAAACAAGAATAAAGTCTTCAAAAATGACTGAATCAGTGGATTTTATTTTATGCTATTGCATTATCCTTCATGCTATGGCTGTCCTGCATCAACTTGCTCAGTTATTAAAGGTACCTAAACTAAGTTTAACTTTCCAAGACAAAACATCCCCGAATACAATCTAGTATAAATAAAAGTATCTACCTACTTATGATACTAGAATGAGCTTGTAGTGAGCTTTATCTGATGGAGGTAGGTCTTAAAGTAGGCTCATGTCCATGATGACTATGATGAGGGAGCAAGCAGTAGGTCATCAGGTCCTAATAATACTCTGTGGTCAGGCAGTATAGTCACGATGGCTGCGATAGGCACCACAGAACACTAAACCCACAGAGCAATAGGATGCTAACCGTAGACCGAGAAGTTTACGATGCTAACATAGCATTAAGGTGCCTTAGAATACGAAGGCACTGAATGATTTGAATGAATGAAGATCGGTCTCTACTTTTTCTATAAAAACAGCCCAACAGGCTGAAACAGGCTACGGAACGCGCCATCTAGAGTTGTGCATTATTTTTGTATTCCTATTTGATATCGCGTGGATATCGCTTGACTGTTATATCTTACCTATTATTTATTATTATTAGTCAAAGTGAAAACTGAATCGGTACTTGATTGGTAACGATTAGAGAGAGGCCAGTGATAAAAATAGTTTATGAGGACGACGGTACTCACGATGTTTTTTTCAGGAATGCAGTGAGTGGCTCAGCCCAGTCTAGTAATAGGCTAGCAAAAAAGAAAGCTGTACATTTCTTTTTTGATTATTACTAACCGTTATCAAAACTAATTGTTTTATGTCGTTTACTAGAAACCTAGTTAACCATATTTTGTGACCTTTGACCTTGAATAACTTACGTGGGATGCAGACACGTAATAAGACTTTTGAGACAATTTTTATAACGCCTAAATGAAGGTGATACTTTTGCATATATGACTGGGCTAAATAAGTTATCATCACTATTACTATTATTTTTGATATGTTCAATAGCTATTACGATAACATTAGTCACATCTCTAGCGCCTCCACCACCCATCCCATACGTCAGAGGCTTTGGCAGCCCGCGGGTGAACTATTTTCTTCATTGTTGACCTTTCCTAAATCTTAGGTGTAATTATTTCATCATTAGACGTGCTCTAGCTGCATCCTTAGATAAAAAGTTTACATATTTCGTGCAAGTCTCTACGATGGACTCGGAAGATGATACAAAAGACGATGTGGATTCTGGTAACGAGTCCAGTGGGGACGATGTCGATTTTGCAATGGACGTGGAGACACACAGTACAAGGGAAAGACAAACGGAACTCGAGGAGTATCCTTACGAGGTGTTGTCTACGGAGGAAATCGTTCAGCATATGGTCGATTGCATCAAAGAAGTGAACACTGTTGTTGAGGTCAGTGTGTTAGTAGTAAACAATAAAGTACTTTAATGAGGTTACTCGTACATTTGACACTTCATCAGGGTCCTAGGTAATGCATTCTCATTTATTTGATCACAATTTCAAATTAGTTATTAATAAGTCATTAATATGTCTGATCCCATTCCAAAAATACTGCCTTGCAGAATGCATGTTCTTGTTTTTTTTTATCTCAGTGAACACAAAGAGTCTTTGAATTGATTATCAAGGTGACATGCTTTGTTGGGAATAACAATATTTACTTCAGAAATATAGCCTGTGTGAGTCATGTTCAAGGTACTTAATTAGGTAGGTATAAGCAAAGGTTGGTATTAAGTTGATACTAATCTTTGTGACTTGATTTATATAGGTTCCAGTGCATACCTGAGATTATGCTTCCATTTGCTAACAAATCAGAGTTTACCTTGTGTATATCTAATGCAGTTACCTAAGTGTGTGGCCTAGTTCAATTTTTCTATTCAAAAATGTTTCTAATTCTAATCGGGGATGGTTAGACCTGCACTGACTTCCCGCTGTGGGGTTTTTTGTGCATTGTCAGCCCAGCTCCTTTCAAAAATGTATGTCATCATTACCAATGCTCAGAACCATGAAGGAAAACATTGTGAGGAAACCTGAAACTTAGTCAGCTCTGCAAATATTTCACCTACATCTTTCCTGTGAATAAGGCTGACTAGGCTGAGAGGATGGTATATGTTCCAGGCAAGCCTATTGCATCTAAACATGTACCTGATAAGTATAGCTTCCTGTTAGTGAGTAAAAAATTCCTAGTTATGAATAAAAATTTCACAAAAAAATACATGTATTTATAATTTATAATAATATAATATTAGTGGGGTAATTACCCTATTTTAATGAAAATGGTTACACAAATTTTACAACAACTTTGACCTGATTTCAATGAATCATGATCAGTATGAAAATAGAATTTGAGGTCAATCAATTCATGACTCTGTTGGGTATTACCGAACCTTGAATCACAATAGCTTTATCTTGTCAAATTTACCTAAGTAAGTACCTACCTATTATTATAAAACTTAGAAAATTAGTATGTTTCAATTGGTTAATGTTCACATACTTGATACCTAATTCCCATCCTTTTTTGCAAAGTGTATGTAACCAAAGGTTGTCTGAGAGATTGATTTTTTTATTAGTACCTAATTTTTATGTTTAGTGTATTTACTTTTCTTATGGTTTACAATAAAGTTATATTCTATTCTTTTCAGTGAATGTTGGTACAGTCAACATCAGTAAATGATGACTGGGCAAATTTTTTAAATTATTTTATAAATGAGAACTATATTTTTTATGCTGTCGTAACAAACTACAATAGTGAATTAAATACTTTAACTAAAAATTAGAGTTATTTTGATAAATATAATAATAAACAAAATCAACAGCTGGTAGAGGCGAGTAGAAGATAAAAACATGTTGTGCCGACCCCATTTGAAGTGGGATAAGGGCAGGGATGAAGATAAACAAATGCGATATAGTTGAAAGGTCATCAGCTTCTGATGCTGACTGTAATTACAAAAAACAAAACAATATTGCTTGTATCTGGTGAACCTTTATCAGTGTGATAATTGATCAAGGATATTGCAAACTCATTTTCCTTATCTGACTATAATAAATCTGCTTTCAAATATTTGACTGCAGAGATGTTTCCTTGATAAAGGGAGGTGATAAGAATCTTAAAGATGTGATTCCTTTTTGTTAGATTTTTCATTGTGTATGGCAAGCATGATACTATACTTTGCTTACCTATAATTATTTTTTTTCATTTCTGGGTTGAACTGTGTTAACGATGAAATGGCTTAAGTGATTTGATGGTTCTTGGAATAGGTAGAGTTTACATCTTGTCTAGATACCACAGGAGCGAAGCTAGTAGGTGATACAAATTATTTGTTTTGACCAAAATAAAGTCAAGTTAAAGAGTCTGATGGCTTAGAAATTGTGGCTATCAAAATACTGGAGCTATTTTATTATGCAGATCTTATTTTTTGCAAAATCGAGCCCGTAACTCCTAACATCACTTTTCCATTCTCTCACGGTTTCCGATTTCGCCTAAGTGGCCCTGAAAAAAAACTCACCTGTATATTCATGGGTGACGCTTCATTTGCCAGCAGCTTTGCCACAAAGAACCTTAACTTAAAGAAATCATCGCACATATATATATAATATACGAAAGTATATATGTATTAGTGAGATTATATATACGAAAGTACCTAGCTCTGACTCTCTTTGTCTCACCGTCTCTCTCTATCTGTTTGTTACCTTTTTAAAAGGGGTTTTTTTTAATGTCTCCTTTGTTTCTTGCAATCTGCCCGAATGGGCATTGAGCTAGAGTTTGGTGTTTGTTCCGATGCGTAATTTGCATGGATGGAAAAGAGCCCAATGGCGCTTCCATATTTTAACTTTTCTCTTATCTCATTAGAGCTGTATTAGGTCGTATTCTTTTGAAGGATGTGGTTGGGGAATAAAAGGGTTAATAAATGCCAAATTGCCAAAGTCTACATAGGCTAGGCAGGTATATTAACTTAACTTAATTATTTTTTTTATCTTGTGTTAATCAAGTTTCAGCCTAAAGCTATTTCATATAGCTATGTCTTAGGTAGCTTTTAGATGTACCTTCAGTATTCGATTGTTGTCTTATTACCCCTGTTTAACTCATCATCATCATCATCATCATCATCATCAGCCTGATGAAGTCCACTGCTGAACATAGGCCTACAACAACACTGCGTAGTCCTGCGTACACTGTATAACTCAATTTACTTAAATTAATAAAAACCTTTACAGATACCGGCTACAACCACCCGTATTCTGTTAAACCACTTCAAATGGGACAAAGAAAAGCTAATGGAACGTTTCTACGACGGAGACCAGGATCAGTTGTTTAACGAAGCAAGAGTCATTAATCCATTCAGAAAACCTGTCATACAGAGGCCCAAGGTAAGAATCATTGCTCTGGAGAGGCCAAATTACCATCTACACAAAATATATAAGGTTATTCAAAATTGACCAAATCGGTGACGTTTTGGAAAAATGCCAGGTCATGAGTACCCTAAACCGACGAGCATGTATGAGGCATGTGATGAGAGTGAATGAAGCAAAAGAGGTATGTCAGTATTGTAGCAAGTGGAAAACCGTGGTCTCTGCCTTGCCAAAATTTATTTACAATCACGAAAGGAATACAATCATGTATACTTAATCTATGAACAAAAAGAAAGATCATGCAAACATTTGTCGCTTATTTTTTGAGATTGTTACCTACTGTTGTTTTTTCCGTTTGCTTTTATCTCTGTCTATGCTGTATTTGTGTGTGTCATCTTATCTATCTATCTATCTATTCCGCAGCGGTAATCGAAACCGCACTTCTTGCGTCTCAGACGGACCCACGCTCGCAGCGTCACCGAGGTCGTCAAAGAAACATTCTTAGTATTAATTTTATTACTATTGTGACGAAGATGGCGATGATGTTGTATTTCGAATTTCAGCTACCCAGACGGATATCAGCATCAGGCACAGAAGAATGTGAAATATGTTTTACGGTTTTACCTACTGCAGTAAGTACCTAACAACATCTATTTTCAATTTCGAATAGGGATATTAATTTATTTCGTCATGAATATAAATCATGATCAAATAATTTATTAGTCATAATGAATAAACATCATTATCTGCTTGCCAAAGAGTGCTAAGACCGACGGTCTTGAGCCGTCTCCATACACCGACTTACCGCAACATTCACAACGTTGTCGGTTCATCTGGCGGAAGGCATTCTAACACTGCGTCGTCCGGTTCGTGGTCGCCATTCGAGAACCTTTATTCCCCAACGTTTTTCGGTTCTGCGACCTGAATGGCCTGCCCACTGCCACTTCAACTTTCTAATTATGATGATATGTCTGTATGTAATGAATTAACAGACGAAGCATGAAAATAATAACCAAGGCTTTTCCTTTCCAGATAATGACTGGTCTTGAATGTGGACATAGATTTTGCACACAATGTTGGTGTGAATATTTAACAACAAAAATTATGGAAGAGGGCTTAGTGAGTATATTTTTTCTACTTTATTGTTCAACTAGTGGAAACATTCGCTTAAAGTTACTTTCATGTACAAAATTTTACGATTTCAATTTCGAGTATTCGTTTCTTAGTGCTACTATAATTGGTGAATAATGAAAAAATATGTTTTTCACTGCCCTTTTAATTTTGTATCGTTTCTCATCTCTAAAATACCAAATGGTCTAGTTACAAATAAATATATTTTTGTATTAGTCAACTCGTCCGAACGTTTTATTACGTCATATCGTAAAGTAATTCGATACAGATCGAAACAAAATAGTTAAATGGCTCATAGGTTGGACGGTAGAAAATGCCCTGGCATTAAGTCCTTCTTTTGTATCGTCATCATCATCAGCCTGTAGAAGTCCACTGCTGGACATAGGCCACCCCTAAGGAGTTCCATGACGAACGGGCTTGAGCCTTCTCCACCCACCGACTTCCCGCAATTTTCACACAATGTCGTCGGTCCATCGGGCCTTCCAACACTGCGTCATCATTATTTTGTTGCAAAAAATATTAAATTTATATAATATTTTTTGCAACAAAATAATGATTAAACTAGTAAAAAAAAAACTGAAAATATGTCTGTCTGTTTGCAGGGTCAAACAATAGCGTGTGCGGCGCACGCATGCGACATTCTGGTCGACGACGCGACTGTGATGCGGCTGGTACGCGATCCACGCGTCAAACTCAAATACCAGCATATTATCACCAATAGCTTCGTTGAGGTAAGATATGACAAAGATAATTTATTACCAAGTATTGATGGTCAATCGCCTAATAATTAAAACAAAAATACACTTGCAAAAAAATATGTAACTATATATAAAATATAGTTACGAATATAAATGAAAAAATAAAAAACAACGAGAAGTAGAATAGTACGTCATCAGAATTGTTGCTGAATTAGTGCTAACTAACTCTACTGATGTGACCCCAAAACAGCTGATTTTGTACATAACGCTATGTACAAAATCAGCTGTTTTGGGGTCTGTCTTTCAGTGAAAAATGTTCATATTTCAAAAATCATAGAACAAACTTTATTCTCGAATGGATGTTAAATAACCTCCTTTCGTTCAGGATAGTATAACATTATGTTATGTGTGGTATAACATATTATGATATTACAAATCACCTTGTTGATGTCACTAAACACAATCTTTGTAATTTGTTCCATCTAGTGAAACACATAAACACTGATGAACGACCACCTCCACCAGTGCTCTCAAAACAACAAAATAATTTAAAAAACAGCTGGATATTTTATTTAAAATAAACTACCTTACTTAAATAAAATACTATTACTGTATGACCTAATTATTTGTTTGCTACGTGTAAGCGTGTAATATCTGTGAGCTCGTTCACCCATCCACTTGATGACCGCGCTGTTAAGAAAAACTAGCCAAGCTATGCAACAAGTTCTTCCTTGTCTTCATAGAAAATAAGTAAAACCCCAAATGATTGTTTACAACCATGTCTAGACCTAGGTACCTAGGTTAGAATAACTTTGATCTCATAAAATGTTACAACACTTCTATAGGTAGTCTTTTAGTACACAGTTTATCTTGTATTAATTTAGTTTATTGTAACGTGATTATCCTAGCTGTAAAATGAATCTCCATAACCTTATTTTCTATTTTAAAGTTTGTAAACTCTTTATAGGTTAAAATTGTCCCTACCAATGCTGTGTTCGCCTGTTATTGGCTATTGTATCAGTCCTTAGTCTACATAGCTTAATATTGTTGAATGTTTGATACATGTGCTGTTGGCGATCCTATTTAATAAATAGACCTAGAAGAGATAGAATAATAGACATAGGTTTTAAGACATTTACTAACATTCATTTGTATTCTTTTTGTGTAATAAATAAATAAATGTCTGTTACATTTCAGTGCAATCGCCTGCTCCGCTGGTGCCCGTCACCCGATTGCAGCAACGCCATCAAAGTGGCGTATGTAGAAGCGGCCCCCGTCACCTGCCGCTGCACCCACACCTTCTGCTTCGCGTGCGGCGAGAACTGGCATGACCCCGTGCGCTGCTGCCTGCTGCGCAAGTGGATCAAGGTAACAGTGGCGTGACAACGCCATTGCAACAACAGTGGCGTTTTATTTACTTATTTAATTTATTAGTGTGTGTTTTTAAATTTTATGATTGACTAGCTTTCGCCCGCGGCTTCGCTCGCGTGGTACCTACATAAAAAGTAGTCTATGCTATTCTAGGTAAAGAACTCTATACAAGGTGATATATGGCATATCACCTTCTATACAGGGTGAGTTTTTTTTCAGGGCCACTTAGGTGAAATAGGAAACCGTGAGAGTAATCGAAAAGTGATGTTAGGAGTTACGGGATCGAATTTGTCAAAAATAAGATCAGCATTAATGCTGATCTTATTTTTTACAAATTCATTTTCTTAAGAATTTTTTTTTAGTTTTTCAGGAAAAAAAATATTATGGTTTTTTTTTTGCATTTCTGTGTTCTATGTTTGATAATAAATAAATACGGTTGCCGATTTCACCTAAGTGGCCCTGAAAAAAAACTCACTCTGTATATGGCATACCTACATATTATGAATGACCTTGTATATTCCAAGTTTCAACGAAATCGATTGAGCCGTTATGGCGTGACGCGAAGAATCAGCTAAACTTCGCACAAACTTTCGCATTTATAATATTAGTAGTAAGTAGGATTGTTTCCTAAGTAACATTTTTATTTATAATTTAATATCAAACACAATGGAATAATTGTTCTTAAATGAAATAAATAAATGAAATGAAATGACAACGCCATGTAGGTGGCGTTGTCACTGATTCTTGGTCACCTCTATTAGGCCAGTAACCAGGTTGAGGTATTGTGGCACTGAAAAGGGCCTATGGCCCTCGGTGAAATCAGTGTTGTGAAAAGATTAAAGTTCTTAGAGCCTTTCCTTTACTATAAGAATATCCTATCACTCCACAGAAATGCGACGACGACTCGGAAACGTCAAACTGGATAGCCGCCAACACGAAGGAGTGTCCGAAATGCAACGTGACCATCGAGAAGGATGGCGGATGTAACCACATGGTTTGTAAGAATCAGAACTGCAAGGCTGACTTTTGCTGGGTTTGCCTCGGGCCCTGGGAGCCTCATGGCAGCAGCTGGTATAACTGCAACAGGTAATATTAGCTAAGAATTGCTTCCCACTCAACTGTGTAGAGTTTTGCATATTTTTTCAAAGTTTTTTCTAATCATTGGCCTTGGCAACAATAATTATTTTACGATAAATTTGGCATCAACATTGCTAACTAAAACTGATTGGAGTCAAATCAAACTCAACTATTCAGCTGTTTTTTGTTGTGTTTTTCAATGAAAATTACCAATTCGAAAAGTTGTTGCTCTTTGTATTTAGAATAGGGCCCTTTCGGCTTACGATACTTATTATGAAACACTGTGTATAAGGGACATCAACATTTTTAGTGTTCTATACAAGCGAGCGTATGTGTACGTGCGAGAGAGCGAGTACATTTTGGGTTCTGATTTCCTGACCCGGAACCGGTACGAAATCCTCTCAGGTGAAAATTCTGTTCCCACTCGACCGCCTTTTATTGCCAGGAAATGTTAATTAGCTTGACGCAATTACAGATACGACGAAGACGAAGCGAAAGCCGCCCGCGACGCGCAGGAACGGTCCCGCGCAGCGCTACAGCGCTATTTGTTCTATTGCAACCGCTACATGAACCACATGCAGTCACTACGCTTCGAATCGAAGCTTTATGCTTCCGTCAAGGAGAAGATGGAAGAGATGCAGCAGCACAACATGAGCTGGATCGAGGTGAGCCACAAATAAATAAATAATTAAATATTCCGGACATCACACACGGTCAACTGATCCCAAACTAGGCATAGCCTATACTATGGGTACCAGAGACTGATAAACATAATAGATAACTATTTAACACCCAGACACAGAACAGACATCTGTGTTAGTCACAAATGTTTTTCCAGTGCGGGAATCGAACCCGCGGCCTCTAGCGCAGAAGGCAGAGTTACTACCAACTGAGCTATGAGGCCAGTCAAATATCAATAATCGGCCGAGAGTTGGAGGCCCTTCCCTGCAGGAGCGAGAGTTAGGGCCTCAAGCTTACCCGCATTACTCTGATTTATACTGACTGTATCAGACAGACATTTTTTATACAACTAAGTTGGCAATCAAGCATACGGTTGTTTGGCTGCGATTTTCAGAAAGACGGAGGTTCTTCCCCAGGCGGGCTGCTCCAATTTAGAGCGAGAAAATCTAGTTATTCCCTACCTCCTCCCAGAACATACTCCCTACATTATTTGCGATTAAAGTAATGTCAGTCTTATGAAAAAAATATACTCTACTAAGGGCTATATTTGCATACACCCAGCAGGAAAATAAATCGTATAAAAACCATGCTTTTGAAACCTGCTGGTGAGGGCCTCAGTCTTGTGTCTCCCCTTACACAGAAGTAAAAATAATAATAATAAAAAAAAAACATTTATTGCCTTTAAGAACAAATATTAAAAAAGAGCAGGATACACAAAAAAATAATAATAAAAAGGCAAAGGGAGTAAATTCTGCATTTGCTGCATGCATTGCATGCAGCGCTGGTTTTCAATTTACCCCCCTCGAATAGATGGTCACCGAGGGATAAGGTATAAGCGGGTTACATAATTATTAGATAGAAGCAGACAACAGTTGGTAATCAGATTTTAGATAAAATAAAAAGTACCCTCTCTTCTTGTAATGCCCTATTATTTTTGAAGCATTTTATAGTTTGCTTCGGCGTTTTCACGTATCGCGGTTGATTTGTGACAGTTTCGTTTGCTTCTAGGTGCAATTCCTAAAGAAAGCTGTGGACATCCTATGCCAGTGCCGACAGACCCTAATGTACACTTACGTGTTCGCGTACTACCTCCGCAAGAACAACCAGTCGGTTATATTTGAGGACAACCAGCGCGATCTTGAGTCCGCCACTGAGACGCTCTCAGAGTACCTCGAGAGGGACATCACTAGCGAAAACCTGGCTGATATCAAGCAGAAGGTGCAGGACAAGTACAGGTATGTTCTTTATCATCATCATCAGCCTGTGGAGGTCCAGAAGTCCACTGCTGGATGGACAGAGACTAAACAGTGCGACGACGAACTCTCTTGAGCCTTCTCCAGCTATCGACTTGCCGCAACCTTAGATGCAGCAATGTTAGATGGCGTATGGTGGTAGATTCGTGGTGCTTAGTCTCAAATGTAGCACTACCGGTGATATAGTTCTAAAATTATGAAATAAAACAAAAATTGATTATTTCAAGTTATAAGACGTAGACATAGTCATAGACAAACATTTATTCACAAACTTGGCACACAATACACGTCACAATAAAAGCAAGACACAGAGAGCGAAAAAACGAAACAAAGACAGAGAGGTAGCACACAAAAACTTATAAAAATGAACACGTGAAATGTTATTGTGCGCCACAGCAGCAAAAAAGTCTCGGCTCAGCATAAATGCTTAACCACTGAGGAGTAGTTAGGCGCTGGTATTCTGCCGAAACCGTTATTTATAGTCACTTGACCTTGTGAGACTACTTCAAATTTGTGGAGTGTTATAAATAAATAGTTGTGGATAATATAATATATTGTTATGTATTATTAAAACATAATATATGACTAATATATACATTATAACTCATAAAATTAGGTGGGATATAGCATGTGATTTTCTGATTGGTGCGAAAAAGCGAGATTTTCTTCTATCTAATATTATTTTATTATTTCGGGATTTGCAGAATTTTCGCGTTATGCTTCTCTGTCTATCGATTAACCAATCATATTGCTACACTCGACCGCAATGATTAGTAGATAAGAAAAGTAAAGGGGCTAGAATAGGTACTGATAACATGCCCCAGTGTAACATAGAAAAAAGCTGAGCTGAGCTTCCTTCCGAGGTTTTCCCACTAACCTACAACATGAAGAGCTTCAAGAAAAATACAAAAAGATTTCTCCAGGGCAGGCAACGCATTAGCAATGCTCCAGGTGTTGCAGTTGTCAATAGGCGACCGTAACCGCTTACCATCAGTGTGAAAGACGACATGAGTAAGAAAGGAGTGAATACTGATATGACGGCTGATAGCGGGGGATGGAAGAGAAAAACATGTTGTGCCGACCCCACATGAAGTGGGATAAGGGCAGTGAGATGATGAACCGTTTACAATCAGGTGGGCCGTAAGCCTGTTTGCCTCCGTATATCATAAAAAAATAGCCTTTTTGCGTATTCGGTCTGTAAATGTCGTTGTTGTGAGAAACTTCTTACTGTTCCAGATACTGCGACAGCCGGCGCAAAGTATTGCTCGAGCACGTGCACGAGGGCTACGAGAAGGACTGCTGGGATTACACAGAGTAAACATTTTGCATCTCTCTCTTACACGTACACTTTGAACCTGAACATTTGTTTTAGCGTTTCTCACTGTCTCAAGCCGCGTGTCCGCTAAAGCAAGGGTTCTTAAACGATGTGCAGCCACAGACCACTTTCAGAATTTTTTAAATGCCACGGACCACCCCCATTGGCAAATAATATTGTGGAAAAAAAACTAATTTAAAAATCGCTTTTATTGATTGATTCGCCACGATCTTTTGCATGAAATTTAGCTCTCAACACTTCTTTAGATCTCATGTCAATTAAGAATTAATTTGAGCTACTGCGGACCCCTGTCACACTTATTACGGACCCCTTGGGGTCCGCCTCAAGTGGATACGCGGCTTCATACATAATGTGTAACATGTGCGATTTCCGAGTAAGGATGCGTTCTCACCTGAGGCCCGAGTCTGGAATGTTCGTGAGTTAGTCACTTGTCACCTGTGAGTGGTGAAAAGTGGATAGCAAATCGTATGGTGTCACGTAACGCGCCCCTATAAAATCCTGCAAGATATTCACTTTTCACCGCTCACCCGTGACTAGTGAGTCACGAACATTGCGACGGGTATCTTGCTAACGAATATTTGCCTGAGTTAGGGCTATCGCAGACAGACGGAGTGTATTCAGTTACCCGCATAAAAGTAGCCAGGTGAGATCGCGCCCTAAAAAACTTGTTCTCTAATCAAACAATCAAACAAACTAATAAAAAAATCAATGAAATCTAAAAAAAATGAAATGTCAAAAATATTCTAAATTGTGTTGCAAAATTTGTGATTAATGGTTTAATTAAAAAATAAAAATCAATAATTTGTGTAATAAGAATTGAAAATCATATTTAAAATTAAATGCAGCTGTGCAATAAATAAATTAGACTCAAAAATGTTATCTGTGACAACTTTGAATTATTTATTAATAAATGTGGCGGCTTCTAAATCTATTTTTTTCTTTACAGGGACACGCCCTTCAATGCCTCTTTAAACTTTTAGTTTATCTAAGCCGTTTTAATGGAGAGTTTAATAACTAATTGATGCAGTATCAATGTGCTTGTACTAAAATTATAAAACAGTGAGCTTTAAGAGCCTATTATCTGTTTAAAAATTTAAAACATCTTGAACATGTATGAAATTGCCGCTTTTTTCAATCAATACCTACTAACACGTTTGGTTTTTTAGTTGGTTTTCATAAAAATGTATTAAATGAAGTATTGAACAATTTAAAAAACTCATGCACGTGATTTTCTGCACGTTTATTGATTAATCGAATAAAACACTAATAAAACATTCAGATCTCCCCTAATGGATAAATAAATAGTAATCATAGTTATTTTTTGACTAAGGATGTGTAATTTTTATTCAATTATTTTGATGCATTAAAGTGAATCGTTCGTAGCTTCATGTAAATTGCTTAGTGTAGTGAACGGTTGAACCACCTTTGATGCTTATTTGAATTTGTGTATTAATGACCTCATTTTCATGTAAAACATTGTCTTGTGTATCTTAAGTTTCATAATATAAGGGTTAATTTAAAGTTTCAAAGATTTACCCAAAAATAGAATCAAAAAATTGGCACAAAAATGAGTATCAGTTAAGATAAAGGAGAACATATTTTTGAATTATTTAAAAATAAATATATATTTTTGTTTTTATCACTATGAAAGTGTCATAGTTCAAGAAAAAGCTTCAATGATATTTATTATTTGTATTCTGTGATTGATATATTGTTTGACGCCTTGAAGGCTCATCTATTCTCGGTGTTGGTAGATCTACACTTGCATCGTTAACAGCTGTCGAAACATCCTGAAATAATAATGTAATATTTAGAGTAAACACTGCACCTTCACCACAAAATAAAAAAAAAACTTGTTTGGCATTATTCTTGTTATAAAATCTGCAACAGTTACCCGAGAACTCAGCCCAGAATTCCTTCTTCGTTTACGTTTTTGGTCACGTAAAGCAACCAAACAATCACTGCAGCGCGAACGCAGTGTGTTGGCCTTGCAATCAAAAAAATTCAAAATGTTTTATTTTCTTAACGCAAGAAAATAAACTAACTAACATAGAGATTTTGTTCAAGAGATATTCTAAGAGTTTAATCTAATTTTTAAAAATCCAATAATACCTACTTGTTTAATCGTGTTCTGGATCAGTCAATGTTTCCGGTAATATGATGATTAATAACAAAGTTTTCTTTAATTGTGTAACTAAAATGAGAATTACTTTTGCAACTTTTGCAACGCGACGTCATCGTAGAAGGAAGGCCGGGTTATTGACAACGTAATGTTAGAAGGACTGTTTTGTTATTATGTGGCGAAGCCGTCAGTCCTATTTATAGTAATTTCATGACGGATTAACGACTGGTATTGTAACGTAAAATTAAGATTCGCATAATTCTCAAAACCATAAAAGCGATGACCTAACTATTTCCTGATTAAAACACTATTAGATTTGCTAAATATACCTGAATATTTGCCCACTACCTTCCCATCCAACTAATATTATAAACGCGAAAGTTTGTAAAGATGTGAGAAGGTAAAGAACTTTGTAAAGAGGTATTTAAATAAGTTTGTAAAGATGTTTGTTACTCATTCACGCCGCAACCACTGAAAGGATTGCAATGAAATTTGGCATGTACGCAAATGGCCTGGAATAACTAATTTGCTATTCCTATTTATCCGTGTACCAACGAAGCCGCGGGTGGAAACTTGTCTTACAATAAATTATCTATTTTGAAAATGTTTGAAGAACATCAATCATCGCTTTTTGTAACTATTGCGCTACATATCTGTTGTATTGAAATGATCGTTTATTCATGGTGCAGATTGTGCATAAGTTGTTTGCACTGCCAGTAATTGTCGTATAGGTAGGAATGATGCTTGATGTATGAGAGTTCACATAGTGAATGCCCTAGTGTAGAAAGGCCCTCTGAACCGAGCTCCCGCGATCTACTCAATGGAGGGTAGAATTCTAGCACACATACAACTGTACATATAGATGCTGTATAGATATTTATATGGTTTACGTGTAAGTCTCGGTACTGCGTATGTTATAGAGCATCCTGTATGTGTGTATGTTAAGGACACATTTGTCTTAAGACGGAAATAAATTAGTAACATCGAGATGATCTTTGTTATTTATGAAAGTGAATTCCCTTAAAATTAATACATTGAACATTCCTATATTCATTAAAATTTTACCATTGCATAATTTTCAAATTAATATTGCAGAAAGTAATAGATCAGGTAACTGTTTCCTTGTTCATTTGTCACTAGACAAGTGGCTAATAAAAAAACATCGCCTACGCCTCCCACACATGCGTCTATCGTCGTAAATTAGCGCGGTAAAGTTATAGCCATCCTTTTCATAAAGATTAGAATAAATAGATGGACGCAGACGAGGCAGCAGCGTCTTAAAGATACAATTAAAAAGGACAGCTATTTTTTTAGCGCGCTATAATTTGGCGATAGTCGCAGCCTCGCAGGTGTCGGTGAAGCGTCAAAAGGAAGGCTATCATTTTAGTGTGCCGATTATCGGCGATAGACGCAGGTGTGGGGGAGGCATTAGAAAATGTATTCATTAAAATTTACTGAAGTACGCGTGACGACAGCTCATTTTATCTGAAGTCGCGTGGTATCAATCACTTGTCATGCATTTTTCACTTGGTTAGGGGTTTTTATAATATAATAGATAGGTGATAACTAAATTTACTAATTTCCGTTGTGGCAGGGATGCGTTGGCGCCTTCTCCTACAAGACCTAGTAAAGCCTAGCGGATTTCTTATGGTAAATTAACATTATTATACGTAGATTTTGGGCTTTCGTATTTAGAGTATCTGTAGAAGAACCAAGGCCACCAACATAGCAAGTTGAAGTGGCAGTGTGCAGGCCATAAATCTCGCAGTACCAACAACCGGTATTAAAGGTCTTGAATGGCGATCACGAATAGACGTCGCAGTGTAAGAAGGCCCCCTACCCGATGGACCGATGACACTGAAGGTTGCGGGAAGTCTGAACGAAGGCTCAAGACCGTTCGTCTGGCAAGTTCTTCGTTCTTCTTTGGGGAGGCCTATGTCCAGTATTAGAATTCCTCAGGCTGATGATAATGATGATGATTAAAAGTTGAGTAGTGACTTCCACTAAAAACTCTTTTGTCGAATAAAAAAAAAATTAGAAACAATAATTCGAAATCGAAGCGTTGCACGAGTGGGGACTTGTGTAACGCTTCGATTTCCAATTGTTTAGATAAAGGCAGGTAATTTTAAAATTATAGTAGAAGTTGTAATTAGAAGTGAATAAGCTTTCACAAATTTATAGAACTTACTGTAACAGCAAATCTTTATTTATTCCAGAACAACAAAAACCTTATATTCTGAAAATGTTATTTTGATAAATCTTACAAGTGAATAAAGACTAAAGCGGCTATTTTAAACTGTTTAAGTTAGGATGGTAGGACAATTATTATCCAGAAATCTACAAAAAATTTGTATTTATAAAAATGTATAGGTCAAGTTTTGTATAATATTAAATAAAAAGCTGAATAAAAATAGACAGTGCGGTTTATTTATTTGTAGTTTAGAAAAAAGAGTTAGATAATGGCATCGGATCTTGATGTGAAATGAAACCATTTAGTAAAGCAGTCAAGTTCTATATT
Organism: Anticlea derivata; assembly: GCA_947579855.1. Lineage (NCBI taxonomy): Eukaryota > Metazoa > Arthropoda > Insecta > Lepidoptera > Geometridae > Anticlea > Anticlea derivata. The sequence goes on along the minus strand of OX388271.1, from coordinate 7,468,304 downwards.
TATCGTTTACTTAATTTATTTTGTACAAACTTCAACAATATATATAATAAATATTCAATTAAACCTCTATCATTCAGCAAACTGAACTCACTTTTTTGTCATAAGTATAGTTAAAAATAAATAAACAATACAATTGATATCATAACTTATTGTCTAAACTTAATTAAACACAACTTTTTTGTGCAAATATGCCTAATAGTAATAAAATTGTTTGGTTTTACCAACATAAAGTAAATAACGATCGTCCGTCGTACGCCATTCATTCACAATCAGAATCAGAAGCCAAGCGGAGCGGTCCACACTCATACCGCAGCGCACGAGAGTGCCAACACACGTTACATATTGACACAAACTAACAGATTGATTTAGAATTTCTTAAAGCAAAGAACGGGGACTACTCCTAACACCAATATCATAACCGTTTTTCAACATTCGAAGCTATAAGTTAGCATTTACTCGTCTACCTTCACGCACGTCCCTATATACAGTAAAGAGAAAATAATCTCGTGACAGAGTTAATATTACAGTACTTGATAAACTAGCGGCTAACAGCGTGCCTTAGCGTCTAATGCTAAAAACGATATTATCATACTTAATATTAACAAATTCACGACATAAAATATTTCTGTACGCATTCTAGAGCAAACCATCAAGATATTCCTAATTCGATCAGTCTTTTAACGCGTAATCTTATTTAATGTCATATGTTTTGGAACCGCTCCGAAAGGTCCATTGGAAAGGTTGATCTGTCGTGGAACTAACTCAGGAAACCGGTGGAACGCAAGAGAAGTAACGAGGCACGTGACGCGTGACGTCACGCGGCGGAGGGGCTGCGCGCGGGGGGCGGCCGGCCGCGGGGAATCTCGCCCAACCACTCCCCGCGCGTTATTCAATACAAAACATTACCTACATACATTATCTGTAATAGTTATTGCAAAATATGTGCAAAATAAGCCTCTCAATTGCTTACACTGACTCTTTAAAACTTTGCAATACTAAGATCTTGCACTTCAGATCTTTTCATTGAAAAACGTATTGAAAACAACCGACACACAAACACGAAAGTTCCGTACGGTTAATGGAAAGCGAAATCTCGTCGAGCACACGTTATTGCTTCAAGCGTATTACGTATCGCTGCGTTACTCGCCATATCAATAATTATGATAAAATTATGTGTTGCGATGTGCTTGGGATCTACCCGGCGATAAGCTCTCAATATTTACAGAGTAGTAGAAAATTGACCACTTTCAAAGTTAAATTACAAAAATTCAACGATTTGTTTAATCTGTTGTGCTAGAAAGGACAATACTGTTACGAAACTGAACCTCCGAACGCGCCTACGCAGTGCGTCCTTGCGTCTAAGTCGCTTTCAGACGGCGCACTATAATTTTGACGCTTAGGAATTTCGATTATGATTTATCTACATTATAGCTCACCGTATGAAAGCAACTGGACCTGGCAGCAATCGGCGAACCTACTCCCACTATTCCGTCTATCTAGCTAGAGATGGCAATCGAAAAACAAAATAATACTTCAATAATATCTACCTTACTCGGTAAGGGACGTTCGATCTCTTAGGTATATCAATAATATCTTATTGCTAAATACGGTCGTCTCGTTAAGTAGCCGAATCGCTTGTAAAATGCGGATGATCATTACAACGTATCATCGTTAAAATTTAAATCTGCAAGAGCAATATTCGAAGCAGTATCAGCCCGCTTGCATTATCAGTTACAGGTCCTAGTTTGTAGCACTCTTCAAGGAGAACCACCATCTCACTCGGAAGTCTGTCGTTATTGGTGCTTACGTTCCGGTAGGTTCCAATGCTCTATTAATAATTATTCATATTACTCTTAGAAAACGTGTCTAGTGTCTATTTGGAACCAGCGATATTGCCTCCAAGCGAGTGGTTCCGTTTGAAGAGTGGCTGGGTGCAGCAGTAAGGCTCGAGAACGGCGGGGAAAACCGTTGTCGCACTCTGCCACTGCAACCTGTCAGCTAACGTAATTTAGGGGAAGGTAATTACATTAACTAGGTGTGTGGAAAGTGCGCGTTACATAAAATGGCTCGATTACTATGATGCATACTGAATTAGGACGGAAGTGAATCCTGGTACCGATTTCACAGCTGATTTGTTAAGCTTACATAGATAGATATAACTTGCAAAAATTTATCTAAACTTCTAAGTTCGCGGTCTGCGGTTCGACCTCGCACTCACACGATGCGGCGTCGTCTCGGTACGGTGAGAAGCTTTTAAAAAATGGAACTATTAAAAACTATAAGTACGGACAAAATTTGATATGAATCGGCGTAGCCATTGCTTCTCATAAGCGTCTATCAGATACGATTACACTAACGCCCGACCGCGCGGACGATTCAAGACGTTCAATATTTGTAATGTTAGTACCATAATCAAAAGAAACAGCTGAATAGGAAACGATTAAGGTGCTACATCGATGCATGGCGTGAGAGGCCGGCCGGCGCCGGCGGGCGGCGGCGGAGCGGGCTCGAGAAGCCAACCAATGAACCAACAAGCGATGCTCGCTCGCGCGCGGGCGACTCGCTGCCCTCTGCCCTGCCCTGCGACTCCACAACTTTACTGTACTCGTACCATTCCATACAACAAACAAACAAATAGTGCTCATTGCTCGACATCATTTCGGGGAAAGAAAATGATATCTCACAATCGGTACGTAACGGATAAATTTTCATTATTTTAATAGAGCTCTGTTTTAGAATTTTACAGATAGACACAGAGTGATTTCGTCGAATACAAAAATAAGCTTTTAGAGTTTTCTCAATATTATCCAAATACCTTACATTACACCACTAGTGACGAATAAAAAAAGGGCACGCTCACGAATCGATTCCTTCCGATCGACGGGCTCTCTCCGGGAACGGGTCTGACGCGATGCAAACGAACGGACACGAATCGGAACACGACAGAACACGGTGTACGAGCGCGAACGTCGGTCGCAAAACAACTGTCACTAAAGCTTCGGCCGCGCGAATATAAAACACTCCGTCTAGGGGTCGCGTGAACGCGCGCGAACAGGGTCCGGTTGGGCGCTCGGGCTGTGGTGGGCTGAGCGTCAGCGCCGGGGCGGGCTCAGCAGCTCGGGCAGCAGAGCGGGCAGCGGGAGCGGCGAGTCATCCACCAGCGCCGGCAGCAGCGCGAGCGCCAGCACGGGTCACACGGGCGCGGGCGGCGGCGCCGGCTCCGGGGGCCGCGCGGCCGCGCCCGCGCCCGTCAGCACCACGCGGTGCCCGTTGGGCGTCACCGCGTCCAGCAGCACGGCCGTGGCGGCGCCCGCGCTCGCGCCCACGCCGCCCTCGCCCTCGGCGCCCGAGTCGCCACCCGAGCCGCCCTCGCCCCGACGGTGCCGCCGCCACGCGTGCTGGATCAGCCGCGCGCAGTACTCCTCGCGCTGCCGCCACAGCGTCGACGAGACGGGCTCGTACCCGATCTCGTTCGGCCTCCCCGGCTCGATGTCCCCCGTCTCCTCGATTGGGTTTCCTTTCCTCGCGAAGAAGTCCTTCGTGAGAGCATCTAGGATATCCACGCAGAACATGTTGTCGCCTCGACAGATGGGGATGTCCATCGATATGATCTTGTACTTGTTCGGCTTGTGAATCTGCAGAGGGGGTTCGAGCACGTCGAGGAAGTCGGACAGCTGGTCGTAGCGGATGTACTGTGTGCCATCCGGGTCGAACCGCTGCCATATCTCGTAGTACATGTCGTAGTCGTCGTCGGTGAGGCCCTCTTGCACGTCCTCCGTCGCCTGGAAACAAAGAAAATCATATTGGTTGTTGTGAAAGAGGCCCTTTAGACCTTGTATATGTTGCCTTGTTGCATCAATATTGCCCTGAACTTCTGAATACTTACAAGCAAGACGTACATTCAAACAGTAACCAAATAAATTCTTAGAAAGACAAAGAAAATAATCACCTGAGAGTAGTTCTCAAGAATGACGGCGATGTACATGTTGATGACGATAAGGAACGATATGACGAGGTAGGACAGGAGATACGTGATGCCTATAGTGGCCGAGCCGCAGTTGCCCGGGTAGCCACGCTCGTTGTCGGGCAGGTCGCATTCCTCCTCGTTTATTATCCCGTCTAATACGCCGTCCCAACCGGCTGACGTCGACATCTGCACAACAAAATACGTAATATAAGCGTTTTGTACTCGAACTATAGAAGAACGAGAATTCGAATAATTTACATGTTGGGTAATCGCCGAGATAAAGTCGGTGACGCTTACGAATCATGAGGATTTTGCAAACGTCTTGTATGGGCTTCAGGAAGTTTATGTTCATAGCTAAAGATTGAAATTGAGACTTGTGTTTCTTTGCTACGGCGTAGTAGCTACGACGTAGCGGTGTTGTACGGGCTTCAGGAAGTTTGTGTCTATAGCTAGAGATTGAAATTTAGACTTGTGTCTTGGCTACGGTATGGTAGCTACGACGTAGTGGGGTTGTATGGGCTTCAGGAAATTTGTGTCTATAGCTAGAGATTGAAATTTAGACTTTTGTCTTGGCTACGGCATAGTAGCTACGACGTAGTGGGGTTGTATGGGCTTCAGGAAATTTGTGTCTATAGCTAGAGATTGAAATTTAGACTTGTGTCTTGGCTACGGCGTAGTAGCTACGACGTAGCGGGGTTGTATGGGCTTCAGGAAGTTTGTGTCTATGGCTAGAGATTGTAATTTAGACTTGTGTCTTGGCTACGGCGTAGTAGCTACGACGTAGCGGGGTTGTACGGACTTCAGGAAGTTTGTGTCTATAGTTAGAGATTAAAATTGAGAATTGTGTTTCTTAGCTATGGCGTAGTAGCTACGACGTAGCGGTGAAAGGAACTCTAGCTATCACGAATTTCCGTCCACTCGTAGAATGTATTTTGCAGTTGTAAGTTGAGAGGTACTCACTTGAAAGAGAAGAATCATGCTCTGCACGAACGTCTTGAAATTATACACATCGTCAAGCCCACCCTTGTCTTTGACGTGCATAAAGAAGGACATTCCGAATATCGCAAAAATGAACATAACCAGGAACAGTAGTAGGCAAATATTGAAGAGGGCTGGCAGTGACATGGCTAACGCGAACAGCAACGTCCGGATACCTTTCGCGCCCTTTACGAGTCGCAAGACTCGACCTACTTTAGCTACTCTCACTACTCTCAATAGAGTCGGCGATACAAAATATTTCTCAATAATATCACTCAATACCAAGCCTGAAACAAAAATCACTCGTTATATTAAAAAAATATGTAAGGACTGAACGAAAGCTAGTCATAAGTATAATAAATATATATTCCGGACATATTCACACGGTCAACTGATCCCAAACTAGGCATAGCCTGTACTATGGGTAACAGAGACTGATATATATATAAATAGATAAATATTTAACACCCATAAATGCAAGTGTTTGATGTTTGTGATTAAATCACGCTCTAACAGCATGTAAGCTAGTAAATAAACAGTAGGAATACTCACTAAGAATAGAGAACATGACTACAACAAAATCGAACAGATTCCACGGCTCGACGAAGTAATGATACCGTAAGGCGAATATTTTTAATAGGCACTCTGAACTAAATATTACTATGAATATAGCGTTTAGATAGTCTAGGACTTGGCTGAACGTTTCCGCTTGCTGGTAGTGATCCAGCGTCATCGTCAGCATGTTGAATCCGATGAACAACATGATTATCATGTCGAACTTCTTGTCGGTAACTATCTCGAACACTATTGCTTGTGGACGCCACTGGAAACAAACAATATCATTAGGATCAGCGCATTCAATTAATAGCAAATGACATCGGTGATGCTTGAAATCTTTTTTTTTTGCCTGGCTATAATCGTGTCTTAAGTGTAACGCTATCGAGAATTTTTAGTGCTTAAGGCACTCTACTCAAAATAAAAACATAATCCAAAAATTGAAGACATCGCTTTTAGCGATTAGGCTGCCCATTGTAACGCTTATTTGTAACTGATCTGAAATTTATTGTTTTTTGTTTCTTTTCTTGGTGTGCAATAAAGATATAATCTATCGATAGATACGTAGATTATAGATATATACGTCCGGGTTATAGATAGATATATCAGTACAGGTGGGTAAAACAATTGAAATCTCCGTATAAACGCGAAGTATGTTATTCTAAGGTAACTTATTTTGAACTTATGCATTTTTTTGTGAGAAAGATTATTTTTGAGATGATTTAGAACTTTTTGGTGAAGGTTTAAGGTACCTTTGGTCTAGGAATTGCTTTCAAAGGCTTCTTCGACCCCATTTTCTTCATCGCATTATAGTATTTCTTCTGGTCTTCTGTCATAAACATTTCAAGACTGCCGCCTGCTTTCTTCTTCTGTTCATTGAAGTTGTCAATAATTACTCCTATGAACAGATTAAGAGTGAAGAAGGAACCGAATATAATGAAGAACACGAAGTAGAGATACATGTAGATATTGGTTTCCCGGATCGGTTGGCGCCCCACCTGTAAGAGAAACAAAACTTAAAGAACGAACCTACTGAAAGAGAGCTATGGCGTAGCACATTGATAAAAACGTGTCCAATAAAATGAACCGTGCTGGCCTAGAGATATTTCCCGACATCGGTCGTGGGTTCGAACCTGTTCGCGCACCAATGAGATTTTCTAAATTTCTATTCGTTATGTGGGCAATATATAAATACGCGCTTAAAACAGTGAAAAAAAACATCGTGAAGAAACCAGTTAGTATCTTTAAAGCGGCGATGGGCTTGCAACCTCTCACATATGGAATAGTCTGCAAAATGTGGGCATTTGCCAAATAGTACATACCACTGACTACCCCCCTCAGACATCTTCAAGGATATGATCGCTTGGAGATCAGATCTACTATTCTTGAGGATAAAAGTCGTGAGACTATTTCTATTTCTATTTTTTTTTAATGACCTGATGTGTCTTAGGAGTCGCGACTTTACTTTGATAATTTAAAAATTTAATTTAATGTTTTCCGTTTGAAATTTATGATTAATGCTTTTAATTACCTCTCTCGAATCAATAGCGTCGTTCATAATCTGAATCCATCCTTTGAAAGTGGCCACTTGGAACAGACACAGGTACGCTTTGCCTACATGATCAAAATTCATTGGCGAATTCTCCCATGTGTAGTTTTCCAGCACGCAAGCGTTCTTGTCCGGAATTATCTCATGGCTCAATGTTGTGTGGTTCATGTCGACACACTGGAAGAAAAAAAAAACAATCAACAGAAGTAGCACTTATTTTATATTTCTACTGGCTGATATACCGTTGACCGACAGCGTTTAACTTTCAATTCATTTTTCATATAAAACATGCGTCCTTTCACGCCCAATGAAATGGCATGAAATATTGTTTATTTAAAATTTATATATTTTTTATATATTTTTTATTACGACTCATTAAGTAAAACAACATTAGGTAAGTAACACACAAATCAAATCCTAATAATATAATATAAGTCGGAATTTATTGTAATGCGAAAGGTTGTGAGGATGTTTGTTATTCAATCACGCCGTAACGGCTCAACCGATTTCGATGAAACTTGGAATATAAAGTGTTTTTTACTTAGTATATAGTATATAGGCTACTTTTGATGTAGGTACAACGCGAGCGAAGCCGCGGGCGGAAGCTAGTCAACAATAAAACAATAAAAGAAAATCAAAATTTCATATTATTCAAAAAACTTTTTAGGCTGTGTACCGTGACTGACGGTAGGCTTTGTAAAGGCGTCAGTTTCACCCCCCTGGAACTGCGAGACACCATTTAAATCGGACGGCTCTAACGTCCTGCGCTCAATGTCGTTATTGTCCTCTAGATCTTCAGTGACCCAGTGGCCCAGATTTAAATTTTGAAACAAGTTCTGTCTAGGGCGATTGGTGTTTCATTTAGGTAGCTCTTAGAGCCGGCCTTTAACTCCCTCTTTTCTGCATTATATCTGAGCTCTGGGTCTTCGTGTAGGACTCGCATATCGGCAGTAGCTTGCGTAGGGCTCTGATGAAGAGCTCAGTAACACCATATCGTCGGCGTACAATTATGAGCTCTTGGGCCTTCGCATATGACTCATATTTAAGCAGAAGCTTTAACTTTTTTTTTATACACACCTTGAAATACTTCCCAGCGAACAGCTGAACGCCCATGATGGCAAAGATGAGCCAGAAGATGAGACACACGAGCAGCACGTTGAAGATGGAAGGTATCGCTTGAACTAATGCATTCACTACCACCTGTATGGAAAGATACGGTCAAAAATAGAAAGAATTATTAAATTTTGAGTTGAAACTGAAAAATGTAAAATACATGTGGTCTTTTGCACTAAGATGTATTAAATTGTATGATGTGTTAAATACATTTAAAAATCTTCAGAATTGTGCCACAGTATAAACCTAAAGATATACTAAGCAAAAGCAAAACCTCGTAAATTATGGCTTATGGCTTAAAATAGGGCCGGACAGGCTTATGAAGCCGTGTGTGTGCAAGCGAAACAGTTTCTAAAGTGGTAAGGCGGATTTTTTGGTGATTGTACCTAACCACCAACCAGTGCCATTTTCACCTTAACTGTGTACTAAATCTCCATCGGTTGGTGTATTGTGACAATATATTTTAATTATGAAATGTACCTATACATATCAGTGCAGGCGACAGTAGGTACATGTTTACCTGACAACAATTTCGGGAAAGATGTATACTTAAAGAGATGAATTTATGGGACAGAGAGCATAGCGCGTTTGTTAACGCGTTCCACGAATATAGACGCGATTTACTGAATGTCATCAATATTCGTAGAGTGATATTCTGTGTTTTTAAATTTAAATAATATTTTTTAAAAAGAATGTAAATTGATTGATTTAAAATATAATTAATTTAAAGAATATTAGTTATACAACATCCAGGCATACAAAAAATAAAAGCAACATCGACCAAAACATCGTAGCAAATTACTTACCAGTTTCTTCAGAAAGTATCGCGCAAATCGCTTTTAATCATGCGATCTTCGCGTTGTACAACGACATTAGAAGAAAATCTAAGTGCAAAATCTAAATTAGCATTCCAAGAAAAAACTTAGGACAAATCTAGTTTACTAGCGAGTACGAGTACGGCTACGAAATTTATTTAGAAAGTAGAAGAAATAAAAATCTCCCAAAATAAAACCAATAACCGACTTCTAAAAGAGGATAATGACAAATAGTGATGATACCAAGCCATTCCCATGGGTGCCACCGTCTATTTCAAGATGAGTTTCTAAAAGGTTGACGATACAAAAACTACGGCCAATGATGTCAAAACAACTCTTCAAAGTGTTAACAGATCGGATGGGGTGATTGATGCGGATTTAAAAGTAGTGGATTTGTCAGTTGTCGATTAATGTCGAAGAGTTGAAGGAGTTGTTAAGATGTTGAAATATGTGAGGATGAGAGTGTGGAGCGTGTTGTATGGTGTGGAGCTATGGGGTCTGAGCCTGCGGTGGCAGAGTACGTACCCTCATGCCCTGCATACGGCTCATGGCTCTGAGCGGACGCAGCGCTCGGAGCGTTCGCATCGTTTTGAACGCCTGAATGCCTCCGGCACCACAAAGCGCCGCTACGAAGTTTATAAGCGAGACCTGATAAAATCAAGGGTTTTTTGAGACACGTTATAGACATACACGGGTTTTATTGAACAGCTGCACCTAAACTTATTTCAAGTAATGATGAAAACGCTGAATCTCTAAACCAAATAGTCCATTGAAATGGAAGAAGACTGTCAACCACAGATAGAATCGAACGACACAAAAAGTAGAAGATCGAAAAATAGTTGGTACTTTTCGAAATAGAAGATCACGATAAAATATTTACTTGCAGAGTACGTAAAAGAAAACAAAGTTAGTGAATGAATAATTAAACGTAACATAAAATAAATCATTGCTAATCATAGCTGCACCGAACGAAAGTCTTTGTGCTACTTCACAGTTCTTATAAAAATATTGCTTTATATAATTCCTAAATTAAGAAGATAGCACAGAATGGTAACATAAAAATCTTACATGCACTTTTATCTATTATACCTAGCTTCAGTTAATATATAGGGGAGTTATTTGCGGGACTGTGATTATAGTAACACAAAAGCAGGAACCACAAACAAACAGTACGACACCGAGAGCTGGAGGTAGCGAGGCAAGGCCGGTCGAAGTCCTCGCTGCCCTGACACCGAACAGACAAAGCCGCACGTTGCGCTGCCCATCGACGGATGAAAGCAGAACAGTGAGTTGTCAATGAGCATCGCAACTATACCGACCGACACCGATAGCGTGACAGTGGGCGTTTGCGCGCGTACTCACGCGCATGCCCTCCCATCTGGAGACCGCGCGCAGCGGACGTAGCGCACGTAATGTTCGCATCGAGCGGAACGCCGGGATGTCGTCAGCGCCCGCCATCACAGCACCGTGGTTTACGAGCGACAACTAATATGATATCAATCATCATATACATTGCGTTTGAATTTATTTCTAAGTAAACTATACCTAACTTTATTCGTTACAGGGCCTAACGATACGGAATAGATAACTCATCTGTCATTTCATCTCTCGGCAAGGCCTATTAAATTTCCGATGGAAAAGAAAATGCATAAATCGATCATTTCCTATTATTTACCGAAAAGTACCCTGCAAATAACCTATTAGTACTACTAATCTACCACATGTTCTTACCATAAGTATACCTAATAAACTAAGTAGTTAATGAATTCCAAGAGTGGTACTTACCATGACAATAACAAAATCTAGCCAGCACCATGCGTTCGTGAAGTATTTCTGGAAACCTAGAGCGAGCCACTTGATCAACATCTCGATGAAAAAGATAACAGTGAAGATGCGGTCCATATAATACAAAATGTCTTGAAGAATAGGTCGGTGTGGTAAATGTACATCTTCTAAGGCCTGTAAAGAACGAACATTTAGAACCAAACATACCGTACTAATGAATTGACGTATATCAATGATTGTTCTTTCTTACCAAAGCCAAACTACTGAGCAAAATCATTGTAATCACAGCCGTTTCGAAGTAGGTGTTCTCTATAAGTTTGAATGTCTTCAGTCGAAGGGTACCCCATCCTTGCCAGAAAGGCGATTCATCGTCTCCAGCTAGGAATGGGAAACGCTTATAGCATGGTTCTGGACAACACTCCGCCGGTGAATCATCTACTACATCCTCGTCGGCTTCAACCTTTATGTCCTTTAGACCGTCTAACTTCCCATCTTCTTCTTCTTCTATCATTTCTGAGGGCAAAGGTATTACATTCACATTTTGTTCACGCCATATAGTGCTACCCCTGATTTTTTGTACTTACCTTCTTCTAAACCTAATTCTTCCTTACTGGCGTCTTTCTTTTCTTCTCCGTCTATAGTGTCGGCTGATACTTTATGACTTTCATCTTTGAACGATCTGAGCTTGTGGCTTCCGTACGATTTCTGACTGATTGTATCGTCGTCCTGTAATCATTAAATTTATTGTAAGATGCGTAACCAAAAACAAGGGGCTATTAGGATTCGTTCCATAACCCCTAGCTTACCTGTATAGGGTATCCATGATGGTTCAGTTCACAATCTAACCGGTTGTCTCGATGGTTATCCGTTATTGCGTTTATATTATTCATAAGTATTTTACCTTTCTTGTATTTATTGTCACCTGTTAAAAAAATAATCAATTGATTATTTTCTATCACATTTATAAATGTAGAAACACACAATGCTTCTTTCATAATGATTACCTGGTATCGTAAACTCCATTCCGTCGCCTATAGCTACTTCTACTTGGTCTTTGAGTGTCTTGTCTTTGTATAGTACCGCGTCATCCAAATCTGTTCCAAGCTCTAGTTCATTGTCGACCCTTTCTGAAGAAACACACCGGCCACACAGAGCCGCCTTTAAGCCTACATATGGCGTGGTGTGACCCACAGTGCGTTGATGATGACCAGACCACGAAGACAGCATCCAAGCATAGAATCAGACCAGGATAAATCAACCTTTGACCATAAATTAAATTTGTAATTCTACAAAAAATCTAATACGTAAATCCTTGAAGTTTACCTACACTTAGTTACTTTTCTAAAAAAAACTCTACAACCTAACAATTTTATTTGAATAACGATAAAAACATGTAAAATTAATAAACTATCCAATTGGCTATATTAATAAAGGATTTAAATTATTAACTTAACAAAAAGTGGGTTCCTATACAACAGTGTTTTTCAACGTGTGAGTCGCGACCCCCTGGGGGGTCGCGAAACCTCTATAAGGGGGTCGCGAAGCCTCAGAAAAAATAAAAAATAAATTAAGTTTAAATATATTTTTAGGTTATTTGAAGGTGGGTTCGCGAGTGCGGTGTGGCCGCACTCGCGAACCCACCTTCGGCCGTGCACATACCTACGCACGCACGTTATTATATTAATCTACTATTGTCGTAATCGTAACGCTTTTTCGTGGAGGCCACGTAATCGATGTAAAATATGTCTATTGTAGATACTTGATTATGTATTTAGATTTCAACCGATACCTAATTATGAAAATAAATAAATATGTCGTACGGCTTTGATATTTGTAACTTAATAAAATACATACGGTAACGAAACAGATCCTCTGTTTCTAAGCCGTATTTTAGTATGTAGGGGGTCGCGAATTTTTTTTACGTACTAAGGGGGTCGCGTCATGAAATAGGTTGAAAAACACTGCTATACAACACACAAAGTAGAGTTTTTAGCATTTGTCTTCGTTTGCTACTTTAGATACCTACTTTTTTCTAAACTTCATACCAAGCTATAGATATAGATTTAGATATAATCCAGGTTCAAGGAGTTTAAACATTATATAGTTCAAGCAGGTAACAAATTGAGCTGACTGACATTGTATATTATCAAACTAAACAAACATTCATTTATAAGCGTTAAATTACTTACAACATAGTACAACAAACATGCAAAAATACACAAGCTAAATTTACAGAGGACTCCCGGCTATAAGTAAGCGGAAGCCTGTTGCATGATAAAGTACCTACTTGCGAGCTCATAAGAATGTTTTCCCATACAAAATAACTAATAATTATCAGTAGGTACTTTATAAAGCGACAGGCTTCTGACTAGATTAATGAGAATGGGGATGAAAGTGAAATGTATATTCACGATGGAATAGCACAAACGAAAACCATTTAAAATAACAAGGGTTTTGTACATCAACGATAAATAAACATAAATACAAGGTCTGGTCTACACTTGGATTACTAGGTCTCAGGCAACGCACAGTGAGCCACAGAATACGACACAAATTAATGAAACAAACACCATGCTTTATAGTTTATTTGTTTCAACAAGTCATGCTAGGACACCAATAGATAATTTTACAGAAGATGTCCCATTTGTTTGATTGTCACAGTTTTCAATTAAAGTCAAGGGTAGGTACATTAAACTATAATCAATTAAATTTAAATAAAGCTTTTGAGTGTCGCCATCAAACATAGCTTAAGGACACACCTATACAATGAAATAGTATCATGATTAGTGTTATTGCTTTCACTGCTGGGATTGAGGCCTACTCTTGAAGAACGGGTGAACCAAAGATGATTCAAACTTCTTTGATATACTTAAAAGTACAAGTTCAACATAGCGTAATAATAACAACATGAAGAACAACAATACACACATGCCACAACATTCTGGCCATAACACATATCTTACCGGGTGCATGGATTGCTATTTGATTGGTCAGCTTGTTTTTAAGTATTTTGAGGAAGTCTGCTACATTCCGTTTTACCCAGTCTGTAAACCTCGATATTCTGTTGAATGCCTCTGCTATTTTGTTGGTATCCTGGTCTGCGCTTGGAGTCGATAAACTCGAGGAACCGAAATTGGACAGTAAAAGGGCCAAGAAGAGGTTGAGTACCTGAAATTCCAAAGTAGATTTAAATCATACAACATAGGTACCTAATGAAATGGTATTTCAAAGGGTTTTGTTTCTTTTGGTCCTGGTCCTGAAAAAATGTTTATAGCAAAAAATCAACTAAGTTTTATGAATCGTCAGTACCTAAGAATATTACAACATAATAGAAGACCAAGATGATAAAGCCAAAGGAAATACTGACCACAAGATTGCCAATGACGACGGTAGCTAAGAAGAAAGGTATACAAGATACGTCTCCGACCAACATGCAGTCCCACATACTCTCTATCCATTCTCCACAGAGTACTCTGAACACAATCATGAAACTGTGCATGAAATCTGTGAAGTTCCATCTCGGCATGTCACCGTCGGGGAAGCGGTCAACGTTATCTGGTATAACATGTGATACGTTAGTTCAACGAAATTCAGCTAAATCAATCAGTTCAAGATTTTCATACTGAAAGCATTGACTCTACAGTGTTCGTTTAATTCGAATTGTGTTGAATGCGACTGTTTACTTTATTAAGTATTTAATTTGGTGTTTTGATATCAATTGAAATAAAGAGCCACATTATCACAATCATTCAGATATTTCTCATTTGAAAACAATTTGTAATGCTGTATAGAAGCAAAAGTGTGGGAAATGGCATTCTAAGCTCCAGTTAGTTTATTTATAGTTTTTGGTAGTATTGAATTTGATATTTATAAGTATTTTATCTACAGGTACACTTGTAGGTACATACAAGGGGTTAATATTAATATTTTGGCGTAAGCAGTAACTTCACATGCATTCTAAATTTCTACTTTGCAATACCGGCATAGGATATATTTCACTAGCCTACTTTGTTTACCATGCAATATTATAAAACCTATGCTCTAATATAAATATGTATTCCTAGAATTAAATATATAAAAGTATAGCATTCATAGAATTTATTAATAACTTACAAAGAATCGAACCATAACAGCTGGTAATGCCAAAGGAAAATGTAGTCGGAAAGATGAAAGTATTCGAAGCTAGCGTAATGTCTCACAAGTGAGGCGCCTTTTGAACAATAGGGCTTTGATTGCTTTAGGATATTAGGCTCACTTGGAAGGGACACATCAAATTTCAACACTAAAATGGAGCACAACAGTGTGACGCACACAAACACAATATACACTATTCAAACAGGGCGGCGGGTCCGACTAAACTGTGAATCAATGCAGGCAACGATCCAAAGGAAATAATTTCTAATTGAATCACATTTTAGGCAAACTACGAATGTTTTCCAACTGTCAAACATTTATACAATGTACAAAAGATAATTTTAATGTGTATAGAGCGATCTGGGAAATGTATGGCATGGTTGGAATACATTGTTGGTCACACGGGCCCCGCCGCCATACCGTCAACAGTTAACATTTTCAAACACCAATTTACATGCAACACTCCCACCAATTACACTTACCCACATAATTTTTCCCGAATAGTTGCATACCCATCACCGCAAATATGAAAATAATGATGCACAATACGAAGGTCAGATTGCCCAAGGCACCCATTGTCCTACCCATTATAGAGATGAGTAAATTAAGTGTGGGCCATGACTTTGCCAATTTGAATACTCGAAGCTGCAATTACAAATTGTGATACAAGGCGTCACACAAGCTCGCTTACCGGCGCTTCACCTATGCTACTGCGGGTTCCCTTTCGGACCCCTAACCACTCACATCCTAATACTATTGATACTGAGTGGTTCGGGGTTCACTGAATTGTATGGACTAGGTTTAGCGAATGTGTGCTTGAACCTAGTAATGTGCACTGACTTATTTCTGAATGAGTGGGATATATGTCTCTTCAACTAACGTGAGAGCTTTTGGACATTTTTTTCACATTTTGTTTTTGTTCATAAAATACATAGTATATTCAGATTATATTGTGCCTATGAAACACATAGATCCCATCAGATGCCCTGATGCATAAAATTACCCTCGGGAAGCGAAGCTGCAAGTCAAGTCTATGTTACTCAAGGCAAAGCTTAATCATGATTGAAAGCTGCGTGGCATAGCTTTATAACGTGTTACCCTTCTTGCTCGTTGCGGTTTCGAGCCGAAATCGGTGTTATAAAGCCACAGCATGGATTCGAAATTTGTTTTTATGAAAAAAATGTTTTATCAAAAGCCCAGTGTATAGATTCTGTAGTGTGAAGCTGAATAATCATGAAGCTTATTTAGGTAGAGATGCTAAATT
This sequence comes from Anticlea derivata, assembly GCA_947579855.1. Taxonomy (NCBI): domain Eukaryota; kingdom Metazoa; phylum Arthropoda; class Insecta; order Lepidoptera; family Geometridae; genus Anticlea; species Anticlea derivata. The sequence continues at coordinate 7,452,144 of OX388271.1, read as the reverse complement.
TTCTTTAAATATTGAACCAGTGTTGATTCATCCCAAACAACTGCATTCTTACCCACATAATTTTTCCCGAATAGTTGCATACCCATCACCGCAAATATGAATATAATGATGCAAAGTACAAAGGTCAAGTTCCCTAAAGCTCCCACTGTCCTACCCATTATGGATATAATAAGGTTTAGCGCCGGCCAAGACTTGGCCAGTTTAAATACACGTAGCTGAAATCACATACACGTTTAGGAATTTACAAATTCATATAAAACTTTAGGGCAGTATGGTGTAACAAGGAATATACGAGTTTTGTAGGAAAAAGAGAAAGATAAGTTAATACTCGTAGGATAGAGAGTGAAAGTTATATGGATAAAGTTTAATGAAACTCAAGAAACAATAATATGAAAGAAGAATGAAAGTTTCTGATAACAATGCGGGCAGAAATCGGAAAGATGATAGAGGTCAGTTTCGATCATAAGTAGTTACGTGTTGCATACAACTTGAGATACTCACCAAACGAAAGGAACGCAATACAGACAAACCCTGAACTCCTTCAAGTCCCAACTCCAAAAGTGATAAGGCCACAATGATAAAGTCAAATATATTCCATCCTTCTTGAAAATAAAACTTTGGGCTCATAGCCACCAATTTTAACAACGCTTCAATTCCAAATGTCGCTGTGAAAAACTGAAAAATAAAAATTCTGTAAGCATTTGCAAACACATGCATTGTTATTGTTTATTGTTGAGTGTAGAGATACCTACGTAGTTGCCACTTTTGAGCGCTCTCTCCATATCCTTGTCCATATCGTGGTGATCCAGCGCCATGAACAATGTGTTCACGACGATACACAGGGTGATGAACAACTCGACAAACGGGTCGAACACCAATAACGCGACGTACTTTTGAAACTCCAGCCACAACCAACAGCAATCCCACACACAGAAGAAGTCTATGGCCTTCATGAGGAACTCCAGGAATCGTTCTTTCAATGTTGGTCCGTCCTCATCGTCTTCCGCTGTTGGGAAGTAGTACACTGACACTGTTGGGTTCCGTTTACCAGCGTGCATGTGTGTGTGTTAGAGAGAGACAGAAATATTTTTGTTAGTATTCGCTCATTATTTTATTCGTGTTTTCCAATAAAAGAAAACGATCTATCACTGATCATTCAGAAATAGATAATTTTAGAAAAAAAACATTCTTTTATTGGAATCTTAATTTCTAAACACCAATATCCATATTTTTTGTAATTTTGTATATGGTTGTCATTTATTATCATCGTTTAGGATGCAGATAACTAGTGGCACTCCAAGATGGTGTGCATCAAACCGTAAAACTGGGTAACATCTTAGTGCTAGGTAGGTATTCAGTGCAAATCAAACTCATATACACTTGCGGTGGATTCGCTCGCTCTCAAACTTTGCGTGAAACTTTTACGATAAGTAGGTACTACTCCATTTACATTGTATACGGTTTCATGGATGAAATTCTACTAGGTAATAAAATATTTCAAATTTGCGTTTCATCAAAAAATATGAATATCGTGACAAATCCCAAAATAATACTGATTAAAGCAACCATAAAAGCGTTACTTACCTAGATGTTTTAACACTTATGTCGTCTAGCAACTATATTAAGCCCCCGTCTATGATATACAAAGAAAGCGTAACAATATTACTAGTTTTATATTTATTCTAGATAAGTCCGTATAAAAATACTGCATACAACATAGAGTACATAACTAGCAACTAGTGCAAATAAAACATTAATCACAAGATAGCATTTACGTGCGCATTTAGATGAGAAAATAAGTGGTCCTAAACTAGATTATTAAAGTACATCGTAAGGATAGTCGTGGCGAAACTACAAAGCAACATCAAATCTTGAATGTGAATTATTGTGTTTACTTGAAAAATAATAAAACAGGAATCAGATTTCTTATTATTGTGTACAAAAACCGTATATTGGTAAACTATATTTATGACGCATGAATTCGAGAATCAATTTGATGACAAGAATAGCAGCTTTAACAAGCATTCTATTCAAGAATTCCATACCAGACTCTTTTTAGATTCTGAATATATTTTCTTTAAAACCATCATCATCCTGTAGAAGTCCACTGCTGGCATAGGCCTCCCCAAAAGACTTCCCCGACGAACCATCTTGAGCCTATTCTATTCACCGACTTCTCGCAGTCTTCACAATGTCATCGGTCCATCGGGTGGGGGGCTTTCCAACACTGCATCGCCCGGTTACTGGTCGCTATTCGAACCTTTACTCCCCAACGGTTGTTGGTTCTGCGAGCTATATGGCTAGCCCACTGCCACTTTAACTCGCCAATTCTTTGAGTTATGTCGGTAGAATATAGGATTTGATTTGAAAATTATTATACTTAAGTTAAATCTAACCTGAATGAGAACATTCTTTCAATCGCTCCAGAAGTGGCATCTGTTCTAGGTTTTGTTTCAAAGACCGTGTAATGTGCGGTTAGTAGGTATGTTTTGTCTAACGTTATTTAAAAAACATTTTTATCATCAACTCTTTGTAAAAGAATGTGGATAATTTCAAAGTTTATTAGGGCTAACTAAAGTGATAAAAATATTTCTTTTGCATGTGGTGCTTGCGTGCAGGTGCAGTTTTTCAGATCGATTTGCAAAACACGAAAGCCAACGAAATCACATAGAATATAAATGACATCCACAATATTTAAATTGTTTGCCAATTATGCTTTTCTTTCGCATAATGAGCAAATACCGGCTATGTGTGTAGTAGTGTCGAGTGTTCATATTGAAACTGAGATAGTGTTATTGTATGCGTGTTGTTGATTTGTTTGTTCTATTTTATTTCAAAGCAATATTACAGAACAGGATTAGACACCAGTAAGGAATGCAACAAGACATAGCATTGTCACGAGAAGGCGACGGAACGACATTCAATTTGAATTATTGCTGTTGGTCTTACCGTTCTGGTCGCTAGCTCTACTCTGTCTTCCAGCTTGCTCTATGATCTCATTCAGTACCATTACATCTGAAAGATAAACCATTTATTGTGACTAGTAGAAATGAATATGTATTTTTTTGGGAATAACCTCTGCTCTTTATTTCTTCTCCGTCTTTTTGTTCGTCTACTCGAGAGAAAACAGTTAGTTTTTCAAATTTTGTATTGGTAAACATTTTGTTCACGTACCTCTCATATCGACTACGTTGGGCTGTTGCGATGATTCTATAAATGGATTGTCACCAGATGGTTTCAGCACTTTACCAGCTTCATCTGTGCACTCCGTTGTACTCATATCCTGAAATTAGCAAAAGTTCATTTAAGCGATTTCTCAAATATCCAACAACCACCAAAGTAGGCTTGGCCTATAAAGAGAAGATTTTCTTTGTTCATTGAATCTTTGGCAATGTTTCAAGATTATTTGTGAAGTCCTCCATTTTTAAGAACAATAGAACATATTTTACTTACTAATAAAATAATAAGGTCAAGTGAGAAAATACATAGGTAGGTTTAACCTACTTTCAGTAAGTGTAGCTAAAAGGGATCCTTGTCTGTAGAGGTATAGCCTTGGCACCAGGACCTTGGGCAAGCAGATACTCATCAGAGAGTCACATCTTTACCGCGTCACCCATTATAATAAAAAAAAAAGTTATCCAGTAATAACATACATATTCCCTCAGCGGTCTCGAGGCAAGCGAGGAATCTTGTCTTGGCAGTGGGTAAGCGTGCGGCTGTGACGTCACGCTGTGATTCCTAGAGGCGGACCTGCCTCGCAACCTTGCCTCCTTCGTCTGTGCCTTTCCTCCGAGCAGGTCGCCATGCGATGTGTACGACAACCGGGACTGATGCGACGTGTATGACGAATGTCTTGAACCTGAAAACGGTTTTTTTTGTTATAGATCTCATAGATGACCCCCTGATGAACCCTAAAATAATCAGCTTTATACGCAATAATATTAACTTCATAATTTTACTAACAAATATAAGCTAAAACTGTTCGAGCACAACTCTATACATTTTTTCGCGATAGAGTCGGTTGAACTTGAACATACTGTGAACAAGTGCAAACAAGAAGGATAAAAGTACCTACTATTCGTTCTAATACTTAATTTGCCTTTTAAAAGTTAGTTCATCTTTGCATAACAGCGTAGGTAGTAACAGATACCTAATACTTAGATTAATAAAATGAAATATCAGAAGCAACTTTTTTGATATCTTAAAATTTTACTAGTATCGTTCGAGATAGGTAATAAGTACCAAAAGCTAATCCAATTCGTTATCAGTTTGTATTTTGTTTACTCACAATTAATGTGTGTTATGGATTGGTTTGTAACTATTTATCGCCTCAATGGCAAATGAGTAATTTGTTAAAGGTAGAGTTTTTAAGTGTATTTGAAAACATTACCAAAGAATTTTACTGACAAAACAATGTCGTCGCAATGCGGATGTTAGCTACGAACCTACATACCTACTTGTATACGATCTACCGTGAATAGTTATCGGTGTAGGTACAGGTTTTTCTATTAGTGCTAAGTCATCACTACACAGCAGTTTCTATATTATTATGGTATCATTTTGCGCAGTAACGCTTCGAATGGAAGATTTGCAAGAAAAATGCATGTTCATTTACAATGTGTGCTTGCATGTAACCTAATAGTTGGGTGAATCCTCAGCATGTTCTACTCGACACTCTGCTTCCAATTATCTTAGTTACATAGTACGTGTTTTATAGGTTATCTTACTAACATAATACTTTTTCAACATCACTATACTGACAATATGATGTTTTTTGTAGTACTTACCTAAATTAGCGTAGTAAACTGGAATTATAATAGCACCGTTTTCCTCTGACATCGGAGTGACAGCGTTCGAATCATCGGCATAAGGCAGGTGTTCCTGTGCATCCAAATATGTTGATAGTACAAGCGGCTTGCGGTCCGCTCCCGGCGGATACCGGTTCCGACCGTTCGGTCTTAACGTCATCTGATGCGACCCTCTCGATCCTCGACGCAAATTGAACGGAGAACCAGGAAGTGACAATGAAGCCTGAAGCATATATAATTTACATTTCAAAAGGACCAATTTACATTCAATAAATATTTCACTATATAATTCAAATTCACATTAGTAGTTGCAGTCACAATTTTCCTCAATTCAGATCGAATAATAACATATTTTCTAAACTTTTCTATTGTTATCTAACTGACCGTTGCAGAGGCTTTTTAGTTCAGATTACTCTGTATCTAAAAATGATTAATTACTTTCATGTGCCGATAAACAATTGAATAAAAAAAATGAAAAAGTTGTGAAAGATAGTGAGAAAGTAGTGGAGTGGTGGAAATGAAAAATGTGTCAGGTGGTCTTTTTGCAGCAATGCATGTAGCAAAATGACATAAGACAATAAATAGCCCTTGAATGATAAATTACATACCATGGATTGTTGCAAACAGACTTTTAAAACTATGTAGAGAATGTAGACAACCGAGTAAAAACAGTAAAAATTATAAATAGACCAGTTGAAGAGGAAGGAAGGGGATCACAAACACCAATGAGGATTGAAGGACAAACCTGTGAGCCCTCCCGCAGTGGCCCATATGAGACATGTCCAATTTTATTTATGCGTTCAGGGTGAGGGACCTTCAATACACAAAGAAAATTTTGAATTTATTATCATTATTAAAATTGACTTAGAGCAATAATCTAACATCCATCATATAGGTTAAAAGGACGGAAATAGGCAACGCCATATTGCAACATTGACAAACGAAAAAATGCATACAATAACCCAATCTTGTGTTGAAGCGGATTACCTGTGTGAAAATACTCTTGACAGTGAGCTAGAAATCTACAGGAAAGTGTTTCTAGCGGAAAACTGATACGTATGTTATACATTTGTAGCTACAATAAGAATTTTCGATAATGATCGTGAAGTTAATGTGTCCAAAACACAAAAAATTATTATTGTAGATACTCATTAAGTATATGTAATTTAAAATGTGGCCATGGAATGAGTGAAAGCAATAGTTAGTCAGGTAACTTTGTTTATAAACACATGAAGTAAGTTATGTGGGGTACCATGCACAATTGCATACTTCTATTTCGTAATCCTATCTTACTATGTATTTATTGTTTCTAAGTCTATAGTCATGAGGACTGTTCTTTTGTCTTTCAAAATGTTGGAAGCCTCCGCATGTAACTAAATCAAAATTGAGGAATTAATATTTTTTATATTTGTGTATTTACCATTGTCTTAAAATCAATATATACTATGATAAGTAGTTTGACTGAACCTACCTCTTGCATCGTCGATACGTTCAGTTTCGGCCCGGCTCGTTCGGGAACACTTATATTGCAAAAGAAACAATCTACCATGACAATAGAATCACTATCTCCAATGTTATTCCTCATATTAATATGTTCAATTGAAATTTATGTCCATTTTGATAATAGCTCTCTATATTTTTGAGACAAAACCATGAATACCCAATTTTTAAATCCTCATGAAAATTAATTGTACTTAATGGCATTATTAAACGAGAAATATTATTGGAGATCAGAAACTAAAAACACTTTGTGCATTCCATGAAATGAGACAACGAATTCATGCTTAAACGATCACTTGTTTCAAAACTAATTTCACGGCTTATCACAAACGAAAATATTCGCGTGCTAAAATCATAAATCAAAGTAGATCTAATTTGAGGAAATGATGTTACTACAAAAGTTACTAATGGCGTTTGTCGTGCTATACTAAATAATTTCAGTGGATATTTTTGAAATGCAGAAACACGAGAAAATCAATGACTTTCAAATGAGAGAGTTAAAACTAACGAGTATGAACCTACCGATGGCTTAGCTGAAGACAGACATGCGTTTGAATAGGCAAATAAATTAGGGGATGTATGACAATCGCCGATAAATTAAAAGTACAGAGAAGACAGGCAAACAGAGACAGAGATTTACCTTGCAAATAAACAGATTGTAGAGTGCAAATAAACCGATAAGGTAACATTCAGGAACAAAACTGCTTATAAACGAATATGGAGTAAACACCCATTTTGAAAGACATGATAATTATATAATATTTACATTTGGTACACAAAAAATGATATCTGTTTATTTGCTAAGTAAAATATATTAAACCACAGAATATAAACGATAGTCTATAAGCTTCGCACTAAACAATATCAATTGAATAATCATTTCAACTTGAGTTCATTGTGCTCAAAATGAAAATGAAGATTGTGAACAACTAGTGCCAACTTTTATTCGTTGGAAATGGCATAAAGCTGCGTGATTTAGAAATTCAAGTTGAAAAGATCAATCAGCTGCCAATGATTCAATTATACACGAAAAGGTTACAATATTCTATCTTTTATCTCCAACCGAAGTCATCACATAATAAACATGGGTACTACCTACATCTGTTTTTTGATAAACATCATATAACTTATTAATCGAATTATGCATGCTCGTTTTATTTCCGATTTCCATAAAACTTGTTTTTCAGCATTTGGTCATTAATATAAAATCCAAATGGACTTTGTCTGACATTTCAATATTTTATAAAGATACAAATTTTATCCACATGTAAGATAGACGAAGTCATTTAGTGTGCGACGCACACTGTGCGTGTATGGGAGCCTTCATGGTACTGATGATTGGTTCTTAGAACGAGTATGTAAGTGTTGAATCATTGCCAGCTCGTGTAGCGTGATGCGGCGTATACTCACCATGCTGACCTTCCTCGGGCGGCGTGCTTCGTGGTGCGTTTCGTTGGTCTTGTGCGTGGGCTGAGTGCTCACCGAGTCCTGGAAGGGGTCGCTCCGGAGCGACATCCGCTCGCGCGTGTTGTCGTCCTGATTGCCTCGCTCCTGGTTGACGAATAGCTCGTAGCTCTGACACGAGAAGTCGCTGGGGGACTTGGCGGGATGCGCTTCGGCGTATGCGGCTGCTTCTGCGGCCGCCGCTTGCTCCCGAGCGTGGGCCTCGCGTGCTTCTTGTTTGTCAGCTCGCGCCGCTGCTTTTTGTTCCGCTTCCTGTGCATAAAAAAAAGAACTTGCTCATAGAACTATGTACCTAGATCTAAGAAGCTTCCTGATAATAACAATCGCGAGCCGTTTTAGGGTCAGAAGTCCGAAAAGGAAACGATAGTTTTGTAATGGCCGTCTGTCAGTGAGTAGTCAGAGCCGTTTTAGAAATCCATGGGCTCCCCCATGTTTAGCAGTAGACGTCCTACGGCTGAAATTATGAATCTACATGGCATCTGAACTGGATTGGCTGATTGCCAGTTTGGTGAAATGAACTATTTTATTGTTTTCCTTATGTGGTCCTTTGTCGTCAAGCTTGCTCCTAAATTACCTTTTTTTGCATACGAACCTACATAAGACGATAATAAACATTTATTTTTATCAATATGCATTACATGTTTCGTTGTTTCTGTTTTTTCTCTAAGAGATTCGATTATTCGAAGAGATTTCTAAGACGTTTCAAAGTGATCCTTGTGATTTTATTGAAATAAACGTTTAAGAAGTAAACCTTTTAGACTTTGACTCTATATCTCACCCTCAAAGCTTCTTCCTCCGCTTGTTCTTCCTCTTCCGCTTTCTTCTGCAACTCATCGTACGACATCGCGACAATGGCCAAGATCAAGTTCACGAGATAGAATGAACCCAGGAAGATGATCACCACGAAGAATAATACGTGCCATGATCCTGCTGACCTCAGCACCTATGAAAGAAGCGAGTGTGAACGTACTTGCACATCTAAGTGGCATATTTACATATATATAAATAAATATTCCGGACATATCACACACGGTTAACTGATCCCAAACTAGGCATAGCCTGTACTATGGGTACCAGAGACTGATATACATAATAGATATATATTTAACATCCAGACACAGAACAAACATCTGTGTTACTCACAAATGTTCGTCCAGTGCGGGAATCGAACCCGCGACCTCTAGCGCAGAAGGCAGAGTTACTATCAACTGAGCTATGAGGCCAGTCATATAATCTATATATTGACTCAAAAATATATAGGTACCCAACATTTGAATGATAGTATACCTACATAGTATAATACCTACATAGGAAAATCTTACCAATTGATACAAATTCTCCCAGTAGTCTTGTGTCATCAGTCGAAATGCCGATAAGAATGCCCAGCCGAATGTGTCAAAACTCGTGTAGCCATAGTTTGGGTTTGGCCCATAGCCTTGCAAGCAGATGTATCCCGGCTCACATTGGCTGTAACACAAGAAGTATATAATTAGCTAGTTATAAATTATAGTAAGGAAAGGTGATTCATTTAGTACAATGAGAATCCAGTGTTGAAATCAAGTGATCGAAGCAAATACGACATTGAAAACTAGCTATACATTTTAAAGGGGATTAATTATTTTTCATAAAGCAAAAATAAAATGATCTCTGTTTTTGTACGATCCGTTCAATCTAAATTATATAATATTAGGTGCTTTCATTATCTCCGATCTCAATAAATGCCTTTGATAGGGTATTTTATAGATAGATGACAGCAGCAACCAAACAACATGTTCTAGATCAAACTGCTTACCCAGCTCCTGATGAATTTCCACAAAGTGGATATTCCCCTCCACCCCCATACCAGTTGGCTGAAATACGAAACCATTATCACAATCGCGTACTTTTACTTTTAACAAGATCAGGATACCTATAAAGTTTAAAAGCAAAGTGTTCACTAGCAATGGAGCTTACAGAAGTGAACTTGCTCAAATGATTAAGTTTTAGTTAGCTCGCGGCATCTGTTTAGAGGAAACCACTTAACCGAGGCAACTGCTGCAAATTATGCCATTGGGTACACTGCTTTCAACTTACTTTCGTTCTGGCAGAACCTTTCCCAGTTCTCATCGGTAAGGTTGCCCCAGGAGCCGTCCTCTGGGAAGACCTTGACACACTTCTGCGTCAACACCCCCATGTAGATCTGTAGGCCCATCAACGCGAACACAGACAGTGAAAACATCGTCAGGATTATCACATCCCGGAGATTCTTCACTGACTCTATCACGGCGCCAACGATGGTCTTCAAACCTGTATGAGTATGAGTATGTATGTAGGTATGAGTTTATAAATTTGCTTGAATACGATAAGTTGTAGGTAGTTGTTGCTAGGCTAGTTCTTTTAGATCTAATTTTTCCCAAAGTTCACCGAAAAGTTTAACGTTTGCAACATGTCATTCTATATCAAGATAAATCCTAAATACTCCTGTAATGTTATCGAAATTATTTCATTGAGATCTTAAATTAACACGTTGCAATAAGGTAATTTTGAACGACCTAAAAAACTAAGTTAATATTTATTTACCTACTGCATTCAGTACAAAGGCTACTCTCTAAGACTAGTAAATTAATTAACATATATAGGTACAATAAGATAAAAAGCATGATTTTACCCGGAATGATGGCTACTGTCTTCAAAGCTCGGAGTACCCTGAACGTTCTGAGAGCAGCCAAGTTGCCGAGATCTATGCCCATCGTCACATAACTGGAAACAGACACCAGTAACCACTATATCTACAATAATATAAGAAACTACTAAACTAAACACATTATCTAAACACTGTCCAATTACTAAAGATTTAGCTCTGTTGCGATTCAGTACATTTCAGCTGCAAAAACCACAGAAACGGCACTGACGTGAATTTTAGATTCAATGTTTCAGAACTATTACTTTCTATTTACTAGATAATGCGACATCAAATATAACAATATAAATCTACCTTTAATACTACTAGTAAATTGAATAAAATAGTCTACTACTCACGCTAAAGCTATTACTACGAAGTCAAGCCAATTCCATGCATCTCTAAGGTATGTGAATGGCTGTAGTATGAAACCCCTGGCCATTACTTTCACCGCTGATTCAAACGTGTAGATCCCGGTAAAGATAACTCTGGAAAAATTCACCTCCACTCAGGAACCGCATTCAACATAATAGTACATATCTTTTAATCATAAAACATCTAGGAAATTACGGATGATGAAAGTTCAGTATTCGAACTTGTGATGATCAAAATATAACATCTAATTAAATATTGAAGTAGGTATTTACAGTAAAATTTCAATGTTAATAATTTAAATTATGATTCGGCAGGTACTGTGAGAAAAGGGCGTTTTATGAATATTTCGCCTAATGTGCTCAAGAGGTGTAAGGGGGTTCCCAACAACACTCATCAATAGAATTTAAGTTTACAAGAAAACTCCATTATTAACAAAATTGTAAAACACACGTGTTAATGATAAATATGGACAGAAAGATTAAAATGGATTTCACTTCCGAACGGTGAAAAATAAGTTAAAAAATGTCATGACGAATATATTTCAGCTATCTTTAGTTTCACTTTTGAACATCTGATTGGATTGTATAATAAGTAACTAGTATTATCAAAATATTTGTATTTTAGATCTAAAGTTTTGCATTACTTTTAATCTAAAGCGTAAAATGATCTCTATTACAAAATAATCGTCTTCCAATTAACTACCTATAATTTAAACGATTTCTAGGTTTATATTTTACCTACTCTTCTTTATCTAAATATCAATATAAATCCAATTGGAAAACTAGCCGTAACTAACAATTTTGAAACTAGCGTGCATACTACTAATGTTCTAGAACCTAATGAAGGTATATATGCTCTGGTATTTCAATGGTATTTCAAAATTGCAAGTCGAAACTTTAGTCGTAAGAAATCTAACTTTAAAATTAAAGAGAAATAAGTAATACTTACTCAGTACTTTCGACGGTAGGCGATGAAGGCATTATCATAAGAATACAGTTGACTAGAATTGTAGTAATGATAAATAATGAAAACAGAGGATGCACTAGTATATATATCGCCACTCTTCTTATTGGATTAAAGGGGTCAAGCATCCATAAGGCATCGCTTGCCGAAAATCTGAAGATATCTCTACCCTTGCTTACTACTACGAAGGTCTGAAACAAAAGAAAACATCAAGTCAATCATACCAAGTCAATCAGCAAGAACATAGGATGTTAAAAATAAAAATATTATAAATCATGAATTTGTATATTTACCGCAGAATATGGTTTTGAGATGTAATGATGACTTGCATTTCTGTTGGCGTCTCATGTACGTTGACCTCGAATCTTGTTGTTAAATCAAGTTCTATTTATACTAATATTACGTAACTAGTGACCCGCTCGAAACTTCGTTTAGCATGGCACCCAATGAATTCAACTTCGTCTATACTGGCACCTATTTTTGCCTAACTACACCAAGTTTAGAGTTAGTCGCTACTATTTTATCTTTGTCCATACCCATCATCGCTTATAAGAATACTAACGGGTTTTCTCACGATGTTTTCCTTTAACTGTTTAAGTACGTGTTAATGCTTAAAATTTTAGAATGTAAAAACACAATGTTGCTCGGCTGGGACTTGAACCCACGACCTTCGGATCGAAAATCGGGTTGCCACACACTAAATTAATACGGCTGTTTTGATTAATGATAAGAGAACAAAAATAAAGAGTTTTTGATATGGTTTACAATTTTAAAGCAAACAAAACATTCCAAAAGAGATAATGTTCGATTATTTGTTGCTGTAGAATATTGGTCAACATCATGATGATGTGTGTTTTTTAATTTAATAGATGGTACCTTTGTACCTACTTATCGTACCTGATAATAAATAAATTACTTTTGCTACAGATGTAACCGATCAAAAACTTTTGTCAGCTCCATACATCTAAGCCATTTTTGACTTTGCTAATGCTAATCTGATCTAAGAGTAGAGCAGAAGACCTATAACAGATCTAAACTGAATATATAAAGCTTACCTATACAGTTAAAGGCTTTTCATAATGTGACTATTGACAGCGTCATATTCGCCTTGAATGTAGTGGAGAGATGAATGGTGCGGACTCTTATATTAGTTTAAAAAATATGTTTACAACTCACTCTCTGACTACTATAGTAGGGATCAATGTCCTCGAGGGGAGTGGAGGAGAGCTCAGCTGGGAAGTTGCCCTGCATCCGCACCGGCAACGGCAGGCCCTGCTCCAGGGTCGCGTCCGGCTGCGGTCCCTCATCTTCGTCTTCGTCATCGTATCGCACCTAGACCAACAATAAACCTTAAACTCACGCAAATACAGTTCAAAGTGTAGTAGATTACTTACTTTCTGTGAGCCTTTAAAGGCCTGAGCACAGTGGTCACATCTCAACTCAATCGACACGGTACTCTGGTAAATTTGCAGTAAAATGCACGCGTGAAGCGAGCATGTGATATAGTACACGGAGTATGGTGTAGATTACAGAACCAAACCCATTTAAGCTGGCAAACTTTGACATGCCTAGTCGAACCGTTCCGACTGTAACAATACCGCTCTACCACAGTCAGTATTATCACAGCCCCGTGGCAACAAAGCTAAATTCAATTCGAGTGTTAGTGCTGCTGTCTGTGTGGCTAGAATGCGTATCTGGCGGAACTAAAAGCGTTTTGAAGTTCATACACTCCCCTCTATTGTGTTACCATTCCGAATTTGTTATATTCGAAAGGTTTGGGCTATTCGCCAAGTCACTGATCTTGTAATTTCATTATCAATTCGAAAACGGTCCCAGAATAGGAGGTGACTATAGCGCAAGCCCAGAATAAGTTGAGAATCGAATCATAACCAGTAAAATTGAATTATCTCGCCATCAAGTGAACTAATTAAGTATGCACTAAACGCTAGCTAGGTGATGCCACCATGCTAGACCTAGATGACTGCGGTCGGTGATGAGTGACGATGAGCCAGTCCTGTGCAATGCTTGATATGGTGAATGTCATGTGCTGGTGTTCTTGAAACTAACGCTTATGTAACAGTACCGCAAAGTGTAATCCTACGATATCATTGATCCGAAACAAATGGTTTCCGTCGACAATGATTTCTCATTGAAAACTAATTAAATCGGAGCAGAGTGTACCACTACGAACACAGACTCGTGAGCTCTATTACGGGGTTCAAGGTTCGCTATTATCGGGTTTATTGGGGCCTTTACGTTGTTACTATACTAAATATCTTGTTTTAATAAAGGGTAACTTTAGGAAACAATAATATGTATATTTTTATCGCGGACATATCTTAAAAAGATCTTGATTAATATTACAATAGTTCATTATCATCATTATCACCCTTTAGAAGTCCACTGCTGGACATAGGCCTCCCCCAATGAGTCTCATGACGAACGGTTTTGAGCCTTTTCCATCCACTGACTTCCCGCTTTCACAATGTCGTCGGTCCATCGGGCCTTCAAACACGCCCGGTCTGATACGATAGTTACTGAGATGAAAATAAACATGAGAAGCTTCCATTAGATTAACTACTTGAAGATTAGCTGTTACATTAATATTCTATTAGATCTATCCAGTAACAGCTAAACTTTAGACACATTCTGTTGCAATAGATTGCCGAGAAAGCGATGTGGTCAAGGAATAATGCTGTTAATGCGATCAATATGCATAAGAAATGCAGTACAAGTTATCGAGGTTGCATATCTGCGCCAATGTTTGTGTAGATACTACTGCAATTTTCCATGTCTCAAATAATTTTGTTCGGTCAAACAAGCGATAACTTGTCAACATATTAACTTTCTAAAAACGAGCCGTAAAAAGGTAAAAGGGGCAAGCAAGGAATCTTACTTCTTTTTTCTTTTTCGTCCGCCCCAAATCGTTCTGTAATTCAAAATGAACCGTCAGCGTACTGAACAGTGCAGGTTCACAAACTGTATTGCTGTGCCATATAGTACTTTATTGAAGTCCTGATCTGTCTCCGTGAATTCTTGTGTAGAGTATGCAATTACAAAATACTTTATCAAACGGTCTCGTTCTCTTAAAAAAAGCTGACAGTCGATTTTTAAACAGAACACTCCAGTGTTTATACACGTCTATACACACAGGTGTCGAACACAAATTGGGTTGGTGTATGTGAATTGAGCCTTACCTCGCCTTCCGCTCGCTTTTTCTCGATTTCCTTTTGCTTGGCATGCTCCTCTGCTATGCGGGCTTCGATAGCGGCTAGTGACTCTCGTGTGAAGGGTCGGAACAAGCTTCGTTCTTCCTCGCTGATCGAGTCCAAGTCCTCGGACATTGTCTATCGAACTCCCCCCGAGTGAACTGCCTACTGTGTTAAAAAAAATGTCAGGCAGTGAAAAAATAACACTTATAGCTGTTTAATACAATTAAGTAAATAATCAAGCAGATATAAGTTTCTTTGCATAGATATTGATATCTCTGTAGTTATTGAGTTTTCAATGAACAACGTCACAAGTAATGTTTGTTCCAAACAACGTTTTATCTCCTACTAATGTCCCATATTACTAGGGTAAAACAGCAAGTTGGGATGATTTTCTGTTTTAAAACATGAACTTTGCATAACAACGCGACCGACAATTTTAAACTCATGATCTAAAACATTTAGCTGTGCATTCTTCTTGTTTAACCGACTAGGCGACTTCGTAAAACGATGTTCTCAAGTAAGCTGTTTTTTTATGATTTTCCTGAGGAACAGTGGAGGGGCGTTCAGCTTTAGATTAGATAAAATCTCTAAGTACATACTAAAAATACAAACATTAATAATTACAAAATACTGTGTTGCCGACTGCATTTTTCATTCTTCTTTTTTTTGTTATTCTGTTCGCGTTACTACTGCCCTCTTCCTACCAAATCCGTGGACAACGGGGCTGATTACACTCTTTAACTTTAGTACCTACTTTAATTAAGTTAAGTAATATGTGAGTGCATTTGTTTGTTGTCCCGAATAAATAAAAATAAAAATAAAACCTGCACTGCAATAGGTATACCTACCTACATATTTGATTGCATACCCAATCGTAACTTGTTATTCAACTTAACTATTTTGGATAGTTTGGAGCTGTGCTGTTGTGATCAGACCGGTCTAGAGTTTTTTATGTTGTTAGTATTTGAGCGCCGCCGCCTAAAAACTGACCTTAACTCTCCTTGCACAAGTGTTAAAGTACCTAATTAATTTTAAACTGTTTTTCTATCATCCAACGAGAAAATGCTATTACAAGCTGACTTTAAGAAAAGTATGATGAAATCGATTGTAGTGCGGTATTACGTGTTCAATAGCATCGATCTCAATCATCTCTATTCATTAGATCTTGGCACTGGTTCTACTGACTAACACCGACCGATAGATAAGCTTTTGGCCACCTCGCGTTGGTATTACGTATACGTAATATAAGTTATAGGTTTATTTGGTTTAAGTGCGTTCTATTAATGCCAGTTTCTCATTGAATCAGGTTTTTATGAAGGCGTCCAACCTTTTGGTACTGTGGACCAGTTCAGATCATCCCGCCGCCATCTTGTCTGGGGTCTACCGCGACAGTGTGCTGACGAAATTTTACTGGCCTCACCTCGCCAGAGGTGGCGGGTTTGATTCCCGCACTGGACAAACATTTTTGTGATGAACACAGATGTTTGTTTTGTGTCTAGCTGTTAAATATTTATCTATTAGGTATGTATATCAGTCTCTGGTACCCATAGTACAGGCTATGCTTAGTTTGGGATCAGTTAACCGTGTGTACTATGTCCAGAATATTTATTTATTTAAATTAGAGTTGAAATAAAATAGATTAGGTTTACCTGCTAACAGTGAATGGGCGGGTGTGTGTGGTGCGGGCAGCGCGTGCGTCCACACGCTCTTCGCCCGCGATCTCCCGCCGACCACCTACGGGCGGACCGCCCTTCTGCACAAACACACCATTTATTTAAGTTCTATTGCTTGCTGCACTTAACTTACAGTATAAAGCAATGCGTCCAGCAAGCCAATTGAGCAGAACAAAAGAGACGTTTCATCAATATATGGAGCCTGGGCCTGCACTGTGTACACTACTCTAAAACAAGGCTAAGCAATAAAGTAAACGTATTTAATTGGTTATTTTATTTAAATTGACTTCGTTCTAAGGTACATTATGATTTTCTTCGACAAAGAGAGCAACACACAGCACCACAAAAATATGGCGGATGGACGTGCGTGTTATGTCATTTTGACAACCTACATATAACTGACAAAACAAAAACATCAAATCAAACAACATGACATGAAAAGTATGTCAATGTCATGTCAAACGCCAATTAAAAACCAACATGGCGGCCTTCAAATAGTGTTCACATAGGAAAAAACTTACCAGAAGAACTATTCTTGTACCATCGCATTTGTCTTCAAATTAATGAAATTGTATTTTTCTTGTAATCGCCTATTTTTTCCTAATTTTTCTATGTAGTGTACATGGACCAGGCCCAGAATGAAACGACTCCTTTCCTATAATACCGCTCAAACTGAAGCAAATTTCACGCGGGATCCGCCTTTACGCACTTTCCTTCTCTCTTTCGGTTTCATTCGCGTACACGCTACTAGTAGCGCCAATTTGAACACGCCATACATGTCCAAGTTAATCGCGCTAGATATTCGCCAGTTTGAGCGATACTTTATGCTGCAGCCACACACAATCGCAAAAAGAACGTGATAGTACACCATTATTAAAGTCGGACACTGCTATTGCAAGGAGCTCTAGAGCTAGGGAGTTCCAGACTTAACATTTTATAAGTACTTACAAGCTTATGCTTTCAAAGAAACTTCATTATACTTGTACGTACAATAAATACTAGCTCGCGTCTCCCATCGTAACCAAGTTTAAAGGAAATTACCAGAAAAGAGTAAGTAGTAGAAGATGTCTCACCTGTCGTCCGCGAGAGCAGTGTGACCGCGGCTACTAAATAGATGAAAGTTACCACGTGTTCGCTGATAGGGACAGCCAGCAATTGGGCAAGATTTTTCATGACCGACCTGGAACAAAACCATTTTTTTTTACTTTTGATAGGTAGGTTATTTTTGTATTGCTAAGCTGATCCTAAGTACCACTACTACTACTTACGAAGTATGTGCTTTTTTGTACAAATATAAAAAAAAATATTTCTTTTTACTCATTTTTCAAATGATTTTAAGCAGCAAATTCATCATAATTGTCTGGGAGACCCATCACGATGCTAAGAAGATTTTTGAACGGAGCTATCTGGTAACGTTGTGGGTAGCCTTAATCTTTAGATTTCGGTCTAAGCCAAGCAAGCCTATGTAATACCTTGCATTCTGAGCTTGTACCATCAACTTTGCAATTTCGATTAGGATGTGACATGAGTTGAGCCCTAAAGACTTATGTTCGAATTCGTGTTAAAAAGTGCCGACATGCTTGCATTTCATCATTAATTTTTCATCATTTCAGTCTTACAACGTCCACTGCTGAACATCCTCCCCCACAGACAGAGCAAATTTCCTTATAATGTGGGGGGATTTTCCCATACTCACCACGCTGGGCTGGCTTGGCGAGCGCAGTTAGAGCTATAATTGTTAAAATGAGGGACGCTGCTGCCCATCCTCTAGCATTTTTCCCTTAGTCGCCTCTAACGACATCCGCGGATAGGTAGATATGGAGGGGCCTATTCTTCAGCCAGGGCCACTACGTCTTGCATTTGAATGGCAATAAAAGGGCAAGGTAGAGCCGATCGGGCTAGAAAACCGGCCAAGAGAGAGCCGGAAAGAGATAAGATGAACGCTATCTAAGGCCATATTACGTACCGTATATAGTGCAATGTGTAAGGAGTCTAGCTCTAGAGGGCGCGCGGGGTGGTGGCCGCAACGCCCGCGGGCCGCGCTACCTCTCTCCAGCTTGGCGCACGAAACATCTGCATTTGCTCCAGCCTCTGTAACAACAGAAACCATTTCAAAAACCGTGGAACAGCTCCTGACGCCATCATAAAATCAGCTCTCACAATATCCTATGTACTTTTTCATGGTACAGGCTATCTTCATACCAAAATTCATAAGGATCGATTCAGCCATTTAAAAAATCCTTCTAATCTACGAAGTCATTGAAACTGTACCAAATGAGTCCCTGGCTTGATTGGTTTCCTTTAGTTAGTACTTTCATTATATCTCAAAAATCATTTTGAATGGAATGGTTTTAGAATGTATGAACAAAGCACTTTCATATGATACCCCACTTCAAGTATTTGTAAGACTTAATCAAAAACCCTTTTGGAATCCTATATCTTAGCAACCCCTTGGCCGATTTAGCTCATGTTGTTAGCCGTGAATTTAGATAGTACAAACTGTTAACCTATAAAATTTCAAGCAGATCGCACGGTTCGACGTTATGCTCAAACAAATAAACATAGAAACAATAGCCGTTTCGCCCCAAGTTGTTTGAGAGATCTTCGCTCGCTCGATCAATAAAAACATAAGATCTTCTTCGGTTGTAAATGTATTAAGAGCCGCAGCAATATATTTTGATATCCGCTATATCTATAGATACCTAATTCGATTTATCATACCTAGCACGTTATAATGTGGCCGAAGTCCTTATCTTACTCCCTACTAATAATAGTAAATGCGAAAGTTTGAATGGATGGATGAATGGATAAATATTTACTTTTTATCCCAATAGGTACCACGAGCAAAGCCGCGGGTGGAACCTAGTAATATTATAAATGCGAAAATTTTAATGGATGGATGTTTGTTTCTGAATCACACCAGAACGGTTGGACGGATCTGGATGAAAGTTGGCCCAGAGATAGATATCTGGAATAGCATAAAGACTTTTTATCTAGGTACTATGCGCGAAAAGACGCGGGCACAAGCTAGTCAAATATAAAGATTACATAAGAACCGATATCTTGCCTTATAAATACATGTCTTCGCAGCTAGCGGATCATAACAACGTAGCCGGTGTAGGAGCACTTTTAAAAATGCTACTTCTATATTTACTTATCGCGTTCATCACTTTAGCATACGCTCTTTATTTTTACTTTACGCGAACGTTCAACTACTGGAAGAGCAGAGGCGTCGTTGGCCCAGAGCCTGTGGCATTTTTTGGAAACCTGAAGGAGTCGGCTCTGCGACGCAAAAACATCGGAGTGGTTTTCAGAGAGTTTTACGCAGACTTTCCAAATGAAAAAGTCGTCGGTATTTATAGGATGACAACTCCCGGGCTAGTGTTACGTGACTTGGATATTATCAAACATGTTATGATAAAGGATTTCGACTTGTTTGTGGACCGCGGCGTCGAGTTCAGCAAGGAAGGCCTGGGAGCCAACTTGTTTCACTCCGACGGAGATACCTGGCGGGTGCTACGGAACCGCTTCACACCTTTGTTTACGTCAGGCAAGCTGAAAAACATGCTGTATCTGATGACAGAACGTGGAGAGAGCTTCATGGAGTACGTTAATAAAGTGTGCGACCATCAGGTAGACAACGAAGTGTATCCCCTGATTCAGAAGTACACCATGTCAACCATCACAGCGTGTGCGTTCGGTCTCGACATGAATACGTATCACGACAAAATGGCAACATTGAAGAAAATCGACGAATTAGTTCTAACTACTAATTTCGCCTCAGAGCTGGACATGATGTATCCCGGTATTCTGAAAAAATTAAACTCATCTCTATTCCCAGCGTTTGTGAAAAAGTTCTTTGATGATCTCGTGAGACAAATCGTTAAGGAAAGAAACGGAGATCTGGGAAAAAGAAAAGATTTTATGGACTTGATTCTGGAAATGAGACAACAAGGAGAAGTTTTCGGCACCAAGAGAAATGAAGGCGAGAAGCAATTGTCGTTAGAGCTTACGGACGATATTATCGCTGCTCAAGCGTTTGTGTTTTTTGTGGCTGGCTACGAGACCAGCGCTACAACTATGAGCTTTCTATTATACGAACTGGCGAAGAATCCCGATGTTCAAGAAAAACTACACTCGGAAATTGTTGATGTTTTAGAGAGGTATAATGGACAGATGACTTATGAAGCTTTACAGGATATGAGTTACTTGGAAAAAGTATTTGATGAGACGCTACGTTTATATCCTATAGTGGAGCCCCTGCAAAGGGTTGCCGTGGCTGACTACAAAGTGCCTGGAACCGATATTGTTATAAAAAAAGGTACAACGGTGCTCGTGTCTCCTTATGGCATCCATCATGATGCAAAACACTACCCAGATCCTGAGAAGTTTGACCCTGAAAGGTTCACCGCTGAAAACTCGCGAGGCAGGCATTCCTGCGCTTACATGCCATTCGGTGTCGGCCCCAGAAACTGTATTGGTAAGTTAGAAAAATTGAAGCACCTTTCTCTTACTTTATCTTCTCATCGCATATACCGCAAAGCCTCATGACGAAAGTCTACAATCAGTGCGTGTTGCCAGTGATGAAATATGGCACTAAGTAGAATTGTTCAGCAGTTGATGATGATGATGATGAAGCACCTCTGAGATGACCTCATATTGAGTAGCGAGGCTTGCGAATTAACTTAATTTGTTTGCCAGACCGGTTTGCGGATACTTATTATATTTATTGATCCTTCAAAATGAATGCTTAAAGCCAGCGATAAGTACAGTCAACAATTTTGATTTATAGGCCACAATACAACCTTTTCAAACTAAATCGGTCTGTGAAGTCATTCCCTGTTGTTGACACATCGTTTACTTGTCGATCAAAATTTAAATTGGACCATGCTTACCGTCTTTTATTTTACAACAGCTTCCGTCCGCGGCTTCACTCACGTGGTACCCGAATAAAAAGCTGCCTAATAATGTACCTACATCCGGCACTTAACTATATCCATGCTAAAAATAACGTCAATCCGATGTTCTGCTCTATTGCTGCGTCAAACTCGTGGACAAACCAACCTACACAAAATAAACACACACCGGTTAGGTGTTAAAAAAGTACATATAACATAAAAAAGTTCGGATTGACCATTTTTATTTTATGATCGCTACATAAAGAGTTATAATTTTTGCGTATTGGTCAAAATTTGTGATCGGAAAGATTCTTTGTCTCATATGAAACGTCGTCATATCGTATCTGGCAGATCCAGCGATGACGCGTTGCGCCCAAGAAGAAGGCGAAGTGTGAAAAGGCCTCCAAATCAAACTCGTTGACTGTACTTACGGTTACTGTAATTACGGTTTAGTGAACAATAAAGTATTTTATTGATAACGGATAGTGGTATCCTAGTACACATTATCCGTGAAATCATATGAGTATAGTATTAAAATAAAGTTATTCATAACAAAAATAATATCATTACCTACTCGTACGTACCGAAAATCAAATACAAGATATGGGCCTAGGACTGATAGATTCCGACATACTTATTATCTTAACATGATGCATCACTGATTCGTTATACTAATAAAATTATTTTGATCCTTTTAGGAATGCGATTTGCGAAGACTCAGTCTCGTGTATGCATTGCCAAATTCATCACCAAGTTCCGAGTGCAGCCTTCGAAGAACACCCCAGATATGATGGAAATGAACCCGAAGAGACTCATCATTGGTCCCAAAGGCGGAATCCCCCTAAGAATTATAAGACGATAATACTTTGCATAAGTGTAATGTTGTCATTTTAGGGTTCCGTTACGAAAAGGTAAAACAGAGCTATAAGTGTTTTCGCACTGTGTTCGACTGCAGTCTGAGAAAATATGGATATAATGTTATTAGGTACATGCATGGGCGCCGGCAGGGGAGTACCAGGGGGTGCACTTGCACCCCTTGGGAATCTCGGGATCAACAGGAATTATTGAAATAAAAAGGAGTGAGCCGTGACGACTGGGTACCTATATAATAAATTCATACATAATGAATAGTCAGAAATTTGTAAATGTCTCGAACATTCAGACTAAAATTTCATCTTTTTATTAACAATCATATACGGCAAAGATTGTAAGAAAACTAAAATCTGCACCACCTGGAAATTATTTCTGCCGGCGCCCATGGGTACATGTGTTCTTTTGTGTAATGGAACTCATTTTAGTGAGTATTACTGAAAACAATATCTGTTAAGTACGACTGCCCCGTACTTCACCACTGGGTAAAGAGTGTTATAATTTAATTGCTCATTATTCATCTATAATATTGTGCTATGTACCTTACCTACCTAGTTTGTGATACGCTATGGACTCAGTTGTCTGCAATAAAGATTTATTATTAGTATTATTAGGAAGGTACGCAGCACCTACAACACAAGTCTAGCAACTTAGTGTAGGAGCTGTAACCCTAAATTCTGTGGACAATAAATTAATAAGCTATCGACTCATAGAACTAATAAGTAATAAGTAAAAAAGTTTAGGAGGAGGTAGGGCACAGCGAGATTTTCTCGTTCTGAATTGGAGCAGCCCGCCTGGCGTGATACCTCCGCCTTACAGAAGATCGCCGCCAAATAACATTATTTGTTTCAAATAGTGTTGTGTTCCTGCGCTGAGTAAGGTTGCCAGAGCTCTTTAGGGGGGAAGGGGGTTCGGGGTCGGCAACGCGTGCATGATGCCTCTGGTATTGCAAGCGCTCATAGGCTACGGTAACCGCTTACCATCAGGTGGGCCGTAAGCTTGTTTGCCACCTCTGTTGTATAAAAAAAAAAAAAAAAAACGTACGATTAAATATAAGTAATACCTATATCTACTTCAATTGGTTTTCTTTCCAACGGATCTGTGTATCGAACACGTTATCATAAAATTTCCTAAAATTAAGAAATACCTTTCCAAAGATTCAGCACACATTCAGGGTGTTGATATACATAAAAAAATATCCCACTTCATAAGTAGGGAGGCACTCCGAAAATAGTAAGGGTTCGGACTTCGATGGTTTTCTCAAAATCTATATAAATAAATAAATAAAAAAATGAATTTGCTTTTTATTTATTTATTTATTTGTTGAAAGTGCACAAACATTATGTATATTACCAATTACATAAAATATCTTCATAAAAACAGGGTCTGATATACATAAAAAGATAAGTGCACTATAGCATTCGCAAAAAAAAATCTTAAAATAAACATAAACTTAAATAGTGCTCAATGATAGAAAAACAAAAAAATAAAACTCTTGACTCTAACTAAGCTAAACTCTTGAAATATAAACGAAAATAATCTCTTTTATTATTTGCTAAGAGCAAAACTCGAGAACGGCTGGACCAATTTAGCCAATTTTTATTTTTGAAATATTCCTGAAGTTTGGGAGAAGGTTTTATGGAGAGAAATGTAAATTTGAAAAAATGCCCGGAAATACATAAAAACCCCACTTTTCTTTTTCCCATACAAACTGCTCCTATTTTCGTGGATTCTTGAGGACGCCATACTGTGAATTTCTTTAAATTTTGAAATAAAGACGGTCAAGTGCGGTTAAGGCTCACGCCCTTAGGCTTCCGTACACACGTAATACGGGGTCAAAAATTAAGATCTCAAGTGCACAAAGTGACGAGAGTCAAGGTAGGAACATAATTGACCTAGCGGACGAAGTTGCGGACGGGCCAGCTAGTCTATATATATATATATAAAGGAGTAGTCCACTCACTCACGTACTCACTCACTCACAGACAGACTCATCACGAAAGCTTGGAAACTACTGGGCCGAGGAGTCTGAAATTTTACGTTCTTAAAAAGATGTTACCGTGCAATTAGAACGGATTTTGGAAAATTCAGCTCCTAAAGGGGTGAAATTGGGGTTGAACATTTGTATGAAAGTCCTATGTTTTTGAAGTTGGAGACATCAAAATCGGGTTTTAGGTAAATTATCAAAAATAATAAATACGTTTATCAGCACTTTTTGAAAAACAGCCCTTAGGGTGTGGTAATAGGGGATGAAAGTTTATATGGGAAGTCCTATGTTTTTGATGTTATGGACATCAAAATCGGCTATCAGGTAAACAGTTCAAAGTAATAAAATACCTACTAAAGTTTTTTTTTAAAACCACCCTGTTGATGAGTTGATGAGTACACACCCTGTGTAAATGTATGATATGAAAGTTTATATGGGATTTTTTAATCTATTAGGCCTATTCAGTTGAAATTTGGCAGGCAGATTCCTCACTGGACGAAGGCATCTGCTAAGAAATAATTTTACGAAAATTCACATCAAAGGGGATGAAATGGGGGTTTAAAGGTTCTTTAATAGTCCTATGTTTTTGAAGTTACAGACATAAAAATCGGTATTCAGGTTAAGAGCTATAAGTAATAAGATATCCGTATATGAGTTTTATCATAGGATTATCAGAAGTCCGAAGAGAGGGGGAGGACTCGATAATCCTAAATTCCGGCAACTTATTCTACTACCGGGAGGGAGATCAGCTATCCCAACACGGTATAGGGTTTCTCGTTCATAAGTCCCTTGTCAACAATATTGTAAAGATAGTGAGCGTTTCGAGCAGGGTGGCATACCTTATACTCAGAATCACCGAACGGTATTCGCTGAAGGTCATACAGGTATACGCCCCACACTCGAAACGCCCAGACGATGAAGTGGAGGATATGTATGACGACATTTCAAATGCCATGCATGCCTCGAAAACACACTTTACAGTTGTGATGGGGGACTTCAACGCGCGGCTAGGCACGAGGAACGGCGATGAACTGAAAGTGGGGCAATTCGGCTTTGGACAGCGAAACCAAAGGGGCCAGCGTTTGGTCGACTTCATGGAGAAAGAGGGACTCTTTGCGATGAACTCTTTCTTCAAGAAACGACCGTCCAGAAAATGGACGTGGCTGCACCCCGGTGGTTACAAAAGCGAGATAGATTTCATCATGACGACCAAGAGGCAAATATTCAATGACGTCTCTGTGATCAACAGGGTCAAAACCGGCAGTGATCACCGTATGGTTAGAGGCTCATTGAATATCAACATTAAGCTGGAAAGGTCTCGTCTGATGAAATCTACTCTTCGCCCAAGTCCTGTCCAAATTCAAAACCCCGAGAGCTTTCAGTTAGAACTCCAAAATCGCTTCCAAAGCCTGGCTGAATGCGAAACAGTGGACGAGCTGAACAACGGGCTAGTGGAAATTGTCCAAGCGGTTGGGTCGGAGTTCTTTAAGACCCACCGTAAAAATAGAACCCAGAAACTCTCTGAGCACACTCTTAAACTCATGGCTGTG
Source organism: Anticlea derivata (assembly GCA_947579855.1). Taxonomy (NCBI): domain Eukaryota; kingdom Metazoa; phylum Arthropoda; class Insecta; order Lepidoptera; family Geometridae; genus Anticlea; species Anticlea derivata. The sequence continues at coordinate 7,426,185 of OX388271.1, read as the reverse complement.
CGAAACGATATGAAGCTGCATTCTTCAGTGGACAGGTCGAAATACGGCGTGCTCAATAGGCAGATCTCTAAGTCTATGCGACACGATTTGCGCCTTTTTAATACAGATTGTATTAAACACGCCATAGAGCGTAATAAAGGCTCAAAAGTGTTCGCAAAAGATCTGTATATTGGACAAAGTCAGTTGACGAAACTGAAGACCGATAGCGGCAATATCGTCTCGTCGAAGCCTGAGATTTTACAAGAGCTTGAGAAGTTCTATGGACAACTGTACACCTCATCGCAAAGTCCTGCTCCAAGCATGGCAAGCGATGCAAGAGCCCGTCTGACCCGGCACTATACCGAAGACATCCCGGACGTCAGCCTATACGAGATCCGGACGGCCCTCAAACAGCTTAAGAACAATAAGGCACCGGGGGAGGACGGAATAACGTCAGAGCTTCTGAAAGCGGGTGGAACACCGGTACTTAAAGTCCTTCAGAAGCTATTTAATTCCGTCATCCTCGAAGGTACAACGCCTGAGGCGTGGAACAGGAGGGTGGTGGTACTGTTTTTCAAGAAAGGTGACAACACCCTCTTGAAGAATTATAGGCCCATCTCGCTGCTGAGCCATGTCTATAAGCTGTTTTCGAGAGTTGTCATTAACCGGCTCGCCCGTAGGTTTGACGACTTCCAGCCTCCCGAACAAGCCGGGTTCCGCAAAGGCTTCAGTACCGTAGATCACATCCACACGCTTCGGCAGATTATACAGAAGACCGAAGAGTATAATCGGCCACTATGTCTAGCGTTTGTGGACTACGAGAAAGCCTTCGATTGTGGCAGTGTGTGACCTGGGCAGTGTTACGGTCACTACAGCGGTGCCAGATCGACTACCGGTATATCGAAGTGTTGAAGTGTTTGTACAGTAAGGCCACCATGTCTATCCGACTCCAGGACCAGAGCACAAATCCGATCCAATTGCAAAAAGGGGTGAGACAGGGAGACGTCATTTCTCCGAAACTGTTCACCTCTGCATTGGAGGATGTTTTCAAGCTTCTGCACTGGGACGGACATGGGATCAACATCAATGGCGAATACATCACTCACCTTCGATTCGCCGATGATATAGTCATAATGGCAGAATCGCTGGAGGACCTTGGTGCAATGCTCAGAGACCTCAGTACCGTCTCCCAACAGGTGGGTCTTAAAATGAACATGGGCAAGACAAATATCATGTCTAATGCTCATGTCGCACCCATACCGGTAAATGTTGGGAACGATACCATTCATGTTGTAGATCACTATGTCTATTTGGGTCAGACGATTCAACTAGGTAGGTCCAACTTCGACAAAGAAGTCAACCGACGAATCCAACTCGGATGGGCAGCGTTTGGGAAACTTCGTCATATCTTCTCGTCGGAGATACCGTAGAGCCTCAAGACGAAAGTCTACAATCAGTGCGTGTTGCCAGTGATGACATATGGCACGTCGTTAACTATTGGCCTCATACACAAGCTCAAAGTTGCACAACGGGCTATGGAGAGAGCTATGCTAGGAGTTTCACTACGTGATAAGATCCGAAATGAGGAAATTCGTAGAAGAACCAAGGTTACCGACATAGCTCTCAGAATTAGCAAGTTGAAGTGGCAGTGGGCAGGCCATATAGCTCGCAGAACCGATAACCGTTGGGGAGTAAAGGTTCTCGAATGGCGACCACGAACCGGGCGACGCAGTGTTGGAAGGCCCCCCCACCCGATGGACCGACGACATTGTGAAGGTTGCGGGAAGTCGGTGGATGGAGAAGGCTCAAGACCGTTCGTCGTGGAACTCTTTAGGGGAGGCCTATGTCCAGCAGTGGACTTCTACAGGCTGATGATGATGATGATGATGATATGAGATTTATGAAAAGCAGGCCTTGAGGGTTAATAATCATCATTATCAACCTGTATAAGTCCGCTGCTGGATATACGCCTCCCCAAAGAGTTACACGACGAACGGTTATGAGCCTTTTCCATCCACCGACTTCCCGCAACCTTCATAACGTCGTCGGTCCATGATGGTGACGGTGATGGTAACGGGACGGTGACAGAGACGGTGACGGTTACGGTTAACGTTACGGCTACGGTGAGTACGATGTGGGTGATCGTAGGTAGAAGTAGGTAAATAGCTGCATAATAAGTGTTAGTACTTTGGTAAGGATAATGGAAAATAGTCTAGGTAGGTAAACAAACGCGGACGAAGTCGCGAGCGGGACAACTAGTAATAGATAAAAAAGGTTGAGGCTGATTGTTTATTTATTTGATTCATGTCAGAAGTTACTGCGTAAGAGTTTTTATATTATTTTATAACGAAACTAGATTAGGGTATGTGAAACAGCACTGATTCGATAGTAATGATGACAGTCAATTATTTATGCCTGTACAACAATGATGCGGCAAAAATAAAATACTATTGTATACCTACATACATACATACATACATACATAAAATCACGCCTGTTTCCCAGAGGGGTAGGCAGAGACCACGGTTTTCCACTTGCTACGATCCTGACATACCTCTTTTGCTTCATTCACTCTCATCACCTTCCTCATACATGCTCGTCGGTTTAGGGTACTCATGACCTGGCCTTTTTCCAAAACGTCACCGATTTGGTCACTAAACGTACGCCTAGGTCTTCCCCTTCCAACGGTCCCATTCACACTCGCCTTGTACACCTGTTTCGTCAATCTTCTTTCGTTCATTCTCTCTACATGACCAAACCATCTCAGCATACCTTTCTCAATCCTCATCACTACGTCTTCTTTCACCCCACAACGCTCTCTTATCATACCTACATGCATGTTATATATAAGATATTATAATATAATTATGTTATATATAACATAATTATATATGATTAAAGGTTCTGTTAAGAAGTATTTTTGAAAACAAGTCCACGCTTTTCTTGGTTAGGTGAAATAATACACCTGCGGTGTATTTTTTCTAATAAACCACTAATTACAAAAGAAGAAAAACCAAAAGTAGGCCAATTTTATCATCGACAAAAGCCAAACCAATGATGATTTATTTTTTAACTTTTATGGCAAGTAGGTACTTGTAAGAATTTGTACTTACCTATAGGTACAGAATATGAAAGGGGACAAATAGCGAATAGAAATCTGAACTATTCGATTAATCTTTAAATAATTTATGCGTTGTAATAGGTACCAAAAATATTCAATGTTACATACCGTATTGTGTGTACCTAATACAAAAAAATATGACAGTAAAAAATAGCGTCGATTCAAAGTAAAGTTTCGAAGAACCACCCCCATATTTAATATATATATATATATATATATATTTATTTTAATAACAATATAAAATTTTCAGCGGTTGAAAATTTATTAATACACGCAGAAATATATCTAGATATCCGCCATATCTCTAGATACCTAATTAGTTTTTACCCATTACATACATACCCAGCGCGTTCTATGTGGCCGAAATCAAATATATAGATAACATAAGTACCGATAACTTGCCATATAAATACAAGTCTCCGCAGCTAGCGGATCATAACAACGCGGCCGGTGTAGGAGCACTTTTAAAAATGCTTCTACTATATTTGCCTATCGCGTTCATCACTTTAGCATACGCTCTTTACTTTTACTTTACGCGAACGTTCAACTACTGGAAGAGCAGAGGCGTCGTTGGCCCAGAACCTGTGGCATTTTTTGGAAACCTGAAGGAATCGGCTCTGCGACGCAAAAACATCGGAGTGGTTTTCAGAGAGTTTTACGCAGACTTTCCAAATGAAAAAGTCGTCGGTATTTATAGGATGACAACTCCCGGGCTAGTGTTACGTGACTTGGATATTATCAAACATGTTATGATAAAGGATTTCGACTTGTTTGTGGACCGCGGCATCGAGTTCAGCAAGGAAGGCCTGGGAGCCAACCTGTTTCACTCCGACGGAGATACCTGGCGGGTGCTACGGAATCGCTTCACACCTGTGTTTACGTCAGGCAAGCTGAAAAACATGCTGTATCTGATGACGGAACGTGGGGACAGCTACATGGAGTACGTCGATAAAGTGTGTGATCAGCAGGCAGACCACGATGTGCATCCCCTGATTCAGAAATACACCATGTCGACTATCACAGCGTGCGCGTTCGGTCTCGACATTGATACGTACGACGACAAAATGGCAACATTGAAGAAAATCGACGAATTAGTTCTAACTTCTAATTTCGCCTCAGAGCTGGACATGATGTATCCCGGTATTCTGAAAAAATTAAACTCATCTCTATTCCCAGCGTTTGTGAAAAAGTTCTTTGATGATCTCGTGAGACAAATAGTTATCGAAAGAAAGGGAGTTCCGGGAAATAGAAAAGATTTTATGGACTTGATTCTGGAAATGAGACAACAAGGAGAAGTTTTCGGCACCAAGAGAAATGAAGGCGAGAAGCAATTGTCGTTAGAGCTTACGGACGATATTATCGCTGCTCAAGCGTTCGTGTTTTATGTGGCTGGCTACGAGACCAGCGCTACAACTATGAGCTTTCTATTATACGAACTAGCTAAAAATCCTGATATTCAAGAAAAACTACACTCAGAAACTATTGACGTTTTCGAGAGGCACAATGGACAAATGACTTATGAAGCTTTACAGGATATGAGTTACTTGGAAAAAGTGTTCGATGAGACGCTACGATTATATCCTCTAGTGGAGCCCCTGCAAAGGGTTGCCGTGGCTGACTACAAAGTGCCTAGTACAGATATTGTCATAAAAAAAGGAACAACGGTGCTCGTGTCTCCTTATGGCATCCATCATGACGAAAAATATTACCCAGATCCTGAGAAGTTTGACCCTGAAAGGTTCACCGCTGAAAACTCGCGAGGCAGACATTCCT